>OZ018324.1:143056854-143749354 GCA_963969495.1 Ceratothoa steindachneri | reverse complement strand
AATAGCGACATCATTCCCACGTAGACGATCAGGTGAATTCTTTTTTAAAAGGGAGCTGAGGGGCGCCGAAATTGCAGCAAAATTCGGAACGAATCGCTGATAGTACGAAGCTGATCCTAGGAACGATCTTAATTGCTTCTTTGTAATCGGGAGGGGCATGTCGGTGATTGACTTAATCTTATCCTCATGGGGACCCAACTGGCTTTGTCCTATTTTGAAACCCAAATATTTTATGGTTTCGTGGGCAAAATGGCATTTGCTGGGGCCAATGGTGAGGCCATTTTCGCGCAGTCGCTCGAAGAGAGCTAATAGGGTGGTTAAATGGTGACTCCATTCGCGAGTAGTGACGTAGACATTATCAAAGTAAAAGGATACGTTCGGAAGTCCATGTAACAACCTTCTCATGAGACGGTTATAGTTGCTACAAGCAGTGACGAGGCCAAAAGGAAGGCGCTTCAATTGCCTAAGGCCTTTCTCCGTTGCAAAGGCGGTATATGCTTCCACCCCGGGCCAGAGGGGGATTTGATAATACGCCTTGCACAAATAGAGTTCTGAGATGAACTTGGCGTTTTCAAAAAGGAGAAGGTTTTGGTCTACCAACGGGATGGGCTCGGCGTCGAACACAGTTACCGATTTTAACTTCCGGAAGTCGATGCACACCTGATAAGAGCCATCAGGTTTCTTGACCATGACGATTTGGGAACAATAACTAGAGGTGGAAGATTCTATTATGTCTAAACTAATTAAATTATCAACTTCGGCGTTAATGGCTTGGCGTAAATGAATCGGCATGGGATAGGGTTTTGAACGGACGGGTTCTAAGGTTGTTAATTTGATATCATGCTCGAAACTAGTAGCGCACCAAGGCTTCTCTGAAATAACGTCGTCGGACTGACATAATAGTTCTGGTAGCTGACTCTTTTGATGTGGTGTCAGCTGAACGTCCATATCCAGGTTCAAAAGGCTCGCCTGGTAAGGAAGGAAGAGGGTAATCGGCATCAGGTTGGATGCACACTGTCTGGAACATAAAGGGACTCCGCGGGGTAATCCTCTTCAAGCGCCGATGTTTCGTCCAGTGCTACGAAGGTATCTCCATGGGCGCGCCGGTGGTACTTTTTCAATAAGTTGACGTGATAGAGCTTATTGCCTGCTGGGGTACCAATGAGGTAATCTACCGGTCCTCGTACCTCGTAGACCGAGTACGGACCTTTCCATTGGCTCAGTAATTTATTACTGGCTGTGGGAAGGAGCAGGAGTACTTCATCACTGGGCTTAAATTTACGATCTTTGGACCTGACATCAAAATAGGTTTTGTATTTCTCCAAATTGACATCGGCATTTTCATAGGCGATGTTTGCGCATTTCTCGAGCCTCTGGCATCGGTCTAAGACATAGGCGTAAGATGACTGGAGTTCTTGATCCAGTTGGGGCTTGATTAACAACTCTTTTAAAATACTGAGTGGCCCGCGTACATTACGTCCATAAAGGAGCTCGAACGGGGCGAAGCCTAATGTACGGTGGGGAATTTCCCGATAGGCGAATAGGGCGACCGGGAGATATCGGTGCCATTCGCGGGGCTGCTCGGCACAGATCTTCTTAATAATGGATTTTAAATTTCCATTTAATTTCTCGCACATCCCGTTTGTCTGTGGCCGGAAGGGGGTGGAAAAAAGGGGCTTTACCATGAGCAGCTTCCCTACGTACTCCATCAACTCAGAGGTCAATTGTCGGCCTCTATCGGAGAGTATTTTCTTGGGGACGCCTACCCTTGAAAAGATGGAAATGAGGGCCTTGGCGCAAGAAATACTGTGGATCCGGCGAAGGGGGACTGCCTCGGGAAAACGGGTGGCAAACTCTACCACGGTGAAAATGTAGCTGTGCCCTTCGCTCGAAGGGGGGTGGATAGGGCCAACCAGGTCGATGGCCACTCTGGAGAAGGGTTCAGTAATGACTGGTCCCCTTTGTAAGGGAGCAGGTTTGACCCGCCCCTTAGCGGACGTCTTCTGGCACACATCGTACGATCGACAATGCTTTAAGATGTCAGCTGCAGCACCCGGCCAATAAAAATATTTAAAAATGCACTGGCCCGTTTTAGTGTGACTAAAATGACCGGAAAAAAGGCAGTCATGAGCCACTTTGAGCACTATAGGGACATGGGATTGTGGAAGGCATAGGACAGTAGCAACAGCGTTATTACTGTCTTCGGCGGATCGATAAAGTAAGCCACCTTCCTCCAGGTACCGGATGACTTTGGGTCCACGGACGGTCTCCGTGTCCTGGTTTTGGGCCTTATCCCATAAGGGTGTTAGTGCTTCACACTCCTTTTGTGCCGTCCTAAAGTCCTGGTTAAGGATCTCCGAGAATTCGGACGGTATCGGGGTTCTGAGGGGGACGGACTCCTGGGCTTCCTTCTTAGCTCAACCTCGAGTAAGGGCGGCCTGGGACACAGGGTCGGAGCTTACTTGAGGGCTCTGTCCTATAAGTACAGAACAGAATTTTATGGGTGCTGAAATGACTTCAGCCCAGCTATCATAATATTGACACTGCAGGTAACATCTAACGACGGGGAATCGGTTCGCCTGCCCTAGGTAGTCATGTACCACGGCAACTTTTCGTGGTTAGGGTCCACTGGGGGGAGGAGTTCGTCGGACACGATGAAACACGTACATCCTGTGTCCCTGACGAGAGTCGATTCTCGGCAGCCGTTCACGCTGCCCTCCTCAAATTTCAAAGTTCCCGTTGAACTTTTATCAAAAATAAAATTTACCTGGTGGCCTGACGGAGGGGGAGAAGTTGCTGCTTGGGTCTGCACCACCGGGGAAGCCGGGGTGGCATTAATCTGGTAAACTTGGTGGGCTAGGCCGCTTTTAAGCCTAGAATTTTGGGGGCAATTCCAGCTCATGTGGTTTTCTACACCACAGGTGAAGCATATGATTGGTCGCTTCGGGAAGAGAGATGGAGAAGAAATCTTAACGGGAGGTTTGGAGTCCCGTTGTTGGTTTTGGGGAATGAAGTTTTGGGGTTTTAAGGGGCCCGAAAACTTCGTCAGGTTTCCTGGGAAGGGGCGCGAATCCTTCCTTCTTTCCTGGTTTGGGGGTTGGTGAGAAGTTCGATTCTCCTTTGGGTATAAATTATGGCTTGCGGCATAGACATCCGCTTCTTCGGTACATTCTTTAAAGGTCTGGCACCGACGATCCTTGACGAACGCGCGGATCTCCGTCGGAAGAGACGCCAAAAATTGATCTCTCAACACGAAGTATGTTAAGGACTCGCAGTTCGGATACACGTTTTAGGATTCTAACCAAAATTTAAAATTCCTCTGAAGAATGTATCCGAATTCAAGGAACGTCTGTATGGCTTTAATACGACCTCCTCGAAATCCTTGGCGGTAGAAATCGGGAGTTATATTATGAGCGGCCAATAACTCAGCTTTTAAGGTGCTGGTAGTTAATTGTACACTCATATGGTAAAGATATAAAAATTTCGCGCAATTTACAATTTAACAAGGGAAATAATCTGGCTACACCTTCAGCCTCCAGATCCATGTTATTGATTTCGAGGATCTTTTCGAAGTGGGCTAAAAATGCTCCGAAATCCTCCCCATCCTTGAAATTGGGGAGCTTTAGTGAGAGATTGGGGTAAGCTTCGGAACGGGAACTGGCTGACTGTATCTCTGCTTCAACACGAGCTAATTCAATCTGATGGTTAAGCTCAGCTTGTCTTTTTTCGTTCCTCTCTTTCTCTTTCTTCTCGTTGGATTTCTCTTTCTTTTTCTTCTCTCTGGATTTCTATTTCTCTTTCTTCTCTTTGGATTTCTCTTTCTCTTTCTCTTTCTTCTCGTTGGATTTCTCTTTCTTTTTATTTCTCTTCTCGCTCTTTTCTTTGCTCCTCTTGAACGTACTCAATTAGTTCTTTTCCAGAAAGTCCCAAGGATTCTCCTTGCGCTTAAAGATTTCGAACTGAGTCATCCTTTCACTTGGAGGCGCAATAGTCAACCAACTATAATTCCTTGCAACAAGACTTATGCCTTCTAGAGAATTAGCCTACCTAAATATGAGCACTGACCTATTCGTACTGGGTTTCTCGATCTAATTAAGCCCTGACTAAAATCACACAAAAAAACACAAACAAATTATTATAACAGTTCCTTGAGCTACTCCAGCTTCTTAAGTTTCAAAAGAGGCGATAGCAATCGTTAAAACAAAAGGAAACGACAAGACTCTATTATTATAACGAATAACACTATGCTTTACTCGACTGACACCAGTGTTTGCAAAGATATAACGTTAAACCTTACACACCTGATACCAAATTTAAATAGTATATATATATATATATATATATACATATATATATATATATATATGTCGTAGAATGAACTCTCGACGATATACCATATATAACTATTCGTTGAGGGAACTTCTTTAATTATCTTTAGAGTGCGTGGATGTCTGGCTGGCCGATATTATGTATCTTCGATATGCTTAAGAAGTGGAACTGAGCTCAAGGATAATAATATTGCTATCATTAATAAAATAGAGTTTTATTAATAATAACTATCAACAACACACAAAACGGAAAATATTGACATAAACAGAGAATGGAAAGGGTCGTGTGGAATCGAGCTAATCCGAGGATTAAAAGATTTAAAAAGGTAAAACAAATATAAAGTTAAAGAGATGGGATGGTTCGCTAAACCATTTAAAGCACAGGATAGAAATGACAAAAGGGTTAAATACTTAAAGGTAACGTTCGGCTTACGTAATTTATACTTGTTGTGCAGAGGAAGGCGACGTGATGGAATTTCGGTCCGCTGGCGAGTTCCAGCCGAAGGGAGGGGGGGCTTAAATGATCCTGACGTGGCGTCTTGGGAATGAGAACCGTTCTTGACGAACGGGCTCAAAAGAACAATGGCTCTTCTACGTTTTTCTCTTCTGAACAACAGGGAGGGGGGTGAGAACCGTCTCTTGTCTACGTGCTCAAGAACAATGGCTGTTCTAATGTTGTTCTCTTCTGAACAACAGGGGGAGCGTGAGAACCGTTTCTTGGCGGACGGGTCCAAACGAAGAATAGCTGTTCTACGTTGTTTTCCTCTGAACAACAGAGGAGGGGGGGGGGGGGTGAGAAACGTTTCTTGTCAACGAGCTTGAACGAACAATGGCTGTTCTAACGTTGTTCTCTTTCTGAACAACAGGGGAAGGGTGAGAACCGTTTCTTGGCGAACGGGCTCAAACGAACAATGGCTGTTCTACGTTGTTATCTTCTGAACAACAGGAAGGGGGAGAACTGTTTCTTGTCAACGGGCTTAAAAAAACAATGGATGTTCTATTGTTGTTCTCTTTCTGAACAACAAGGGGGAAGCCTTGTGGACTCGGCATCACGAAGGCTCGAACCTTGGCACTCAAGGGATATTGTGCTTCTTCTGGACAAGTGATGGTGAATCTCGAGGTCGAGGTCCCTTGGCGCACAAGGTGAGAGAGGGTAGTGGTGATGTTTCGCGAAGAAAATCTGGATCTCCAATCTGCTTTTAGTGGTAAAGTTTCCAAATAAATAGTCAAGACATCTCTTTGGCGTGGGGGACAATGGAGTGGGAGCTTCGAGGGAATGCACAGCCGAGCCTGAGAACAAGCTTTATCTGCCCATAAGCCTAACTCAATCAGGCGTGATCGACGGATTGGGCGAACGGAGGGGGGATGATAAACCTCCTTGTTTAAACATTGACTCAGGTGGCTGCGATAATGCGCCCAGCTTCAAAGCGAAGATGCACGTGGGGAGCATCGTGGTTTTGAATAACATGTGATAGTGGTTGAAATTAACGCGGCCTCAACCCGTTCTATCACTTATATATATATATATATATATATATATATATATATATTACTCATACACTAAATATGTAAATAAAAATACACTCGTATATAAGGGAAGACATTGATTTTTAGACCGTATTGGAATTATGAAATGTTTCTGGCTTCATCTTTACTTGCACAACCACCGTTTCCTCCTTGTAGCCCACAGGACAAAATTCTTGCATGAAATAATCTTTCCTGGCATCATTCTCTTTTCTATTCCTTGACAGCTCCTCCAAGACAGAGTTTTAAGATATTGAACTCTGAGCTTCAAATAAGTGAGCAAAATTGCGAACTTTGCTTCCTAGCTAGTCGTTGCCCTGATGCCGGCTACAATCGTTTGAACAATATTTTAAGCCTCTCCACCCATGTTTAGCAGAAAATTGAAAATATTTATTTTAGCAGAACAGCTAATTAGTATTTGCCATCTCCCTTTAGATATATATATGTATTTTATATATTTATACATATTTATAAGATAACATTTAGTTATGGCTTTTCAAAACGTATCTAGCTCGTTATTTATTTTTTAAGCTTCTTTGCTAACTTTTATTTATTTTACGGCAGGTCTATAAGGTGCAGCCTATTAGCCACTTCCGCTATAGTTTTAGGATTGATGATGAAAGCCAGGTACTTTCAAAATCGATATCCTAAGCAAAGATTATATTGATAAAAACTTTTCTAAACAACTGCTTCTTTCTTCTCATTTTAAAGCTCGATACTGAGTAGTAGAATCTTTATACTTTTTAGTCAAACTGTAGTGAGTGAATTCTAATATTTCCTTTAATATTCTCTTTTAATGTTCCCAGGATTGATTAGAAAAGTACCACTTTGTTGGCAGGATTAGACGGAAAAATATCTTTCAGCAATTCTCACACATTTTTCGTTACCTGTTCTGATTTCATGAATTGCGTGAGTACAGTAATTAGTTTTAAAATGAGATCGCCTTTAGTTTTTCTATTTTTCTGCGAATTAAATGATATTAAATGACTAAATATTTATCTTTAGTAATAGGAAGATATAAATTTATCTCTAAAACCTACTTGTTTCTAAAACGGTCCAAGTAATAATTTGTTGTGGATTAAATCAAAGTAACATAAAACCTACATACGCTCTTTTTGATGAGCTGACTTCTATGAGTTACATGTTATGACGGATCAAGATTAAAGGTTTTGTGAGTTTTCTGCCTCTATAGTTTGTGAATATTATTTGCAGAAAACAAATTACATTTAGTTCTCTAATTTTTATCCTATTGTAATAAAGTAAACTCCATTGTATGCAGTGATTGTAGACGTTCAGGTAATCAATGAATATCCGCTATCGCACTGCCAACACCGCTGATACATTGCTGAAGGTGGCAACTTATTACTATACTAACCACAATCATTTGCTCTTCTTATGCTTAGGAAATAATGTCAGGTTATTTCGTCTCAGAAGTCTTCTTTACTTTCTAGAATTATTAATTAAAGAGAAAGTTGTTTCAAAGAAACTTATACAATCTGTGCCATTAAAATTGCCCTTCGATCTCTTAAATAATAGTAGCTGGCCTGATAATTTGGATTTTATTCCTCGTCGGCATTATATATAATTGATGCTTTACTTTGCTATATTTCCATTATGTTTATTAAAAGTGCCATCGGCAAGGCGATGACCTCCTCCATCTCTCCTATCATAGGCATCTATGTATTTGAGCAGGGCTGATCTTAACAGGAACCCCATTCCACATTTGTGGCAGTTATGGTTCGCATCTTGGATGATTAGGTGCCGCTGGTGTTTTGCGGCTCGGGCCTGGTCGCTTCTCCTTCGTCTTTCTGCTTCCAGGTGTTGTACTTCCTCCGTGATAGTACGTTGCCAAGTTGATCTGTCCTCTACTTGTTCTTCAAGGTTGGTAAGGCTTATGTTGCATTCATTTAACGTTATTTTTATATGGTCTTGATAGCGTTTTCTTCTGTCCACCACGACGGGCACCTTTCCTGAGTTCGCTGTAAAGGACTTGTTTAGGCAGTCTTTCATCTGGCATCCTTATCACGTGCCCCACCCCCTGAGTGTGCCTCTAGAGACAAGGGCTTTTATATTATCCTAGACGGTTCTACGTAATATTTCATTTTGTGGTATCATATCTTCACGTAATGCGGAAGATTCTTTCGAGGCTAGGGATATGAAAAGCTACAAGCATTCTCATAAGCGTTCTGTAAGGTGTCCAAGAGTCAGCTCCGTACAGCAGCATTGAGATACAAACAGCCTGGTACATGCTTACTTTTGTAGAGAGTTTCAAGTCCTGGCTTACGAAAACCCTGTCTTTTAATCGCCCAAATGCTGCTAAGGCATGCTGAATCCGGTATATATATGCAAACAAACCCAATCGAAAAATTGTAAAATGAATCTCAAGTATTTTTTAAGTTCGTTCATTTGATTGTCAAACAACAAAGTTTCGACAAAGATCGGCAAATATTTACATGGGAAAAGTAAGTAAAGCTTCGCCAAAGCATGAACAAAATAAATGCTAAAAAGGTAAAGGGCATGGATAAGGAGAAAAAAATATTTTCATGCCAAAAATTATCCAGACGAAGGATTAATAGCAGGTACAAGAAGAGTAAAATAATATAGATAAATCTCCACTAAAATTGCAGAGAGAGAGGGAGAGAGAGAGCTACAAGGAGCTAAAAGAAAAATAAGTACCCTAGAAAACCTTACGGTCCATACAAGGAGGGTACTTTTGGCGCAATCCTCGAAGGTGTCCGTTGGCAACCTCGAAGATCACTCGTGAGTATCTTAACGGTGATTTTCCAAGACTTTATCTAGTCTTGACTTGAACTGGTCAACAGATTCACTGATGACAACTTCCGTCGGAAGTGCGTTCCAACTACCACAGATAGCTACAAGGAAACAACAATTTCCCACACAGATCACGGTGGTTTTCGCTTCAGTTCAAGTTTGTAGCCGTGATTTCTTGTTCTCCCCTTGCTGAGCTGGAGAATATCCCCGTAGTCCAGTGTGTCGAAATATTTGAAACACTTCGATAAGCTGACCACGTAGTCTTCGGGTCTCAAGCGAGAACAAATCTAATTCCTTTAATCTATCTTCATAACTTTTATATCTGATAGAAGGAATCAGTTTGGTTGCCCTGGCTTGCACGCGTTCCAATCTCGCGATGTCCTTTCTAAATGAAGGATTCCAAAATTGTACGGCATACTCCAGGCGCGGCCGGACGAAGGAGTTGTACAGACACAGTACTATCTCCTTGTTCCGATATCACAACTGTTGCTTTATATACCCTAACATCCTTTGGGCTTTCTTCTCCAACTCAATACACTGTTTTGAGAACTTGATGTCACTGGTGATAGTTACACCCAAGTCCTTTTTAATGTTGGTGGATTCAAGAGCAGTGACCTTAAGGATATAGGGTGATTTCAAATTTCGGTGGCTGATATGCATCACTTTACATTTGTTTACGGTGAAAGGCATTTGCCACCTATCCTACGACTCCTCAATCGTCCGAAGATCATCTTGCAGGCGGGCAGTATTTTCTTCCTCTGCAACGTTCATACCAAGCTTGGTATCGTCGGCAAATTTAGAAATCTTGGCAACCATGTCACCGTCCATGTTGTTGAAGTAGATGATGAATAGTAGTGGTCCCAGGACAGAACCTTGATGAACCTCGCTAGTAACGGGCACCCACTCAGAAGCCTGCCCATTCAACACCACCCATTGTCGTCTGCCGCTTAGCCAGTTCTCTATCCAGCCTGCTACTTTTCCGTCTATGCCCAGTGCTCGCACTTTCCAGAGAAGGCGGCGGTGTGGTACCTAATCAAAGGCTTTCTGAAAGTCTAAGTACACCACATCCACCGCCTTGTCCCGATCGTGCTCACTGAAGACGAAGTGGAAGAATTCCACAAGGTTCATCAAGCATGACTGTTGTCTTCGGAAGCCGTGCTTGGAACTCCTCAGTAGCAGGTTTGATTCTAAATACGACGTCACTTTGTCCACCATGATGCTTTCCATGAGTTTACCGACTATCGAAGTCAGACTGATAGCTCGGTAGTTCGACGGTTGGCTACGGTCTCCTTTCTTGAAGATAGGAGTCACCTCCGCTTCTCGCCAGTATCTAGGGACGCATTCGGTCCGGATTGACATGTTGAAGATTGCGCTCAGGTGTCGTGACACTTGATCGCGCACTTCTTTCATCACTTTAGGTAGAAACCCATCCGGGCTAGGGGACTTATTCGTCATTAGGTCAGTGATCTTCCCTGAAGGAGAAATAGAAATATTTCTCCTTCGGTGAAGTTCATATCCTCCAGCTTTTCTCCCGAGTAGGAATCCGTTGGCTGGGGGAGGGGACCACACTCTTCAGTAAACACTGAAGAGAAGTAGTCGTTAAAAAAGTTAGGATTTTCTGCATCTAAGTGCTTTAATGTCCCCTCTTCATTCCTCAACGACCCAATCGTTTGACGGATTGGTTTATGGTTGTTTACATATCCAAAGAACTTCTTGAGATTCTCTTTCCTTAGTCTCGCCACTCGGAGTTGCTCAGACCGCTTAGCCGCCTGTATTCTGGAATTCACTCTCCTAGCTAGCCTCCGTTATTCGTCAAAGTCACCTGAGAACTTTGATTGCCGGTACACATTTCTCTTCTCCCTAAGCAGTTAGCCGATTTCTCGATTAAACCACTTTGGTTGAACAGAAGACCGCCTGGGGCATTTCAGAGAATGAAACGTGATTGAAGACTCATGAATGTGATTTGAAACTGTTCCAAGAGTCTTTAACAGCCTCGCACACTTCTAGCCTCGCGTCACTCAGTCCAACACGAAGACCTGCAAATTCTGCTCTTCTTAAATCTAGTTTCGTCGATTTACTAGTTGCAGGCCCTGCCTTCGGGACTTTGACTACAAATCTAATTAGTCGGTGGTCTCTACCACATAGCTCTTCGCAAACGGAGAGGTCCACAACGATGTCATCCTCAGAGGTGAAAACCAAGTCGCAGATATTTTCTCCTCTCGTTGGCTCTCTCACCTATTGAGAGAGAGAGAGAGTGAGAGAGAGACAGAGAGAGAGACAGAGAGAGAGACAGAGAGAGAGAGAGAGTGAGAGAGTGAAAGAGTGAGAAAGTGAGAGAGTGAAAGAGTGAGAGAGTGAGAGAGAGACAGACAAACATATACAGAGAGAGAGAAATAAATAAATTGAAATTGAGACGTAACATAACATATGAATACAAAGATGCACAAATGTAGTTAAGTTATTCAATAGGCTCAAAATTCATAAAATAAGAACTATAGAATATAAGGAAAATTTAATTTAGAATTAACTTTTTCTATTAAAGGATAAAGTTTAAAGATAGAGGGCAAACATAACAATTCGAAGTGGTAGTAATGAAAGAGCATTTAACAATATAGCGCTAAACATACTCTTCTATGTTTAAAGTTCCCCTATTCCTCCATTTTATTTGTGTATTTTGAAAACGAGGGTTAATGATTTTCCAGTTTTCCCAAAGTAGTGCTTAATACAAAATGAACAACCAACAAAATGAACTGAATAAAGCAGGAAAGTATGTGGAATTCGCCTTTCATTTTTCCTGTGAGATTTGTTTTACAATTATTTCTGTACTCTCACCCTTTTTGGTTATTTATTTAATTCGGATCCCTGTGAAATGCCTTTGTTCGTCTCAAAGAGCCTCAATCCTGACCCGTAAATGCTACATTTTCTTTAGTTGCCAATGCTGGCGAATGGAAAGACTTTGTCTCCCAAGTGAACTTCTCAAAATCGCACGCGGACAGAGATAAAGCAAACCCAGTAAACCTATGAAATGTCACTCAACCGCAGATAAACGCCACCATTCTCAACGAAAACCCATTGATGACTAGAACCAAACAAATCCAGGAGGCAATCGTTTTAATATTCTCAAGGACAAAGAGCTTTCGATAGTTATGAGAAATTTACACAACGGGATAGTTACACAGAGACACATATTTTCATGTAAGAAAATATACTATTTTATTACTTTAAGCGAATTTTATTACAGCAAGTGGGAGCCGTCAACAATAAAGATCAGCAAGCTTACAATCTTTTTGCCGGGCAGGAATTTTAAATAATCCTCTAATGATAGTTTAATTAGTGTAGTACAATGAGCTTAAATGGCGGCCACGTGCCCTCCTGTACCCACGTGGATCGGAGATCACCGCATGGAGCTGGTGAAAGCATGGGAACCTAGGCAAAGAGGCGGCTGACAATGTTATCACTCGCCCTAGCTGTATTTGCCTAGGGAGCAATGTCATCTCCCTGCCCTCCTTACGCATCCACCTCTCCGTAAGCATTCTGGCCTTTCGGCTCAAAGATTGGAATCCGTTGGACTTCCCAACGAGCGTTATCAATATTCTCCCTTTCCCCGAAGGAGTCGCCGACCTTTCCTCAAGATCGCGCGCGCCTCATTTCCAGGCGCCTATATAACGCTTCGACTGAGTTTAGAGAGCAGCACTGTTAGACTTCCACTTACTCCGACGAAAGAGCTAAATTAGGCTCGCCCATCCCCCCCTCCCCAGCGGCGATTTCGATTCAAGTAAAGGCTAAATTGATCCGGGAACTCTGCCTTAGTCAATCGGCAGGCATCGACATCAGTGAACTCTGCCCTAGTCAACTGGCAAGGAGTGACCAAGATTCCCAACTCCGAAGACGACTAGTGCTCCCTCGTATGAAGCCAGAGGTAAAACAACTTCTTCCGGCGCATTTACTGTACTCCAACTGGGCCCTTTTCGGCAACGAGCACCTAAGGTAATCGTGACCGTCGCCGCTTGCAGATTGAACTTGAATCTGGCTTATCTAATTGCTCCATTATTTTTGTGAACGCCCCAGTTTAAAATCGCCCATTAAATCACCAACTTTATCTGACCTCTTTTATCTCTTAATTAACCTATCTGATCGCGTGTGGATCTTTAACCCCATCTGGGCGACCATTCCATTTACACCAAATTTCTATGTTGATATATATATTCTTTTGTTGTTAGTAAAGTTATATTTTCGTCATTGTCTTTCTTTTGCAACCCCAGCGCGTACCAGCTACCTGCTAATCTTTGGTCAACTTGCACTCTAAAATAATTGTTTAAAAGGACCCAGCAAAGAAATAATAAACCATCCTCCATGGACTCCTAACAATTTCTCCTTTCACTATCGATCTTCAACTAACTTTGGGCTCAATCCCAAAAGTACCCACGTATATATGAATATAGAGTCTGGCCATTCCACGACAGTTACTCGTAGCTTATACATAAGTGTAGGGGAATGGTCACTTCACCCCCCCCCCCCCATCCCGTTCACTCGTGATGCAGTCCCAAGGCGGTTACCGCAAGGACATCCGCCCCAGGCATCGGCGACTCAAAAGCGTAACCACAACGTGGCCCAACTTGGTGCCATGAAAGACCCTAAAGGTCAAAAAGGTAAGATCTCCCCCAGGAAAGTGAGATCCAGTTTCACGTTGAACAAGAAATTGGAGACGGGTTTCTCCCAATCTCGATGGCTAACGAGGAGCCGATGTTTGACTTCGTGGGAAAGACCGTTGGGAAAAAGAACTCTCCTGGGGCCGTCCTCAAGCCCCTCTCCCCCTTACCACTCCCCAGTGGGGGTGCGAGGTATAAATGAGGAACTCTGAGGAAAATCGTGGTAGTATACGTCAGTCTCTAGGTGACGAAGTCTTCGGATCAAACCGAACTACCGAGACTGGAGAGGTAGTGTACTTGGCTCGCCAGACCAAGAAGTACCCTGCAAGAGAGGCAGGGCTACCTACCTTAAGGTGCTAAGAAGAAGCTCATCCTCGAGCAAAGTCCCTGGTTATCAAACCAAACGATAAGTTAACTTTGGTAAGTTCAACTTACTCTCGCGAGAGAGACTCCTCATAGCCTGGTGCACCTTAAACACCAGTGGTATTCCTCGTCCTTGAGGAATTAAGAAAAGAAGAAGGAAAAGGCTCCCCCTCGAGCCCGTTATTCGGTGGCCACACCAAACTTTAAGTAACTTATTCTCACCAGAAAAACCCCCCTCCATTATCCTCGCCCTTGAAGAAGACCCTCCCCGAGTTCAGTCCTCGTCCATAAGGAAATAAGTAACGAAGGAGAAAAGCTCCTCCTCGAGCTCGTTACTCGGTGATCACACCGCACTCCAAGTTAACTTGATTTAAGAACCAAGTTCGACTCACTCTCGCCAGAGAGACCACGACTGCCTAGGTGTTGCATAAAGCACCGTATTGGTTCTCGTCCTTAAAGAACCCTTTCCCCCCGGAAGAACGTATGGACCCCCCCAGCTGCCACCCTCGCCAAAATGACCGTAGAATTTCGCCCATCTACAACTGGACACACGGCTCGCGTCGTGAGTCAATAACATTTCTGAGGCCCTTCAAACTCCACATGAGTCCGTAAACCTAATTCTTATATTATTGTTTTGTGTAGAGAAAACGTTAACTTAATTTTGTGGGTCAACTAATTTAATTAATTCTTGTTTAGGATAATATTCATAGTATTGCTGTAGTTAATGTATAAAGGTTATGTATTCAATTGATAAAGATGAAATATAAGTTTATTTTGTGAATTAGTGGGCGTTTCTTTTATACCCTTACGTGTTGCAGAACGGCTCTGTTCTTTAAGATATTCTTATAATATCAATATATATTAGACACACTTAGCACTCTTAGAGATAGAACAAAAAGGGGGGGAATTCTACGACATAATTAAAGTGGTGTCAGGTGTGGGGTTCTTATCAGAAAGAATTCTACGACATAAATATAGTGGTGTCAGGTTTTGTAGGTTGTTATTAGAAAGAACCCAGCAGTGTCTAATTAAGAAAGAGCCAACACGTAAAGGAATATCAGGAACAAGAGAATAATTGACGAGAGGAAAATTGGTAGAGTTAGGGGTTGTAACAATCTAAAAGTAATTGGTAGGTCAAGTGGTAAATTTGAGGTCGGGAGTGGAATTTCAATCAGCACAGTGGTGGGATTAAGGGTAACTTATGCTGAGCACTACCTGGTGAGTGGTAGCATAATTACATGAGAATACAGAAAGGAAAAATCGACGGACCAACACGAAATGGATCCAGTCAAAAGATTTTACCTACAAGCCCAAATTCTGGGATTTGAAGGCGATGATATGGATGCCTACATTCTTGAAGAATTGAGAATAAAAAGAGAAGAAGAAGAAGAAATAATAGAGTTTGATAGAAAGAGGGAAAATATAGAAATACGGATGAACCGGAAAAGTGAAGAATCCTGAATACAGCTGAAAATAGAAATAGAGGAAAGAAGATTCTCAAGCGGAATTAGTACAAACGAAAGAATAATACTGTTGAAAAGAGAAGCAAAAGAATTCAGAATAAGGATAGAAATGGAAGATGAAGAAAGAAGACTAAAGATAAAGCTGGAAGATGAAGAAAGAAGAACCCGACGGGAAAACGGAATAGCGAAAGCAGAACAAGAAGCCGAGGAAAGGAGAATGAAGATGGAAAAAGAGTCTAAAGAGAGGAGAATAAAGATTAAAAAAGAAATAGATGAAAGTAGAATACAGAGGGCAAAAGAGCTTGCTCAAGCTGAAAGAGTAAAGAGAGAAGAAAAGGAAAGATTGCTCGCACTCGAAAGAGCACCTATCGAGAATCTGATAGAGGCCGAGGAAGTTGGAGCCCGGCCTGGACCTAAGAAAGGACCATCGAGGGAAACCCAGCCAATTGGGGTAACGATGGAAGAGGTAGAAAGTAGGGAAGAGGTACTCGCAGGAGTACCAAAGGAAGAACCTACGAGGAGAACCCAGCCAAATGGGGTTATCAGGGAAGAAGTTGAAGGCTGGGTAGAGGTACGAGCAGGTGTACCTGAGGAACTACAGGCGAAGAGAAGCGAGTCAAATGAGTTGACAAGGAAGGAGGAAAGAAGTGCTATGGCTATGCATCCAGGTAAGACTAGTCAAATGGTAGACGCGGATGAGTATCCCCTACTCCTAGTAGTCTCCTCCCCGAACGGAACGTCCACGGAGTTACCGCTAAATCGCCAAGTCGTAGTAAGCGCCAAGCCCATTAACGACCTCGCAGGGAAAAATTTTCTCGATCCCCAAAGATCGAACCCAGACACGATCTTCCCGTGTACCTGGTTAAAGGAGAGCTATGGGACCTACGCTCCCATCAATTATGCCCCGCTACAACAGGCCGCTCTAGCCATAATGTTCAGTTTAAAGGTAGTCAAGTACCATAAGAAGGGTAATTCGAGTAGGTTGAAATACCGCTACCATTTAGTACCATACTTGGGTAGACTCAATAACCAGAACGGCCGACTCAGGCGCGGTAGAATAATGGTCACAGAGCACCATTTTAGGATCAGCTACATCAAAGGAGCCGATAATGTACAGCTACTCTATAGGTGGAGACGAAAAACCATTGAAGGTTATTTCAGTACCTAATGAGCGTGAAACCATGTTTTCATTTGTTGTTCGTGTTAATATTTATCGGTAGGATTGAAGTTCTCCAAAACTTAGAAAGGTAAGGAAGTAGCTTGTTTTTTGTTATTTTTTTGTGGGTAATCGATGAATTAAGGTTTTTTAATTTTCTATGTAAAATTGTATTGCGAGTTGGTCTAGCTCGACACATTTCCTGTGTAAACGCGCGCGTGGGCGCTCATGTGTAAGGAAACTTAATGTAAGAGAGGGCTCAAAGAAATACAACTTTGCTAAGCTCGACTAGGTTAAGTAAGTTGTTTTGAGTTCCCGGGAGCATCCCCCGCTTTCCATTAAGTTCTTCGGTGGGAGGTGTGTAGGGAAATGGTTACTTCCCCCCCACCCCCATCCCGTTCACTCGTGATGCATTCCCAAGGCGGTTACCGCAAGGACATCCGCCCCAGGCATCGGCGACTCAAAAGCGTAACCACAACGTGGCCCAACTTGGTGCCATGAAAGACCCTAAAGGTCAAAAAGGTAAGATCTCCCCCTGGAGAGTGAGATCCAGTTTCACGTTGAACAAGAAATTGGAGACGGGTTTCTCCCAATCTCGATGGCTAACGAGGAGCCGATGTTTGACTTCGTGGGAAAGACCGTTGGGAAAAAGAACTCTCCTGGGGCCGTCCTCAAGCCCCTCTCCCCCTTACCACTCCCCCAGTGGGGGTGCGAGGTATAAATGAGGAACTCTGAGGAAAATCGTGGTAGTATACGTCAGTCTCTAGGTGACGAAGTCTTCGGATCAAACCGAACTACCGAGACTGGAGAGGTAGAGTACTTGGCTCGCCAGACCAAGAAGTACCCTGCAAGAGAGGCAGGGCTACCTACCTTAAGGGGCTAAGAAGAAGCTCATCCTCGAGCAAAGTCCCTGGTTATCAAACCAAACGATAAGTTAACTTTGGTAAGTTCAACTTACTCTCGCGAGAGAGACTCCTCATAGCCTGGTGCACCTTAAACACCAGTGGTATTCCTCGTCCTTGAGGAATTAAGAAAAGAAGAAGGAAAAGGCTCCCCCTCGAGCCCGTTATTCGGTGGCCACACCAAACTTTAAGTAACTTATTCTTGCCAGAGAAACCCCCCTCCGTTATCCTCGCCCTTGAAGAAGACCCTCCCCGAGTTCAGTCCTCGTCCATAAGGAAATAAGTAACGAAGGAGAAAAGCTCCTCCTCGAGCTCGTTACTCGGTGATCACACCGCACTCCAAGTTAACTTGATTTAAGAACCAAGTTCGACTCACTCTCGCCAGAGAGACCACGACTGCCTAGGTGTTGCATAAAGCACCGTATTGGTTCTCGTCCTTGAAGAACCCTTTCTCCCCGGAAGAACGTATGGACCCCCCCCAGCTGCCACCCTCGCCAAAACGACCGTGGAATTTCGCCCATCTACAACTGGACACACGGCTCGCGTCGTGAGTCAATAACATTTCTGAGGCCCTTCAAACTCCACATGAGTCCGTAAGCCTAATTCTTATATTATTGTTTTGTGTAGAGAAAACGTTAACTTAATTTTGTGGGTCAACTAATTTAATTAATTCTTGTTTAGGATAATATTCATAGTATTGCTGTAGTTAATGTATAAAGGTTATGTATTCAATTGATAAAGATAAAATATAAGTTTATTTTGTGAATTAGTGGGCGTTTCTTTTATACCCTTACGTGTTGCAGAACGGCTCTGTTCTTTAAGATATTCTTATAATATCAATATATATTAGACACACTTAGCACTCTTAGAGATTGAACAAAAAGGGGGGGGGAATTCTACGACAATAAGTATGAGTCGCGTCTTTTGTTGATTTTACTATTTGACCATGAAAGCTAGGATTGATTCATAAATAAACTGTTAAACTTTTTAAAAATTCATATAACAAACATTTTGGCTACTATCAATAATTTGAGTTTTATAAGTTTTAGTAAAACTGGGTAAAGTTTTACCAATAAATCTTTTGCAACAATTCACGCTCCATTTTTGTTAGCATTTAGATTTCTTAAATTGTGTTTTACTATTTCTAGTCTTATCAAATAAAACAAAATAATTATATACGTAATTCTTCTAATGTGTTATTATTGGTGCTTTCGAATGTTGAATCCGTTTTACTCTCTGTGCAGGTTATTTGTCAAGAGTTAAAAAGAGGAAACAAGCTTATTACGATATCTCACATACTTGAACATTATTCAGAAGATTTTTATTTGTATCAAAATATTTAGGGAAAACCTGTAGGCATATAGCTTTACAAATTATCTCAGTTCTTTGCTTATATCTTTGGGACGGTTCACATGACAAATGACCAGTCCCAAATAACAAAATTGTTACAATAACCTATTGAGAAAAGTTTCTAATTAAACTTGCGTACCGGGATAAAACTTTTGCAGCTCATAACTACATTTATAATTGAGATTAAATTTACTCATATATCGGATGATAAACTAGTGACGTTTTTGATGGTCCTCAATCTTCAACTTTTGAGAAATATATAAGTACAAAAGCACAAAAAACTCCTGAGAAGATTGCTTGACAAGCATTCATAGTAGATGTCTCTAATATTCGTGGGAATCGTGCAGGTCCCGAATACGAGTTCGTTGTCGAAACATTTAAACAAGCTTTCAAAGCTCCCGGGTGGCTCATATCCTTAAAGTATGTTGAAAATGGGTAATTCTTTGAATTACTCATTCCAACACAAACAGAAATAAGACCACCCCCTGAAATTGATATACAACCCCTTACCATGAGAGAGCAGCCAACATAATTTACTCCTAGCACTATGTAAAATTGATTCCACTGCTTCCCAGGTATTCTGCGGACTCTAAAATTGCCTGAGGTCAAGATCAACTGGAATGTGGCCTCGTTGGACCATAAGCCACTTCTCCGCTACAAAATGTTCTAGATGTGGTGAGAGCATACCCAAGTCAGTCGATCTCGCTTCTAATGACAGTTGATGAATGACATGGCAGAATTTACATGAATTCACACCTTTGCAAGCAGTCTGTGATGGAGTGTTCTGACTAATAATTTAACTGTTCAATCCCTCGATCTATTCATGTTGGAGCTGGACTTCAATTTTCTTATGATCCCGAAGTCTCTTGTGACGCATAGAGCTGCCGTCAGGTTGCGTACTCAACCTAAGGAGATCTAAATGAGGTCGGCCTGAAACATTTACATTTGATATGCTCCTCTTCAACACTTCTGCAGCAACAGAATATGATCTGCCGACCCTTCTGGTCATAACTCGATACTTCTTTTCTCTACGATATAGTTACCTTTGACTCCTGTCTCACTGTAAGGGGCGCAGTGATTTGCCATCCTAGCCACCGTGCTGACGGGACTTAGCACCCCGTCCGAACCCAGCTTAGCCTCTCTTATTCCTTCAGATAGCCTGTATTTCTTACCTACTTTCTCACTTCTCCTACAACCTCTCCCACAACTTTCTCTGGTCAGCCTCAAATTTCACAAGGTAGATGATGACCTTTTTCTCAGCCAACAGTCCCGGATTGGAGCTGAGGGGGAAGAGGATAATGTTCCCTCACCCCTGAGCTCCGGTTTGGGATGTTTTTTTTTAACAAACTGCATCATCCGCACTCATACCTTCCTCATATCCCCTTTCTTTTTCACCTCACACTTTAACAATTTTACGCTGTGCCCAAGGTGAAGCCGCCATCCTAAAGGACTGCCAGGTCACCAAGCGGGAGGGGTAGCCTTAAATTGCGGCACCTGGCTATACCAGGCCTGTAAGCTCCCCTTACAGAGCGGGCTACTGCGATGGGTAATAAGCGATTGCTTCCCGTATAAAATATAGCGTCACCATGCCCCCTGATGAACAAATAAAAAATCAACCCTTAACTTCCCCTGTACCATCGATGGAGCCGCCCTCCATAGATGGAGGTTCTTTCGGACACCTCCCTTTTCCCAGCCGCAGTCCCCACTTTTCTTTCCAAGGGGACTTCCAAGAAAGCCAGCAGGCAGTCCATGGCCAACCGCTCCCAATTAAAGCGGCTCGATAGGACAAACCCCCCTAGGGACGAGAGGGAAGCCAGGCCCTTTCGGTCGCTTCCCTCAAAAGACCTGCTGGCAAGAATAGTAAACCTTGCCGGGGTCAAGGCCTGTGCCTCCACAGACGTGGCTAGTGACAGCTCTGTCAACGTGACCAACGATGTCCTGGGGGAGGATGGCCAACTGGAGGCCCCCCTGAGGTAGACATGGTCCTTGAAGCAACGCATCCTCATACGGTAAAGACTTCCATTGGAGGGAATCCGGGCTCGGCGCCAAGCACTGAACCCAAATCCGCCACTATGCAAGGTCCTCTTCAAATGGCTAGGGTTTCCGAGGCAGTACAAGGAGGGGAGGGATCTTCTCCGACTGGTGCTCCTACGACTGTAGGACCTTCTCCATTTCGAGAAGGACCTAGCTGAGGCCGGTCTATCTGGCCTGAGGGCTCCTGCCGGAGGAGGGAAGAAGCGGGTTCATTCCCCGCCTTCCTCTCATAAAAAGAAAAAGAACAGGAAAAAGACAAAAAAGACTCGGGGCTCCTATTCATCCGCAGGGGCTTTGGAGACGGATTGGTCTGCTTCTACTTTGGCAAGCGACCAAGCTAAGATCACCAAATCCAGCCTTCCTGCACCTCCGGGTGCGGAGCCCCCGAATAAGCCGAAAAGAGCGCACGGCGAAGACTCGATAACATCGGGGCCCCTCATTCAGAGGCTACCTGGCGTTTTTGAGCTCACGGCTTTAAAAGCTTCCTTATTATTCGCTCCAGTGATGGCAGCATGTTGGCCAAGGGCAACATGATCCATCAGAGGAGAGCATTAGATATGGTAATTAGGAGAGAGTCGAAAGTGACCCGTTTCTTGGACGGGAGCCTTCTGGCGAACGCGGAGGATCCTTCTGAGGCGGCCAAGATAAGTGTTCTTCGGACACTTGCTGGCACTCCGGTGAGTGTGACGCCGCACTCTACCATGAACTTTGTAAAAGGAGTAGTTTATGCAAGGGACCTCGTTGACTACTCCATAGAGGACATCACCTTAGAGCTGGATAACCATGTGGCGGTAAAGGTCGAACTATGATGAGAAAACAGGGAGGGCCCTCGAGACCCACACGTACACTCTTTGTCACGTTCGACTGTGACAAGCTCCCTGAGTCGGTGCGTACCGGTTAGGAACGCTACCGCGTGACGGCATTCGTGCCACTGTCGTGGTGGTGCTATTACTGTCACCACTTTGGCCATACGAATCGTTTATGTAGACGTGCAAATTCGGGCTCACCCGAAGACTGGGTAAAGTGCTCCAAGGCCGCACACGATAAGTTTAAATCGTTTGTGGCGCATATCTTCTTGGGAAAGAAATCCTGGCCGTTCAGGCCCAGGATCGACTCTCATTTCGTGAGGCTAAGGACTTGGTCCTGGCGTGCCCGGCTCTGCCTGGGACGTCTTATGCCTCAATAGTTAAAGGCACCCTCTGCTCCTGGCCCATCTAGGCCAACGAGCATGGTTGTTTCCGCGGCAAATAGATTCGCACCCAGCCCCAGCTAAAACCAGGGCTCCCACCCCTTCCCCCAGCGTGACCGTTTCCCGTAAGGCGAAACGGCCACGCGCCTCCACAGGTTCATTAGACTCACAGGAGGTAACACCCATGAAGTTGGTCTCCAGGCCATTTTCCGACGTTCCTACAGCTGTATCCCAAAAGGAGGACAGCAACAAAAGGTCTTCGTCTCCTTCGCCCAAGCCTAGTGGTGGGCTTAGTGGCTCGGAGACGGTGGTTCCTTCGGAAAGAGGTCCTTCTGCCTCCGAAGCCGCAACGCTTGCCTAAGGTTTTGAGGCGGAGGGAAGAAAAAACTCGCATGGCGAGCCCCCCCCTCCCCAATAAGTCCTCGAAGGTGACAGCGCCTTTAGCGCTTTGTCTGTAACCGCCCTCTGTTTGAAGAGGGCCCCGGTGTCTCCTGCGAACTAGGACTAGAGGGCATATTCCTTCAATATAATTAACGTGGACTCCGGGTCAACTGGGAGGAGCTGCGGAGGCTCGTCTCGTCCCGTTCCATCTTAGCTATTTTTCTGCAGAACATCATGCTAGGCACGTGACCTCTGCCCACCCTCCCAGGGTATAAAAGTTTGGCGACCCCACTACCACGAGATGGCCATGCTGGGGGATGCGCGGTTTACACCCAGCATGATATCTCCGCTTCCTTTCACTTTAGATACCTCATTTCAGGCAGTGGCTGTGCAGCTGCACCTGGATTGGAGGTATACTATCATTTCTGCGTACATTCCACCGTCAGCAGATTTCAAAGTGGGGGACTTTCGCCGCGCCCTGGCACTGTTGCCGAGGCCCTTCCTCTTGCCTGGAGATCTGAAAGGCAGGCATCCTCTCTGGGGTGATTACTTAATAAATCCTAGGGAACAAGTCCTTGCCGATCTGATTCAAGAGATTAAGTTGGTGTCCTAAATGTGGATGAGTTTATCCATCACTGCCCGAGAACCACTTGATTATCTTGCCTTGATCTGATATTTGTGCTCTTCGGATGCACAGCCTGATTTTGATTGGGGGGGTGGTCGATGACCTTCATGGTAGTGATCACTACGGAGAATCCACATCGGTAGTGCTTGACACGTGCGCGGTGGCCTTCATTTCAGGAAATGACTGAATTCTCTATCTCAGTCGAGGAGTTTAGGTCAGTAGATGAGGCCGTTGAGTTCTTCTCCGGTAACCTCATCGCCGTGGGCCTGACTACTATTCCCAGAAGGTCTGGCCATTTTGCACTCCGACCAGTCCCGTGGTGTTCGGCCGAGTGTGAGACAGCCCGCAAACAGAAGCGTTATGCCTACATGCACTAGAAGCGCCACCCGAACGATTTCACTTTCGGTGAATTTCGTCGGGCTAGGGCTAGGTTCCGTTATATTTCGACGCACGCCCGCTGCACTTCTTGGCGGGCATACGTGTCTTCACTTGACGGGAAGACCTCTTTAGCAGATGTGTGGAAGCGAGTCAAAAGGATTCGAAGCAAGTTCTCGCAGGACTTCCCTCCCGTTCTCCAGGAGAATGTGACCGAAATCTCGGACCCCGCGTCCGTGTCGGAAAACTTCGCGACCGCTTTGTCCGCATTATCTAGCTCGGATGCTTCTCCGCCAGCATTCAATGCACGTCCTGATGTCGCAGAAGGCCGCGGACTGGACTTAACCTACAAAGGCGTAGAAACCTTCAACAACAGGTTTACTGTGAGTGAGTTGCGTTCCGCTCTTGCTTCGTGCGCGGACACTGCCGATAGTCCGGACGATGTCCCGTACACCATGCTTAGACACCTGGGTGAGCGAGGCATCGCTTTTTTCTTAGATTTGTTTAACAGGATCTAGTTAGAGGTGTGATAGAACGAGTTCAGAGCTGCATTCATTTCAACTTCTATCACATTTTATTTAAAACCATGAGGCTACCCACGTGCATCTTCGATTCGAGGCTTGGAGTCTTATCAACAGCTACCGGACGCCAATGTTTAAACAAGGAGGTTATCGTCCCCCCCGTTCGCCCCCATACGCCGACCTCGCCAGATCGAGTTAGGCTTATGGACAGATAAGGCATTTTTCTCCGGCCCAGCTGTGCGTTCCCTCGAAGCTTCCACCCCATTCTCCCCCACGCCAAGGAGATGTCCTAGCTATTTATATGGAAACTTTACCACTAAGATCAGATTGGAGATCCAGATTTTCGTCGCGAAACATCACCACGACCCTCTCTCCCTTTGTGCGCCAAGGGACCTCGACCTCAAGATTCACCATCACTTGTCCAGAAGGAGGACAATATTCCTTGAGTGCCAAAGGTTCGAGCCTTTCCGACGTCAAGTCCCCAAGGCTTCCCCCCCTGTTGTTCAAGGAGAACAGCATTAGAACAGCCATTGTTCGTTTTGAGCCCTTCGCCAAGAAACGGTTCTCATCCCCCCCCCTGTTGTTCAAGGAGAACAGCATTAGAACAGCCATTGTTCGTTTTGAGCCCTTCGCCAAGAAACGGTTCTCATCCCCCCCTGTTGTTCAAGGAGAACAACATTAGAACAGCCATTGTTCGTTTTGAGCCCTTCGCCAAGAAACGGTTCTCACCCCCCCTGTTGTTCAAAGGAGAGCAACATTAGAACAGCCATTGTTCTTGAGCCCGTAGACAAGAGACGGTTCTAATCCCCCCCTTTGTTTAGAAGAGAACAACCTAGAACAGCCATTGTTCGTCAAGCCGTTCGTCGAGTAACGGTTCTCCTTTCCAAGACGCCACGTCAGGATCCTTTTATCCCCCCCCCTTCGGCTGGAACTCGCCAGCGGACCGAATATTCCTTCAAGTACCTTCCACTGCACCCTTACGAAGTTACGTAAGCCAAGCGTCACCTTTTGAGTATTGATCCCTTATTTGTCAATTCTATCCTGTGCTTTAAATGGTTTATCGAACCATCCCATCTCTTTAACTCCATATTTGTTTTACCTTTTTTGATCCCTTAAATCCTTGGATTAGCCCGAGTCTCCACGACCCTTTCCATTCTGTTTGTCAATATTTTCCGTTTTTGTGTTTGCTGATAGTTATTATTAATAAAACTCTATTTTATTAATGATAGCAATATTATTATCCTTGAGCTCAGTTCCACTTCTTAAGCATTTTGAAGATACATAATATCGGCCGCCAGACAGTAAAAACGCACTCTAGAGATAATTAAGGAAGTTCCCTCAACGAATAGTGATATATGGTATATCGTCGGGAGTCATTCTACGACATATATATATATATATACTATTTAAATTTGGTATCAGGTGTGTGAGGTTTAACGCTATATCTTTGCAAACACTGGTCTCAGTCGAGTAAAGCGTAGTGTTATTCGTTATAATAATAGAATATAGTAGTTCCCTTTTGTTTTAACGATTGCTATCCCCCTTTTTTTTAAAAACTTAAGAAGCTCGAGTAGCTCAAGGAACGGTTATAATAATTTGTTTGTGTTTTTTTTGTGATTTTAGTCAGTGGTTATTTAGATTGAGAAACCAAGTACGAATAGTTCAGTGCCCATATTTAGGTAGGCTAATTCTATAGAGGCATAATTCTTGTTGCGAGGAATTTTAGTTGATTGACTAGTGCGCCCCCAAGTGCAAAGATGACTCAGTTTGAAATCTTTAAAGCGCAAGGAGAGTCCTGTGGACTTTCCGGAAAAGAACTAATTGAGTACATTCAAGAAGAACGAGAAAAAGAAAAACAACGAGAGGAACGAAAAAGAGAAATACAACGAGAAGAAAGAGGGGAACGGATAAGACAAGCTGAGCTTCAGATTGAATTAGCTCGGATTAAAGCAGAAGTTCAAAGAAAAAAGGTAGAAAAAGAAAGAGAAAGAGAGGAACGGGAAAGAGTAATCCAACGAGAAGAAAGAAGGAAGGATTTGCGCCCCTTCCCAGGAAAGCTGACAAAGTTTCCGAGCCCCGTAAAACCCCCAAACTTCTTTCCCCAAAACCAACAACGGGACTCCAAACCTCCCGTTAAGACTTCTCCTCCATTTCTCTTCCCGAAGCGACCAACCATATGCTTCACCTGTGGTGTAGAAAACCACATGAGCTGGAATTGCCCCCAAAATTTTAGGCTTAAAAGCGGACCAGCCCACCAAGTTCACCAGATTAATGCAACCTCGGCTCCCCCGGTGGTACAGACCCAAGCAGAAACTTCTCCCCCTCCGTCAGGCCACCAGGTAAATTTTGTTTTTGGTAAAAGTTCATCGGGAACTTTGAAATATGAGGAGGGCAGCGTGGACAGCTGTCGAGTATTGACTCTCGTCAGGGACACAGGATGTACATGCTTCATCGTGTCCGAAGAACTCCTCCCAGTGGCCTCTAACCACGAAAAATTTGCGGTGGTACATGACCAACTTGGGCGGGCGAACAGATTCCCCGTCGCTAGATGTTACCTGCAGTGTCAATATTATAATGGCTGGGCTGAAGTCATTGTAGCACCCATAAAATTCTGTTCCGTACTTATAGGACAGAGCCCCCAAGTAAGTTTCGACCCTGTGTTTCAGGCCGCCCTTCCTCAAGGCCGAGATAAGAAAGAAGCCCAGGAGCCCGTCCCCATCAGAACCCCGATACCGTCCGATTTCTCGGAGACCCCTAACCAGGTCTTTAGGACGGCAAAAGAGGAATGTGAATCACTAAAACCCTTAGGTGATAAGGCCCCAGACAAGGACACGGAGACTGTCCCTGGACCCCAAGAAAAAAAGAACCCCTTAACGCGCCCATGGAGATACCTTCGTAGAACTGGACGAAGCATCGGCGCTTGAAGAGGATTACCCCGCGGAGTCCCTTAATGTAATTCAGGCAGTGTGCATCCAACCTGATGCCGATTACCCTCCTCCTTCCCTACCAGGCGAGCCTTTGGAACCCTCTGACCTGGATAGTGACGCACAGCTGACACCACGCCCGAAGAGTCAGCTACAAGAACTAATTAAATGGAATCACCATTTACCCGCCCTATTAGCTCTTTTTGAGCGACTGCGTAAAAATGGCCTCAGCATTGGCCCCAGCAAATGCCATTTTGCTCACGAAACCATCAAATATTTGGGTTTCAAAATAGGACAAAACAAGTTAGGTCCCCACGAGAACAAGATTAAGGCAATCGCCGAAATGCCCCTCCCGATTACAAAGAAGCCATTAAGATCGATCCTAGGATCAGCTTCTCCCTATGAGCGATTTGTTCCGAATTTCGCTGCAATTTCGGCCCCCCTATGCCCGCTTCAGGAAAAGAATTTCCCCGATCGTTTACGTTGGAATGATGTCGCTGTTTCCCATTTTAATCAGCTCAAAAGTAAGTTCATTTCTGCTCCCATTTTTAAGTTGCCCAACCCGGAAAAATCCTTTGGGGTTAAGACCGACGTGATCAACGAGGGCATTGGAGGTGTACTTCTTCAATACGTGGATGACAGAACGAGTCATCCAGTTGCATATGCTAGTCGTCAATTATTACCACGCGGAAAGAGATATGCCACTAGAGAAAAGATAGCTCTATCAATTATCTGGGTCATAGACAAATTCAAGCTGTACTTGATATGTAAAGAATTTCGAATAGGAACCGACCACCGTCCGTTAGCCTATATTAGGAATGTGCGACACTCAAACGGCCGCATCATGCGCTGGAGTTTACTCTTGCAAGAGTATCAGTTTAAAATAAATTATATCAAAGGTTCCGATAACCAGGTCGCTGACGCACTCAGTAGGAATGCGTTACCGAATAGCGTAGAACAATTGTATTCATAGGATTAGTATCTCCATGTAGGTATATACCGTCTTGTACGACTTAATTTAAGATTCTTTTGTAATATAATTAATTAATGTATATGTCTGAATTTTGTAACGCTCAATGTCTAATTTTTTTTTATGTATATATATTTGTTCTTATTAATTTACGTATAAATTATTTTGTCCCGTATGTACTAAGTTTATATCATTTCATTGTTCCATGCCTTTTTTTTTTATTAAGTTGTATTAAAGGTTATTTTCCCCTGTAATCTAAAGATCAAAATAATCATGTATTGAGGTAATAATAGTTAGGTGCAGGAAGATACGGTTGGTACAAGAAAACGAGTTCCCTACAACGGAGCTCTATCGTTGTCCCTTCTCTCTTTTTTTTTCGAAGTGACAACTTCCCCTGGAATGGAGGGGTGTGATAGAACGAGTTCAGAGCTGCATTCATTTCAACTTCTATCACATTTTATTTAAAACCATGAGGCTACCCACGTGCATCTTCGATTCGAGGCTTGGAGTCTTATCAACAGCTACCGGACGCCAATGTTTAAACAAGGAGGTTATCGTCCCCCCCGTTCGCCCCCATACGCCGACCTCGCCAGATCGAGTTAGGCTTATGGACAGATAAGGCATTTTTCTCCGGCCCAGCTGTGCGTTCCCTCGAAGCTTCCACCCCATTCTCCCCCACGCCAAGGATTTCCTGGCTATTTATATGGAAACTTTACCACTAAGATCAGATTGGAGATCCAGATTTTCGTCGCGAAACATCACCACGACCCTCTCTCCCTTTGTGCGCCAAGGGACCTCGACCTCGAGATTCACCATCACTTGTCCAGGAGGAGGACAATATTCCTTGAGTGCCAAAGGTTCGAGCCTTTCCGACGTCAAGTCCCCAAGGCTTACCCCCCTGTTGTTCAAGGAGAACAGCATTAGAACAGCCATTGTTCGTTTTGAGTCCTTCGCCAAGAAACGGTTCTCATCCCCCCCCTGTTGTTCAAGGAGAACAGCATTAGAACAGCCATTGTTCGTTTTGAGCCCTTCGCCAAGAAACGGTTCTCATCCCCCCCTGTTGTTCAAGGAGAACAACATTAGAACAGCCATTGTTCGTTTTGAGCCCTTCACCAAGAAACGGTTCTCACCCCCCCTGTTGTTTAAAGGAGAGCAACATTAGAACAGCCATTGTTCTTGAGCCCGTAGACAAGAGACGGTTCTCATCCCTCCCCTTTGTTCAGAAGAGAACAACCTAGAACAGCCATTGTTCGTCAAGCCGTTCGTCGAGTAACGGTTCTCCTTTCCAAGACGCCACGTCAGGATCCTTTTATCCCCCCCCTTCGGCTGGAACTCGCCAGCGGACCGAATATTCCTTCAAGTACCTTCCACTGCACCCTAATGAAGTTACGTAAGCCAAGCGTCACCTTTTGAGTATTGATCCCTTATTTGTCAATTCTATCCTGTGCTTTAAATGGTTTATCGAACCATCCCATCTCTTTAACTCTATATTTGTTTTATCTTTTTTGATCCCTTAAATCCTTGGATTAGCCCGAGTCTCCACGACCCTTTCCATTCTTTTTGTCAATATTTTCCGTTTTTGTGTTTGCTGATAGTTATTATTAATAAAATTCTATTTTATTAATGATAGCAATATTATTATCCTTGAGCTCAGTTCCACTTCTTAAGCATTTTGAAGATACATAATATCGGCCGCCAGACAGTAAAAACGCACTCTAGAGATAATTAAGGAAGTTCCCTCAACGAATAGTGATATATGGTATATCGTCGGGAGTCATTCTACGACAAGAGGGTTTCCTCCTAGATTCCTGGTGACTCGCTACTGTTCTCGCCTTTCGTAAACCAGGGAGAGATCACTTTACTCCGGCCGGTTTCCTGCCCAATCTCTCTAACCTCTTGCGTGTGTAAGTTGATGGAGAAATTGGTAAATGATAGATTAGCCTTTTTCCTAGACTGCTAAGCCATCTGGCTTCTGATAGATTAGCATTTTTCCTGGACAGCTGAAGCCATCTGTCTTTTTCACAGTGCGGCTTTCGCATGTTCCACTCCACGTCCGATGCTCTGCTCCGACTGGAAAATGCCGTATGCGAGGCCCTTCTTTGTAGACAGTACTAAGCCACGGTGTTTTTCGATCTGAAGAAAGCCTATGATACCGTATGGCGATACGGTATCATGTAGACTCTTCACACAATGGGGGCGAGAGGACGCCTCCTAATTTTTATATCTGATTTTTTGCGAGATCGTCGATTCCACGTACGGGTGGGGTGAGCCCTCTCCGGCCCAAAGGAGCAGGGAGAGGGTGTCCCGCAGGGAAGTGAAATAGTGTCCCACTTTTTGCCCTGAGCATCAACGGCTTCACCTCGGTGCTGCCAGAAGAAGTTCTTGCTTCCCTTTACGTGGACGACCTTTCGATCTCTTTTGGCGTGGCCCAGATGCCAACTCTGGAGAGTTGACTCCAACAGGCATTGAATCGCGTCTCTCGCTATGCCAAAGCGCACAAGGTTTCGGTTTTCTTTGTCCAAGACTAAGGTGGTGCACTTCTGCCGCTAACCACGGCTCTACCCCAACCCAGATTTGTTTCTTAATGGGTTGAGCCAAGAAGTGGTTGAATCGCATCGTTTCCTTGGTCTTGTATTTGACCGACGCCTCACCTGGGAGGCTCATATTCGCAGCCTTAGAGTCTCTTGTACCCGCGCCATGGATATTCTCTGTTTCGTGACGTTCATCGCCTGGGGCGCTGATAGGGCTACTTCTATTATTATTTTTTTATTTTAAATGCAAATGAGTATATTGTACTACAAAACCCACTGAGTCTGAAAGGCAAATAATTCTCAATCTTATAGATGATATCCTATTATTCCAGGGTGTTAAGGAAGCTACAAAAGGTGAAAACATCTTCGATAATGTTTTACCTACAAAAGATGATTCAATTTAAATTCCTGCTCATTAACACTGTTCAGATGTCTTGATACCAAGCACATCTACTATTATTTTTTGTGTAAATGAGAACCAGCAAGTGTCCTAAACTAGAACCCTAAGGAACTCTAAGAGTAACAATTTTCTAATCGTGATCATATTGCGATTCACTCTAAATTTAACATGATACACGTTAAACACAAAGTAATTTTCATAAAATGGATTTTATAAGGCTAAGTTTGAGCAATTAAGTGTAACTTAGGTAATTATATACTAAGGAATAGTTTTAAAAATATATTTTGTTTATTTTAGAGAAAGCTTTTTTACCACACAATTTCAGTTCATTCCATCACAATCATGTGAAATTAGTATTATTAAATATTCAAAATGGTTAACCAAAGAAATTAAGAAATATTTTAGAGAGTGATAGATATAGAGAGAGCTTACAAAGGAATCAAACATAACTGTGAAATTAATGAAGAACAATATATTTAACTGAAGAGAAAAATTAGATAGGAAATTAAAAGATCTAGGTGAAATGAAGATATTTGTGTGGCCCTACACAGAATTATAATCCCATACAATTCTATGCACTCTTAAATAGTAAAAATCCAATATAGTATTGGGGCCAAATAAAGAAATGAACAAAGTTTTACAATTCAATAATATAAATATATCCGATACCTTAAATAATATTTTCCAACAGTTTTCTCTAAAGACAATGGGAATGTTAGAACTACACCCAATGTCACCTATTCTGGTAATAATACCATTTTGAAATCAATAGAATGTTTAAGTACGGATGTTGAATGGTTTATCAATAAAAATAAGAAATATAAAACACCTGGCCCAGAAAAGATCACCCCAAGCTTTCTAAACAACTTAAAGGCTCAATAGTCAAACAACTAAGAAAAAAATTTAATTCCTCTCTCGAAACTGAAATTGTTTCTGAAGATTAAAAGTTTGCTAATGTAACACCAATATATAAAATGGAATGCAATAGTTATAAACAATTACGATCCCAAATGCTTGGCATTGGTTGTAGGGAAACCGATCGTGAGCATCATTGAATAGAAAATTGTTGAGTATATAGAATTGAACGGTATTTTGCGTGACTGCAGCATTGCTTCAGAAAACATAGATCGTGTCTAGTTAATCTCCTAAAGTTTTCATAATATAAATTCAAATTATGATGAGGCATTTAGTTACTATTTTTTATTCAGACAAAAGAAATTAATCTCTGAAATTAGAGTGTTACAAAATGATGGAAGAAGATTAGCAATGAATGAACATGCGTTCGTTTTGACTACTGTTACTATTGATTAGCGTGACATTGGTGTAGGTATAATTAGCGATCAGGAGAAAAATTATATTTAAAACGAGTTTAATCGAGTGACCAGTTGGTAATTGCACTAAGATTAGCAATTAAATCTTGAAAAATGCAATGGCAATGGCAAAAACAGAAAAAGATCTATAGATTTTCATTTGTGCCAAGCAATCCTAAGTCTTCGTGTCAATAATAGAGTTGAAATAGAAGGCCTTATACTACATATATTACAGTAAAAGACATTTCACGAAAAAATAACGAGACAAAAATTTTAAACACGTATAATGAGATGGTAAAGCCTACTTAAAGTCAAGGCCAGCGCGAGAAAATTAATTCCCACATAGGAAACGGCAATTAGGAAACTTGACCAGAAAGAATAATTCTATTAATTTAGAAACTTGAATTATGACAGCTCAATTAATTGAAGTTTAGAATATTTATGAGGGATGGATATGAATTGTGAACCATTCAATCAAATTTGTAATTAATAGAATTTATGCACTTAACAATGGTAAGAAACTCGTTTCTAAGCCGTCTATTACAAGATTATGTGGAAACTATCTCAAACCAAATTGATAAGTTCTGGAACAACTTGTTGGATGGAATTGTTTCAAGTAATCGTTTATAAACCAGTAAAGAAATGTTAAAGCTCCTAGAAACAAAATATAATAAAATGCGAAATCGCTAGAACATATATATATTATAGGAGTTAAAGTGCCTCTCCCAAGAGGGTGATAAGGTTCCATTTTTTCCTTTTGACCCTATCTCTTTCTTTCTCCTTCACTCTTTATCTCTTTATACTTCTATTCTTTATCTTTTCTTCTCTTCCCCACTTTATTTAGCACTTTTTTTCTTACAACAGTGTCACTTCCATAATATTCGGCTGCTATAAAACTACGAGTAAGAAACCTTTGACTTTTTCTAATTATTATTAAAAACCAACCTCCTCTTTTTAACAATCCTTTAATTACTGTTCCGCTCTTCTATCTTTCCTGTGTATTTCTCCTCTTTATTTTCCTCCTTTCTTAACTAGGTTTGTTTGCCCGTATATTTCTTATACATATTTTTAGTTTATTCATCATCGCCACTTTTTTTCCATTCATCTCTTTACAAACCTTCACAAAAATTTCGCTCGTTTTGACCCTTTAAATTTAAGTAGGCAACAAATTGACTCCTTTATTCAGGTGTCAAATAATGTTGGTTCATTTTCCATATGGTACTTTACCTTTCCTCAGATTTTCCATTTCAATTTGACTCCTTTATTCAGATGGTAAATAAATATGGCTTATTCTCTCTATGGTACTTCACCTTTCCTCATTTCAAATTAACTCCTTTATTCAGGTGTCAAATAAAGATGGTTAATTCCTCATTTTTACTATTTCAAATAGACTCTTTTATTCGGGTGGCAAATAAAGATGGTTCATTTGCTCTTTGATACTTTACCTTTCCTCAGATTTTCCATTTAGAATTGACTCCTTTATTCAGGTCTCAAATAAATATTGTTTATTCTCTCTATGGTACTTCACCTTTCCTCAGATTTTCCATTTCCAATTGCCTCCTTTTTTTAGGTGTCAAATAAAGATGGTTCATTCTCTTTATTGTACTTAAACATTTCCTCAGATTTTCCATTTCAAATTGACTCCGTTATTCAGATTTAAAATAAAGATGGTTAATTTTCTCTATGGTACTTTACCTTTCCTGAGATTCTCCATTTCAAATTGACGTCTTTATACAGTTGCCAAATAAAGATAGTTCATTCTCTCTATGGTACTTTACCTTTCTTTAACTTTTCCATTTTCTAAGAGAATATGCTATACTTGTTATTCTCTCGTAAATTTTATGATGCTTTTTATTTAGCATTATCCTATTTTTCTTTTTTCTTAATATTTTAAAATGTACAATGTTTCTGAGCATAGTAATCAAGTTAACTCGTACAATTCAAATGTCTTTCCTGTCGGCAAACATATAAATATCTATTCAATGTCATCCAGAAAGTTTGTGCCATTTGTGGAAAATTAAAAATATATATTTTTAATTAAATTTAATAATTTTTTATTGTTATCATTTTGTTTAACCACCATTTCTCATTTTATTGCTTTTAAATTTATGAAATAAAATTCTAGGAATAAATAACAATAACATTGCAAATTATTTTAGCCTAAAAATGCACTTCTCCCTAGTGAGTAGCAATTGTGAACTAGACAGAAACGGCTGATTAAAACTTTTAAAAATTTGATTTTATTTAAGAAGTAGAAACTTTTAAAAAATACAGAGAGAGTAAACTTATATCACGTACAGCAACTCTACAAGACATAAGTGTGGAACAGCTCGCTCGCTTTCTCTCTCTCTCTCTCTCTCTCTCTCTCTTTCCTTTCTTAGCAAATATCTCCATATACTTTAGAGTATAAACTCCCAGGAAACCTGCTTTATCCAATAACTTACACTACACAGCACAATTTATATACAGAAAGAGAGAGGGAGAGGCTGGAAGTCTTCTAAGTAAAGAAATTTTATTACATATTATTTGAGTTCCCTTTGCGATCATTAAATTTTGGTGCAGATGTGCCAGAGCATTGAAAACGGGGAACAATACGCCCGTTCTATCATTAGAGGCGTCTTGTCTTACGATAATAAAGCATTTTGCGCCTCTTCATTAACCGAACTTCATGTTTAATCGCTGAAAAAACAGCCGGGTAGAATTGCGGGTTAAGTCCCCCTTCACAGCCATATCTTTGGGCAGTACTAGTGGGTAGGTACGCTTTTTTTATATTTTAAGGTGTAATTATGCCTAAAAGTATCTATGTATAAGTGTAATTGTATTTTCGTTTAAAATATAATTATTGATTTTACCATGTATGTAGAAGAATAAAACGGATAATCTAGAAGAATACATACATTCGAAGCCAATTATTTTTTTAGCAATGTTTATAAATCATTTTAAGGGACGTAATATACGCATCCTTTGGAGGTCCTTAATTTCTGTGATAAGTGTGAGAATTTGGCCTTTTAAAACCATTGTTGATAAAGGCATCAATAATTTTCCTATTGGCTCCTGTAGCCGAGTTTTACACCATCAAGAGTCGCATTATTCAAACATTTCTTATTATAATCTGTTTTTGCTTAGATATTTATTTTCTTATCCCTATTCTTTTTCTTCGCCTTATTATTAGTATACACTTAAACTAGCATTCTATTTTACTTCATTCCTAAATCTTTGCTGCTGTTGAGGAATTAAAAGAGTGAAAATATTATTATTGATTTAGTTTAACATTTTCTCATTATTGGTTATAATAACTGAATAAAATACTAAAAGATTATGATCTGTGTGAGAGGAAGCCCCTCAAAGGACCTCTTTTCAGCCCCCTTCGAGCCTAAGGCCCCGTGCTTCTTGGCGTGGGAATTTAGAATCACGAGAAAGAAACTCTATCGCGCGGAGCCGCCTGCTCCGGCTGTATTTACATAAGCGGGACGCACATCGGTCTCCTCCTTCCGCGATAACGCCGAATCCTCGCCTTCATGCATCGCGGACATTTCTTTCACCGGCGAACGCGTCTTACAAGTTCAACCGTACATCCTGAGGCAAACTTCGCCGTTCGATCCAACCCCTTATCTCGAACTTAGTTTGTGCAGACTGGCGCTCTGAATTCTCTTGGGATGGTTATGACCTGTGAGTTATCTAACGGAGAAGCCACTGAGGTATATAATCCTGCGTTAGCCATTTCTCGAAGTGATTGAGAGCCTGACAGTCCCTCAGTTCAGACCGTGTGTTTGTTTCCCGCGAAGTCTCGCAACCCTGTTCGAGTCGTACCTCTTCGTTACGTCTCACCAGCAGATCGCGCCTTCGTGAAGCTTAGGCCCCTGTTCAGAAGAAAGCTTATAGAGTTATCCTCTTCCCGGAGAACTGGGCGACCACCCTCGTCTCGAACCTCCCTTCAAGACTCTCGTGTCTCATGTCTGAGACTGCCTGCGGTGCCAAAGAACAGTCTCTGGTGTTTAAAAACAAATCTCTCTGGAGCAGAGAAAATCTCGTCCTTCTACATATACTCCTAACCTCATCTACGAGACCTCCTCATTAACACCGTCAGAAGTGTCTCCTCGAAGACCCTGGCCGTTGGTCTTCCACCTCCGACATCTCTAAACTTCAAGGTAAAGCAATTTTGGATTGTAATCCCATGATTACAACCCCCTTCATTCGTCACCTGGATTCCGAAGCATCCCTTTTTAATTGACCCGCTCAAACTTAAATAGTCTCCATTATTCGGATTAACGGTAATTTAACGTTCCTTGCTTAGCTCTGTCTGATTGTAAATTGTCCAGATCTAACTAACTATCCATATAAAGTATAATTTGTTCCACTTTTGTATATATATATATATATATATATATATATATATATATATATATATATATTCTCCCCGCCCCTCCGTTTATTATTATTTATATCAAAATTTTATTTTTTGGTCTTGATCTTTATATATCCTTGAACCGCAACTTGGCAAGCCAGTAGATAAACCCCGGCCACTTTAGGCGTACTTGCCTGTATTTATAAATATGTTTTCTTGTATTTAAAATCCCGTGTATTCGACCAGGAGACGGCTCTACCCTCTTCCACTGCTCTAAAGCCCATCGTAGACGGCCTCGTGTCTGCTCTCTACCCGTGCAAGTGTACGCGCCCTTAAACTGAAAGGGTCTACACCGGCATACTTCGACAATCTGTTTGATAATTATATGAAAGTTTTCAATACAGAATCCTACTCTCATTACTTATGCCACCGAGGATATACATACTTTAATCAATATATCTCTTCTTTTTATTTGCCAGTATATGTAATTTTCGCTGTTTTAAGGTTCCTAACTTCACCACCTTTAGTAACAAGCTCTTCAACTAAACTTAATAGAGGAAATGCTATCCTTGGTTTTCGCTTATTTATGTAAGTAAATTAAATACTTACCTAACCATTTATGCTATCCCTCATGCATCTTTGTTTATGTTAACTACATGATGCATGGAATTTTTTCTCACCTCCCCCTGTAGAGCGAAAACTAGAAGAGATCTATAAAAACCGACAAAGTTACTTGAAAGAGCGTTAAAAATATGAATGCCAATAATATATTCTATTCCTAAGATTTGAATTCTTGCCATTAAATTCACTGAAAGAATTTTGATATCGATTTTCTCTTTGAGAAACTTTGGAGATCATGATTAATGACTGTTAGAGATTTAAAGGAGGGCAACACGCGATTTTGAAATGAACATTTTTGTCTGCCATAGATTTATTAGGTGATATATACCAGGGGCGGACAATAAGTTTTGCAATTCGAATAGAAGGAAACGAGATATGAGGAAAGTGTTTTATTATTTTTCAATATAATTACCCTCGACTCCAATGCACTTGAATCACTGCGCGGCCTCAACCTTCTCCTTTGTTGACAAATTTGTGACTGACGATGTGCGATTAGCCACTGCTTCCTAAATAGACAAGGCAGGAGCGTGCGGCTGCAGGTCCTGACTTGCCATAACTTGTCCTAACACCCTCACAAACAGCCTTTCCCCTTCCTCTGTTTTGCCCTACCGATTCGCAAAACTTATTGACCGCCCGTCGTAATTCGTCCAGGAAAATTTGACATAAGTTGTTTTTCCTCAATAAAGTCAGTTTTTTGTGTATGGTCATATTGTTAAAATTTTATTTCAAAATTTATTCATTTTTTTTATTTAAACTTTAGGTAGGGGCAATATTTTAAGGAAACTCGTGAAAATGACAGAAATATGAGGGAATAATGTATGTATTTCTAACGTTTATTGAGTTAAGTATTTTGGTTTTCAATTTGTGTTTGTTTTCCGGCATGTATCGCTGCAAACACCAGAAAACGCTACGAACATATTGATATCGCAGGCTTGTTGGTCTCTTCCATTATTATATCTTTGGTGAAACCTTCATCAATTTCTTCCTTATAACACAAGAGTTTTAAGATATTTTTAGGGATATGTGCGATCCATGAACCCTGAAAGGTTTACTTAATGTTTCGACTATGTAGTTGTATTCTGGACCTCTATGCCTGCCAAGAATATCAGTGACATCTGATATGAAACTCTGCCAAGCATTCTTCTGAGCAGGAGTCATTGAGCTTTAAAACTGGATATCATTCATGAAAGTTGGAATTTGAGGACCATCAAAAACCTCAGTATTTATTTTATCATCCAATATGGAGGAAATTTACGCTAGAGATATCTAATTGCGGAAGCCTCTTTATTCGTGATTTTTGATATTTTTATCAATACGAGCAGTGAAGCCAAGGTGTTGTTGATGGTATAAGGGGCACTAAAAAAAATTATGTTGCCCAGGTCTAAAATTATTTTGTAAATGTCATTCAAGCTGTGTATCTCGTTTCTCATATTCCCGTCTATGCCATTTTCAGAGGAAACATGGGTATTATGTTTATTCACGTTGAATTCCCAATAAAATAGCCAAAATCGGAAAAAAATAAACAATATATGCATTGGGTTGCAATCCTATCATCTGAAATAACAATTTCAGATGTGATGGTAAATATCTTGCTGAATAATTTTCACAAGAAGATTTAAAAATTAAGAAACTAAAGTTATAAGCCAACATTGAAAGTTTGTTATGCAGAAATAGAAAGGTGTCACGTCATCCTTTTCTTATCTCCAAATCATTGGACTTCATAAACGCAACGATGTCAATCTCCCTTTTCTCCGCCCTCTCAAACTTTTGATGAACCTCTTTCAGCACTTAAACAGAGCGAAATATTTGACCAAACCATCTAGCTTAATTCTAAAATCACCCTATATACATTATCATCACAATGTTGTTATTTGAGACTAGTATTTTGTCTTGGTAACCGTCCACAGACAAAAAATATGATTGCTATAATTTTTGCAAAAATATCTCCCCACAAATAATAAAATACAAGTTAAATTTTTTCCGAATAATGTTCGAGGATGCAAGATAATCGTAATAAACGTGTTTACCTATGTAAAATTAGCCAGATATCCTGCTCGGATTGAGTAAAACGGATTGCACATTCAAAATCACCAAGAAAAAGACTAGAATTATGTACATAGTTGTTCAGTTTCATTTACCACGACCAGAAATGGGAAAACAAAATTTAAGAAATCTTTAATAGCAACAAAATTGGAGCGTGAATTGTTAAAAGATATTTTTTCCGTTTATTTTTGCCAACAAAGTAGTATTGTTTTCATCACTTCTGGAAAACATTTACACGTAAACGAGCTATTAGAATTAACTGTCATCAATTATACTAAAAATTATAAAACCAAAAATATTGGAGAGAAGCCATTATTTTTTGTCTGTAAGTTTTTTTTAAGTTTAACCGTTTGATTATTGATCCAGCCTAGCAGGTTTTATAAGTCATCTCTAGGGTTTATATAGGTCTTATTTGTTATCTGAGAAACAAAGGATCGTTAGGTTTTATCTTGGATTTATAAGTCATCCTTTTTTTGAAAATTATAGGTCAAATAGACGAAAAGAGCATCTGAGGTTTTATGTTACTTTGAATTAGTCCACATCAATTTATCACCTTAATCGTTTTAGAAACGAGTAAACTTTAGATCTACATTTATATCTTCTTATTACTGTAAAAGAATTTTTCATAGTCATTTAGTGTCATTTCATTCGCAGGGTAATAAGAAAACTCAAATAATCGCATTTCAAAAATAATTATTGTACATATTAAAATTCATAAGAGGTAACATGAAAATTCGTGAGAATTGGTGAAAGATATTTTTTCTCCTACATGTGACAACAAAATGGTAATTTTTTAGTCAATCCTACAAACATCCAAAGGCTAAAGAAGCATTAGAATTGACTCTCTACAGTTTGAATAAAATTTATAAATAATTTTTAATTACTATCAGCTTTGAAACGAGAAGAAAAAGGATTTTTTTTTTAAAAGATTCCTATTAATATATTCTTTTTATTAAGATACAGATTTTGGAAGTAACTGGCTTCCATCATCAGTCAAAGAATAATAGCAGAAATGGCTAAAGTGTAGCACCTTATATATCATCTCTTAAAAAAGAAAAGGAAGGATAAAAGCTAAAAAATAATAATAAAGATACGAAGCTTAATGAATAAGGCATATCCAAATGTTATGCTAGAATTATTCATAAATACATATAAAATACACATACATAGGTAGAGAAGGATGGGAAATACTAATCAGGTGCTTCGTTAGAATACCCTCCTGCGGTTTTTGCAAAACATGTGTAGAGACGCTTGCAACGTTCCTATCAGGGTAATAAACTTCACCACTCAACTTACTACGAGGAGTGAACAGATTTCTTCCCGTTGGGGCTTGAAACAAAGTGTGCAAACTCGCTCACCACAGCAGATCATTTGCTTTGAAGATCAGAGCATAATATCAAAAGGGTGTTGAAAAATAGGAAGGAGAGCGGTGGCAGGGAAGATTACTTCATGCAAGTATTCATGAATGTTGCAGTCTTAATTTCCCCCATGGACACGAGGGAGGAAACTGCGGTGTTTCAAGTGAGGGCTAGCCCAAAGACATTTGATAATTTTCATCCCATCTAAAGGTAAATAAATATGTCCCCTTACATATTTCTGTATGATTATTTACAAATGTAGTGCATGTGTATTATATATTTATTTAAGAATATTTAGAGCGTACCATTTTATGATGACTTATCAAAAAGTCCTCGGTTCTTTACTTTATACTTTTTAAAATTTCCCCAATCCTGTTTTCTTTTACTAAAGTGCCGCCCTTAAGCCAGCTCTGTTATTATACTTGGACTAATGTTGAAAGCCAATTACTTAGGAAACATATACCTTAAGTAAAATTATATTTGTACCAGGCAATGGCTTCGCCACTCCCCCCCCCTACGGGAGAAACTTGCGCTTCGCTACTAAGATTAGAATTTAAAATCTAATAAAATTTTATAAATTTTCTAAACTTCGCCAATTTTAATAATTTTAAAAAGGAACTCTAAACTAAATTTCCCCCCTTTCAAAATATCACGTTGCTAAAATATAGTTATAGAGGAAGATATATAAAAATAAATTTTCTGAACTTCACCACTTGTAATTCTTTGGGTTTTAAAAAATTCACAAAATTTCGATACTTATATTTATTTCAGAACTTCAGCATTTTGTTTCTTGATATTATAAAAAAAATATTAGAAATAATTTCAATAAAAAAATATAGGTCATAACCAAACTAAGATGAAATTATTATTCAAATATTCAAAAATATCCCCTTCTTAAATTATTGAGTTAGTGAAAAAGTTTTCCTAAATACTGCGTCATTCTTACGAAAATGATAGAACGAAAAATAGGAAATAAATGTCGAATGGAAGAAGTTTTAAAAGTCCTGACCAAATCTTAGAACAGATAAAAAAATAAGATTAAAATTACGATCTTCTTACTCTCGACAAAGAGGAAGAACTATTTTTGTACAGAAAGCTCGGAAGTTATGAAGTAATAATTGCTCATGAGCATACCAACATATTCTTCTGCCCTTAATTTTATATTAAAGTTATTTTTCCTACAAAACTTAGAAATTTTTATAATCAGAAGTAAAATATATTAGTGCATAAATCATTATAATATAACTATTAGGAAAAATCTGATCCCGTGAAAGATAAGCTATTTGTGTTTAATACTAAACAATATTACAACTATTCTTTTACTTCTGCTTGGATTATTCTTTGCAGTAATTCATAAAACCTTTGAATATTCTCATATTGAGATTTTTAGAACTATTTTCTGCCTACTTGTCGAGTGTCCCATATACTTGAACAGGTAAATCATTTGTTGTCGTTCAGTATAAAATTAATCGCTAGTTACATTCCAATCTTACGAGTATTTATATTTAAATCAAATTAAATCGTTCTGGATTTATGAGTAGTTGTTTGTTGTATTGGAAGCAGGCATTATTGTTGAAAAATATATCGTTCATGGGATGAACGTGTTCAAGTACAGTCCTGGTCAAAGGTTTTTAGACTAATATATATATTTTTTATTTTATCATTCATTTTTAAATTCCAGGCCATAGTTATAACAATTTTAATATTTAAAAAATTGCAGGTTTATTAAAATCTCAGAATTTGAAAAATAATAAGAAAAACAATGTATTCCTTCGCTAAAACCAAAATCGCGCTGTGCTCCTCTTCCTATAGGAGGAGAGTTTCAGTCCTTTGAGCTTTTCTATTCTATTAATAGTGTAAAATGATTACAAATATGATCTAAATGAATAAAGTTGTTTAATTATAATCTATTTCATATTATTTTGGCAAAATAAATAATTGAATCATTTTCAATTTCAGAAACGTTTTTTTAAAGAATACGTGCAGCAATTGCTGCTGTGGATCTAAGTTGGCCGAAATGCAAGAAAATAGGTGGTAAGGAACACCAACTCTATTGTTATTACTGATTTTGAAATGGTAGTTATATTGCTGTGAAGAAGTCTTTTGGATGTAAAAGAAAGTCATATAAACGCCAATATTGTCTTCTAGTAAGCTCCCAGCTCAAAGAAAGGTTTGCGCTCAATGCCAAGCAACCTTATGATTCGAAAGAAGCTGGTGTGAACCTTTCAACACGCACACTGAGGTGGATACTATTCACACTTTCACAAGTCGATAAGGGCTGCGAATAATCCTCATCTCATTAAAAAAAGCCAAAAGATAAAGTCTTTTTTGTAGTAAATATAGCTAATGGACTGTTGAAGACGGGCAAAGTGATGTTTTGTGAAGTTTACTTCTGCTTGTTTAGAGATTCTAGAATACCCAAGGTTAATAGGAGAAGAGGAGAGAGATTTGAAGAATCTTTTCTCGTGTCTACAGTGAAGCATCAGGACACCCATCATGTACATGGCTGCTCTTTATATAAAAGAACTGAAGTAATAACAATTTTGCCCAAGAACACTGCAATAAACTCAAAGTGATACCAAAGCAAGTTTCATCAGCTCCCTTTTCCAAATTTTTAATCCAACTTGTGCATAGTAATTGTATTTATCATTAAGATAGCGCAACTTCTTTCAAAGCATATGTCAAAAAGAGAAGGTTTCCCTCCCCCCCAGAACCCAACGTCTACCTGTGTCGCCTGAGAAGATACACCTGCATGCCAGACAGCCCCACGAAGGCCGCGAGGTTTTCGCGTGACCGCGTGATCCTTTTGGGTTCCATTTCCCGCCGTCGCACTGTCTGATCGGTGCCATACCTACGGCGCCAAGGACCTTTACGGAAAGCTGTGAAACCGCTGAGACTATCCTCCTCCCATTGGAACACGAAGTCTAATTAGATCCCCGTTTCTCTTTATGGCGCCCCTGGCAACCGCTTCCGCCGAGGCAGTATAAATACTTCGAGAAGAGCTTTGAGAATTCAGTACAATACAGCCCCGTCTTAGTTAGCACAAACGTAGTCTCGGACTCCCTGCTTCGCCTCCCAACGGCTTCCAGCTTCGAACACGACGCGTCATCTCTACACGGCCTTGCTCGTTTCAAAGGCCAGAGTTGTGACCGACAGACGATAGACACGGGCAGGCATCTATCACCCGGTTATCGACTTCGTTCACGACTGGAGTACTCCCTCGCTTATTTTTCAGCCGAGATAAAGAAGGAAGTTTGCAAGTGGACTTTTTCAGAGCCCCGTTTACTCGCGGTATTCAAGCCTCTCGTCAATTAGGCTTTGCGTGAGTCTCCCCGATAATAGCACTCTCCCATTTTCTCAGTAAGCAATCACCGTATATCCTTTCTCGGATTCTCGTACCCGTCGAGCCATTTGTATCCTTCCCTCGGTTGGGACCCCGCGTCTCATCTTATTTATTGTCATTTATTTACATGTGCTATTAATATTTTCTTTCTATATAGTAAAGTTATATTTTTCTACAATCAGTTGATCTAATCCCAGCACCTGTAAGAATTGCTTATTTAGGCTAACCGCACTCTAATCTGTTTATTTAACCCTCACACTCGGATCTGTATCCGAATTCTTTGGCGTCCCCCTTTCACGGTCACCCTACGTCAGCATAAATAATAACATTTTCTTTGCTTAAAATAACATAAAACTTTTGTACCTTGGCCAGGGAATTCACCAGATTTTAACCTAATAGAGAAATTTTGCGCGATAATTAAACAAACTGGCGGTGGATAAACAGAAGCAATCCATTGGGAGCAGTTGCTGGTGCATATTGAACAAAACTGGAGCAATGCGAGTCTTGGTATTATTAGTAAATTTAGCTCCCCCATGGAAAAACAAATTAAGCATTGTTGAATAGCATTGTAAATATTGACTGTGCGCATTAATTCCTGCATTTATTTATAAAAAAACGTTTGGGCTATGGATTCTAAAGAATATTACACCTTTAAATTATGAAACAAACCTTATTAAAACATAAAGCTACGTTTGATTATTTCAAGTATTTTTTTATTTGAAAATAATCCTCGTAGTCTTACAACTTTTGTCCATGACTGTAGAATGTCAAGCTATACTTTGATATTAACAGGATCATTATTTTGTTGAATTTGGCTTGTCACATACCTCCTTATATACTTCTAAAGCCACTTATGTTTCCTTTAAATTTTGACATTTTGAAAAATCAAATCGTTATATTCAACTTTGTTTTGAGTTCATCTCATATGATATCAATTCATCCTCCTATCCTAAACACATTCCTCTTTTTTCCCCTTCATGTAATTTGCACTAGTTTTTTCCTTAGGTCATTCTCTTTTGACCAAGCGTTATTACATCGTCTCCTTCTGGCAATGGTGGTTCTGAGAAATTATGTTTTTTTGCCAAAATCAGTATCCAATTCGTAGTTCATTTTGAGGTCACTTCCGCTAAAAGTTTTCTGTATTGTAAAAACCCGTTCCAGTTTAGTGGACGGTGGACCATTTTATTCAACTGAACTTTAGCTAAGCTTCTACTTCTCAGATAATACGAAGGTGTAATACAGTGATATAAAATGAAGAATAAATTGAAAGAGTAATAAATAAACTAAGAACATTTGAAATAGGTTTTTGATATGTAGTAAGCAAGTAAGCACTCACATTTAAAAGTGATAATATTGCTCTATATAACCAGTGTATAAATAGGAGCGTAGTAATATGGCCAAAACAACCTTGTGACACCATTCTTAACTAAATTTCCTAATAAGAGCGTTGTACGATTGATTATTTTGTATTGCTTGTCGCAAACTATGGTAAGAATTAGATGCAAAACATGGAGGTATTAGCAACTTCAATATGGATAAAATTAGTAAGATTGTGAGATCATTATAACGCAGCTACAAAGTTCGGGCCATATTTGCAAGGATTTAATGGACATTTCATCTACCTCATATTTGCCACTGGAGAAATATTTCGAAAGATTTGATAAATATCATCAGCATTTAAAATAAATGCTGATCGAGAGGAGTTAACACTTGTACAACAAGAGTTTGCAAAAATAAAAAATATATGGCGTTGTAATGTGTGGCAGAGTGCTAAACGAATAAGGATGAGATGGTTGCAGCCATCTGACTACAAGTATCAAAATATTGGCTGAAGTAATCGCAATCTATCTGGTCGATCTCGCTAGCCTAGGAAAAATGTTGATTGGTTCCACCGTCCTCGTACCTGGTTCGATTCTTTGGGAAAGGCCATAAAACATCATTCTGATACTCGCAGAAGCAGCAGCAAATACAGAGTCGCCTCGACTCTAAGAGGGGTGCACAGACAACTCCGGTCACGTATGACACCACTTACAGACAAACACAAAAACACCGTCATCTTCGATCCACTCTTCTTTTCTACAAACAACATATCACTACTTTTAGGCCCGAAGGGTTCCACGGTCATTGGCTGATAGCAAAATCAAGAAATACCACCCTTTTCATCCGTTTCCTCCCCAAAGATCATAAGTCCCAGGTCCCTTTTGGACTTGAATTCGATTTTTCTTCTTATCTTAATGCGAAAATCAGTAACCGGTCTCGACTCTTCGTAAGGATTAAAACGTCACTGAAATAAATTACCTAACTGATACAAATAATAATATTAATTTCATTAAACTCTTTAAGTTGACGAAAAATGCAAGAGAAACCATAACAGTTTACCCGGAAATAGAATGATAATAGATCCCGGGCATATCATGCATACTGATTTCTATACATAAGAAAAAAACATAAACATAGTTTATTTATTATTTAAATGGCTCTTCTCAATTTTCCTAACTTATAATGTAACAACTTATATATATTTTAAGTAAGTAAATGCCACACGCACAGATATTCTTACACTCTATCCGTTTTGTCCCGTCTCCCTAATATTTTCCGATATTATTGTGATTCATGGCCTGCATACTAATAGCTCAAATTAGACCCCGCGTCTTGGAACTTATTTAAAGGATGCGAAGAATACGCCCTTATGTATTCTGTCACCGAAACAGCATCAACGTTTTAAGCGTCAGCTGAATTGCTCCATTAATTCAACGAGGAATTATTCGGACACATAAATGAATGTGTGGCTCAATGGCTTGGGTGTCAAGGCACCGACAGGATATCTGCTTGCAATGATTGTACATGCACTTCTCACAGTTCGGAAGTCAAAACTCACTCAACACTTTTTTTAGAACAAGGGAATTATTTTCTGGTAAAACAGTAAAATTCACGAAAAAATTCCCCAACAAAGTTTTGGAAGACAGTCTGAAACAGAAGTAATTCGAGGAGTAAAAGAGTGAAAACTTTGAAGTTCGAGGAAACAACTTGGGCTACCTGGGGACGAAAGTGCATAGAAGAAGACAGAGGTATAAAAAATTGATTAGATAAAAGCACAATCCATAAAATTAAATAATATATACATCCTTGGGCAAAAGTATTTATCACCATATGGAATCATTCATATAATACAAATTGGACATTCGGATTAAATTAATTAGGTATAGTTATTTAATTTATATTATTTAGATACATAGTTGGACCCCCTTTTTCTTAAAAAAATCCACAAATTTCTGACTCTACTTTCATCTACTCAGCTTGTATTTTTTTAGGCATTTTTGTTATATTTTTACATGTTCTATTTGGTTTAACCTGGTGTGGTGGTTGCCACTCCATAGGGATGAATCACATTTCTCCAAACCATTTCTAGGTCTGGTTGGATCTATCGCACGGGACATTCTCCTGCTGAAATATTAGTTCATTTTAGGGGGAAATTTTTATATAGATTGCTCTAAATCTTGTAACAGCATGGTGGAAGTCATTGTTCCCTGGAATAAAAACACCTCTCCTGGCTTCCCATTTGGTCCCATACAAGCAAAGTGGAATTCCTCACCATATACTTGAGCTTAAAAATTTAACTAACTCCCCTGAAATTTCAAAAGATGTTTTCCTCCACTCTGTTGTGAATGTCAAATGATAGATGTCATTTCTCCGTTCCGAATGCTTGGTTTATTTTTTTATCATTTTATAGTGGTTTTGACAGCAGGTTATGAACATTAAAGTTTTATCTAGTTTTACTAGGATATGTTTTGGCTATGGAGAATTTGGATTGGTGCTCCCCATGCTTCAATAAAATAGTTCCTCTTCTATATATTCTGTAAGTTTGAATCTTTTTTCGTGCTTATTTTGTAGTCGAAATATGTTGCTCGTTGCATAGTATAATGAATTCATTTTGAACAGATATAGTAAATAAATTATTCAATATTCTGAAAGTGAAAAAGTATAGTGAACATGGATAGTTTTTGTGTTTTAACGATTAATTTCTAGTACACAAGAAAGTTTGAAAAGAATAGTTTAGCTTTACTTTATAGAAAGATAAGTCATTAATTTTCACACCTTCACCAGGTAATATTTACAAAGACACAACAGTGAAAACTTCTGAACATTCACAATCTGTAAAAGCCATATTGTTAAACTGCACAAGGCAGGTCATGGGCATAAAAAGATTTCCTGACTAGTGAGCATTCCAATTGCTTCTTATTGTGAAGAACGAGGGGCGGTCAATAAGTTTTGTGAATCCCAGGGGCAAAACCGAGGAAAGGGGGGGGGGATGTTAGGAAAAGTTATGACAAGTCAGGACCTGCAGCCGTACGTTCCTGACTCGTCTATTTAAGAAGCAGTAGCTGATCGCAGATCGTCATTCACAAATTTTTCAACAATGGAGAAGGTTAAGCACCGCGCAGTGATCAAATTTTTGACCAAGGAAGGCAAGAATGCAAAAGAGATCCATGAACGCATGGTTGCAGTGTACACTGACACCGCCCCTTCCTATGCAACCATTGCTCACTGGATTAGGAAGTTTCGCCATGGTCGTGAGTCCCTTGAAGATAATCCCGGTCCAGGACGCCCGTCAGACGTGACCAACGAGGATAATGTGGCCCGGGTGGAGAGGATGATCCTTGAAAATCGACGGGTGAAGGTCGAAGAAATCGAGCGAGAACTTAGAATATCACATGGAGGTGTTATGAACATCATCCACGACAATTTGGCAATGACCAAGGTCTCTGCCCGTTGCGTCCCTAGAAACCTCATGCCCCATGATCGACTTCAGCGTCGTCAAAGTTCGGAGGAGATGCTGCTCCTGTACAACCAAGACCCGGCGAGATTAGAGTCACACATAGTGACAGGTGATGAAACGTGGGTCCATCACTGTGACCTCGAGACCACAGCTCGAAAGCATGGCCTGGAAGCACAGGGGCTCTCCGACCCCCATAAAGTTCCGGACCCAACCCTCATCCGGGAAGATCATGGCCACCATCTTCTAGGATTCTGAGGAAGTGTTGATGGTGGACTATGCGCCTTGTGGAAGGACCATCACAGGCCAAGGAACTGACTGGGTTGAAGAAGTGCATCGGTCAGAAGCGGCGCGGCAAGTTGACACGCAGTGTCCTGCTCCTTCACGAAAGTGCCCCTGTCCACAAGGCCAGAGTTGCACAAGCGGCCCTGAGCGAGTGCGGATTCGAGGAGCTCAACCATGCCCCCTACAGTCCAGATCTGGCCCCTAGCGACTACTTTGTATTCCGCCAGGTTAAGGCTGCACTGCGTGGACGCCGGTTTGGGGACGATTAAGATGTCCATCTCGCCGTCCAGGAGTGGATTGAATAGCAGTTGGGAGATTTCTGGTTGTTAGGAATTCGAGGCCTCAGGGACAAGTGGCGCAAGTGATTGAAGTGGAGGGTAGTTATATTGAAAAATAATAAAACACTTTTTCTCATATCTCGTTTCCTTATATCCAAATTGTAAAACTTATTGACCACCCCAGATATATATCTAAAGGCAAGAGTGAAAATTGTTCACGTGAAGGTTGATCAAGTAAACTGACTCTAAAGTTGTTTGGTTTGAGAGGAAAACAGTTAGAAACAATCCTAACACTTTATCTAATGAGATACAAGCAAATCTTCCAACACACAGCGTAGTTCTACATGATTCGATAGTACAACGTTATTTACACAGGAAAGGATTTCTTCTAGTATCGGTAGAAAGAAACCTCTCTTGAAGAAAGCTCATAAAGAGGCCCGTCATGTGTTCAATAAAGAGCATCTAGGAAATAGCCAAGGCTAAATTATATAAGAATTCTATTGACAAAAAGGACAGACGTTACGCTTAGAGGAGACAGCGCGAAGCCCCCATAAAAAAACAATAAAAATACAAAGTCTCTCTTGTTAAACAAGGAAAATATTCGATTATGATGAAAACGCGAATCAATCCTCAAGGAAACTGGGACTTGGAAGACATTTTAACTTTCAACAAGTTAACGATACTAACTATACCAGCATGTCAACCGAGAATTTCCTAGCACAACGCAAAATTGATCATCTCATAGCCCAGATTTAAACCTTATCGAAAATTCATAGAAGGAGCTGAAGAGAGGCCCTCGCAACAGTGGCGAATTGGAAAAGAATACTGAAGAAGAGAAGAATAATATCCGCAGAAATCTGCCCAAATCTTGTACCTTCCGATCAGAAATGTCTTACGGCTGTTAATAAGGCTAAAGGAGGTCATACCAGATATTAATTTGATGTTACTATTATATTATTTCAGGTTTTTCATTATACCCGCTTTTGTTTTACTATTTTCTATTGATATGTAGTCGCAATGGAGTAAGAAGATTATCTAATTCCACTGCATTATCCAAGTGAATTCTGAATCCGAAAATATTTTTAAAATATGACTCATATGTTTCACAGATACTCATTCATACATCCCTATTTCTTATTTAGAACGATAATGAATAACAAATAGTTATAAATTTATGGTGAACATAAGAAATATTAGTTAAATTCTGGTTTAGAAAAACCTGTTTATTAATTAACTACCATTTAGTAAAATACTAATTAATTTTAGACATATTAACATAATATTCAACATTAGCGGGGTACATTTAACTATTATACAATTACGTAAAATGATAAATATTAAAAAGTTTGATTAAATATTTAAAAAATATAAATCTATGTGGGAATTTTATTACTTTGACCAGTAGTGTTTATATACGTATATATACTATTGGGCCGATTCTAACGAAATTTGAAACCCTTATGTTGTTTTACATTCTCTTTCGGATGATATAATTGCCAAAGTCTTCCGAAGGTTAGCCCGGGAATTATTTTGTTTTGGCAATAAAATCCTAACTATTTGGCTCATTCTAACGAAATGTGAAACCCTTATGTTGTTCTATTTTTATTCATTCCTTCTGCTTCATTTTAAATATTGTCATTATGTTGTCGTTCCTTCCTTGTAGACCAATTTAAACTATTTAAGAGAGCTTTCAACCAGATTAGATATCTACTAGCCGATGTACAGTTGAACCTAAGGCATCGTCGACTCGTTGGAGTCTTTACTCATTTCTTTAAAATTGTTTTCGATCCTGATCATCCATTTCACAGAAGTCAGCTTTCTCACGGCCGGTACGTGATACGCGAAACTCGTTAAGGCAGAATGACGTTGCTTTTTCGGTGCTTGAGTGAATATGACGCAGTTCTCTCGATCTGTCTTTCCTACAGCCGTCGGTCTCTGGAACACTCTGCCTAATGATGTTGTTAATTCGGATAATTTTATGTATTTAGAAGAAGCAAAAGATACCGTTCACAGTATTGGTTCCCCGTAAGGGCGCGGCGATTTACCATCCTGGCCGCCGTGCTGACGGGATTCAGCACCCCGTCCGACCTCAGCTTATCCTCTTCTCCTTCCTTCAAAACACTTGTGTTTCCTCGCTCTTCATACAACGTCCTTCACAACATTCTCTGGTCAGCCTCTAATTTCACGAGGTATATGGTGACCTTCTTTTCACCAACCGTCCCGGATCGGGGCTGAGGCGGGAGGGGACAACGTTCCCTAGCCCCTGAGCTGCGGTTCGAGATGGTGTTTTTTTAACAACCTGCTTCATCTCCACCCATAACTTTCTCACATCCCTTTTAGATCCCCCGTAGGGGCGCGGCGATTTGCCATCCTGGCCGCCGTACTGACGGGATCCAGCGCTCAGTCCAGCCCCAGCTTAGCCTCTCTTCCTTCGTTCAGATAGCCTGTATTTCTCCCTTACTTCGTCGCTATTCATACAAACTCTCCCACAACTTTCTTTGGTCAGCCTCTAATTTCACAGAGTAGATGCTGATATTCTTCTCAGCCAACCGTCCCGGATCGGGGCTGAGGGGGGAGGGGACAATGTTCCCTAACCCCTGATATGCAGTCTGAGGGAAGCTGGTTTTTAACAATCTGCTTTATCCCCACCTAGACCTTCCTCACGTCCCTTTTACCCTCCTCTTCACATTCTATCCAATTTTACGCCGCGTTCAAGGTTGAGCCGCCATGCCGATGGACTGCCAGGCCACCAGGCGGTAGGGGTGGTCCGAAATGGCGGCGCCTGGATCTGCCAGGCCTGTAAGCACCTCTTGCAGTGCGGGCAATTGCAAGAGGTGATGAGCTATTGCGTCCCGTGGCACAAATAGGGTCAACATGCTCATGGATAAATTAAAAAAAAAAACCCCTTTAACTTCCCCTGAAACAGCGATGGACCGGCCCTCGGGCAGCTCTAGCAAAAAAATGGAGGCACTCCCCCCTGTGCTTGCGCCTACGGGTGCAGGGGAGTCCCCCTCACCCCCTTCTCTGGAGGTGCTTTCGGGCACCTCCCTTTTTTCTAGCGGCAGTCCCCTCTTTTCTTTCCAAGGGGACTGCCAAGAAAGCCAACAGGCAGCCTTGAGCCAGCCGCTGCCTATCGAAGCGGCTAGGTAGGGCAAACCCCCTTAGAGGGGAGAGGGAAGCCAGGCCCCTTCGGTCGCTGTCCTCAAGAGACCTGCTGGCAAGAATCCTAAACCTTGCCGGGGTCAAGGCCTGTGCCTTCCCACAAAAGACTGGTGACGGTGCCAAGGGGACCTGCAGTGTCCTGGGAGGGGATGGCCAACTGGAGGCCCCTCCTGTGATAGACATGGTCCTTGAGAAAGTTCAGCCTCAGACGGGAGGGCCTCTCATGGGGGGGGGGAGTCCGGGCTCGGCGCCAAGCACCGACCCTGAATCTGCCCCTATGCAAGGTCCTCCTCAAACGGCTGGGGCCTTCGAAACAGTACAAGGAGGAGAGGGATCTCTTGCTGATGGTGCCCCTGTGACCACCAGGACTTTTTCCATTTCGGAGAAGTACCTGGCAGAGGCCGGACCATCTGGCCTAGGGGCTTCTGTCGGCAGAGGTGAGAAGCGGGTTCATTCCCCGCCCTTCTTTCCTAAAAAGCAAAAAAAGACAAGAAAGACTAGAAAGACTCGGGGCTCCTCTCCATCCGCGGGGGCTACGGGGACGGATGAGTCTGCTGCCACTATGGCAAGCGACCATGCCAAGATTAGCACATACGGCCCATCTGCCCCCCTGGGTGCGGATCCCCTGACTATGACAAAGACGAAAAGTGCACAGGGTGGAGCCTCGATGACGTCAGGGCCCCTGATTCAGAGGTCACCTGGCGTTTTCGAGCCCGCTGGCTTCAAACGCTTCCTCGTTATTCGCTCCACTGATGGAAGCATGTTGGCCAAGGGCAACATGATCCATCAGATGAAAGGATTAGCTAGTGAAATTGGTAGAGAGCCGAAGGTGACCCGTTTCTCGGACGGGAGCCATCTGGCGAATGCAGCGAATCCCGCCAAGGCGGCCAAGATAAGCGCTCTTCGGACATTTTATGGAACCCCGGTGAGTGTGACGCCACACTCTACGATGAACTTTGTGAAAGGAGTAGTTTATGCGAGGGAACTAGTTGATTACTCCATTGAGAACATTACCCTAGAGCTGGACGACCATGGAGCGGTCAAGATCAAACGTGTGATGAGAAAACAGGGAGGGGCCTCGAGACCCATGCCTAAACTATTCGTCACGTTCGACTGTGACAGGCTCCCTGAGTCGGTGCATGCCGGTTGGTACGGCTACCGCGTGAAGGCATTTGTGCCACTGCGGCGGCGGTGCTATTAGTCTCACCGCTTTGGCCATACGAATCGTTCTTGTAGACGTGCAAAGTCGGGGTCACCCGAAGTTTGTGTAAATTGCTCCAAGGCCGCACACAATAAGTCCAAGTCGTGTGTGGCCAAGTGTGTCTATAGCATATCTCCTTGAGAAAGAAATCCTGGCCGTTCAGGCCAAGAATCGACTCTCATTCCGCGAGGCTAAGGACTTGGTCCTCGCGTGCCCGGCTCTGCCTGGGACGTCTTATGCCTCAATAGTTAGAAAGGCACCCTCTAGTCCTAGCCCATCTTGGACAACGAGCACGGTTGTTTCCGCGCCCATTCGGAGCCCGTCTGCGGGCTCTACTCAACCTGGGCGCTCCCTGGTAAAGCTGGCGGGAAAAAGGGTTAACATCCAGCCCCAGCTAAAACCAGGGCTCCCCCCTCTTTCCACAGCGTGACCGTTTACGGTGAGGTAAAACAGGCACGCGCCTCCACAGATTCGTTAGACTCACAGGAGGCAACATCCACCAAGATGGTCGCTAAGCCACTCCTGGGGTTCCTAAAGCTGTACCCCGAAAGGAGGACAGCAACACCGGAGCTTCGGCTCCTTTGCCTACGCCCGAGATGGAGTAAGTGGCTTGGAGACGGTGGTTCCTCGAATAGAGGGCACCCTGCCTCCGAAGCCGCGACGCCCGCCTAAGGTTTCGAGGCGGAGGAATGAAAAGACTCACATGGCGAGCTCAACCTCCCCCAATAAGTCCTCGAAGGCGACAGCGCCTTCAGCGATTTGTCCGGCCAAAAGCGCCCGGGGTTTTGCCCACGGGAAGCGTACGGCCATTCCTGTGAGGATCTTCAGTTAGAGGAGGGTCCCCGCGTCTCCTCCGAGCTATGCCTGGAGGGAATATTCCTTCAATGGAATTGCCGTGGACTCCGGAACAACTAGGAGGAGCTGCGGAGGCTCGTCTCGTCCCATTCCCCGTTAACTATATTTTTGCAGGAGACCCTGCTAGGCGCGTGCCCCCTGCCCGCCCTCCCGGGGTATAAGGATCTTGCGCCCTAACCCCGCCAGGTGCCCGGGCTGGGAGATGCGCGTTTTACACCCAAAATGATTCTCCGTTCTTCCTTTCTCTTTAGATACCTCCTTCCAGGCAGTGGATGTTACACTGCACCTGGATAGGAGGTATACTATCATTTCTGCGTACATTCCACCGTCAGCTGACTTCGATGCGAGGGACTTCCGCCACGTCGTGGCACGGTTGCCGAGGCCCTATCTCTTGTTCGGAGATCTGAACGGCAGGCAACCTCTCTGGGAAAATTACTCCATAAATTCCAGGGGACAAGTCTTTGCCCATCTGATCGAAGAGATTGAGATGGGTGTCCTAAACGTGGATGAGTTTACGCAACACTGTCCGAGAACTGCTTCATTTTCTTGCCTTGACCTATCTTTGTGCTCTTTGGATGCACAGCCTTATTTGGATTAGGGGGTGGTCGATGAACTCTATGGTAGTGATCACTTTCCCATTTAAATATCATTTTAAGGGCAACTGCCGCCTGACAGCCAACCTGGGTCGTGCTTGGTGCGGGCGCGGTGGCCTGCATTTCAGGAAATGAATGAATTTTCTATCTCAGTCAAGGAGTTTAGTTCGGTAGATGAGGACGTTGAGTTCTTCTCCGGCAACCTTATCACCGTGGGCCTGACTACTATTCCTAGGACATCTGGCCGTTTTTCTCCCTGAACACTCCAATGGTCGTCGGCCGAGCGTGAGACGGCCCTTAAACAAAAGCGTTATGCCTACATGCGCTATAAGCGCCGCCCGAACGATTTCACTGTCGCTGAATTTCGTCGGGCTAGGGCTAGGTTCCAGTATATTTCGAAGCATGCCCGCCGCTCGTATTGGCGGGTATACGTGTTTTTACTTAACGGGAAGACCCCTTTAGCTAAGGTGTGGAAGCGAGTCAAAAGGATTCGTGGTAAGTTCTCGCAGGACCCCCCTCCCGTTCTCCAGGAGAATGTGACCGCAATCCCGGACCTAGCGTCCGTGGCGGAATAATAGTGACCGCTTTTTCCGCATTCTCTTGCCAGGATGCTGCTCCGCTAGCATTTAATGCACGTCGTCATTTCGCGGAAGGCCGCCGGCTGGACTTTACCTCCAGAGGTGGAGAACCCTTCAATGACAAGGTTATTGTGAGTGAATTGCGCTCCGCTCTCGCTTGGTGCGCGGACACCGCCCATGGTCCGGATGATGTCCTATACTCAATGCTTCGACACCTGGGTGAGCGAGGCATGGCCTTTCTCTTAGATTTGTTCAACAGGATCTGGTTGGAGGGTCTTTTCCCAGACTTCTGGCGAATCGCTACTGTGCTCGCCTTTTGCAAATTAGGAAGATCACTCTACTCCGACAGGTTTCCGCCCAATCTCTCTAACGACTTTCGTGTGCAAAGTGATGGAGAAATTGGTAAATGATAGATTAGCCTTTTTTCTTGGACAGGGAGACTACTTGTGTTTTGCACAGTGCGGCATCCGCAAGCTCCACTCCACGTCGGATGCTCTGCTCCGACTAAAAAATGCCGTCTGCGAGGCTTCCCTTCATAGACAGTACTACGCCACGGTGTTTTTCGATCGGAAGAAAGCCTATGATACCGCATGGCGATACGGTATCATGAAGACTCTCCACACGATGGGGGCGAGGAAACGCCTCCCAAATGTTTATATCTTAAGTTTTGCGAGATCGTCGATTTCGCGTACGGGTGGGTGGAGCCCTCTTCGGCCCAAAGGAGAGGGAAGAGGTTGTCATGTAGGGAAGTGTCCTCAGTGCCACACTCTTTGCCCTGAGCATCAACGGCATCACCTCTGTGCTGCCGGAAGATGTTCTCGCTACGCTCTACGTGGAAGACCTTTCGATCTCTTTGGGCGCGGCCCAGATGCTAACTCTGGAGCGTCGACTCAAACAGGGATTGAGCCGCATCTCTCGCTATGCTGAAGCGCACAGGTTTCGGTTTTCTTTGGCCAAGACTATGGTTGTGCACTTCTGCCACCATCCACGGCTTCACCCCGACCAAGATTTGTCTCTTAATGGGGTGCGCCTGGATGTGGTGGAATCGCACCGTTTCCTTAGGCTTGTATTCGAATTACGCCTCACCTGGGAGGCTCATATTCACAGCCTCAGGGTCTCTTGTCCCCGTGCCATGGACATTACCCGTTTTGTGACGTTCAGCGCTTGGGCACTGATAGGGCTACTGCCCTACTTATTTATCGATCCCTTGTTCGTTCGAAGCTCGACTACGGATGCGAGTTTTATGCATCCGCAGCTTAGCGTTTATTGCAGAAGGTGGATTCGATCCACCACACCGGCCTCCGCCTTGCGACCGGTGCCTTAGGCACTTACCCCATTGAGAGCCTGCTGGTCGATGCTGGGGAGATGCCACTCGCTCTATCCCGTGTGCAGTGCATCACTCGCCTGTACGCGAGAGCCCAGCGTCTCCCTTAGTCGCCAACAGCTCTCACTGCTTCCGCAGCTGATCTCGATGGTGCCTATGCCACCGAGAGACGCCAGTCTTACCCTAAGCCCTTCGGGTTTAGGGCCAAGAAACTCCTTCGAGAGGTAGATATAGCTCTCGGACCGGTGGCGCTCCTGGTTCTGCACAGGACGCCGCCCTGGAGGGTACCACATTTGGCAATTTTTCGCCACGCCTCTGCTCCCAAAGCTTATACTGCCCTGGGAGTATTGCGCTCGACCTTTTTGGAGCACACATCGTCTCACGCTGAAACCGTGCTAGTGTATACGGATGGCTCCAAGTCCCAAGAAGGGGGTCGGCTTCCACGCCGTATCCCCTCTGTTTGAAGTCAGCGGGGCTCTACCAGGCGCTGCCTCTGTCTTCACGGCTGAGCTGATGGCAATACACCACTAGGTACGAGAAATTACGCGACGTGCCCGGTTCGAAGACCGGATTGTGATCTATAGCGACTCACAAAGCGCCCTGAGTACTTCCGGGGCATTGGAATCTCCGCATCCCCTGGTTCGCGATATCCGTGACGCCACGGTTTTGGCGATCCAGGTGGATGTCGAGATTATCTTCTGCTGGGTTCCTGGACATGTAGGAATTGCAGAGAATGAGCACGCCGATGAGGTCGCCAAAAAAGTCCGCGAGTACTCTGCGACCGGACCAGCGTTTCGCTCTTCCTCACACCGACTACATGGCAGGAATGCCAGCAGCTCTTCGGACTGCTTGGCAAAGAAGATGGGAGACGGTCGAAGGGAACTTAAAGTTACGTGCCATTGCGCCGCGACTGTTCGCATAGACCTATCCCTTAATGTCGCGGTGGCTTCAGGTTGCTTCCTGTCGTCTCCGAATCGGACACACTCATGTGACGCATCGCTATTTGATGGAGCGCTCGCCTTCGCCATATCGCAATGACTGCGTCATCCCCCAGACTTTCGGCACATTCTCGCCGAATTTTCCATTCTGGGTGATCTTCGCGCACGATACCTGTCTCGGCACCGGGATGGGCGGGGTCGTTACCGCCTGTCCCTTGTATTCGGGACGAGTGCGTGCACTTTGACTAGTGGACTTGTTTACTTTTGGGGGGAGGCCTGCCCTATCCCTTTCATTTAACCGGGTTTAATTGTTGTTTTTGTTAGTTTTGTTATTGTTATTTATTTTTATTGTTGTTTCCTGTTCAATTTTTTAGAGTAGCATAGATCTGAAACCCCTATGTTGTTTTACATTCCATTTCGAATGATAGATTTGCCAAGGTTCTCCCGAGGTTAGTCTACGAATTATTAAAAAGTTTTGTGGGTCTTTAGCTAATAACTCAGAATAAGTGAGAGTACGCGACTTTTTGGTCAGCAGACCTTTTGGTCATTAGCCTTCGGAAGACGAAAACCTCCTTTCCTCCTTCCACAACCTAAGATAACTGATCACAACCTAAAACAATATGTGATGGCGAATAAAAAATAAGCTTACAAATTTTGGGGGGGAAGAGGGGGTTGTAATGACGTTTAAAATAAAGTCTACTTGAATCTTTTTTCTATTTCTTCCCTTTTATGTCTCTCAGAGGAAATACAATCTTGGCTTTAGATAACAAACTGAGATTTCTGCACGCTGGCGCCCCCATAATGTTTAGGAAGAATGAAAAAACTTAATTCATTTAAAAAAGAAAATATTTAATTAAGGTTACTGGGTTAAGCGCACTATCTAGATCAAATTACTTAATTAGTAATTAGTGTATTAGAACCCATTATAGCAAGCAAAATAATATCAATCATTGCATAGGAGTATTATTTAAAAAAAAAATCTATTTGTTAAATGAAACAATATCAATAACACCTAGAGCTCGAAGCAATGGAATAGGGATTATATTTCTACATCATAATATTAATAATGATAGCAATAAGATATATATTAACTAAGATCGTAACAGCGACGCTAGATACTTGCAAAGACGAGCAAAAAGGAAGACCCGATGGGAGAGGCACCAGCCAAACTGCTGATGTTCCAGTGACTTGAGCTTAGGGAAGCAAACACTATTCTAATTCACCAAATAAGTTAAAAGACGAATTGTCTGAATTCCAAGGAGAAACATAGTAGTGGTTTTGGCTTGGCCAACCTACGAAGACTGATCCTCAAATCGATTCCCTTTAGAGACTGAGCTTCTGCCATATCTCCATCAGATACCTCCACCCTACAAATGACAGAATTTATCTTACTTGCTTCAGACTTCATTTCCGAATGCTCAGGAATTCCCTAAGGTTCTATTAATTATATTTTCAACGCGTTCCCATTCTAGGAAGCTGTAAGTTCCGTGTCTGAGTACTAGTTTTTTCTTGGGATTGTTCTTCGTCCAATTAACAAAAATCCTGTTTTTCTAGAGTGTTAAGTTCGTTAAAACTGGGCCAGCTCAGGTGTAATAGTATCGAAAACGAACGTTCGCTACAAATCAACGTGTAAGTGATTTTTGGCCTTGTGCTTCCTCACTTTGCCTGGTGATGGTACAAGCCCCAAGCTTAAGTTATTTATGTCATTTAGAGAAGGATTTTCATTTTACGAGGCATTTGCGTGGTTTTCTTTTTACGTTGGATTCTTTTGTAAGAATTTTTCTCCTTGGTCGTTCCCTGCGAACTCTACCATAATGAAGCTAAATTTAGAATTATTTATAATTCATTTCATTAATCATTGCAAGAAATAATGCTCAACATAAACGTCCCTCCCACCCGTCTTAATAGTACCACTTCAACTAATTCTCTTACTCTTCTTGTTGGAATATCTACATTAACTTAACCAGATTAATAAACCTACCCAATCCATCATTTTATCCGAGGGTCTTTAAATGCGATTTTAATCGAACCTCGTATAATTCCTTAGTTAAGATCTTTACAGTATTATTTTTAAGGTGAACTAATTAGTGATGACACGACAAAGAAAATGGGTTACATGGTTCATTCTTTCATCACAGGAGGTGCCATTAAAGTGGTTATTTATTCTACGGATTTAGTAGAAACTAGGAATTAAAATAATTAGAGCAAAGAGTCCAATTCGTTGAAGGATTTTAAATCAAGCAGCCATATAAAGTTATTTAATCTATGCTTCGAGCAAAATTGAAGCCATTCAATGAAGAAAATAGAGTTTTTCGTTGAAAAGTTTAAAACAGCAGTGGGTAAGGATAGAGGGAGAAGGGATCTCTTTAATGATACATTTACGGGAGAACAAATGCATAGTTTGAGTCAGAATATGTTCATTTAAATCTTTCCTTTCCAAATATAAATATATTTCAGTAATACATTAAAATAAGATAGTACTTATAGTTATAAAATAAATGTGGAAATTGATAACCGAATGCGAGAAAGTTTGAGCTAAACAGGGAACGAGATAAACTCAATCAAGATAGTGAAATGAGAGAAATGATAAACGTGAAATCCATTCTTGAAATTGTGAGCAAATTTACAGGTTATTAGTACACACAAGTGCTTTTGTTTGTCAAATATGGATATATTCTTCTGTTTTCTACCATCCTCAGGCCATATTGCCCTCAAAGTCAAAATCATGGTCACAATAATAGTAAGGATCGCAGGTGTACATCTTCTGTGCAGAGAGATATACCTCCAAAATATACACCGTAGAAATCGAAAATGTAGGATATCTTCTTATTTAACCTGAACTAAAAACCGACTTTTAGGCAACAATCTCTCCAATGCCCTCCAGTGCCCCCCAGTGCCTCCTAAAACTCAATTTATCAATTAGAGTAAAGTTACCCCAAAGATGGTGATTTTATAAGGTAAAATAATTAAAGTTATTCAGAAAGACCAAGATAGGGACCTACTCACCCATGATCACGGTACAGGGGTTTGCAAAAGTTCTGTTGCATTCGAATTTTTTATCTTTAGAGTGGTTTACGTATCTGATAGAACAGTTATGTCAAACAAACTTTAAGTTCTACTTTTTCAGTAGTGCTATCATTAAAGTGTCTTTCCTATTGTATGCAGGCGCGTCGAGATGAAAGTGAAAAGATTCGAGATTTCTCTTCTCCGGTGCGTGGGTAACAACAACTCCGTCATCGCTAAGCGGCTCAACGTCAGTCAAATGACCATACAAAGCGATGCGGAGAGCCTCGGGAAGGGAGATTACCTCAAAGATCAACCTCGTTCAGGCTGACCTGGCGAGGAGAAATCTCGACACTAAAATTCAACCTCAAGCATAGTCGACTTTGGAAACATATAATCATATTATAGCCTAATATGATTGCCTCCAAAATCCTAAACAATCAAACAAGACCAAAGCTGAACAAAAACGCAAACAAAAACATCACATAAAGCCAAAAAAGCAAAAAGAAGGATAAGGAAGCACATTCTGGCTTCGGCAGTAGGTCCGCTTCTCCCCGCCAGGAAAAAGCAACCAATACCAAAGATAGGTGAATTAAACGGAGGAGCCCAGCCTCCTCAAATGATCCAAATTGTCCACGAGTCTGTTGCACGAACCCATCTTGAATACAAGGGACAAGCGGTAGCGAATCTGATCTTACCTGTAACGGGATAGAGAAGATGTCCCAGAGTGGGACATTCAACAAGAATGTGCCGAACAAATTGGAAGATAACACGATCGTCGTGTAAATGTGCAGTTGAGCGCTCTATGATAACGTGATATGCTCAGCGAGTGTCTCAAATTCAAAGAGGACAGAGAGCCTAGTTAAGTTGTCGTGGCATTGTGATTAGTACATGGAAATATTCGCGGGTCACTGACACGCAACTCTCAGTTTCCCTCAGCCGTCTTCCATATTCAGTGTATGGAATAGTGAAATGGTGGTCTGGTCGCTAAGAACTCTCAGACTCTTTAGCAATCTTGTCAGCAGGCTATTCCCCTTAATTTCCACATGTCAAGGAGAACAGCAGAAGACAATCTCTACATCAGCATGGCTTGCGACAACTGCGGTCCACGGCTACGACAAAGCAATGGAAGGGAAAGATTGCAATGGCTTTAGAGCACTCAGGGCGCTTTGCTTATTTGAAAAAATCAAATCCGATCTGCAAAACGAGCACGACGCGTTATCTCCCGTAATGATTATTAAATTGCAATCAAAACGGCCATCAAGACAAATGCAGACCATGATAGAGCCCAATAACTCAAACAGAGAGGATATGGTTTGGAAGCCTCCTGGGATCTGAAAACATCAGGGTACACGTTTTGTGGTGCAAAAAAGCCGAATGCAATAGTCCCAGCGCTATAAAAGCCTTGGTAGCTTGGACGTGGCGACAAATAGTCAAAAGTGGTACCATCTTGGGTGGTGGCTTTTGCAGATCCAGATTGTAACCTTCCCAAGAGCTAGCCGATCTATCGATTGGGTGTTTTAGCCCTAAATCCCCAAATGTTGGGTATGAATGGAATATTTCGGTGGCATAGGCCCCATCAAGATCTACCACAGATACAGTGATAGCCGTTTGTGACTGAAAGAGGCACCGTTCATGCGTGCAAGAGATAATAAGGCAATGTACACGACGCAAAGCCAGTAACATCTCTCCACCTTCGACAAGTAGCCTCTCAATGGAAGACAACGTTGAAAGTCACTGGTCGCCAAAAGGAAACGGGCATGATGGATCGAGTCCAGCTTCCCCAATATATGCTTTGCTCCGGATGAGTAAAATTCGCATCCGTAGTCAAGCTTAGAAGGACTAAAGATCAGTGGAAAAGTAAGAAAGAAGGCATATCACACTACAAAGGATAAAGAAAACAAGAAATGACAATTGCGAGAATACAAGAGGCTCTAAGCATCCGAATATTAGATTCTCAGGTGAATCGTTGTCAAAGATAAAACAAAAGAAACAGTTCAAATCCACCACTTTCAAGTGACCACCCTTAGAAAAAAATTCAGACTGGCGTGAAGCCGTAAATGTCTACAGAAAAGCAACCCCTCATTCTAGACCAAAGAAACCCAAGAGTTGTGCGCTTCGACATAGATAGTGATGGGTTTCAATGCTTGTTGGATTTGCCGCTCCAGAGTTTGAATCTAGGCAAAATCAAGACATACTAAAGTGTTGCCTGAGTAAAGCGTAGCGATGACATCTTCTGATAGCTACCACGTGATATCGTTGGTGTTTAGGGCCAAGAGTGTGACACTGAGCACAATTTTTCGCCCTGGAAAGTAGGTAAGGGCTATCCTATCTACTAGCAGAATTGACGATCTGGCAGGCCTTTCCTCGCCGACATATGATGGGATTTCCACGATACCGTATTGCCATGGGATATCATCAACCTTCTACAGATTGATAAATACAACGGTTTATTACAATCTAAGAATGAAGGCCTCGCATAGAGTTTTCCAAACCGAGCAGAGCATCCGAGTTGTAGTGGAACTTGCGAAAGCGCAATCTGCGAGAGACAGCTGGCCTCTACTCTCCAGGAAAAAGTAATCTAATAGTTAACAATTTCTGTAACATCTCTTGCACACGCAAAGGTTTAGAGAAATTGTGAGGAAAAAAGCCGGGGTAGCGTAATATCTTCGTGGGTTAGGAAAAACAAGCGTAAGACTAATTCGCCAGGATTCTGCAAAGATGCCCCTTTATCACGAACTAGTTGAACAGATCTAACCGAAATGTCTTGCTTACCTAGGTATCTAAGCATGGCACACGGGACATCGTCCAAACAAAGGGTAGTGTCCGCCCATGGAGCCAGAGTGTAATTATCTTTGAGGTATTCTCCGCCCCTGGAGGGAAAGTTAAGTCGTCAGCTTTCAGCAACATCACGAGCTGCTATGAATGCTGGCACTGCGGGATCTCGGATAGATAATGTTGAGAAAGCGGGCTCCTAGATGAGTGGTCCTAGATGCGTTGTCATAGATTTAGGTCCTGTTTGCCTAGATAAACGGATTTGGGTTCTGGTAGAAATTACCCCGAATTCTTTTGAATCGCTTTCAAACATCTGTACGAGGGCTCTTTCCGCTACCTGAAGACACGTATGCCCCTCAGGAAAAGCGGTGGCCGTGTTTCGTAATATTACCGAACCTAAACCAAACTCGCAAAAAGTCACCGACGGTGAAGTCGTTTGGGCGGAATTTATAGCGTCGGTAACCATATATAGTCTAAGGGCGGTCTCACACAAGTCAACCAGGAAAATGGTAGAGGCGTAAAAAATGACTAGACTTTATAAGGATACTAGTTAGGTCTAAGGCGATGATGTTGCAAGAGAAAACTCAATGATTTCATCCACCGACCTGAACTGTCGAGTGGGACAGAGACATCAGTCATTTCCTCGAATGTGGACCACCGCACCCACTTCAAAAAACACGGAGGCGGTTTTTCAGGCAGCAGTTCCCATAAATATTTGATAATTGAATGGAAAAGTGGTTACTACCATGAAGGTCTTTGACCACCTCTAGCTAAAAATCAGTCTACTTGTTCCTGTTAGAGAAAGTTAGAGTACCCACTCTTTGGTTCCAGTTTAATCGTGGACCTCATGATGGAAGAGAAGAAAGGGCTTTTGCAATGAATCTTTTAAGAAAAACAACATTAGGAACTTATAAGAGAGTTTGTTTCAAAAGTATAGTCAGAGATCACTTAGCGAAAACCAAATTAGTTCTGGGCAGATAAATCTTCACCAACCGAGGTAATCCATTCACACGGAAATGTTGTTGATGAGATCATAAATATGATGTAACATGTTGCTTTCCACCTCGCTATGGACCATAGTGAGTTTCAATTATATTGGATCGAAGAAAGAGTGTAATCCTCGAAAGGGGAACGACTAAAACAAATTAAATTTAATCAGTAGATTTAAACGTTTTCCATTCTCTCCCATCCAAGATACGATTTTGAATGTAGATAAGGCCAAATATTTTTTATCCGTTGACCTTGCGAATAGTTTTTGGTAGATGAAAATGGAACCACATTCCCATGCCCTTCTATGTTCTTTCAACAAACCTCGCTAATATGAAATCAAAGCTTTGTTACTCGGCGTCCGCCATTTCAGTAGGCTCAAGACTATATCTTTTTCTTATAAATTAGCTATTTCACCTTCAGTTATACTTGGATGGCATTTTTTATTTAGTCAATAAGTTAAATTTAGTGGTTAATTTGCTTAGAGAATCAGGCTGTTATTTAAAGTTTAGAAAGAATTAACTTTTGACGAATTTATGAAGGTGTCAAACCCGAGCCAGCCAAAGTCGTGGCTCTTAAAAATCACCCACCCTCCTAAAATATTGATAAAGTTTGTGCTTTTAATCAATTTTTGTTCTCTGATCCACAATCCATTTTATAACTTACATAACTTCCAATCCTTTAACAAAATGTGATAAGTTATTTGAGTCGTAATCAGACAATAAAAAACCCTTAGACTTTTTGATCAAAAGGGTGCGTGTGAAACCTATGCTCTTTATCGTGATTACCCTAAACTCTTTGTATTTTTTATTGATGCTTTTAACTTCAGTGTCGTCTGGCAGGTATTTGAATTACCTATTTTTTTGGCAAGCGGCTATTATTGCGGGATAGGCGGCACCAGCTTTCATCCATTGGTTCCTGGTTGGGGCAGAGAGGCAGAAGATTTAGTTTACCCGTCCATTTGGTTCATGTTGAGGTGGTGAGTTTTAAATTATATATATATTCTTCCTTTGCCCGTTTTCTTAATTTCATCATTTTTATTTTATCTCTACATTTACGCCCACGCGACGGCATGTCTAGTTACATCTGAAAACTTGTTTAACTTCCCGGCTCCAATGCCTGCAAGAAGATCTGCGTTATAAAGATTCTTTCAATAAGGTCGCTTGATTTTTAAATTTAAATAAAACAAGTTGTGTGTGATACATGCACTTAATTTATTCTAAATTTGAAATTAAATTTTATGGCATTAAGTATGGAATATGACGTTGTTCAAATGTCCGCCGAGGCTTCGCTTCGTGAAACGTATTCGGGAGGCCCAATTTTCGATGACTTTTCGCTCTTTTAGATTTTTTAAGCCACCTGTCATGGAACAATGTTGATATCAGAACATAGGCATAACTCCAATGTGTATAGATTTTAGAAAACGAAAAGCGAGATTGGGAAATGTAATTAGAGATTTTATATAGAGTGAAAAACATTTTTTTGCACCGTGTCATATTGTAATTATGGGAGAAAACATGATAAGGTAAAGAGTTCTAAATAAACATGTGATTCCGAAGCCTACCAACTATTTTGTGGTCTGAATAGTAGTTGAGACATAGCGACAGCTAGATCACAAGAGCATTGACAAACTAATACATGTTGAAGAAGGTAAGTGAACCAACATCACGGTGAAAGGCTTCGGGGTTATGTTTAAAATTTAATCTGGAAAAGTTTGTAAGAGGATTGCCTTTAAATTCAAGGTAAACCTTCGTTTTGGTTCTGCGTGGTTCTAATTCAAAAACACAAAAGACGTTAGAGGTCGTAATATCGTTTATGATTGATATCACCTTCATAACTAATCACCAGTGGGTGGCTTATCTTTTGGAAGATTAGTTTTTAATATGTACATCGCGTTAATTGCAATTGCTGAGAGAGGAGTGCCATATTAAAATGCACTTGCTTATAAGCGATGGATCATCCTACATCCATATTTTTTAAAAAAGATTATATTATAAAAGTAAACAAATACTCAAGAAAACCCTGCTTTAATACAGCCTATTATTGCCATCTTCCAGGTCCTGGTGTAACACAGACACCTAAAGCTTTGCAGGCTATAACCTGAAGGATATATTTTTGATCAGCAGGAAAATAGACGTGATAATGTAATGGTTTCCAAGTCCTCAATTCTCCTTGCATTTGGTCTCTTTCACGATTTACCCACTGCCGATCATTTTCGTGAGAGGAGTGATAACTTTGAAATAGAATGGTTTCATTTACCTAAAATGCGGAAACGGATAATAGGATATATATAAAAGTGTTTTTCATAGTCGGCTTAAAAGTGCATTGTCCCGCAAAACGCAAACAAGCTCCTCTATGCTGCAAATTCTTGACTATTGCATGGGCAGTGAGGGACATCTTTGTACAATTCCGAAAACGACAGCAAGCAATAATCACATCATTGTTTTTAGAAGTATTTTTCGCGTCAAAAAGAAAATTTATCAGGAGCCGCAAAGGCGTTTTTATAAGAGTAATTCCAAATTATATTTCCGACTTTGTATTTTATCTGCCAATGCTTTAAACTTTACTTTAGAGATTTGCAAACTGTATCGACCCTTTAAACTCGACAAGTTCCAAATCATCGGGTACTACCTCACGCAAATGAAGAACGGGAGATTACACGCTGTGCATAAGTCGATGGCAGAAATGTGATTGATACCGACTCAGGAAACTAGGGAAGTACCGGCGGGACAATTATAATCTCCGCATCACGTTGATCGTCGTTTCCACGATACAACAGATGTCAAGATTATGTTCTGTTCATTTCCTGGAGAGGTAGGGATGGCGGGAAATGAACATGTTGGTTGGCGCGCTAAAAATATGCTGCAAAGGCCGGTCGACCAGAGAAGTGATTTGCTTTTCATCCACTACATGGAAGGGATCAAATCAACCACAAAATATGTATGGCAAAGAAAATAGGAGATGGTCTACATGAATCTTTAGTTGCGTATTCTTACGCGGCGAATTTTCCATTGAACATGCCCCAGAATGCCTCTCATGTGGGCCTCAAAATTGAACACAAGCGTGGTACGGAGTTGCATTTATGGAGCGCTCTAAAAATTGCCTGTTCCATAAGACTGTCCTGCACATTTTCGTAAAATGTATCAGCTTGGGGGAAATTCACGCGCTATCTAGCTTGCACCAGAAAGAGCAGGGTCGCTATCGCGTCTCCCTTGTATTGCAACACGTTCGCTCACTCCTAAATGTGGAATAGCTGAGATTTTGAACGAGGCTCTCATCCTCCATATTATTTAATTATTTTGGGTGGTCGTTAAAATGCTTTGGACCAGAAAGGTAGGCTTGTTTGTAGTTTCGGTGCCTGTTTCCTTTTTAGAAGCTGCCAGAAGAGAAACTAAATGAAAAAACACTCAAACTAAAGTAACGCACCTCAAAATTAGCAAATCCTTCATAGTTTACACACAACAAGCGCATAATCTCTCCTCTCAAAACTTTAACAAAAATGATCGACAAACTAATTTGTAATCTTACTCTAAACTCATCAACGCCTTCTTGTCCCATAAACTCCCACTCCTGTAAAATTTGAATGCGACAATAAGAGAACTTATTTAACAGCTAAATGGATAATTTCGGCCTACTGTTTGGTAAAATTAGTTTATTTAGAATCCATTATAACTCCTAATAAGATTTAAACTCTTTTAATTATTTTGCCCTCCTAGATAAATTCTTTAACACTAATCACGCTCCCCCCTCTCTTAATTGTTAATTTGTAGAATTCTGTGACTGTTTTCATCTCTGACCTCATTTAATGTACTTTTGCCTCAGTTTATCGTGGTTATTTAAAATAAGAAAAGTTAAGGAAACGTGCGGAGCGTTTCGGTAAGAATCACGCTCACAAGTGTCTTTATTAACAAATTCTACAGTTGGAATTCTTCTTGGTTGCCTCAAGTCTGGTTGATACAGATCGCATGGCGAGAAAGATTTTATGGAACCTTTCGTGAAGGCTTATATTTGCATTGGAGAGATGATGGCAGCCTACCTAGATAGTTGTGTGATTAGCAATAATATGCCTCTCCCGTGAGTGTAACAAATAATAAGCAACGAATGGCGTGAGGAGGTCATCATGCTCTTGTTAGCCGTCGCTGGCTGCCTCACGTGTAATGCGAACAGAGCTGAATAAAAATGTTTCTCGGAAAAGTAATAACGAGAAATGTAGAAAAAGAAGTGAAGAGGATGTGCTCTTTTTAAAAAAAAGGAGCGTCGTGCCACAACATTGTAACGGAATTACATGCGAACTAAACTTATGTAGGTAACTATTCATTACAATATTTAAAGATTAATCAATAATTACTTAATTAGTAAATATTTGATTAGGTTAAATCTTTAGCATCTAAAGAATAATATATTTAATCCTTGTACGATCGTATTATTCTAATAGAATTCAGATTTTTTAGGTGAAGAGTAATGAGAGTTAATGATCGCAATAAAGATAAGAGTGTTGATAGATGTATATATTACTTATAGTAATAGTGATAATAATATATTAATAATGTCTATTGCAACGAATATTTTAATAGTGTAGTCAGATATATGTGAAGACTTAGCTAGACAACAGAAGATGGCCAGAAGCGAAAGGCAACAACCATATCACTGTTGTCGGTAAAATTCTTTGTGGCCTTCTTTCGACTGTAGCGCTGAGTTAGATTCTATTTCACTACTACAAAAAAAGGAAATACGAACAGGCTTAATTACATGGACCCGATGTGCTGTACATAGCTGCCACTGATTTTTTACCATCATACAAACTGGCCAAATATCTAGTTAAAATACTTTCACCTTTATCTAAGAATCAGTTCTCCATACAAAACTCCTATAAGTTTAAAGAGGTATTACTCAGCAAAGTTAACGATGGATATATTGTGAGTTATGATGTTGAATCTTTATTTACTAACATTCCCCTAAACTATACAATCAGTTTAATATTAAATAAGGTATTCCATTCCCAAAATACTTTTCATGGATTTTCACGAAGCCAATTAAAAATAGCGCTGGAATTAAGTCTTTCTGAATCTTGGTTCACGTTCAATAATAAAGTTTACTGCCAGATCGATGTTGTTGCAATGGGTTCTCCAATGGGACCACTTGCAGCTGACTTTTTTATGACACATCTCGAAGATCAAATGTTTTCCACTAATTTAGATTACAAACCCTCCTTCTACCGCCGTTTTGTTGATGATTCCTTGACAGTTTTTAATAATTCTGCACATAGCCATCTTTTCTTTAATTTTTTGAACACTTTACACCCTAACATCAAATTCACCATGGAAGTGGAGTAAATGATAAGATGCCCTTTCTTGACCTTTTAATCAACCGAGATAATGACCAACGAAAAGTTTAAACAACCATTTACAGAAAAAAAACATTCACAGGACTAGGTTTGAACTACTTTAGTTTTTGTGATTTGGGATATAAAATATCCACGGTCAAAACTTTAATACATAGAAGTTTCTCGCTATCATCCACTTACCAATCAATCCATAATGAATTTATTTTTCTTAGGAAGTATTTTATAAATAATTTATTTCCTTCTGACCTATATGATAGAGTTTTAAAAAAGCTATTTGATAATCTCATTGACCCCCTTCAACCCTGCATAAAAGTTCCTAAAATGCCAATATATTTACTAATTTCATAGATGGGTTTTTTAAACGATACTGCAAAAAGAAAAATCCTATTTATTTTTAAAAGATATTTTCCCCAAATCAACCCCAAAATAGTTTTTATAAACAAACTATCGATGGGAAGTTTCTTTAACAGTAAGGATCCTATCTCTTTGGAGTTCCGCAGTGATAATGTCTATTTATTTAAATGTCCCAGTTGTACTGGAGCCTCTTACATTGGTAGCACTGTTAGGTCTCTTGGAGCTAGGTTCTCTGCTCATATGGGGATTAGTTGGCGCATAAGCAAAATATTAAATAGAAAGGAAAAGTCATCTATTAGGGAACACACCATAAGCTGTAAAACTAACATTTCTATTGAGAATTTTAAAGTATTAGCCTTTAACAACAACAAACATTGCCTAAGAACCCTCGAATCTCTATATATAAAACACTACAAACCTACACTCAATGAAGATTTAAGTGCAATATCATTATTAATTAACTAATTTTAACTACAGTTTGTTAGTTGGTTTGCCTTTTAATAAACCAAGCGTCAATGTAACATATATACTAGCCCCTTGTTAAACCCACCATTCACTCTCTAGGATGGATCCGCTTTAGCCGTTTTTATATTAAATGTTTTTAACTCTTACAGTCTTTACAAAATTAGAAAAAAAAAGTTTAAATTTATTATCTTTAAATAATGCTAGGTCAATTTCTCTTATAGTTGGTAATTAATTTCTGCAATAATCCTTAAATTTATGAACTAATTTTTGAGTCAGTCTTAAAGCAAATTTAACTGTTGCCAAGTCATATTTAATTTAACTTGTACTACTTTCTACTGATATTTTGTAATTGGTCACTTTTAAAATAATGTCTTGTTGGCCTTTTCAAGTTTTCTTCATACATATTAACTTTGTAAACTTATTCTAGCCTGAAGATGAAAACTTGTAGTTTTCGAAACGTAGTGAGAAATTAAAAGATGCTACATCCGTTTCTCGTGGCTCTGGGATTTATCCTCAATATTAAATGCAGGCTTCACGGCCGAGCTCCATATGGATATATATATATATATATATATATATATATATATATATATATGAATCCATTAAACCCCATTGAAAGAGAAAACGAAATAATTTTTCCTTGTAGTAATATTTTTATTACCTTTTTTCGAAAAAATCCGTGCAGGGAAGCGATTCGAACCAGGCACACTGAGACAGCGAGCACCGCTTTTGATCACAGTTAAAAGTATGCCGTTAGTAGCATAGTGTACTAACGGCATACTTTTAACTGTGATGCTTTCTTGGGCCTGGGCACCCCTTTCTCGGGCAGAGACGAGTGAACTTAATTCCCATGATTATTGCATAAAGCAGGGTTGGGGAAACTTTTTTGAGCCGTGAGCCAAAATTTCTAATGAAAGAAGTCGGCGAGTGATCAATAAAATTTGACTCTTGTATCTTTATAAATCTTGTTTAAATTTATTAACAGGAGGCAATAGACTCGAGCATTAATAGAAAAAAAATAATACGCAACATTTTTACTGACTGCCAAGGGGCGATGAAAATTGGGCACGCGGGCAAAATTGCGACTGCGGCGAGGGGTTCCCCCCTGCCCTAAAAGGTAAAAGAAGAACAAAAGATCAAGAAAGAGGAGGGGTTAGTTCCCTTCCGAGGGAGCACCGGAGATAAACAGATCCCCTGCCTTTTCTGTAACTAACTAGGCCACGACTGGCCCATGCGGCCGAGTGGCGCTCTTGGGCTGGGTAGAGGGGTCTCTGGCCTAACTCAATTTATCATTGGAGCATCGATTGCGTCTGAAACTCAAATCTAGGAACTACCTGGCGTTTTTTAACCAAGTAGTTTCAAGCGTTTTTTAGTTATTTGCTTCATTAATGCCAGCATGTTGGCCAAAAGCCTTATGTCGACAGGAAATAAGATTAGCTAGGCATGGGTAGAGACGAAGGCCATCTGTTTCTCCACTAGTGGCAGACTATCTAAGAATGGCCATTTTGTGTGCTATTCAGACAATCAATAGGTCGTCATTGCAGATGATTGCGCACCCTGACTGACCAAGTAGCAGTAAAGGTTGAGCGATTAGTGGGGTCTTCTAAACCCATTACTATACTCTTTGGCAGGTTTTGTTTGGGACATGCTGTATAAGGTTGTGTGCGTCATTTGTTACCGATATGGCGTTAAGGTATTCTTACCACTTTCGCTGTGGTAGCATTACTGCCATCACTTCGGCCACTCGAATCACTCATGGTTTTTCTGAATTCTTGGTAAACTCCTCAGGGCCATAAACAATACCAACTTATTGTGTCTCTTAAGTATGTTAATTGTGAATAGCCAAACACTGTTTACTTGAATTAATTCGCATATATTGCAAAGGCAATGATATCCTGGCCCTTCAGGTTGCACAACGGCTAACTTTTCGCGATGCTAAAGATTTGGTCCTGTGGCCTCCAGTGCAATCTATCACACCTTAGCCTCCCAATTAAAAGAAGACACTTTCTGCTCATATCACTAAGGACTACGAGCACGGTGGTCTCTTTCGCGGCCATTTGGAACCCTTCTACGGGTTCTATTACTGCCCCAGTGTCCTTTCCTTTTTAAAAATGGCTGGTCCACTAGGTCAGGCCTCGCTTCACCTAGGATCAAGGTTGTCCCCCTCCTCCTACGTTACCGTATACCGTTCGATAAACGGTCGCTCTTCTTACGGAGTCGTTAGACTAACAGGAGGCTAACCCTCCGAAGGTGATGATGAGACAGTCCGGTGGGGGTTCCAAGGGTGCCGAATTACAGATGGACAGCACTAACTAAGCTTTGGCGCCCAGCCCCCCACCCATGACTGGACTATCATGATGTTGTTGAAGGCTGCCGAGTAGACTAGCCTCATTTTAGTATTTAGTATTTAGTCTTTTTATTTTTGGTTTTTAATATAGTCTAATGGTTATGGTGAGAGGAAGAATGAGTTTGTTTCTTGCACTCAAAAAAGGGGTAGGAGGGTTAGGAAAGTATTCATGGTTACCCCCACTATCAAAGTTGGGCTGAGGTTATAGTATCAAGGATATATGTATGTCTGGTTGTGTTCATAATAACTCCAAAGTTTCTAATCAGATATTGCCTAAATTTTTTTCAGGGCTGGTGTTTCAAAATTAAAAATTATATTATATTGGAGCTTGGATTCAGATCAGGATGTGTATTTGGTCTCATTTATTCTCTCTTTTTAATATTTTTAGATAAGGGATTTTTCGACAATTTTGCTAGGGTGAAGAAATTATATGTTACGAAATTTGGCCTATGGATGATTGGAATCAGAAATCTTTATTAATTCTAGCAACAAGAAAAATGCTTTAACGAGACGCCTTTGTTGGAGATATGCACACTTTGACTGACTTCTAATGATTTTTTTAACCTATGTAAACATACATAAATATGTATATGTCTCTCAAAGTAACACGAAAGAATGATGAAAATCAATCTATTAAACCACATTGAAAGAGAAAACGGAATAATTTTTCCTTGCAGTAATATTTTTATTACCTTTTTTCGAAAAGATCCGTGCAGGGAAGCGATTCAAACCAGGCACACTGAGGCAGCGAGCACCGCTTTGATCACAGTTAAAAGTATGCCGTTAGTACACTACGCTACGCAAAGAACAAAAATTCTCTGAATAGAATAGCTTTTAAGGAACACTTTCGCAAGCTCGACATATACATTTATATATCTGCCACGCGTTATCTATTCCTCAATTATTCTTTGAATTTCGAATTAATTTTATATTTCTTTCATAGTCTCTGTTAGAGCTTGCGAAAGTTTTCCTTAAAAGCTATTCTATTCAGAGAATTTTTTGGTTCTCTGCGTAGCGTAGTGTACTAACGGCATACTTTTAACTGAGATCAAAGCGGTGCTCGCTGCCTCAGTGTGGCTGGTTCGAATCGCTTTCCTGCACGGATTTTTTCGAAAAAAGGTAATAAAAATATTACTGCAAGGAAAATTATTCTGTTTTCTCTCTCAATGTAGTTTAATGGATTCATATATAAATATATGTACAAATGCATAAATTTAATCTAAAGTGTTCCAAACTACCAAAGAATTTGCCTCATTACATTATTGAATAGGGAGCAAATGCAACCAGCCGACATGTCCACAAGTAGTTCTCCAGCAGACTAGCTAGATCTTTAACGAGCTATGGCGCTTCAACGGTAAATCTTGCAACCTATGCACTAGGCATCAGAAATAGGGCTACGCGATCATGTTGCGCGATTTCCTCAGCGCTAGCAGCATTCGTCATCCAGCAACAACCTACAATTAGGTCAATTCCTAACAGTCATAAATCTACGCAGAGGCGTCACCACAAGTCTTGGGTTAGTTAACAAAAGACGCTAAAATAAACTATGCAATATTGCATCTCATAATGTTGCTCACATTTAGCCGGAGGCATATCAGAGGTTTCTGGCCAAAGTCTCTTCAGTGACCGCTATAGGCAGAGCAAGATTTTGTGCAGTTGGAGATAAGCTCATCACACTTGCCTACTCACACATTTGTCTCCTTCAACGCGTCTCATTTCTTTTTGATATCAAAGAAAATCAACGTACATGAATTACCCATCTAAGGAACCAACTAAAAGATCTAACTTTCCAGCAAAACCCGACAACACTTCTGGTCAATGAACTAACTCTTCAATTCATTGCAGAAATATGTCAAGATCCTCGACATTGTTTATCGATTGCTTCATTCACTTTCATGCTAGGCGAAAGGGATTTTCCCAACAAGAAAATATAGCTCTGAATCGTGTAATCCCTCATAATTAACAATGCCATCTGCAAACCTTCATGTAATTCCTTTTTGATTCTTTAAATTCATTCATACTTTAAAGGAAATTCTTACACTTGCAGATATAGGGATTGTCGTATACGAAAGTTCACGCACAACTCGACAACGCCTCAGGTCAATCAACTTTTCAACTCATCACAGAAGGGTTGCAAGTTGGTCGGATGAAAAGGGGTGAGACAGATTCTGCAATCATGGCAAATCTAAGTGTAAATGGTGTGATCATTCAAAATTCTCAATCATATGCAAACAGTCATGGAGGGTATTTGTATGTCCGTAAAATTCATTAATTAACTTCAATTCTCAAAATTACAGCCACATGGTATGTCAAAAAGCAAAGTTCATATAACCCACGCATAAAAGACATTTAACTAGAGTATAATTTTTTTTTCCACTATAATGGCTACGCTAGGGTAACTTAGCTCTTTCAAACTTTTTGTATACTCTGTGTATATGAATGTTTTAATTTACAAAGTTCATTAGGGTGGTAATAATGGAAATAAGGCATGAGAATATTTTTTCCCTTATATTCAACTATTACCTCAATCATAATGAAAGTTAAAGATCGATCACACAAAGAAATATCGCCTTCTTACTTAATAGTTAGGTACAGAAATTATCCCCTTTTTATATTTAACGTTTTTCATTCAACATTCATGTAAGCAAAGTTTTGTCAATTTCCAATTTAGTAAATACACCAAAGTGTACCAGTTTGAGTTTAATTCCCATGTAAGAGTAATTTTATCTCAGGCCAATATATGTGTGAAAAGGTAAAGAATGTTTCGCAACATATTTATCCATTCAACTATGTAAGATTACAAAAATGTTGCATTTTTAATCCAAATTTACCTGAAATATAACGAAAGTTTTAATATATTGTCGCATCTATCTCATCACGTGGAGGTTTGTTAATCAGGATCGCCTCCTATTTTTCCCTCGAATAAAATTTTATTAAAATTTGGCAGGAGAGCAAACACAAATCCAGCAGGTGATCTAACTGATTGCCCTAAACATAAAATTTCTCATAAACACAAATAACTTTATCAAATTCCTCATAAACCCTCGCCTCTGACATAGAACTTTTATTTTGTTATTCAGTTTGCTTGAATATCAAAGATATGCCACTACTCTCCTAATATTTTCAGAGCTACATGTCTCAATACCAAAATGGTGCATTGTCCATTAACTAAATACCCATTTTTATAGCCTGTTTAATAGCATGTATAACGCTGAGTTTAATCAATGATACAGCTCAGATATCACGTCTCATACGCATCATTGTTATCTCTTTTCAAAGATCTTGTATCCTCTGCATTGAGAGAGATGGAACTTTATGATACAAGACGTAATATCACTCAATTATACCATCAAACGTTCTCATTAGCGATTTTCTATGATCGAATTACTTTTTTTCTCATTCGAACCCAATCAATAATAGATTATAATGAAAGTCAATTGTCATCTATAGTTGGAAACAAAGGGTTATTTTATATTCGTAATCAAAACCGGGATATTTTTATCTATTAATATGGCTAGTCTTCGAAGAAATTGGTGAGCAAACTCTTCCCAAAGATTTTGGATAATAATCTTGCCTTCCCTAAGGCACAAATTTCCTTGTAACATTCTGTGAGTGTCACTGAATTTATCGAGATATCGTGCTGACCAAGGCATGCACGCTTGAGCGACCTTACATTCAATTATCCGTGAAACATTTCTTTCAGCATCTCACAGCTCATTACGACGACAGCGTTAGTGCATATCTCTTTCCTGTTCAATCCAATTACTATTTATCACACACAAACCTAAGATATGTCAAATAACCCTTCTCTAGCAGACTCGCTGGATCTATAAAGAGTCCACGCGCTTTACAGGTAATCTCGCAAAAAAATAATCCCAACTGATCTACTAATCATCAAAAGTTGTGAAACAGCATTATGCTCCACTAATCATTCGCTCAACGCCAACTGCACCAGTCGTCCTGCAACACACTCTCACTTGGTCAAATAAATCTCAGTATTCACAAACACCCTGCAAACCCTAACTTGAAATTCGGTTCACTCTACAAAAGACGCTAAAATCACCCCTGAAAAATTGCAACCGCATACACTGGGTGGCATTGAGCCGGAAGTGCACCAGAGGTTTGGGCAGCACCGCTAGAATGCATTTAAACCGATCTTAAGATATCCTAGTAGCCGTCTAAGACATATTATTTCAACTCGCCTTATTTTAGTAGGCTCTAAGGAGCAATCAACGCACACGAGTCACATATCAACGAAACAAATATAAGAGCTAATATTCAAGCATAGCTAATCAATTCTTTAGCTTATCCAAAAAGGCTTGCAAGTTGTTAATAAAATTTGTTCATCGGTTCCGTAATTCACCTATACATTTATCCGGAAACAATTCTCTAATCAAGGCAAACCTAGCCGTAAATCACTAGATTACTCACAATTCTCAATATCATGTTCAAACAGTTATGTTATTTTGTGCCTTTAAAATTTCTCATCCATTAACTTCCATGTTCACATATAGAGACATCCACAATCTGAAAGCCTAAATCTCACACAAACAGACCAAACATACATCTAATTCAATCAGATACTTAATTTCCGAGTGTTTTATATCATTTTATTTATAAAAGCTCTTCAAGGGAAGCATCTCTTTATTCACACTCAGTGTACCTATTGTCCCACGGCTCATTAATGTGATATTAAATAAAAACCGGCCGAGAGACCAATGTTTTACTCTATATTTCAACTATTCAGTTATCAAATAACAATCAGAAAAAACTGTCTCTTTCTCCAAAAGAATTTATTCAGAAATCATTTACCTATACTTTTCTATTGTAACTTTTTTTCATTTAATTTTAAAGAAAGGGACGTTACTTAATTTTAAATCTCGTACAAATATTGTTCTATGATTTTCTTTAAATTTCAACAAATTGTAGCATTTTGTGTCTGAATTCTCATATAATAGAATAATCTTAATCAGACGCATGTGAAAAAGCAATGAATGTTCATCGTCATATGTATGCTTTCAACCATATAAAGGTACAATTACAAAAACTTACCATCTTTAATTCAAGGATACGCAACAAATATGTCGAATGTATTTTAAAATTCTCCCATTTATGCCTTCCCACAAAACTTATTAAAATTAAGCGGGAGAGCACATACAAATCCAGCCGACATCGAGGAACGATGCTCCTTAGGTCATTAAACTGATTATCACGTCCTAAAGGCTACATTTCAGATAAACATAGAATTAATTTATCTCGTTAACTCCTCAGGGACTATTGCATTTGAGTTAGTAATGTAATTTTGCCATTCAGACTTTTCAATCAGCAAAGATACGCTACCTCTCAACGCTCGCTTATTTTTCTTAGGAATGTGTCTAAATCTCCAGTTATTGAATTATCCAGAACTAACAGAATATTAAATTTTTATGCTTGTATGAAATTGAATGATAGAATTAGAACATAATCAATCAGCAAAATTACAGAACATCTCACTTTTCTTTGCGTTTCTGTTACCACTCTTCTTAATCTCCACTCATTCCTTTGCATCAGCAAGGGACAACTTTTCCGAATCAAAATGTAGTTAGACTCAATTAAACTATCAAACTTTGTTACCGCCGCTTGTCTAGGGTAAAGTGTTTCAGTTATTCTCAACTAACCATAAACAGTAATCAACGATTGTCATCAATCGTTGCTAGAATGGGGATATTCTTAAAATAAAGTTAGCATGAGGAAAATAGTTTCATCCCATTCCATGGCTAGCCTTTAATATTTCTGCCTTCCCCGTGGCACAAGATTCCTAGTAACTCTGAAAGAGAATATAACTACAAGCAACTGAGATTGCATGTATTACGTGTCTTGTGATGTAAAAACCAATTTTAGATCAATTATATGATACAAAATCTATAATACTTTAAATAAGATATTATGCTATCTGTGATTTATATTTTGTTCAAACTGGAGATACCCCCCAAAAAGAGAAAATGCAAATTTTGTAAATCTCCAAACTCTTAGAGCCACATTTATTTTCCAGGGGCTAAGTGTTGTTTTTATTTAGTCATTCACCTCGCGCAAGCATTTGGACATATATTTTTTTATACATATGTGATTAAACGTGGGAAGGAAGGCATTTTCTTGCATAAAAACATGAATCCATTTAATAAGGATGGAGTATATATTAATTTTGGTGCCAACCATAAAAAGGTTATGTGTTAAGTGTCATAATGGGATAAAAGAGAGGAGATCACAAAAATGATTTTAAGTATAATTTAGAAATTATATAAGGCTACTTTTTCGCTTATTCCCATAAAAACCCATTTAAATTTATAATCATAAACATCCAAGCACAATGACATAAATACACGTACAAACTTATAAATATAGAACCATGTCAACAGAAAAATGCCACGACTTTCACACACACTCAGACATCTGCGGTTATAGTATCACACGACACTAAGGCATATAAACTCATAATTGAACACAGGCGCCAAGAGAAACAACCATACTCAATCATTTAAAATCATTTTAATAAAGTCAATGGGACATACAAAAACACCTACACTCACACACACAAATCGAGTTACTAATACACCCAGATAGGCAGAGACTTAAAATTGAAACCCCAGAATATCCTGATGCTGGAGTATTAAGGGAATCAAGAGGTGAAAGAAGGATTGGATATCAAAGAGAAGTGTACTCGAGTGATATCGAAGATTTAAAAAGCAATTCTAATAATTGGCCATTACTTCTTCAAATAAATCCTAAACTCTTTCCCCTCAACATCGTCCATTCATAAATATACAAACACACAAGTGATTACATCATAATCATCGTTGCTTTCACCCACACACCAATCAATATGCAGCGGTGCACCTTCTGCTTTTTAGTACCCGATTCATTTCGTAGTGATTTCTGTCGTTGCATTCCAGGGCAACTCCGAAAGCATTAGGTCATGTACTACTCCCTAACTGCTGACACATCATGGCCTCAAACAGCGGGATGGCGTAGTAGTTGGAAAGGAAACTGGATACGGTGGTGGATGAAATACGAGAAAAGTGTCCGATAAATTTAAAAACTATCTGGTTACCCAATTCGAGATGTATGGAAGAAATAGGCAACATTTTTCTTGATGTTCAGTAGAGAAGAAAGGTTGGAACGATCTGCATACTTTATACCCATTTTAAGTGTAATGCGTTGAACATGCCTGGTTGATGTATATGCATTCACACCTAGATTATTTACTTGTGTTCTCAATTTAAGTACATGACATTATGTACATTCCTATCTACATACTATTGGAAGTATATACTTCTAGAAATAAATTATAATGAAATTTTCTAGTTTAAAAACTTCATACCTATATACTTTTACTACCCAGACAGCCCAATTATTCGTTCCCCTTTTCAAAGCATGTTGTACAACTTGCGCATATTCACTCTATAACGGAAGTAAAATCGTTAAGGAGCGGATAATATGTGTCGTGTTATAGTAATTATATATATATATATATATATATATATATATAAGGAGAATTACATGTTAATAGCTTGTCCTGACCAGTTGGGGAGGGGGTTAATGAAAATGGTGGAGAATTCGTCCCCTTGTGTCTGGGTAATAATTAGCAAAAATAAGAGAGAGCAGATTGGCTTAAAGGTTAAATGATGGCCGAGAGTCGTTCAAGGTTATTTAAAGAATGCTACAAAAATAATTTTTACTAACAAAAAAAAAAAAATTATTAGATATATAAAAAAACAGGTTTAAGTGGGATACATGAACATAAGTAATGGACACACTAGGTGTCAGCAAAGGGGCAAAGGGGCAAATATGTTTTACCTAACTTGGATCGGAGTCTTAAAAGGGACTACACTAAGCGGAACTACAAATAATAACAATTTATTTGAGGAGACCAGATCATAACAAGGTCCGTAGTGTCGACGTCTTGCACAAGGTGAGCGTCGAAGGGAAGCTAACTCAGGGAGGCGAGGATGCAACAAGCGAATATGTTTTACCTTTGAGTTCTCGAAAGGGGGAAGGTACTGTTTCTACCTCAGGATACTGATGATGGATAATTGGTTCTACCTCAGGGTTCTCGATGAGGGAGTACTAGCGCAAATTCACGGAAGAACGTCTAATTGACTGGGGCAATATCCACGGCGGAGAGATTCTAGCCGTCAGTACCCAAATTAACCACATAGGATTTCAACGTAATGTGTCTGCGTGCTCTCCTGGGATTTGAAGTCGGTGGCTTTCGGCTAATGGGTGGACGGTTCGAGATAAGGAGCCAGTCGAATAGTCCTTTGGGTTCTTTCTCGCTTCAGCAGTATTGGAGGCGAGATTAAATCGACACGCTGCGCGTGAGATAGGCCTCGTAAGATAAACACATATGGTCTAATAAAACCATGTTCACCCGATTCCTTCCTTGCTTCTCACGCTCTTTGTTCCAGTGTTAAGGCCACATGGCTCTTTTAAGTGAAAAAGTTTCACCACTAAATCCTATTAGACCCTCTTCTTCCACGTCTCCTCGTTTTCGAAAGATGAGGCTTTTCTCAGACGAATGGGAAGAAAAGGGGCATCATAAAAAAGGAAAGGCTTTTTCCGACACGGAGTGTCAAGAAGGGGGACAATTTTAAAGGAGCATGCTGACCCGTGTCACACAGGTGTACACAACTAAAAACTGACTGACATGAGTTTACTTAACATCAGAGAGAGAAAAAAAAGTAATTTACAAAGGAGCAATGAAAATATCATACATTCCAAATAAAGCAATAAACGATGACACAATTAAATGGAAATGAACAAAATAAGAAAATAATTATACATAGGGGAAAATTTGACGTCAATGAAAATATCATACATTCCAAATAAAGCAATAAACAATGACACAATTAAATGGAAATGGACAAAAAAGAAAATAATTATACATAGGGGAACGTTTGACGTCAGAAGAGTACAGGATAAAATATACAGGCAGTGTTTATATTACAAAGAGGGGTTCTTTCTTTTTTTCTTTCTGTGCTTAGCCTACAAATTAAATTGTGGCCAAAATATTATATATACAATAAGCAATAGGTATGTTTCATAATGGGCCGTTTAGCTGAGGTTAGTGTCCAAGAGGTTACAGTTGAGGCTATTTGCTACACAATTATCAGACCCTTAATGAACCAAATTTTAAACTGGTATTCCTGAAGCAGTAGGCTGCAGAGCATAAGGCGCCCGTTATTATTATTGACATTACGAAGGTATGCAAGAGGGCGGTGGTCCGTCTCCATTATGAACTTTTTTCCTATTAGATACCTTTTTAACTTCTGGAAACCCCATACTATAGCCAAAAATTCCCGTTCTATAACGGCCTAATTCTTATCGCGCGGTAATAACTTGCAGATTGCGTAAGCCACAGGGCAGCTTTCGCTGTCCTCACCATACTGCAGGAGCACACAACCAATGCTCTCGTTACAAGCGTCCGTCCTTATTCCGAACGGCTTATTAGGGTTCGGCAGTCTCAGGGCGGGAGCGGACGCTAATTTGCCCTTTAACTGATGGAATTGGGAAGTAGCCTTCAATTTCCACACGATACGATCCGGAGAGTTCTTCTGGAAGAGCAAACATGAAGGGGCGGCAAAGGTCGCGAATTAGGGACGAATCGCCTGGAAAACAAGGCTGATCCTATGAAGAATCCGAGTTGTTTTTTAGTACATGGGAGGGGCATCTCGACTATGGCCCCGACCTTATCCTCTCCGGGTCCAATTTGGTTCTTTCCGATGTTAAAACTCAGATACTTAATCGTGTCATAGGCAAAGTGGCACTTGTTAAGGCCAATCATGAGGCCAAGCTCGCGTAGCCTACTCAACAGTGCTTGGAGGGAGACTAAATGCTGGTCCCAATTTCAGTGGCAACGTATATGTTCTCAGAATAAAAGGTGACGTTTGACAACCCGCCTAGGATTCTATGCGTCATCCTATTATAGTTACTGCAGGCTGTGACTAATCTAAAGGGGAGTCGACGGAACTGTATAAGGCCTTTATCGGTCGGGAATGCCGTAGATTTTCGTACGCTTTTCCGAAGGGGAATTTGGTAAAAGGCCTTGCAAAGGTTTAACTCGGAGATAAATTTTGCTTCTTCAAAGAGATGGAGGTTTTGGTCGATTAGGGGAACCGTTTCAGCATCGAAGACAATAACGGAGTTTAGCTTATAAAAATCGACGCACATACGGTACGTACGATTAGGCTTCCGTACTATCACGACAGGGGAAGAGTACCTATCATTGGAGGGCTCGATAATATTAAGCTTCAGCAAGTTCTCAACCTACGAATTAAACGCTTGCCTCAAGTGAATACGGAGAGGATACAGCTTCGAACGGATGGGCTCTTAGGTGGTAAGAGTGATGTCATGCTCAAATTGAGTAGCACAACCAGGGACTTCAGAGATTAGGTCTCCAAAGCTATTTAAAAGTTGCTGCAGCTGACTATTTTGTTCGAGATTCAGCCGTGTGTCAATGTTTAATCCAGCGAGAGGCAATTCTGAGGCGTCGGCAAGGTAGAGAGAGGATAATCCTTATCCTGCTCCACGCAAACGACCTGTATCACGTTAAGTGAATCCATTAGGTAGTTAGTCTCCACAGCTGATTCTTCACCGAATAACTTCTTGGAAATTCTTCGCAAATACTGTTTGTGATAGAGAAGAACAGGGTGGTAAAAGGGGTTTTTACCATTAGCAATTTTCCAATATTGTATCTAAAATGGCCAGGTAACACCCTGTCTTGTCCAGTTTCACGAACGGGCGAGACGTGAGGACGTGGAACGCCCAGCGAATAAGCCTTGTTGTTATTACTATCCGAGGAAGCGCGGTACAACAGGCCTTTTTTTACGGGGTAAGACGCAGTTTTGTGGCCACGGAAGGAATCTTGCTCATGGCTCCGAGCTTTCTCTCACAGGGGAAGAAGGGTTTTGCACTTCTTCTGTTCTCAGGCGAATTTTTCGCTCTTGACGTTGCTAAACTCATCGACGCAGGTAGTTTCAAAGGGAGCTTGTGTCTGTGATTCTCACTATGCCTTGGCCTGCGTAACAACGGGCTGAGCCACATGGTTGGAGGACACCTGGGGACACTGTTCCATCGAGAATGAGCAAAAGTTTATAGGGGCTGAAACGACTTCAGCAAAGCCGATGAAATATTGGCACTCAAGGCAGTACTTCAAAATGGGGAAGCGGCTCGCGCGTCCAGGAGGTCATGAACTACTGCAAACATTTTGTGGTCAGGGGACACTGAGAGAAGTAATTCATTTGACAATACGATGCACGTGCACACTGTATCACAAACGAGAGTGGATACTCGGCATCCATATACGACTCCGGCTTAGCTTTTATCAACGAGAAAATTGACTTGATATCCAGGGGGGCTATACAGCGAGATAGGTGTTGGGATTTCAGGGCAAGATGATGGGGAAACAGGAGCTGCGCTCACTTGGTAGACTTGGTGAACGGGGTTATTTTGGAGCTGTAAGTTCTATGGACATTTCGTACGTACATGACCTTCCATTCTGGACGTAAAACAAAATAGCGGTCTCCTGGGGAATGACGACGCAGGATAATTGGGAATAAGAGGCTTGATATCTCTGGGTTCCCATAAGAGAAATCTTCTGTGTTTAGAGGGGCCCAAGACCTTAAAAAACTTAGGGGCATTACACGGAGGGAATCGTGAGTTATTAATCTTGGACTTGGGAGAAGAAGGGGCAGTCTTCTTATTCTCCTTTGGATAGAGGTTATGGCTTACCACGTAGACATCCACCTATTCAATGCACTCCTTAATGGTGTAGCACCTTCATTCCTTCACAAATGCGCAGATTTTTGTGGGCAGCGCAGCCAATAACTGATCTTTAAGGACAAAGTCAACTAAGATTAATAATCGTGGACAATTTTCGAACTGTCCAACCAAAGATTAAAATTTCGCTGGAGTGTGTAACCAAATTTACGGAAGGTCTGACCTGGTTGGATTTGGGCATATCGAAAGTTTGAACAGTAAAAGTCGGGGGTCATGTTGTAAGCTGTCAACAGCTCAGACTTGGTCGTGTACTAGTCGATGGTGGCTTCCAAGGAAAGGGAAATAAAAATGTCCCGGAGCTGCGAGCTAAGAAGGGGGAGTAGTTTGTCGACACTACCTCCCTTGATATCCCAATAATTAACTTCGAATATATTCTCAAAGCAGGTGAGATAAGATACAAAGTCCTCACCTTCTTTGAATGTGGGCAGCTTGACTTGCGGGAACTGCGGCGCTTCCTTACCCGAGTTAATTGAGAAGGTTTCAGTCCGGGCGCGATTTAGCTCCAGTTCATGATGTCAGACTTTCTCTCTCTCTTTACTCTCGAATTTCTCTCCTCTCTGTTTTTCTTGTTCTTCTCGTTCTCTTTTTTCTGCTCTTTCTTGCTCTTCTCGTTGTCTTTTTTCTGGTCTTTTTTGCCTCTCTTCTTCCTGGATTTATGAAAAGAGGTCTTTGTCGGTTAATACGAGGGATTCGCCTCGCAATTTATATTTGTCTAAAGAGGACATTTTGTGCGGAATTTCAATTGACCGCAGCCACCCGACGTGTTTAACGACCTAGATGAGCGCAAAATACGCACAAGAAAAGAATATGCTCTAATATTCTCGGAGGTCTTGCTTCGCTAAATAAAATCTACACTCCCTAAAAATGTACACAAATAAAAAACTTCAGCCTTAACCGGTTCAAAAGGGCTAAGGGTACTAATGACCTTAAGATTAAAAAGACCTAAAGGAGAAACCACGTCTCCAGCAACTTGAGTTAAAAAAGGTTAACGGTCTAGATAGACACACACAACAATTAAATATGGAAGGATCGTTTCACGAATCTAAATATAACTTGAACGCTACTCAGCCTTAATAGAATACAAAGAAATAGAAGGAACTTTTTAAAAGATCTCTTAAAAGACCTTTTTAAAAAAACAACACCTGACACCAGATTTTATAATATATATATATATATATATATATATATATATATTTAATTACTATATATGCATGGTAATAATTATCCAAATTAAGAGAATACAGATTTGCTTTAAGGTAAACGAAGGCCGAGAGTCGTTCAAGGTTATTTAGTGAATGCTAACACACTTGGTATCAACAAATCGAAGAGATTAAAGCTGGTACTTACCTACCTCGGATTGTAGACCTAAAACGGGCTACACTAAGCCGAAATACAAATAATAACAATTATTTGCGAAGACCGGATTATAACGAGGTCCGCAGCTTCGAATGGAATTTAACTCGAGGAGGCGAGGATGTAACATTTGAATATTTTTATTCTCAGAGTTGTCGATGGGGGAGTACTGGCGCGAATTCACGGAAGAACGGCCGTTGTAAGGAGCTGCCAATTGACTAGGGCGATGTCCACGGCGGGGAGATTCTAGCCGTTGGTACTCGAATAATCCACGGAGGATCTAACTAGAGAACGTAATGTGCCTTCGTGGGTGGGCGTGCTGCATTAGTTATACAGAGGGAGAATCTCCGGTTATATAGGTAGTCGGTGGGCTGCGAAATTGCCTCGAGCCACGGCGTGCTCTCTTGTTGATTTAAATTCACCGGCTTTCGGCTGAGGGAAGGGGGAGAGAGATCCGAGGTAAGGAGACGGTCGAATAGCCCTTCGGGTTCTTTCTCGCGTCACGAGTATGGGAAGCGAGATTAAATCGCCCTGGGTGCCGGAAATAGGCCTCGTAAGATAAGCACAGATGGTCTGATAAGGCCTTGTTTACCCGATTCCATCTTTGCTTCTCAGGGTTAAGGCCACATGACTTTTAAGGTTTCAAGGTGCACCTCCAGATCATATTAGCTATATTCTTCCACAATGGAAAAGAAGAATTAAAGGGCATAAGGGAAATTATAGGAGTAATCTGAGTCAAGTGTAGTTGAATAACTGATTTTAGATGCCCCTATGAGTTCGTGAGTCACAACATATAACCAGAAGTGAGTTATCATACGATCACAGTTCTAACGATAAACCCCTTCGTGAAAAATAAGGCTGAACGAACTCTTTATTATAGATAAATACAAGCAGAAATGTCTATATTAAGTGTTTTATCCTTGGTAAATGAGCTCTGGAGGTATAGTTAGTGGTGTATTAAATTCCATTAATTAAACAGTAAAGTTACGATTAACTTTGTTAGCTAAAACCATCTAAATCATTAAATCGCGGCGTTTTTAACTAAATTATACAACTAAAGTTCGATGATCAAGCGAAATATCCAATACAAGTTTCCTTCTTAATATTAGGTGCTTATTAAATAAATAAACAGCTAAATAAATATTAATTAAATAAATAAATAGATCTCATAATAAAAATACTCGTTCTCTGTAAGGAAATAGTAGTCAAAGAGGAATATCCCCTTAATTTGCCCCTTTAAATTTCTTCCCTCACTCCGTTCTAAAAGCTACCTCGACGTTTAGTAACGTGAGAGTCCAAAGAAGCGGGAGAGAAAGAAAGATTTGAAATATCTGCCAGCTGCCTCGCAGGTGCAGTTAATATAGTTGAGGGCGCTAAAAGCTTTAATCTCACCGTGAAAACGGTAATCTACGTATTTTGCAGTCTGCCTGCCGAGTCTCCCGCCCACATCATGGGAGGCCATTAAGACCTAGGGTGGGCTACAAACGCTAATCTCTCTAGGCACCAGAATTATTCTGCCAGACCACTGTGCCTCCCATTGATTGAGCATCAAATATAGCTGTCATATAAATACCCTGGATTTTTGAGACTCTGGTTAGATTGAGAACCAATCGCCTTTGGTTCAGATCGTTGTGTCTTTTTCCTCAAGTTCCCCGGTATTCGGTTATACCGCGAGATCGGATCTCACCAAGCAGACCCATCTATTTTGTAAACCTTACTCTGTTCCGAGCAAGCCTCGAATCCTTTTCGTACCCGAAGGATTAGCCAGGATTCCTATCGTCTCATCTGTACTTCCCACGCCTCAAGAATATCCAGTTTCCCGTGTTAGACTTCGTGCCGAGTCGTTGGAGGTTGTACTTCTCTGGAGCACAGGTGCCATCGTCCGTCTCCAACAAAGATCGTTAACTCGTTGTCTGCCCCTCCTTCCCTTCTTCCTCGTCACCATCAGGATATTCGACCTGGGGCGACGTCCATTGGCCTTCTCCCTTCCTCGAGCTGACCCCATTATGGGTAAAACGATCATTTGCTTTAATTTCACGATAATCGACCCACTTTCAGACATTTAAATATTCCTTCTGTATAACTGATTTGTAATATTCCATTAAAAGCCGATTAACGAGTAATTAATGTTTCCCGATTACCTATTAATCTGTATTCTGTCAGAGTTGTCCTTTATTTACATTCCCCATATTTCCCGTATGTATAACTGTATATATACGTATTTCCTTGTTCTTTATCTCTTTCCTTCCAACCAAAAGATACATATATATATATATATATATATATATATATATATATATATATATATAAAGAAAAGTATAAAAGACCGCCTCAAAAATAAGAAATCACTAATGAGGAAGACGGAAGGGGAAAGGTAAATATTCACATGAAGAATTACAAGAAGCAGGTAGTAAGGTCAAACTGAGAAGACGGAAAGGTAACAGATTAAAAGAAATGGAGATATCTTAACGAGGGAGATTATAAGACTCGAGTATCGAAAAGTGGGGAAAATACGATGTATATAACAGAGCAGTAAATAAATAAATAAAAAAAGGATTAGCCATGGGGAATTGTCTTTCATCGTCCTTTCTAACTCATATCGGGTGTTTTTTAAAACAACTTCTCCCTACTATCCTTGACGCCCCGATCGTTTGGTACAGGTACGAGTATATTAATGATGTCTCATTTGCTTGTGGCCTAATCCCAAAGATGTTAATGTTTTTCTTACCAGACTCAATTCTCTCGTCCCTTCAATTAAATTTACCCACGAGATGGAAAATAATAGAACCCTTCCCTCTCTTGATCTTCTTATTCATAGAACTCATACAGGTTTTAAATACTTTATCTTTCGTAAGCCTACTAATTCAAATTCTTATATTCATTTTTACTCTTCTCACACCTTAAAAGTTCACGTTCTGTTTTTTCTACTATGTTTCTACGGGCATTACGAGTTGTGAACCCGGAATATATGCATTTGGAATTTTCCAATATCTTTGAAATTGGCCATAAACTTTGTTACCCTTACCCGTTTCTTCAAAACTGTCTTTTTTCTGCTAGAAAGACATTTTATCAAACTACCCCTACTCTCCCTTTTAATAGTAATAACAATTTAGTTCTACCTTTTTCTCTTTGTTTTAGTGATCTTTCCGTCTTTTAAATAACTTCAACATTTAATAGTAATAACAATTTAGTTCTACCTTTTTCTCTTTGTTTTAGTGATCTTTCCGTCTTTTAAATAACTTCAACATTTATGTTGCTTTTAAATATGAGACGACCATTAAGAATTTAATAGTACGTAATAATTGAAAAAGTTTGGGGGGGGGGCAGTTTATTCAGTTGAGTGTTCTGGTTGTCTAAGTAAATATTACGGACAAATCAACATAAATGTAATTTCCGAAGAGGGGAAGATAACAATGCTTTCTTTGTCCATATGTCAGATAAAGACTATCTAATTAACTGGAACTCGGAAAAATCGATTCATCGTCCCAATGACCCTAAAAAAAGGAATATCATTAAATTTGCTTTTATTAGCCAATGTAATAATTTTAACTTTTCCCCTAGCTTATATAATATAGATGTTATAATTAAAAGACTAATAGTTAAAGAAATTAGTTCTGACTTTTGTTTTTATTTTTTATATACAATCTTTAGTTATGTGCCTCCCCCCCTACCCATTTTTTTACTATTCCGTTATGTACATTGTATTTTCCCCACTTTTCGCTCCCTGTGTCTTATAATCTCCCTTGTTAGGCTATCTCCATTTCTTTTAATCTGTTACCCTTTCCGTCTTCTCAGTTTGACCTTACTACCTGCTTCTTGTAATTCTTAATGTGTTTCTTTACCTTTCCCCTTCCGTCTTCCTCATTGGTGATTTCTTGTTTTTGAGGCGGTCTTTCATACTTTTCTTTCGTATATATACCTTTAATATAATATTATTTCTTGTAGTTATCCTTGATAAGGAACTTAATAAAGTTCGAAAGTACTTCGAAACACCATTTCATTTTTTCCTGCGGGACATTGTATTCATATATATATATATATATATATATATATATATATATATATATATATATATATATACTATCTAGTGAAGTAATGTATTCTTCGACATTCTCATAATCATATATGATGAACCTGTTTTATCCAAAGGCAACACCTTTTCTCTCCAAATTTTTCTTCAGGAAATGGTTTTTGGTGCACATTTTTTGTTTCTTAGTTTTCGCTTGTACACACATTCGAAGAAACTTTGCCCATACATACTTCTTTCCTGTATTACTTTATAATTTAGATACATTCCTTAAATTGATATATTTGTGTTTCCATTACGATAATTATTTACAAATATATTTCAAATATATGCGTATAAACATTTTTGTCTCCCCCCTTGTTGTTTTATCTTATGTTATATAATTCGGCAATTTTGAATTTGAAAAATAAGTTGGTTTTCTTTAATCATGTCAGTTTTTTTCTGTATTGATTATATAAGTAAAGTTTTAGTTCAAAATTTATTAATTTTTTACTTTAAACACTTTTGATACGAGTAATATCTTAAGAAATCTAGTGAAAAGTTTTAAAAAATATATGGGAATAATTTAGCCATACTATTTATATGAAAAGTTTATTGATGATGAGTTTTTTTGGCTTTCAGTCTGTTTGTTTTCGAGCATGTCTCTCTCAAACACTAAAATGGCTATCAGGATATTGAAATCTGCGGTGCCCCGGTACCTTTTATCCCAAATTTAGATATGTTTGGTGAAATCATTTACCAATTTCGTACCTAAAACTCCTACAAATTTTAGAAAATTTTATTGATATGTGCGACTCATGAATTTTGAAAGCTTCCCTTAATGTTTCGACAACCTACTCGTATTCTGGACCTCTAGGCTTGCCAAGAAAATAAGTGACATCTGATATGATGCTTGTTAAGAATTTTTCTCAGAAGAAGTAATTGTGATTTCAAACTGGATAGCTTTAATAAAAGGTGAAATTTAAGACCATTTAATTTATCATCCAATATACATATGAGGATATTCCTATCCAAATATCTGGATGCACAACGCTTTTTATTTATTGATTTGATGTTATTTTTAACCAATCCGAGTGGTGTAAGTAAAAGATTTGTTAATTGTACAAGGTATACTGAAAAAACATTGTCTCCCATGTTTAAAAAACTTTTGGGGTGGCCATTCAAGATGTGCATATCGTTTCTCATATGCATGGATATGCTATTTTCAGAGAAAACATGGATATTTCATGTATCCACCTTGAGTCTCCAATACAATCGGTATAATCTGAAAAATTAAACAAAATATCCATTTGGATGCAATAATATCATCTGAAATAACATTTTTAAGATCAAGTGGGAACTCTTTTGCCAAGTTTCACAAGAAGATTTTAAAAATTAGGAAATTAAATATATAAACTAACATTAAAAGTTTGTTTTGCAGAAATAGCAATGCGGCACGTGATCTGTTCCTCTTCTCCAAAATATGGGACTTCAAAAACGCAATGATGTCGTTCTATTCGTATCTTTGTTCCTTCCTCTACACATCTTTAGGCACTTTGTGCAGCAGATATGAGGGAGAGGAGGAAATTTTTATCCAGGTCACCTAGCTTAATTTCAAAATCCTGCTATATATATTATATTATCTCAATCTTTTTATTTATGACTGGTTATTTGTCATGGTAACGGTCAAGCAGATATGAAAAAAATGATTAGGATGATTTTTCCACGATCTACTCATTATGACACAATTTATCTGAATGCCTAAACGTCTCCCGATATATTATTGTCAGAGAGAGAAAGTCACGTGGACATTGAGGCCTAGAGAGTATCTCACAGACGAAAGAACCTTCACCCGGCGTCCTTTAGTAAACCTCTGGGGCGATAACAGAGTGAGACGAGTCAAAGTGGAGCCCGGTACCCTATCAGCAAGAGTGCGCTAAGCCATTGCCCGCCTCACCTTTGAGACGGAGTGGTACCCGCTTCCGATGGCAAACAAAATCGCTCCCGGTGAGGTCGTAAAGTCGTATATATTTCCCAGCACAGATCCGAGCAAACCAATATTCAAGTAGCAGTCAGGAAATACTCACGCAGTATCCAAGCAGTAGTAATCTAGAGGATTCGTTGGAATCAACCATGGATGACGTGCAACTTCTCAAGCAACTCTACGGCACCCTAAAACCTCGCAGGTAAGAAACCAGTTGTTAAGAGAAACGGCACTCAAGGAAGTAATGATTCATTCTGGAATAACGCGCTCCGCCTCGTGCCATGCAAGGTTATCCCCTCGAACAACCACTCATGCTCCCCCCATCCTTTGTTGGAAAACCGTAAGCCTATTACATTTTTCTGTTTTACCATCGAAGAGGCGTGACGTTTCACTAAGCTTCACCTCAGCATCTCTTCCCGTTTTATTTCGGGTAAATATTGCGCTACTCACACGTTGTGCCAAAGCATTCGTTCTAAATTATTTTTCTTTTGCTGAATGATTAGTTTTCTCATAGTGTATCATCATTTATTGTTAAATTCTTTTATTTGCATGTATAATAGTAAAGATTATTTTGTTTACCTTGTTTAAATCTCAGAACCACATAAAAATCTATTGAACTATTTGACTGAGTCGGTCAACGGTAAAAACCCACTCGCATATCCCACGCACTTACAGGGGGAAATTCTTCCGCGTCTGCATGTCGCCTCTTGCCCCATGTCAAAAATATATTGTGTAGGTAAATGAAATTTCCATGGTAAAAAAAACACGAATTTAATATATTTTATGAAGATTTCCTGTGGGAAAATTGTATATTCAAGATTTTATACTAAATAAACTATCAAAATAAAATAAATTTATGTGCAAAATAAGAGAACGATTTTTAAAAGAATTGTATTAGAAGTTTCTTGAAATCATCTGGTAAGATTTTACTCAATAGGTAAAACTGTACAACAGCCAAGGTTTGCATACTCTCTGCAGACATGCCATCACACATAAAAGTGATTCATGTGCTCTGCCAGAGAACTTTTGGCTTTAAAACTACGAGGTGGACTCTTTGTGCGATTTCAAAAGACGTAGAAAAGTCCAAGAGTTCGTTATCGTGCATTCAGATGTTAAACAATGAAAACAAAACTTATAAATCTTCTTCAAATATCGTTCCAACCCGCATAACTATCGTCCGATAATGCAGAACTATTAGGCGTTCCTTTATGAAGGATCCCTTTGTGACTGCAGCAAGAATTTTTGAAAAGTTATGAACAAGAGTGGCAAAGAATTGAACTGATTCACAGTGTCACATCGTTTCAATGCAATTTACTTTTAGGGGCATTTCTCCAGTAACCAAAACAATCTGGAGTAAGAAGAAACAGAAGGTAAAACTCGAATATGATAAAGCTGATTTGATTTGAGGAAAGAAAATTGGGAGAAATTTATTTTACTGACGAAAATAAATTTACTTTAGTTGGATCTGATGGCAGATGTTTTGTTAGATTTGAAACAGGTGACAGACTTAACTCTAAATGTGTAACAATTTCTAACATGCATTGAGGAGGCAGCACCATGGCTGATATTTTCCTCTGGAGGACTTGATCCACTATTGCGAAAAATTGGAAGAGTAAATCCCAATGTGTACCTAAACCTAGTCCAACACCATATTGTACCTTCATTTCTGAACCAGCCAGCAGTATTTTGCAGAACAAAACGCCATTCCCTGCTCCAAAGCGAGTAAAATGCTATTTCGAACAAGAATATTTTAGTGTTGCAAATTGGCTTTTTAATAATTCCTAAAAACCCAAATCGAAATATAAAACCCGATTTTTTTAATAGTAATGAAATTAATAAGCGTTAATATCAACTTAAAATAATAAAAAAGATTAAAAATAAAATATAATACTAGTTTTTACTTTAAAGAAAAAGTACGTGCAAGAATGGGGGAAAATACATTAAATGACCTTTGCTTTTTGCACTTCTACTTTAGACAAAAGAATATGTCTTTAAAATTATACATGCATTTATTTCTTATTATAAACTTTGATTAGGTTTTCAAGGAAAAAAAACACGCATTTATTTTTAATAAAATGTATATGTTTTGTAATTGTTTGCATTAGTTTGTACCTGTATTTTTATTACTCAATAAAAGATGCGTTATACAGTTTTATTTTTGATTAACGCTTAGTTTTGGTTTTCAATTTTTTGGTCAAAACTGGTTAAAACCGCTTTTCAATAATTAGTTGGGTGAAAACCTGTTTTCAAAATTCCGGTTATTTAGCAACCCTGAAATATAACGCGGTTATAAAATTGCTTGCTCAGAGCCTGGACTTGAACCCAATTGATTACCTCTGGGAGATCACTGGCGACAAAGTTTGAGACCAGCAGCCTTCAACTGTGACTGATATGGACGAAAGTTTTGCAAGAATTGAAGAAAATGACACCGGAAATTAGTAAGATAATGGCTAGTTCTTGTGGTCGACTTTGTGCCGCAGTAATAGTAAACAAAGACTTCAACACCTCATATTAAGTGTTTTAAGTTTCATATTTGTCAAGGTTACTTGCTTTGCTAAGCAATTGTGTGAGTGAGTGTTTTCTTATTTTTCCCGTGTCAATATTTTTGTGTTAGTTTATTTAATATAATTTTGGGAATATATAATTGAATCCTAGAAATCTTCATAACTTATTTTAAATGCATGCTTGTATTTACCATGAAAATTTCATTTAGCTATTTATCATATTCTCGAAAATAATCTAAAAAACGAAAATCGTTCTCGTATTTTGCTTGATAGAGTATTTACTTAAGAGACTAGCCAGAAGGAAAGAAGTAAAATGGATTAAAATTCGAAATCAGCAAGAAAAATTGACTAGAACTCTTTTGTACATAGTTATTTAGTTTCATTTAATAAGACTAACAATAGGAAAAGATAATTTAAGAAATCTGGAATATTAACCAAATAGTACCGTAAAATGTCGAAAGATATGTTTCTGTCTACGTAGCCAACAAAATTTTACTCTTTTCATCCATTCTGTAAAACAATTAATAGTAAACTAGCTCTTAGAATTCACTCTTCCAAGTTTTACTAAGAAGTATAAAACCAAAATCCATGGACAGCAGCATTAAGTTTGTTCCGTAAGATTTTTTTATAAATTTAACAGTTTATTTAATAATCCATTCTAGCTTTCGACTTTGAATAATAAAGGGTGTTTCATTATGATGGATTGCAGTTAGCACTAAATATACATTGCAGGAAAATATAAATTGAGTTTTCAGGCTCTTTCAAAACTACTTTCAATCATCAATATATTGATGATTGAAAGTATTGTTGAAAGAGGCAGAAAAACTCAATATATATTTTGGTGCAATGTATATTTATTGCTAAGTGCGATCCGTCTTAATAGAACACCCTTTATAAGCCAGAAAGCTACCAAAGTTATTATTAGAGGATTGTTAAAATTTCTGTCCATTAGCACCAAAAAAATAGACTGGAAGATTCTGCATCTCTAATATTGATGACGCTCACTTTATAGTGAGTCATTTTATAAAAAGAAGAAGATTTCCTTCTTATGGAAATCTATATAGTTTTTATTATAATCAATTTCGGCATATATTCTTTTACAAAAAGATCTCATTTTAGCGGATATCGTAAAATGCTTTGCCATTGAGAATATAAGAAGCGATTGTCTCTGTGATTTGCTTAGTTCTGGTCATCAATGGGTTTTTTTATATAATGTTGTCATTTACCTCTGGTCGAGTGCTAGTTTATAGCTTCACTTGGGGTGGTTTATTTGTAATCGAGTACCATTTCACAGCTTTACCTGGTGTGGTTTATTTGTGGTCGAGTGCAATTTTTGCAGATTGATTTGGTGCGGTTTATCTGTGGGCACGTGTCATTTTGACAGGTTGACTTAACAGTCTTAGAAATTCTTTCTAATTGACAGCCTTAGGTAGCAAGGGAAATGAGGTGATTATGGGTCAGGAGTGAGCCTCTTGGGACGAACAAATGCAGTTTACAGGTATTGGAATTAAATTAATCGCAAAGAAGCTTTATTCAGTTGATTGTTCAGTTTGCCCTAAATACTACTTAGGAGGAAACTGAAAAAGCATTAACGCTCCTCTCAGCATAAACAAATAAAACGGAGGAAGAAGTGAACGTAATAGTGCTTTTTTGTGTATTTATTTGTAAATGATCATCGTATCAATTGGCATTCCACTAAATTTATTTACCATTCAGAAGAGCATGTTTAGCGAAATTATTTGCATCCTTTTTCATTAATACCACTTCCAATTTTAATATTTACCGTCTGTTTAAACATTATTGTATCTTACAAAAGTTTATTTTAAATCAAATTGTCCATTATAACCCATAGTTCTTATTTTCCGTATTTTGTACTTTTCGAATAACCTATGTCTTTCTCTCTCTCTGGTATTTTAGCAGAGATTTTATCTTGTATGATTTTAATCTCGTCGTACCTGCTGTTAATCCATTGTTTCTATAAGATTTACAAATTTTTGGGGGCCTCCTTATCCCGGCCTTCTGCGTTTTAAAAAGAAGGCTTAAAACGCTAGAACCCATAAGGGGCGCGGCGATTTGCCATCCTGGCCGCCGTGCTGACGGAAGTCAGCACCCCGTCGACCCCAGCTTAGCCTCTTCTCCTTCCTTCAAAACACTTGTTTCCTTGCTTTTTATACGACCTCTCCCACAACTTTCTCTGGTCAGCCTCTAATTTTACAGGGTAGATGCTGACCTTCTTCTCAGTCAACGGTCCCGGATCGGGGCTGAGGGGGAAGAAGGACAATGTTTCCTAACCCATAAGCTCCGGTCTGGGGTGGTTGGTTTTTACCATCTGCTTCATCACCACCCATACCTTCCTCACATCCCTTTTCCTCTCCTCTTCACAATCTATATATTTTTACGCCGTGTCCAAGGTGGAGCCGCCATGCCGATGGACTGCCAGGTCACCAGGCGGGAGGGGTGGTCCCAAATGGCGGCGTCTGGCTCTGCCGGGCTTGTGAGCACCTCTTGCAGTGCGGGCAACTGCGAGAGGTGATGAGCTATTGCGTCCCGTAGCACAAATAGTGTCACCATTCCCAATGATGATAAAAAAATATCTCCCCCTAATTCCCCCTTGCTCATCAACGGAGCCGCCCTCATGCAGGGGAACCTTCATATTTCTTTAACCGGAAAGGAGGCTTATTCCTCTCCTACGCCTACGGGTGAAGGGGTCTTCCCCTCACCCCATTCTCTGGAGGTGCTTTCTGGCACCTCACTATTCCCAGAGGCAGTCCCTCCTTTTCTTTCTAAGGGGACTGCCAAAAAAGCCAGCAGGCAGCTCATTGCCGACCGCCCCTCGTGTAAGCGGCTCGCTAGGGCAAACCCCTAATGGGGGAGAGGAAAGCCAGGCCCCTTAGGTCGCTTCCCTCAAAAGTCCTGCTGGCAAGAATACTAAACCTTGCCGAGGTCAAGGCCTGTGCCTCCCCACAAAATACTCATGACACTGCCAAGAGGACCTGCGATGTCCTGAGAGGGGATGGCCAACTGAAGGCCCCTCGTGTGATAGACATGGTCCGTGAGGAAACTCAGCCTCAGACGGTAGGGCCTTCCGTGAAAGGGAATTAGGGCTAGGCGCCAAGCACCGAACCCGAATTCGCCCCTATGAAAGGTCCTCCTCAAACGGCTGAGGATTCTCAAACAGTACAAGGAGGGGAGGGATCTCCTCCGGATGATGCCCCTTCGACAACCAGGACTTTCTCCATTTCAGGGAAGGACCTGGCTGAGGCCGGTCCATCTGGCTTGGGGTCTTCTACCGGTGGAGGTGAGAAGCGGGTTCATTCCCCGCCCTCCTCTCCAAAAAAGAAAAGGACAAAAAAGACCAAAAAGACTGAGAAGACTCAAGGCTCCTCTCCATCCGAGGGGGTTGTGGGGACAGATGAGTCTGCTGCCACTTTGGAAAGTGACCAAGCCAAGACCGGCACATCCGGCCCCTCTGCCCCCCCTCCGGTTGCGGAGCCCCTGACTAAGACCAAAAGTGCACAGGGCGGAGCCTCGATGATATCGTGGCCCCTCATTTAGAGGTTACCTAGCGTTTTCGAACCCACTGGCTTCAAATGCTTCCTCGTTATTCGCTCCACTGATGGCACCATGTTATCCAAGGGCAACATAATCCATCAGAGGAGAGGATTAGCTAGTGCAATTGGTAGAGAGCAAAAGGTGACCCGTTTCTCGGACGGGAGCCTTCTGGCGAATGCGGCAAATCCCGCTGAGGCGGCCAAGATAAGTGCTCTTCGGACACTTCATTGCACCCCAGTGAGTGTGACGCCGCACTCTACCATGAACTTTGTAAAAGGAGTAGTTTATGCGAGGGAATTCGTTGACTACTCCATTGAGGAAATCACCCTAGAGCTGGCTGACCATGGGGCGGTCAAGGTCGAACGTGTGATGATAAAACAGGGAGGGGCCTCGAGACCTACCCCTACACTCTTCGTCACGTTCGACTGTGACAAGTTCCCTGAGGTGATGCGTGACAGTTGGTACCGCTACCGCGTGAAGGCATTCGTGCCACTTCCGCGGCGGTACTATTACTGTCACCGCTTTGGCCATACGAATCGCTCATGTAGACGTGCAAAGTCGGGGTCACCCGAAATTTGTGTAAATTGCTCCAAGATCGCACACGATAAGTCCAAATCGTGCTTGGCCAAGTGTGTCAATTGTGGAAAGCCGCACCCCGCTTCTTCGAAGCAATGTGGTGCATATCTCCTTGAGAAAAAAATCCTGGCCATTCCGGCCCAGGATTAACTTTCATTCCACAAGGCTAAGGACTTGGTTCTGGCGCGCTCGGCTCTGCCTGGGACGTCATATGCCTCAATAGTTAGAAAGGCACCCTCTGCTCATGGCATATCCAGGCCAACGAGCACGGTTGTTGACACGCTCATTCGGAGCCCTTCTACGGGCTCTAACCAACCTGGGCACTCCCCTAGTGAAGCTAGAGGCAAAAAGGGTTCCTACCCAGACCCGGCTAAAACCAGGGCTCCTCCCTCTTTCCCCAGCATGACCGTTTCCCGTAAGGCGAAAAAGCCACGCGCCTCCCTCGAGTTGTTAGACTCAGAGGAGGCTTTTCGATCTGGAGAAGGTCTATTATACCGCATGGCGATACGGTATCATAGAGACTCTCCACATGATGGGGGCGAGGGGACGCCTTCCAATGTTTATATCTGAATTTTTGCGAGATCGTCGATTCCGCGTACGGGTCGGGGGAGCCCTCTCCGGCCCAAAGGAGCAGGAAGAGGGTGTCCCGCAGGGAAGTGTCCTCAGTGTCACACTCTTTGCTCTGAGCATCAACGGCATCACCTCAGTGCTGCCGGAAGATTTTCTCGCTACGCTCTACGTGGATGACCTTTCTATCTCTTTTGGTGTGGCCCATATGCCAACTCTGGAGCATCGACTCCAACAGGTATTGAACCGCGTCTCTTGCTATGCCGAAGCGCACAGGTTTTGGTTTTCTTTGGCCAAGACTAAGGTGGTGCACTTCTGCCGCCATCCACGGCTTCTTTCCGACCCAGATTTGTTTCTTAATGAGGTGCGCCTGGATTTGGTTGAGTTGCAACGTTTCCTTGGTCTTGTATTCGACCGACGACTCATCTGGGAAGCTCATATTTGCAGCCTTAGGGTCTCTTGTACCCGCGCCATAGACATTCTTCCTTCCGTGACGTTCAGCGCTTGGGGCGCTGATAGGGCTACTGCCCTATTTTTTTATCGATCCTTTGTTCATTCGAAGCTCGACTACGGATGCGAGTTTTATGCATCAACAGCCGAGCGTTTATTGCGCAAGGTGGATTCGATCAAACACACCGGCCTTTGCCTTGCGACTGGTGCCTTCCGCACTTCCCCATTGAGAGCCTGTTGGTCGATGCTGGGGAGATGCCACTCACTCTGCGCCGCATGCAGTGCATCACTCGCCTGTACGCGCGAGCCCGGCGCCTCCCTCAGTCGCCAACAGCTTTTACTGCATCTGCAGCTGATCTCGATAGTGCCTATGCCGCCAACAGACGCCAGTCATACCCTAAGCCCTTTGGGTTTACGGCCAGGAAACTCCTTCGAGAGGTAGATATAGTTCTCAGGCTGGTGGCGCCCCTGGTTCTGCCCATGACGCCACCCTGTAGGGTACCACATTTGGCTATTTGTCGCCAAGCCTCTGCTCCCAAAGCTTATACTGCGCCGGAAGTATTGCGTTTGACCTTTTTGGAGCACATATCTTGTCACGCTTGAACCGTGCCAGTGTATACGGATGGTTCTAAATCCGAAGAGTGGGTCGGCTTCCACGCCGTATCCCCTCTGTTTGAAGTCAGCGGGGCTCTGCCAGGCGCTGCCTCTGTCTTTACGGCTGAGCTGGTGGCAATACACCACTCGGTACGTAAGATTACGCAACGTGCCCGGTTCAGAGACCGGATTGTGATCTATAGCGACTCACAAAGCGCCCTGAGTGCTCTCGGGGCATTGGAATCTCCGCATCCCCTGGTTCGCGATATCCGTGACGCCACGGTTTTAGCGAGCCGGGCAGATGTCGAGATTATCTTCTGCTGGGTTCCTGGACATGTAGGAATTGCGGAGAATGAGCGCGCCGATGAGGGCGCCAAAGAGTCCGCGAGGACTCTGCGACCGCCCAGAGTTTTGCTCTTCGGACTGCTTGGCAAAGAAGATGGGAGACAGTCGAAGGGAACTTGAAGTTTCGTGCCATTGCGCCGCGACTGTTCCCATGGACCTATTGCCCAATGCCGCGGCGGCTTCAGGTTGCTTTCTGTCGTCTCCGAATCGGACACACTCGTGTGACGCATCGCTATTTGATGGAGCGCTTGCCTGCGCCCTATTGCAACGACTGCTTCGTCCCCTAGACTGTTCAGCACATACTTTTCGAATGTCCCAGTCTGGGTGATCTTCGCGCACGTTACCTGTCCCAGTACCGGGATGGGCGGGGTCGCTACCACCTTTCCTTTGTACTCGGAACGATTGCGTGCACATTGACTGGTGGACTTGTTGACTATTTGGGGTAGGCCGGCCTTCTCCCTTTCATTTAACTAGGTTTAGTTGTTGTTTTTGTTATTGTTTTATTATTGTTTTTGTTATTTCTTTTTATTGTTGCTTCCTGTTCATTTTTTTAAAGTAGCCTAGAACTAGGCTGTTTGTTTATGGCGACTTATGCCTAAGTGGGCAGTCGCTAGATAGCCCATTAAAAAAAAAAATTAAAACGCTAGATAAATGGATAGATATATGGATAGATAGTGCAATTGTAAGGATTCCTTAGTCAGCTAAAAAAGTCTCCTGGAGAAGAATAATTTTACTTAGTTCAACCCTTATTTATTGATCACCTATAGTAAAACAAATTTAAAAACGCTCATGAATATGAGCACAAAGTATATACGCTCATGAATATAAATACAAAATATATATGCAGGGACTATATACAAGATTATAGTGCTGGAAAGGTCCTGCCATGACATCTTCTTTAGTTATACGGAGAATTTCAAATGAATTTAAGTATTATAGATTTTAAGAGGCTTACGAAATATTGGAAGGAAGATAGACGAGCATTATACAATTTTACAAAGCAAGAAGCGACGAACGCAATCCTACATATTTAGCTAGAATTTCAGATACTACACAAACCAAACAATAAAAAAAAAGCAAAAAGAGCATCGAAAATAAATAAATCAAAGCGCATGAGAAATCGTGAAGATCTTAGAAGTTTATCGTCTTAACTAATTTCTCTTAAATTACAACAAAAGAAACGAGATTTCTGACACGACATACGAGGGGCGGTCAATAAGTTTTGCGAATCAGTAGGGCAAAACAGAGGAAGGGGGATGGCTGTTTGTGGGGGTGTTAGAAGAAGTTATGACAAGTCAGGACCTGCAGCCACACGTTCCTGCCTCGTCTATTTAAGAAGCAGTAGGTGATCGCAGATCGTCAGTCACAAATTTTTCAACAATGAAGAAGGTTGAGCACCACGCAGTGATCAAATTTTAGACCAAGGAAGGCAAGAATGCAAAAGAGATCCATAAACGCATGGTTGCAGTGTACACCAACACCGCCCCTTCGTGAGTCCCTTAAAGCTGACGCCTGTCAGACGTGACTAACGAGGACAATGTGGCTCGTGTAGAGAGGATGATCCTAGAAAATCGACGGGTGAAGGTCGAAGAAATCGAGCGAAAACTTGGAATATCACATGCAAGTGTTATCAACATCATCCACGAAAATTTGGCTATGACCAAGTTCTCTGCCCGTTGGGTCCCTTGAAATCTCACGCCCCATGATCGACTTTCACGTCGTCAAAGTTCGGAGGAGCTGCTGCTCCTGTACAACCAAGACTCGACGGGATTCAACTGACAGATAGTGAAAGGTGATGAAACGTATGTCTATCACTGGGATCCCGAGACCAAGCTCGAGAGCATGGCCTGGAACCTCAGGGGCTCTCTGACTCTCACCAAGTTACGGACCCAACCCTCAGCCGGGAAATGCATGGCCACCATCCTCTGGGATTCTGAGGGAGTGTTGATGGTGGACTATGCGCCTCGTGGAAGGACCATCACAGGCCAATATTACGCCAGGAACTGGCTGGGTTGAAAGAGTGTATCCGTCAGAAGCGGCGCGGCAAGTTGACACGTGGTGTCCTGCTCCTCCAAGACAATGCCCCTGTCCACAAGGCCAGAGTTGCACAAGCTGCCCTGCGCAAATGCGGATTCGAGGAGCTCAACCATCTCATATACAGTCTAGATCTGGCCCATAGCGACTACTTTTTATTACACCAGCTCAAAGCTGCACTGCGTAGACGCCAGTTTGGGCACAAAGAAGATGACCAGCTCGCCGTCCGGGAGTGGATAGAACAGAAGTCAGGAGATTTATGGTTGTCGGGAATTCGAAGCCTCAGGGACAAGTGGCGCAAGTGCATCGAAGTTGAAGGTAGTTATATTGAAAAATAATAAAGAATTTCCTCGTATCTCGTTTCCTTATATCCGAATTGCAAAACTTATTGACCGACTTTCGTAGCTTATCTTTCTTTCCTATGCATAAGAAGAGAAAATGGTGCGATTAGTATAGTAATAAGGTGCCACTTTCAGCAATATATCAGGCGCGTTTGCATTATGATAACGGCTATTCATTGCTTACCAAACTCTATACAATCACTGCGTACAATGCAGTTTACTTTAATACAATAGGAAAGGAATTGAAGAACTAAATGTAATTTTTTCTGCAAATAATATTCACAAAATATAGAGGCAGAAAAATCACACAAAACCGCAATCTTGATCCGTCATAACATGTAGCTCTTAGAAGTCAGCTCATCAAAAAGTGCGTCCGTAGATTTTATGTTAATTTTATTTAGTGCAAAACTCACTATTATTTTGAGCGTTTTAGAAAAAAGTAAGTTTTAGGCCCCCATATATATAACCTCCTATTACTAGACATGAATTTTTAATAGTTATTTAGTATCATTTAATTCGCATAATAATATTGAAACTGAAGGCGATAGCATTTTAAAACTAATTACTCTATTCATATAATTCACAAAATCCGAAAAGGTAACAAAAAATTTGTGAGAATTGGTGAATGATACTTTTTAGTCTACTTCTGCCAACAAAGTCGTACTCTTTTAAGCAATCCTGATAAGATTAAAAGAAATATTAAAGGAAGTATCAGAATTCACTTTCTACAGTTTGACTTAAAGGTATAAATATATTTTATTCAGTATCAAGCTTTAAAATGAGAGGTAAGGCGCAGTTGCTTAGAAAAGTTTTGAGTAATATAATTTTTGGTTAGGATATCGATTTCAGAAGTAACTGGCTTTCATCATCATTACTTGAATTATAACAGAATTGGCTAAAGGGTTTGCCATTTTAGACCTGCTGTAAAATAAAGAAAAGTGAGGAAAGAAGCTTAAAAATAAATGAAAGAGCAGAGGTCTTTTTGATAATCAATAACCAAATGTTACGTTATAAATATTCATAAATACATATAAACATACATACATATGAAAAGACCGATGGCAAATACTAATCAAGTGCTTCACTTGAGTAGACTTTTGCGGGTTTTGCCTAACATGGGTAGAGATGCTTACAATATTATTACTGGGGTTAGAAACTTCATCAGGGCAACGACGAACAATGAGTGAATGGGTCTTGAACCGAGCTGTTGGGTCTTGAACTGAAGTTCGCAATCTCATTCACGGCAGGATATCTTTTTGATTGAAGATCAGAGCTCATTATCAGAAAAGGCTCTCTTGGTTGGGTGTCGAAAAATAAAAAGAGATGAACTAGGGAAGATTACTTTGTCTAAGAATTCGTGAATGATGTAGTCTAAACTTTTCTCTGTGGGCTAGAAGAGCAAACGGCAATATTTCAAATAAAGGTGAACCTGAAGACTTTTATATTTTCCATTGCGTCTAAAGGTAAATATCTCTCCTTACATATAAGTGCATGTTTAGTAGCATATGTAGAGAATGTGCATTAAATATGATTGTTTATTTCTAAGCAAAAATCTTTATGGCCTATCACTTAATATTTTTTAAACTTTCTCCTCATCCCTTTTTGTCTTTTTATGGCTGGTATAAGGTTTAACACTTTAGCCATTTTTTTATTATTCTTGGACTAATGCCTGAAAAATATTAGCTCGGCAAACTGTATCGTAAGTAAAACTTTATTTGTATAAAGTTTTCCAAATACTGCTTCTTTGTTGTCACGAAAATGTAAAGGACAAAAAATTGAAAAAATCCGGAATGGGAGAGGGATTAAAATAAAGACCAAATCTTAGAACAGATCAAAATATAAGTTTACGATTGGTATTCTTTTAGTATAGATAAATAGAAAGAACCTTATTGTATAGATTAGTAGAGAAGTTATTAATTCATTGCGTATGAGGATACATAGATAAAAAGGTCACAACAGACCTTGTAGTCCATACTAGGTGACCTGGGATAAAGATTATGGGGAAAATAGATAGTAGAGCCTTTCAAAATCGGTGAACCTGTCACCTGAAGGCTAAAGCGTTAATTACACGGTGTAACACGATTTTTGTTACAGAACATAAAATACATAAGTGATTCTAGATTGTCGTAGAATGACTCCCGACGATACCATATATATCGCTATTCGTTGAGGGAACTTCCTTAATTATCTTTAGAGTGCGTTACTGTCTGGCGGCCGATATTATGTATCTTCGATATGCTTAAGAAGTGGAACTGAGCTCAAGGATAATAATATTGCTATAATTAATAAAATAGAGTTTTATTAATAATAACTATAAACAATACACAAAAACGGAAAATATTGACATAAACAGAATGGAAAGGGTCGTGGAGACTCGGGCTAATCCGAGGATTTAAAGGATTTAAAAAGGTAAAACAAATATAGAGTTAAAGAGATGGGATGGTTCGATAAACCATTTGAAGAACAGGATAGAATTGACAAAAGGGATCAATACTCAAAGGTGACGTTTGGCTTACGTAACTTTTGCACTAGTGGTGCAGTGGAAGGTGGCGCAAAGGAGTTTCGGTCCGCAGGCGAGTTCCAGCCGAAGGGGGGGGATAAAAGGATCCTGACGAGGCGTCTTGGGAAGGAGAACCGTTTCTCGACGAACAGCTTGAAGAACAATGGCTGTTCTAGGTTGTTCTCATCTGAACAAAGGGGGGATGAGAACCGTCTCTTGTCTACGGGCTCAAGAACAATGGCTGTTCTAATGTTGTTCTCCTTTGAACAACAGGGGGGGTGAGAACCGTTTCTTGGCGAAGGGCTCAAAACGAACAATGGCTGTTCTAGGTTGTTCTCTTCTGAACAAAGGGGGGGATGAGAACCGTCTCTTGTCTACGGGCTCAAGAACAATGGCTGTTCTAATGTTGTTCTCCTCTGAACAACAGGGGGGGGGGGGGTGAGAACCGTTTCTTGGCGAAGGGCTCAAAACGAACAATGGCTGTTCTAATGCTGTTCTCCTTTGAACAACATGGGGGGGGGAAGCCTTGGGGACTTGGCGTCGGAAAGGCTCGAACCTTTGGCACTCAAGGAATATTGTCCTCCTTCTGGACAAGTGATGGTGAATCTCGAGGTCGAGGTCCCTTGGCGCACAAAGGGAGAGAGGGTCGTGGTGATGTTTCGCGACGAAAATCTGGATCTCCAATCTGATCTTAGTGGTAAAGTTTCCATATAAATAGCCAGGACATCTCCTTGGCGTGGGGGAAAATGGAGTGAAAGCTTGGAGGGAACGCACAGCCGGGCCGGAGAACAATGCCTTATCTGCTCATAAGCCTAACTCAATCTGGCGAGGTCGGCGTATGGGGGCGAACCGGGGGACGATAACCTCCTTGAATAAACATTGACATCCGGTAGCTGTGATAAGACTCCAAGCCTCGAATCGAAGATGCACGTGGGCAGCATCTTGGTTTTAAATAATATGGGATAGGAGTTGAAATTAAACGCAGCTTCAACTCGTTCTATCACACCCCTCCATTTCAGGGGAAGTTGTCACTTCGAAAAAAAGAGAGAGAAGGGACAACGATAGAGCTCCGTTGTGGGGAACTCGTTTTCTTGTACCAACCGTACCTTCCTGCACCTAACTAGTATTACCTCAAGGACATATGATTATTTTGATCTTTAGATTACAGGGGAAAATAACCTTTAATACAACTTAATAAAAGAAAAAAAAGGGGGCATGGAACAATGAAATGATATAAAATTAGTACATACGGGACAAAATAATTTATACGTAAATTAATGGGTACAAATATAAATATACATACAAAAAAATTAGACATTGAGCGTTACAAAATTCAGACATATACATTAATTAATTATATTATAAGACAATCTTAATTTAAGTCGTACAAGACGGTATATACCTACAGGGAGATACTAATCCTATGAATACACTTACTCTACGCTATTCGATAACGCATTCCTACTGAGGGCGTCAGCGACCCGGTTATCGGAACCTTTTATCTAATTTATTTTAAACTGATACTCTTGCAAGAGTAAACTCCAGCGCATGATGCGGCCGTTTGAGTGTATTAAATTCCTAATATAGGCTAACGGACGGTGGTCGGTTCCTATTTGAAATTCTTTACATATCAAGTACAGCTTGAATTTGTCTATGACCCAGATAATTGATAGAGCTTTCTTTTCTCTAGTGGCATATCTCTTTTCGCGTGGTAATAATTGACGACTGTCATATGCAACTGGATGACTCGTTCCGTCATCCACGTATTGAAGGAGTACACCTCCAATGCCCTCGTTGATCACGTCGGTCTTAACCCCAAAAGATTTTTCCAGGCTGGGCAACTTTAAAATGGGGGCAGAAATGAACTTACTCTTGAGCTGATTAAAATGGGAAACAGCGACATCATTCCAACGTAAACGATCGGGGAAATTCTTTTCCTGAAGGGGGCATAGGGGGGGGGCCAAAATTGCAGCGAAATTCGGAACAAATCGCTCATAGGGAGAAGCTGATCCTAGGAACGATCTTAATGGCTTCTTTGTAATCGGGAGGGGCATGTGGGCGATTGCCTTAATCTTGTTCTCGTGGGGACCTAACTTGTTTTGTCCTATTTTGAAACCCAAATATTTGATGGTTTCGTGGGCAAAATGGCATTTTCTGGGGCCAATGCTGAGGCCATTTTTACGCAGTCGCTCGAAAAGAGCTAATAGGGCGGGTAAATGATGATTCCATTTAATTAGTTCTTGTAGCTGACTCTTCGGACGTGGTGTCAGCTGCGCGTCACTATCCAGGTCAGAGGGTTCTAAAGACTCGCCTGGTAGGGAAGGAGGAGGGTAATCGGCATCAGGTTGGATGCACACTGTCTGGATTACATTAAGGGACTCCGCGGGGCAATCCTCTTCAAGCGCCGATGCTTCGTCCAGTTCTACGAAGGTATCTCCATGGGCGCGTTGGGGGTTCTTTTTTTCTTGGGGTCCAGGGACAGTCTCCGTGTCCTTGTCTGGGGCCTTATCACCTAAGGGTGTTAGTGATTCACACTCCTCTTTTGCCGTCCTAAAGTCCTGGTTAGGGGTCTCCGAGAAATCGGACGGTATCGGGGTTCTGATGGGGACGGGCTCCTGGGCTTCTTTCTTATCTCGGCCTTGAGGAAGGGCGGCCTGAAACACAGGGTCGAAACTTACTTGGGGGCTCTGTCCTATAAGTACGGAACAGAATTGTATGGGTGCTACAATGACTTCAGCCCAGCCATTATAATATTGACACTGCAGGTAACATCTAGCGACGGGGAATCGGTTCGCCCGCCCAAGGTGGTCATTTACCACCGCAAATTTTTCGTGGTTAGAGGCCACTGGGAGGAGTTCGTCGGACACGATGAAACACGTACATCCTGTGTCCCTGACGAGAGTCGATACTCGGCAGCTGTCCACGCTGCCCTCCTCATATTTCAAAGTTCCCGATGAACTTTTACCCAAAACAAAATTTACCTGGTGGCCTGACGGAGAGGGAGAAGTTTCTGCTTGGGTCTGCACCACCGGGGGAGCCGGGGTTGCATTAATCTGGTGAACTTGGTGGGCTGGTCCGCTTTTAAGCCTAGAATTTTGGGGGTAATTTCAGCTCATGTGGTTTTCTACACCACAGGTGAAGCATATGGTTGGTCGCTTCGGGAAGAGAAATGGAGGAGAAGTCTTAACGGGAGGTTTAGAGTCCCGTTGTTGGTTTTGGGGAAAGAAGTTTGGGGGTTTTACGGGGCTCGGAAACTTTGTCAGCTTTCCTGGGAAGGGGCGCGAATCCTTCCTTCTTTCTTCTCGTTGGATTTCTTTTTCTCGTTCTTCTCGTTGTATTTTTCTTTCTCGTTCTTCCTGTTGTATTTCTCTTTCTCGTTCCTCTCGTTGTATTTCTCTTTCTCGTTCCTCTTGTCGGATTACTCTTCCCCTTTCTCTTTCTACCTTTTTTCTTTGAAATTCTGCTTTAATCCGAGCTAATTCAATCTGAAGCTCAGCTTGTCTTATCCGTTCCTCTCTTTCTTTTTCTTCTCGTTGTATTTCTCTTTCTTCCTTTTTTCTTTCTCTTTCTTCCTCTTTTCCTTGCTCCTCTTGAATGTACTCAGTTAGTTCTTTTCCGGAAAGTCCACAGGACTCTCCTTTCGCTTTAAAGATTTCAAACTGAGTCATCTTTGCACTTGGGGGCGCACTAGTCAACCAACAAAAATTCCTTGCAACAAGAATTATGCTTCTATAGAATTAGCCTACCTAAATATGGGCACTGACCTATTCGTACTTGGTTTCTCAATCTAAATAACCACTGACTAAAATCACAAAAAAACACAACAAATTATTATAACCGTTACTTGAGCTACTCCAGCTTCTTAAGTTTCAAAAAAAGGGGATAGCAATCGTTAAAACAAAAGGGAACTACTATATTCTATTATTATAACGAATAACACTATGCTTTACTCGACTGAGACCAGTGTTTGCAAAGATATAGCGTTAAACCTTACACACCTGATACCAAATTAAATAGTATATATATATATATATGTCGTAGAATGACTCCCGACGATACCATATATATCGCTATTCGTTGAGGGAACTTCCTTTATTATCTTTAGAGTGCATTACTGTCTGGCGGCCGATATTATGTATCTTCGATATGCTTAAGAAGTGGAACTGAGCTCAAGGATAATAATATTGCTATTATTAATAAAATAGAGTTTTATTAATAATAACTATAAACAATACACAAAAACGGAAAATATTGACATAAACAGAATGGAAAGGGTCGTGGAGACTCGGGCTAATCCGAGGATTTAAAGGATTTAAAAAGGTAAAACAAATATAGAGTTAAAGAGATGGGATGGTTCGATAAACCATTTAAAGAACAGGATAGAATTGACAAAAGGGATCAATACTCAAAGGTGACGTTTGGCTTACGTAACTTTTGCACTAGTAGTGCAGTGGAAGGTGGCGCAAAGGAGTTTCGGTCCGCTGGCGAGTTCCAGCCGGAGGGGGGGGGGGATAAAAGGATCCTGACGAGGCGTCTTGGGAAGGAGAACCGTTTCTCGACGAACGGCTTGAAGAACAATGGCTGTTCTAGGTTGTTCTCTTCTGAACAAAGGGGGGATGAGAACCGTCTCTTGTCTACGGGCTCAAGAACAATGGCTGTTCTAATGTTGTTCTCCTTTGAACAACAGGGGGGGTGAGAACCGTTTCTTGGCGAAGGGCTCAAAACGAACAATGGCTGTTCTAGGTTGTTCTCTTCTGAACAAAGGGGGGGATGAGAACCGTCTCTTGTCTACGGGCTCAAGAACAATGGCTGTTCTAATGTTGTTCTCCTCTGAACAACAGGGGGGGGGGGGGTGAGAACCGTTTCTTGGCAAAGTGCTAAAAACGAACAATGGCTGTTCTAATGCTGTTCTCCTTGAACAACAGGGGGGGGGGATGAGAACCGTTTCTTGGCGAAGGGCTCAAAAAGAACAATGGCTGTTCTAATGCTGTTCTCCTTTGAACAACAGGGGAAGAAGCCTTGGGGACTTGGCGTCGGAAAGGCTCGAAACTTTGGCACTCAAGGAATATTGTCCTCCTTCTGGACAAGTGATGGTGAATCTCGAGGTCAAGGTCCCTTGGCGCACAAAGGGAGAGAGGGTCGTGGTGATGTTTCGCGACGAAAATCTGGATCTCCAATCTGATCTTAGTGGTAAAGTTTCCATATAAATAGTTAGGACATCTCCTTGGCGTGGGGGAAAATAGAGTGAAAGCTTGGAGGGAACGCACAGCCGGGCCGGAGAACAATGCCTTATCTGCTCATAAGCCTAACTCAATCTGGCGAGGTCGGCGTATGGGGGCGAACGGGGGGACGATAACCTCCTTGATTAAACATTGACATCCGGTAGCTGTGATAAGACTCCAAGCCTCGAATCGAAGATGCACGTGGGCAGCATCGTGGTTTTAAATAATATGGGATAGGAATTGAAATTAAACGCAGCTTCAACTCGTTCTATCACATAGATGAATTTAGACGCTGATTACAAGTTTGTCTTTAGGATTTGAATTTTCCTTTTCAAGCCATTTCACAATTTTGCTCAATATTGTACCAATATGCAATTTTTAATATATTATATATATATTATTAATATATATATATATATAATATATATATAGTAATAAATAATATATATATATATATTTAATATATATTAACATTTTTGATATATATAAAGTAGACTATATTAAAGCTCAAATATCATTGAATTCTAATCACTTCTTTTTTCAGAGTTTTTCAGATTTTAAGATTAATACATACTTATTTGTGATAACTTTTCTGCTACTGATAACTGATGACTGGTAAAGAAGGTAACACGTTTATCAAAATATTCCTATGATAAGAAACTTATGATAAGGATCTCATATTGTGTATCGTTTGCTTGCTCAAGATAGTATTTGAAATCTTGTAATGGCTTTAAGTTCTAGACGCGGGTATGTAAACAGCCCCAACCTATTTTGTTATGTTTGTGGCCAATTCACACCAGTGGCACAACGGAGAAAAATAAAAAGAGCAGTAACGATGAAGCGAGCCTACAGATACTATTTTGGATGCAAAGTAGGGGACCAGGATAAAGATTGGGCTGCACGCAGTGTAAAACAATGTTCACAGCTTGGATAAATGGGAAGAGGAAGCCAATGCGATTTGCTGTTCAGATAATATAGTGTTAGCTCTCAACTTACTATAAAAAGCGAGAATCGCCAGCCAGAGAAGAACACATTGTTGGCAAACATAATGTTAAGCATGATGCTCTAGTAGATCCCCCCAAAAGTTCATCTTCTACCTCTTCACATTAAATTAGGGTTAATGGAAAATTTTTAAAGGGTATGGATCAAAGAAGTAAAGGCTTTCAATATTTGAAAAATAAATTCAAAGGATCATAAACTAATGCCAAAATAGAAGCTAGAGTTTTTACTGAGCCACAAATTCGCAGAGTTGTTTCTGATGGTTCCTTCACTTTGTGTCTCAATAAAAAGGAACGCAAAACATGGACATCCTTTGTCGAAGTCACTGAAAACTTTCTCGGCAATTTTAAATCTCCAAATTACCGAGAAATAGTAAACAATATGCTGGAAGCCTATGAAAAGATGGGATGTAGAATGACATTTAGAATGCATTTTCTGAATTCTCATCTCGATTCTTTTCCTGAAAATCTGAGAGGGGTTAGTGATGATCATGGTGAACGTTTTTATCAACAAATTTTGGTTATGGAGACGAGGTACCAAGGAAAATTTAATCCAAATATGATGGGGGAGATTATTGCTGGTCTTTACAAAAACAAACTTTGACGTCTCACAAAAGAAAAACGAGAAGGCTTCAGCAAAGTTTCTTTAAACTTTAAGTGCATAACAAACTTAATCAATACAATAAAATCTTCATAACTTGGGAGGGAGTAGGGGGTAACTTCGCCAGTGATATAAACTGTCTGTCCTAAGCCAAAATAAAGCAGGAAGGTTCCCCTCTTTTAAAATATTTTTGCTTAAAAATGAAAAAAATACGAAATAAATTTTTTTTTTATTATTAATCGGAACAAATAGCAAAAGATGGTGGGGTCATTACACAAAATCTAGACGTGATAGAGAATTTTGGTTTTCAAATTCAGATTCAGTGCCCTTGAACAAATTAGAAACACTTATTCACATGTCTGTAACGAACAAAAAGTTCAATTTGTTGCCTAGTGTTATTCGCTAGAAAATGCTGTTATTCGGGAATTAGATTCTAAGTATTTATCAACAAGACGTTTGAAAGTATCTACGTTATTGCAATCTATTACTTTACGAGGCAATCCATTCCATAAGTTGACGATTCGGTTAAAAAAGAAATCTTTAGATTCGTGAGAGTAAAAATGCTTATCTATAATTTTGCAACCCTTTCCTCTCGTCTAATTTGACTGGTTGATAGTGAAATATTTGTTGGAATCCATATTGTCTATGTTTTTGATAATTTAAAGACCTGAATTAGGTCCCCTTCTAATCTACGCTGATTTAACGGAAATAGATTTAGTTCTCTAAGTCGCTCTTCCTATGTTTGTTCCTTAAACTTGGTATTATTTTAGTAAGCCTCCATTGGACTCGTTCTAATTTCGCTATATCTTTCTGCTAGAACGGACACCAAACTAGAACGCAACATTCCAAAATCGGACCGACCGAGGAATTATAAAGAGTAAGGATTGTTTCTTTAGACTTATCCTCGAATGCTCTACCAATGAATCAAATTATTTTATTTGATTTCTTAAAAACTTCTGAACATTGCTGACTGGGTTTTAGGTCACTCGTTATTATTACTCCTAAGTCCATCTCTCTGTCTACGCTTAAGAGTTGAGTGCCATTTAGTGAGTAATTTACCTTGCCGTATGGAGCACTTTATATTTATCCGCGTTAAAAGGCATTGGGCACGTTTGCGCCCAGTTGGACAATTTGTCGAGATGGTTTTGGATTTCATTAATCTGTGCGTTAGTGAGTACTAAATTCGCAATATTGGTCTCGTTAGCAAACTTCGATATTATGCCTGAAAGGTCTTCGTCTAAGTCGTTAATGTATACTAAAAATAGAACTGATCCCAATACAGACCCCTGCGGTACCCCGCTAGTGACGTTTGTCCAAGTAGATGATTTTCCATTTATAACTACGCGTTGCCTACGATTGCTCAGCCAGTCTTCTATTTACCTCGCTATACTTAAATTATTCTCTACCTTTGTTTTCACTAAGCCGATCCAATTGTTCTTCATTTCGAGAACCAATACCAACATTTTCTTCTGTTGTTAATTTTAGATCGAATTTTCTTTCATACAAAACTATGCGTTGTCAGAAAAGTTCACAATCAAAAGTAAAACAAATTAGTGCATAAATCATTTTAATATAACGGTGAGGGATAAAGTGAACAGCTGAAAGAAAACCTGATTGTGTATCAAGTGCAAGGCATTTTACAATTATATGCTTCGATTATTCTTGGGATTAATTTATAAAATTATTAAATACTCTCATAGTGTAAGTTTTATAACTATTATATGCCCACTTGCTTAGTGTTCTGAAATGCTTTATGGGGTAATATATTTTTTGTGGTTCACTAAAAAAATACTTGCTGTTTAGAATTCCATCTTAGTTGTCTTTAATTCATTATTAAATCGTTCTGTATATATGAAGACTTGTATGATTTTCTTGAAAGCTCTCATCATTGTTGAAAAATATATTGTTCATTGTATGAAAGTGTCACATACAATCATGTTCAAATGTTTTGAGACTAATATGTATATATATATATATATATTTATATATATATATATATATATATATATATATATATATATATATATATATATATATATATATATCCAGTGCAAAAAATAACAATAAACCAAAATATTTGAATCCAGTTTATATATAAACAGGACAAGAGAGTATCTTCGGCTTTCGCCATTATCAACTGTACAATTAAAATCCACGCCATGTGACTCTGGTATATAAAGGCCAAAATGAGTAAACGAAATAAAAACAGAGGAAACAAAATGAAAGAAAAATATATACGTTATTCTAGGGACAACTTTTAATCCTGGCAAAGTACATATTCTGGTGGTATTTGCATGTTTAAATGTGATATGTTTTTCATTTTCGTTTGCATATAAAGGTGTGCTAATGCAGACTTCGAGCAAATTGCGTCCAGCCAACTAGGATGCAGGTGTATATTTAATCCCTTGCAAAGATTGTAATTTATAATGCATCGGAGAGTAAAGTCACTTTAGTAAGAGAAACAAAATCACCGCGCCTATATAAGAGGAAGTTAAATTTCCTCAAGTGTCTTCGCACCCATGCAAAATTATGACCATATATTTGATCTCAACCGAGCCAAAATTATTTATAAATCTAATAATTATATTAAGACGAGGATTCAAGAATTAACCACTATTAGCGAGGTCGATAATTTTAGTATATCCGAAGAACAATCTAAATTTAACAGATATATCTCGAATAATGTTGCCAAATTCATTAATAAACCGCCAGAATCGGTCCTTCGCCGGGATTAAAAGTTGACCCCGGAACTACGCATATAATTATGTCTTTCATTTTGTTTCCTCTGTTTTCATTTTGTTCAGTCTTTCTTCGTCTTTATATATCTCAGTCGCAAGCCTTGTATTTCATTGTAGAGTTGATAATGGCAAAAGCCGAAATTAGTCACTAGTCCTGTTAGTAAATAAATCAGATTCAAACATTGTGGTAAAATTATTATTTTTTGCACTGGATATATATCTTGTTAATGTAATATATTCTAATATATATATATAAGAGTGGCAGAAAATAAGTTTTGCAATTCGGATATAAGGAAACGAGATATGATGAAAAGTGTTTTAATATTTTCCAATATAACTACACTCAACTTCAATGCACTTGCGCCACTGGTCCATGAGGCTTTGAATTCCCGACTACCAGAAATCTCCCCACTGCTGTTCAATCCACTACTGCGCGGCAAGCTGGACATCTTCATAGGCCCCAAACCAGCGTCCACGCAGTTCCGCCTTGATCTGGCAGAATAAAAAGTAGTCGCTAGGGATCCCAGTGATGGACCCACGTTTCATCACCTGTCAATATGCGTAACTCGAATCCCGCCGGGTATTGGTTGTACAGGAGCAGCAGCTTCTCCAAACTTTGGCGACGTTGAAGTCGATCATGAAGCGTGAGGTTTCAAGGGACCCAACGGGCAGAGACCTTGGTCATAGCCAAATTTTCGTGGATGATGTTGATAACACTTCTATGTGATATTCCAAGTTCTCGCTCGATTTAATCGACCTTCACCCGTAGATTTTCGAGGATCATCCTCTCTACACTAGCCACATTGTCCTCATTGGTCACGTCTGACGGGCGTCTTGGAAGGAGGTCATCTTTAAAGGACTCACGACCATGGCGGAACTCCCTATTCCAGCGAGCAATAGTTGCATAGGAAGTGGCAGTGTCGGTATACACTGCAACCATGCGTTCATGTATCTCTTTTGCATTTTTGTCTTCCTTGGTCCAAAATTTGATCACTGCACGGTGCTCAACCTTCTTCATTGTTAAAAAATTTGTGACTGACGATCTGCGATCAGCTACTGCTTCTTAAATATACGAAGAAGGAGCGTGCGGCTGCATGTCCTGACTTGTCATAACTTGTCCTAATACTCCCACAAACAGCCATCCCCCTTCCTCTGTTTTGCCCAACCGATTCGCAAAACTTATTGACCACCCCTTGTATGTATATATATATGAATTTCATTCGTTTATATAATTTTACGGAATGAGAATGATTATTCTAATATTTAAACTATTGCAGGTTTATTAAAAAGTCACTATTTAAAAACGAAAAATGCGCTCAGGTCCTGTTCCATTAATAAATGAATTTCAATCGCTTGAGTTGTGTTATTTGATCAAACTGGTAAAATGATGACATATATGGGTTAAATGAACATGTGTAATGATATTCTATTACGTATTTTTTAGGCAAGAAACGTTTGAATCTTTTTCAAAACTAGAAATGGTTCTCTTCCAAAGAAAAACGTGCAAAAATTGTCTCTCTACCCCAAAGTAGCCTGAAATGCAATAAAATAGTTGCTAAGGGTATTACATCAAGGACCACTATCTTGATGATAATTATTGAAGACATGAAAATGCTGGTTAAAATGCTGAGAACATTCCTTTTAGCTGCACAAGAGCTTTAAATGAACGCCAATATTGCCTCTTGGTGAATTTTAAATAAGATCCAATGTTTGAGACCTTGCCCGGTAATTAACCAGATTTTAATCCAATAGAGAAATTGTGGGCGATAATTAAACTGGCGGTTGATTAAGAGAATCCATCCAATTGTTAGCAGCTATGGGTCCTTATTAAACAAAACTGGAACCTCAAGAGTCAGGATATTATTAGAAATTTCGGTTCGTTAATGCCAAAACTAATTAAGCAGTAGTGAAGAACAAGAGACATCATTGGAAATATTTACTGCGTGCATTTATTGACTGCATTTATCAATAAAATATGTTTATTCTCTAGATTTGTGTATATTACACCTTTAATTCATGAGACAAAAATACTCAAAGAAAATAAAACGTTGAATTACTTATATTATTTTTTTATATAAAATTTATAGTACTCTAACAACTTTTCTTCCTGATTGTAGAATGTCAAGTTATAGGTTGTTATTAACAGGATCGTTTATTTTGTAGATCTGGCTGACAAAATAGTTCCTCATATACAGTAATATATCCTTTCTTCATTCACTAATCAACCTTACTTTTCAGGACATGACAGAAGCAACGCCTATGAACACAACTAAATCTCAATGAGAGCTCCAGCAAAGAATATACTGTGTCAAACATTACTACAAGACAAGTTCGTTCAAGAAATGCAGAACACTTTCGTGCATCAGTTCAAATGTGAAAACGTCCTCTACAAGAATTCAGGACTGGGTGCACCACCTAGAGAACTATGGGACAGTGCAGAACCTCAATGCAGCCAGTGAAAACCGTCCAAGCCATTCACGAAGCCACAGGAAGCATACAGCTGAGCTGGTCGAGAGCGTGAGAGAGTCAGGTCAGCAGAGTCCAAAACGCTACTTGCGCAAACGAAATCAGGCCCTCTGTATATCTCGTGAGCCATGCAGGAGAGTGCTAGTAATGGATGTAAAGACCTACCCATACATAATACAGAGGAATCAGAAAGTATAACATCAGAAAAGGAGCAGAGAAAGGCTATGGCAGTCAAGATACTGGAGAAAATTCAAGAGACAATAAGTTTCCTTAATCTCCTTTGTACCTCAGATGAAGCTCTCTTCCATCATTATGGATAGGTAAATTCGAAGAGAAGTGTTTTATGGGGGACCTCCCGCCCACATGAGGTAGCTACCAAGCCCCTACTCTCCTCTTAGTTAACGGTCTCGACTGCTATCTCAGCCAGAGGCATCATCGTACCATTATTTTTCGAGGAAACTGGCGCAACACTGATAGTTACCAAGGAGCAGTATGTTGATGTTCTCAAAACCTACAAGAGGGAGATGCAGACTCTGTTCCCTCGGTTATTGGGATATTCTGGTTCCAACAAGATGGAGCAAGCTCTCACATCTCAAACCTGTCCTAAGATTGGCTAAAAGAGAACTTTGTGGCCATGTGATCAGTCTCAAGACTGACTTTGAGTGGGCACCTCACAGCCCAGACTTTAGCCCTCCAGATTTTTTTCTCTGGGGATACCTTAAAGACAGAGTGTACGCAGGGAGACCAAAGACCATCACGGAACTCAAGGAAGCTATCACATCTCGAACTTGTGCTCTAGAATAAAGCAGAGACGTCCAAAAACTTTCAGGTTTGAATATCCTGTTTTTAAACACAATAAACTAGTTATCACTAAGGTTTCATTTAATCCTTGCAGAAAATTAAGAAATGGGGGCTATTGAAATTTGGGGCTTGTCTTTTGGGAATTACCCTGGACTTCCAAAGCCACCTATGTTTACGTTACATTTTAACATTTTGAACCATAAATTCGATATATTAAACTTTGTTTCGAGTTCATCTAATATGATATCAATGCATCCTCTAATCCTGAACAGATTCCTCTTTTTCCCTTACTGTCCCTTGCCCTAGTTTTTTCATTAGGTCGTTGGTTTTGTAACTAGGCGTTATTACTTTATTTCCTTCTTGTAATGGTTATTCTGAAAAATGATCTGGTGTTTATACAAAAATGAATATCCACTTGGTAGATTTCATCTTGTGTATGTTTCTGTAGTGTAAAGACCCGTTTCAGTTTAGTGGTTAATGGACCATATTATTCATCTTATTTTAGTCACTACCCTATTTCTCACATTATACGAAGCTGTAATGCACTAATATATAAAAATATTACATTGATATATGAAGAAAGTGGTTGAAGGAAATTTTTAGTTATTTTTTCCTATAGGATGTGAGCATCTCCGACCTAAAAATAGTATTCATAATACTCTATATTATTACTGGATGAAGAAGTGCGTAGTATTACTTCCAAAGAATTTCGTGCTAACTGTATTAACTAAATCTCATAATAAGACCGTTGTGCAATTGAATATTTTGCCTACACTGACGTAAACCTTTGTAAAAATCATTTCCACCACATTCAAATATTGCAATCTTTAAAATAATAAATTTGAGAGGTCAGAATAATTCAGTTATAAAGTTAAAACCAATTTGCAGTAATTCTTATATTTGCCAGTGGGAAATTATTTATGAAGATTTGATAATCTCATTGACATTATATTTAAACATTGATATAATAGGGATTTAAGTGTGGTACACCGATATTTGAAACAAAATTCTCATATGGTGATGTAAGGTGTGGCAATAACTAAAAATATAAGGTTGAGATGTTCACACCAGCTTTAATACAATTATCAAATTGTTAATGAGAGTAATCACAATCAATATTGTTGATCTCTCCACTATAGTGGAAATGTTATTTGAACTAAACGTCTTCGTGACTCTTTCGATTCTATGCGAGACGAGAAACAAAATATTTGGGTGCTCGCAAAAGAGGCAGCAAATTAGGACGTGATTCGTGTCTAAAAGATGCGCGCAGAACATTCCGGTCACGTACGTCACCAGCCACAGCCAAACAGAAAAGCAAGGTTTTTATCTATTCTTCTTTCGCACAAACAACACATTACAATTATGAGTCGGTAGCTGCCGAAAGGGGTTCAAACTCCAGGCCCTGCTGAAAAGAAAGGGTTCGCTGTTCATAAGGTCTTTGGTTGGTAGCAAAACATAAAACTACCTATCTCTATGTGCGTAACCTCCCAAACGACGAAAGGTCTCTGGTTCCTTTTGTAATTGACTTCCAATTTTATTCTGATCTCATCGCAAAATTCATTATCTATTCTGGGCACCTCGTCACGATTGAAAGAGGACGGAATTAAATAACCTAGCTGATACAGATAATAAATACTCTTTATTCCATTAAACCCTTTGAGCCATGACAAAAATGCAGGAGAAACCGAAACAGTTTGATCCGAACTAAGCTGATAATACAGCCTGGGAATATCATGTATAATGAATTCTATAAAAACGGAAAATTACCAAACAAAAACGTATTATGTTTATTATTATAAATGGCTCTTCTCATTTTTAATGCATTATGATGTGACATCGTAAATATGTTTAGATAATCAAATGCCACACGCATAGACATTCTTACACTCTATCCTTTCTATCTCCCCCCTTAATGTTTCCCGATATTATTGTGCTTCATGTCCTGGCTTGCATACAAATAGCTCAAATCAGATCCCGTGCTTTGGAATGTATTAAAAAAAAGGCAAATAATACGACCTTATGTCTTTCATCACTGAAACTACATCAACCTTTTAAGCGTCAGCTAAGTTGCTTCAGTAATTTATCGAGCAAATATTGGGACCAGAAATGAATGTGTCGGGCTCAATGGTGTACGTGGTTAGACGTCGACACGATATCTGCTTACAAAGATTGTACTTACACTTCTTTTCACTAGTGGGAAGTAAATTATCGCCCAACGCTTTTGTGGAAGCAGAGATATGTTTCCTGGTAAAAAAGTGAAAGTCACAAAAACATTTGTCTTATTGAAGAGTGGCTCCGAGAGAAGTAATTCGTTGAGTGAAAGTATAAAAGATTTGAAGTGCGAGTAATCAACAAAATAGCCTACAAGATAGGAAGGTATAAATAATTGACAGGATAAATAACAGGATATTTGCGGTAAATTAATTAGGTATATAATTATTCAATTTTAAATATTTGGATACATATTTGTATTCCATTTTTCAACAGATGTTCACAAATTTCTGGCGCTACCTGTCCCAACTCAGATGGTAATTTTTCAGTTTTATTTATACTTGTGGTAGGTATCTCTTATTTCGTTTCCAGACACTCCCGACAAGTGTTCTGTTGGATTTAAGCCTGGCCGTTTTGATGGCCACTCCATAGTGATGTTCCGCATTAATCAAAACCAAATCTAAGTGTGGATGGATCTATCTCGCGGGGCATTCTCCTGCTAAAATATAACTTCATTTCTCTCTGCTTTCGACTGCAATGTTTTGATAGATTATTCTAAAACCTGTGACAACTTGATAGACTTTATTCTTCCTGTAATAGCTGGTATTCTAAACTCTTATGATTTGCCTTTACCGTCCAACTCGATCATTCAACTTACTTGTTTAGTATTAAAAAATGTAAAGTTAGTTTCAATGGTAAGTTAAACGAACAAGTGTTTTCCATAGCTATGGGTAACCCTTATCTCCCTTATTGTCGAGTATATATATATGGAATATTTTGAAACGAGGCTGATTCCACCGGTTTGGTCCACTTAAATTGTTTGGTACCACCATGTAGACGATGTCCTTGGAATTATAAAGGAAAATTTTGACCGATGGTTTTCTTTTATTTATTAATTCATTGGTTCCGTCGATTAAATTCACTTTAAAAAAGAAGAAAAAAGTAGCCTTCTTTTCCGAGATGTTCTAATAATTAGACAACCAGACAGGTTTAAGTTTTCTATTTTCAGGAAACCCACAAATAATTTATCCTATGTCCAATTTTATTCAGGTCACGCTAAAAATATTAAAACGTCGGTATTTTCTTCCATGTATCGTAGGCCACTTAGAATATGTAGTCCTGACTATATAAATCAGGAATTTACAAAAATTGAAGAGATTGCCTTTAATCTGTGTTAGCCGGAATATTTTTTGGAAAACTTCACGAATAACGCTAAAAAACATTCTATAACCGCAATTTAGGAAAAACAGAACCTTTATACAACATATTCCTTTTACCTTACCATGATAATTCTTTGTATGCAGTACAAATGTTAAAATAATTCAATATAAGTGCAATTTTTAAATAAAATTATACATTAAAAATGTTAATGAAACACAGACCAAGGAACAATAATAGTGTAATATACAAGTATAGTATACCTTCTTTAGATTGTAATTTATTCTATGTAGGTCAAACCTCTCAAATATATCTCTTAAGAATTAAGTAACGCCAAAATGCAGTATCTAAGGGATATCCCAATAGTGTTTTGGCCGTCCATGGCTTAAGGTGGGTCACCAGATTAACTGGTAAAAGGCTGATACCATAATGCATATAAATGATTTTATTAGCAGAAATATCTGTGAATCGTTTCTAATCTACAGCAAAAAGGAAAGAAATGTAAATATTAGCCCCGGTTTGTTTTCCGTAGATCCATTCCTATCTTTCTTGCCCAACTTAGACATACGAGTATCAGAGGTCATACAAAATCTGACCTTATTGGGAAAACATTGCTTTGTAGAAATTTGGTGTCTCTCTAGTTTATAAGCCATTGTGAGTTTTAAAATATTAAGATAACGAAAGTACTAACCCAAATTAATCTTTCTTTCTCCTTACATGGTATATACAAATATTTATACTTACTTATACTTATTTATACTTATTTATACTTATTTATACTTATATGGTCATTTGAAGAGGTTCTCACTGATCACGATCCAGGACTCGAAGTGAAAAGTTATCTGCCACTGAGGTGCTTCATCTTCTCAACTTCTACTACGCGGTCTTATGTATCTTATCATCTAAAAATTGTCCACTTTTGGTATTCTTGACTCCATATTCTTCCGTTCGATTAAACAATGTACGCTGTCACTAAAATCTTAGTTATTTTTTTTACCTGGTTTGTGATTACTGGGACTTCTTGTCGACATTAATGTAGGATTACTTGAAACAAACTCCTGTTCCTCTTTTGTAGCTTATAACCTGCCACTGAGGTGCTTCATCTTCTCAACTTCTACTACGCGGTCTTATGTATCTTATCATCTAAAAACTGTCCACTTTTGGTATTCTTGACTCCATATTCTTTCGTTCGATTAAACAATGTGCCCTGTCACTAAAATCTTAGTTATTTTTTTAACCTGGTTTGTGATTACTGGGACTTCTTGTCGACATTAATGTAGGATTACTTGAAACAAACTCCTGTTCCTCTTTGCAGCTTATAAAATTTAGTCTCGCCCAGCAAGGGATGTCTTTGTTGAATTTTATACCTGGGCTTAAAGAAGCGATACCCACTCCTGGCTCCAATCTCCCGATATTCTAAAATTACATTTGATTTAAATTACCTGTGCTTACCTTTTTGTGTATACATCCCCATTTTACACTATTTTTGTCTACTTTTTACAATCCCCGTTTCAGATATTTTACTTGCTCCGTGGCTAATTTTGCGGACTAATCACCAACAAGTTTTATTTCATTCATCCTAACTCGGGACCTGGAGAGTTAGATCCCTTCACTATTAGCTAGAGTGAGCAGGAAGAATTTTTCATGAGGGCTTTTTTCAAACCACTATTCCCTTCTAATTTCTCCATCACTTTTCTATATTATTATCTCCCAGAAACCGGTGTCAGATGTAGCATAGATACCACACCCTAAATTATTTTGGTTTAAACTTAGAGGAAACTCCATTATCTCGATTATTGTGCTTATCTTTTCTTAGGATCTTGTACTTCTTAACTTTTCTAACTCTCATCGTAAAGAAATTGATGTGTATCACTTAGGAGGTACCAAATTCTTTATCTGAGTTCAATATTTTTTAGAAACAGGAGATGAGTTAACAAAAGCTTAAGAGGAGCCTATTCCTCAAATAGTTGTTATATTTATTTGTATGAGAACATAATTTATTTGCACCATTTAAGCAATTTTTCAGCATTAGGTTCTTTGTGCTACATTTCTTGTTTATATTGTTCAAGGTAATTATAATGGTATCCGTATATTTTAAGGATTCTATATATTCACCTTTAAACTTGGTCCTTAAAAGCCAGTCACCTTGCATAAAGTGCTCTCGAAAGAGGCCATCATCACTAAGAGGCGTCAGTTTTGTCTTCGATACTGAATTGTCTTAGGACCTATTTCATTATTTTTATGAAAAAGGGCTAGTCAAGGATCTGACTACGTCAATCATGACTTTTAATGAGTTTTAATACTAACACATATATGATTTGATTTTTACTTGAGTTTAAATCAAAATACAAACGATGTCGCATCGCGCAAAATGCAAGTAATTAGAAATCTTCGAGGATAATGGTGTGTAAAAGGAATAAAAATGTGCGGAAGATATAGACGCCTCGTCTTTGCACTGCGGGAATTAGGGCCAGGAAAGGAACTTGTGGTTATTGTGCCTGGAAACAACACAATCTTCAGAATGTGAGCCCTGTCAATGTTTGTTTCCTTTGCTATAGCTTACATCCCATTCTGGGTGCGTAAAAGGGTAAATAAGTAAAGAAAGCGCGAGTGGAGGGAAAAGCAGAAGAAAGAAAAGGGGCTGGAAAATACAATAATTTTAAGAACTAATATCCAAACCGGAACCAATTTGAAAACGTGAACCAGCTTTCCCTTTCTGACGTGGCCAAAGAATAGATAAGGAAGGCAGGTGGGAGAATACACTTATAAATTAGTCGCCGGCTAAGAAAATAGATAGTAAAGGATTGTAAATTAAGGGGAGAAAACTGAAATATGCTAATTTGTAAAAGGAATAACGCCTTATTATTCGAAAACTAGTTTGAGAATATAGGAGACATTTATGGTTGAGAAGGCGCTGTACTACCCTTCACAGTGAGTGCAGAGATATGCTGAGATAGGTCTCAGTGGTATTAAAAAAGAAGAGTGTGAGATTGCGGACCTTTCTGACTTGAATGGTAGTCAGCTGGAAATTATCCTCAAGCAATGGACAGACTCGTAGTACGAAAGGGCTTAAAAACTGCAAGTTCATACTGTTTTAGATTGCATGTAGTTGAGTGAGACTACAGTTTGAAACAAGAATTAGAGCAGTGCGAATTGTCAACTTGAAGGGGTTGTCTAGGGTAATAATTAGTAGATAGAGAGTTACAAGGAAAGAAAGTACCCTAGGAGACCTTACGGTTTATTCAAAGAGGGTACCTTTCCACTGACCACAGATACTGTAGGTGAAAAAATTTCCACACAGGTTGCAGTTGTAACGCTTCAATTCAAGTTTGAAGCCATGATTGCGCGTTCTGAATCGAAGGGGTAAGAGATAGGTGACAATTGGTGTTAGCAAAAAAATGTTCTCAATTTTGAAAGATATTTAGGAAGAATAAAAGGGAATTTCCTAAGAAAAAATATGACAATCATTGCCTGATGTGTGAAGAGGTGGAATACCGCCTATAAGGTGGATAAATTGATTATAAACTGATAGAGGGAAAACTTCAAGTATGATAAATTTCATCATGAATCCGCAAGGGGATAACCTCTTATTCCTGTTACACTTGATACCTGGAGAATATGCACGTGCTTTTGGCTCTAATGCAACTCCAGGAAGGCCCTGATCATTTGGTTGACATCAATAATTTGACTGGTATAGAGAAGCTGGTACGGCTTCGACTCGCTCTCTCTCAGCATCTTTTTTCAATGACTATCCCAATAACCTTTACAGAGGGTTCCCCTGTTAGCTGTTCCACGTATTCCAGGCCCGAGTGCAAATTAGGGAAGGGTACTTCACTGGTATGACTTGAACTCTTGAATGCAACCTAAGAAAGTTATTGCGCTTCTTCCTCGTTCCCTCTTAACTTCTTATTCCTACGATTATAAGCTTAACCTTTATTGTACCCGCTAGAAAGTGGTTGGTGTACTCTTTTTGAACCTTTTGCTACAAATCAAACCTCGCAGAGAAGCACTCCTACACTCTCGTTGCTATTTCGTTGGAATAAAGTTACGGTAATTTGTATCTGTTGAGCAACACGTCACAATGGCTTCAGTGCCCGTTACGATGTAGGCGACACCATAAAGGTAACTTCCACTATGGGTACAGGTTTGGTTAAACTGGAGCGTTCAATCAATTCCATTTATGCTCTCTTTCCACTCCAACTGTTCTTTTCTTAAACCTTTTCATTAATCCCAGCCTCTACTGCCCTAACTGTACTTCGTAGAGGTTTTCATCCCAAATTAGATTGAAGTTCGTGACTTTTATCTCTCCTGTATTGGATAAGAGTAGTGGAGTATGAGTATAGTGCTCGTCCTAGTGCTATCGGCTGAGTAACGAAAGATGTCAATCTTGGCCGATACACTATTGGGGTTAAAGTGGGGCGACTGTGTGCAGCGGTTTCTAATTAAAAAACAAAGATATTAGTGACTATGCTATCTAACTATCCTTGATTGAGAGTCTCCCCTCTCAAGAGACCCTCCTTGTAATAGAATTTCAGTTTTACCCTTTAAGGAGCCGTCTTTGTTCAGCACCAAATTTTTTAAAGAGATACCTCCCTTTGCTCTCCAAATAGCTTCTTTAATTTTTTCCTAGCTCAGAGGTGGGTTCCTTTCTCTTTGCCCACTTCGTGAATGGATTTTTACTTTTCCACTTCTGAAGCCGTCCTCAAGCAGTTCCACCTATAATGAAGGAGGTGACTCCCTTCTTTACATTCTCTGGGCCACACTTCAAATATTTGCTATTGGAGAGGATGCTTTCCCCTCTCCTTTGCTGAGGGCTCTGGGTTTTTTCCTTTGCTGCCTTATCTAGATTTATCTTCTGTCGAGTTTCCACAGGTGGCGGGTGTCCCCTCTGCTTTATTAGGGGACGGCCAAAAGTTGTGACAGAGAAGGCGCCGCCTCAGTTCACGACGGCTCGATGGGGGAAGATGAAACACCTTACCTCCTTAAAGGTGAAGAAGAGGGCTCTTCCATTGGCCCCTGCGGGTTAAAAACGCTTCTTATTTATTCGCTACACTGACGGCGGCCTGTTGGTCAAAGAGTAGAATTAGCTTGACTCATTGGTAGAGAAAGGAACATCAGACATTTTCTTCATCAGTAGCGGAACATTCACGGATGAACATTTTTAACGTTCTTCAAGCAATAAATGGGTCGCTTTTGCAGGTGACACCGCAATCTACCCTTAATTTAGTGAACGGGATGGTTTATGCTTTTGAACTATTGTACTACGCCTTAGACGAGATAACGAAGACCTGACCGATCAAAGAGAAGTCAAATTTGAGCGTGTTATGAGAATAAAGTGGTAGGCGGTTCTCTTGTCCCATACCTTCTCTCTTCAACGTTCGGTCTGCACAAGCTCTATGAGAATGTGTCGCGTTAGGCATTCGTTCAACTGTCGCTACTCACACCGCTTTAGCGTCTCGAATCGCTAATTATTTCTTCCAAATCAAGTTCTATAAATTCTTTCATTCTTTGCCCTCAATTCTTACACTTTCACCATACAGGTTGTTGACTACGAAAGTTCATGCATAAAGCCGACTACGCGTCTGGTCAACAACCAACTGTTCAACTGAGCGAAGAAAGGTTGCAAGTTGGTTAATGGCGATATCATTCAAAATTATCAGTGTTGTGCAAACAGTCATAGAAGGTAAATTCTCCCCGAAAAATGTTAATTAATTAACTGCAATTCTTATAAATGCAAAGAAATAGCTTTGAATGCGAATGTTCAGACACCACACACAAAAAATCATACTCAACCAGAGAATACATTTTATTTAGTCTTCTTTTAATTCTCCCAATGAAGAGTATTCTACGGTAACTCAGCTCTTTTCAAATCCGTTCTATACTCTGTGTATATCCACGTGTAAAGCTCATTGGAGTGATTTTTAATGTAAATATATATTCAAAGAGATTAATTTTCCTTACGATATTTTCAATATTAACTCAACTAATCATTCAACGAATGATCGATCAGCCCAAACAAACAAGGCAGTTTGATCACATCAATTTACTTCAGAAATCATCAATGAATTTCGAAATTTAACTTTGTTCTATTTAATATTCATGCAATCTAAGTTTCTTAATTTTTTAATCAAGTAAATACCCCGAAACAAGTTTAATTATATGTTAAGAAAGTGTATCAGTTTGAATTGAATTCTCATGTATATATAATATAGTCTCGATCAAATATATGTGAAAATGTTACGAATGTTTCGCGACATATTGATGCGTTCTACCTGGTGCGATCAAAAAATGTTTCATTTTTAATTAAACTTCCGTAAAATATGACGACTGCTTTACAATATTGTCGCATTTATCTCATCATCTTGATAATTTTAAATCGGAAGCACCTCCTATTCTTCTCTCTAATGGAATTTTCTTAAAATTATGCGAAAGAGCGAATACAAATCCAGTCTAAAATACCGCATTACCCAAATGACTTTATTAAATTCCTCAGAAACCCTCTCTTCTGAGGGAGAATTGTCATTTTGCCATTCATTTCACTCGAAAGGCAAAGATATGCCACCTCCCTACTAACATTGGTATAGCAAAATGCCTCACTCCACAAATGGTGAATTGTACATTACACTAACTAAAGAGCCATTCATATTTTCTCCATTAAAACTTTATGATTCAAAACGTAATACTACTCAATTTAACCATCTATCTTTGTTATTCACGCTTGTTTATGATCAATTTCTTGATTTTCGTGAAAGTCGTTTGTCATCACTAGTTGAAGTTGAAGCAACAGGGTTATTTATAATGAAGTCATCAAAACAAAATGAATTTTATCCATTGACCTGGCTAGTCTTTGATAAGATCTGTAACCGAACTCATCCTCAAATACTTTGCATAATAATTCTTCCTTCCTCCGAGGTAAAAGGGTCATTGTGACATTGCTGGAATGGCACTGCACTTCTTGAAGGATTCGTAGTGATTAAAGCATGCAAGCTTGACCGAAATTGGATGCAATGAAACGTGACTCGATTCAATTATTTTAACCGATCTGTCAACATGTAGACCACAGAAAAGGCAACTAGCCATTCTCCAACACACACACTGGATCATAGTAACAAAATAATTGCAACTAATCCACTAGTCATCCAAAATAGTGAAACTACACCATGCCACGCAAATCGCTCGCTCAGCCTCAACCGCACCATTCGTCCAGCAAAAGAGTACCACGCAGTCAAATTTCAATAGCCCCAAACAGGCCCTCAGATCCCATCACGTATCTTAGGTTCCCCAACAAAAGACGCACAAATCGCCTCTGAAAAATTGCAATCGCATACGCTGGCTCTCATATACGTTGAGGCGAACCAGAGGTTTCAGAAGAAAACCTTTCATGTCACCACCAGAGTGCTGCCCCTCTGGGCATAGAATATTACAGTAGTTATTTCCACATATTATTTCAACTGGCCTTATTACAGCCCCTGATCAAAGAGTATCCAACGAACATAAGTCACCTATCAAACCCCCCAAACTAGAAAAGCTAATTTTCAATCGTAGCTACTCAACTCCGCAACTTATAAAAAAAGGATGGCAGGTTAATAGAAGATATTTGTTGATCGATTCCATAATTCCCTTTGAAGTTAATTGAACCAATTCTCAAATCAAGGCAAACCAGCGGTGAATTGCGCGATTAATCACAATTCTCAAAATCATGTTAAAACAAGTCATTCTGTGCCTTTAAAATCTCTCATTCATTAACTTCCATTTTCAATTACACAGACATACACAATATCAAAGACAAAATCTTAGACAAAGAGACAACTTATATTTCATATTTAACCACATAATTAATTTCCGAGTGTTCTATTTGGTTTTATTTCAAAAGGTTATTCAAGGATAACTCCTCTCTTTTCGAACTCAGTGTACATATTAGCCAACGCTCACTAATGTGATATTGAATAAAAAACCGGCCAGAGACGAATAAATTAATCTTAATCAGAAGCATTTTAAAATGCAGCGCAGATTTTGCTTCATATTGGTGCTTTCAATCATATAAAGGTGATAATAAAAAAAATTACAATTTTTAATTCAAAGGTATGCAAAAAATATGTTGAATGTATTGTTAAATTATCCATTTATCCCTCCAACAAAACCTATTAAAATTAAGCTGGAGAGCAAATACAAATCCAGCCAACACTGAGGAACGATGGTCCTCAGATAATTTTACTGATTTTTCTGAAGCAGTAAGCTGATAAATGTTAGAAAATTGACTGGCTTTGATTTAATGGAAAATTACTATTAATTTTTACTTTAAAACAATTTTTTTTTTAAATTTTGATACTGTCCATTGAGATCGCTTAATCCACAGTGATACACACCAATCTCAACGCTCCTTAAAGTTTTCTTAGCAACGTATCTAATCTCCAATTATAATTGGAGATTAGACACATTGCTAAGAAAAATTAAAGGAGCATTGAGTTTGGACTGTATCTATGTAGATTGAACGATCTCAATGACAAAAGAATCGTTCTGGTGAATGTTCGTGAAATAAGGGGCTAATCAGGAAAGTAACCGAATATTTCATTTTTACCTTTTTCTTAAATTAAATGTTAAACTTAAAGCATAATCAATAAGCAGAATTACATTTGAAATTTCTTTGAATTCCTGTTACGGCTCTTCTTAATCTTCCTTCATCTCTTTGCATCAGCAAGGAGTAACTTTTCCGAATCAAAATGTACTCACACCCAATTAAACCTTCAAACGTTGTTACCTACAATTGTCTAAGATCAGGTGATTCAGTTATTCTAAATTAATCCCAAATAATAATCAACCAGAGTGAAAGTTGATTGTCATAAATCGATGGAGAAAAACGTTTATTTTAAAAATAACGCTAATAAGAGGAAGAAAGTTTATTCCCTTTATATGGCTAGCCCTTACAAAAATCTAGAACTAAATTATCCCATAAGATTTTGCACAATATTTCTACCTTCTCCGTGGCACAAAATTTATGGTAACTCTGAGGGAGTATATAGCTACAAGCACTTGATGGTCCATATATTACATGTCTTGCAGTGTCTAAACTAATTTTAGATCAATTATATGATAAAGAATTCTATACAAACTTTAAATACGATATTATGCTATCTGGGATTTACCTTTGGCAAAACAGGAGATAACCCTAAGGAATAAGAAAATGCAAATTATGTAAATGCACAAATTCTTGGAAACCACATTTATTTTCCAGTGGTTAATGCTTGTATTTATTTATTTTGATATATAGTTATATATGTACATCGCGCATTTATAAGGACATTAAAATTAATTTTACAACTATGAAGTATATATCAATTTTAGCACCACACACAATCTCACACAGACTTACGCGCACATGCAAACACAAACATACATACATACACGAGCATACAAGCCCATGCCCTTTTGGTATAAATGACCTGACCTCTCCCTCCCATCCTCCACCCCTTCTAATAATTTGAAGTGATTAATGACGCAAGGAGATAAACATCACTATTCTACCATTTTAGTGACCATACTGATTTTATGAAAACATGCACGCACATACATACACGAGCATACACACACATGACCTTTTTAATGTTCCCTCCCCGTCTCCCCCTTATACGCATATTATAAAACCTAAAACTAAAAAAAATGCTTCTTGCCGAGTGCTCCCTTATACTTGTTCTAGCTTTTTTGGAGTTTTTTTCAAGTTGAAGCATATGAAAAGTTCATTTTTATTAGTTCTACGGAGCATCTGTTTCTTCAATTTCGACAATTAGATGACATTACGCTCAAACCCTTTCACAGTATGTTGCTGTTCTAGGAATTGAAAAGACAAATTAAACTATTTTGAAAATATTCACACACTTAAAATTACCACTTTTTAAAATTACGTTCCATTTGCTGCTTGTTGTTTTACAACTTGTAAAAAGTTCAGAGTTTTGAATAGTATTAAAGTTTTTTGTAATTCATCTCACTCTATCAAAGAGGTCATCCATAATCAAATTCAGCTTTTGTTTGAGATACACTTCTTCACCAGCTTCAACAATTTTTTGGCATTTTGGTAATGAATTGTCCCCAAAAAACTTAGATTTGATAATATTCCAAATGTTGAATTTTCATCAAACTCAATGTTTGTTTTTTTTTCAAATATGTAATTGCTGAAATGAGAAATAACTTAAAGTCTTCAATAATATTTCTGGCCTCAGCAACATCTCAATTTTTCATAAGTTGGTGAAAATAATATCCAAAAAATCTTCTCGTTATATCGAGATTTTAACTTATTTCTCAAATTAGCTAAAGTATTGAAAATATCTCCTGCTGAAGTTTCATTTTTCTCAAGTCCGTAAAGGGATAGTTTAAATTTCTCCATTGCATGTTTGGAGAATAACAAATAAATTTCAATAACCTTGGGAATTTATGTTGAATCATTATTAAGTTAAAGAAGTTTGAGTAATTATTTAAAGAAATCAGTTGGTCTACTTAAAAAAATGAGAACTTTAGGATTTTCAAGGAAGTAAAATTCGTTAAATGCATGGATGCAGGAATACCCACCTAGTAGGTAGATGCCAAAGAATTTCACTAAATTCTAGCGCTACAGAAATATTTCCATAAATTTCTATCTCGACATTCAAGATTTTCATAGCAAATTTTACTGCATGATGTAAAATTTGCGCATTGCAATTAACTTTAACAACACCCTCATTCACCGTAAGAATATTAGTATATAAAGAATGCTATATTACAAGTTGCAATTTGCCTTATCTGCCCTAAAACAAGCAACATCTCTTCCATTCAAGTTGCAAATTGTCTATAGTGTTTCTCAAACATTTGAACATTCCATCTGTACTCTCATCAGCATTCCCGTAAAAATTAATTATATAATTATATTTGCCAAATTCTATATTAAATTATTATATACATACTGGGAAGATTTTCATGTTTTGGGGGGTTTGAAGCATCAATTTGAAAAATATAGAGGCAGATCATGTTCAAAATCGTTCAAAACTACTTTTAATGCATTTACACCGATCACATTTGTAACGAGTGCGTCTGATTAGGTTCGGCCACAAAATATTTTTGCTGCTAATTTGAATCTCGGTAAAGTTTTGAATTTTATTTCTGAAGCAACTATAAAATCTTTTTTAGAATTTGCATTTTCGAAAAATTTATTAATGAAAGAACTGAAAGACGAAACTGATTTTATTTTCATGATCATCTGAGTTTTATGTTATGCCATTGCTAAAACACCCATGTATACAATTTTGAAAACAGTTTGACATGTTTGTTGGTTATTAGCTGCCCCCAACCATTCATAATCCTTGTCGCAATTTTCTTTTATGAGCATAATCATTTATATTTTTCGCTGAGGGATCCATCATTAAAAAAATTTAATTATTAATAGTTTTAGGATTATATACTATCATTTAACGAACTAATTTACGTAATAAGAGTTTCATTCATGTATTTACTCATGTAATTAATTGCCTTGAAAAACACAAGAGGGATTCGTTATCAGGCAACCTTAAGTTTATATACATCCATTGAAAAGAAGGACTTTTGATTTGCATGAAACTCTAGCAAATATATACAGGCGTCTCACTCAATCTCTTGTCCAATTTGGTCTTAAACCCATAAAGAGTGCAACCATTAACCATTTATGGAGGTAAATCATCTTAAGCTTCAAGTACCCTATAGATAAAAAAGAATTTGCCTATAACTGTTCTAACAAATTATGTCTTAATTTTAAACTGCCCTCCTCGAGTAACACCGAGAAGTGTCACTCAGGAAATCTACAGGATTAACGTATAAACAATAGAGTGGAACAAAAGAACAATATAGTATGGAAGAACTTTTGAATTCCTCCTTTTTCGTCCATTCAAAAGAAGGAAACTTGCCGCTAGGATCGTCATGATTAAACACAGGATAGTTAACTATATTATGGTATAAATTTTATACAATCATCATGATTAAATCTCAAATATCATTCCTAGCTTATAGTTGCTACTGTTCTTAAGAGAATCAAACAGTCTTTCATTGATCTTTCACCCAGACTTTCACTTTGTAATAGCGTAATTCATCAGAATTCCGTGCACGCATCTGATTAGATAAATTGTATATATTATCTGCCATTATGTAATCTGGTTAGTATCAATTAAATAAAATAAGAAAATTATTTACTCTGTTAACAAAGCTCTAAACTAAGAAACGGTCATATCAGTGTATGCTTGTGTATTGTGTGCGTGTGTGTTCGAATAAAATCAGTACGGTCACAAGAATGGTAGAATAGCGATGTTTATCTCCTTGCCTCATTAAGCATTATTTTTAACTCGCAAAAAAGTCTAAGAGGTGTCGGTTGGGTCCATTAGAAAAGGTCATGGGCTTGTATGCTCGTGTATGTGTGTACGCTCATGTCTGTGTGCAAGTGTGCATGTCCCGTTTAGACTCGGATTCCTACCTTCAATACAATTACTGATACAAACCATTCAAAGGGTAAGTCTCAAGTGGCATCTTTTAGGGAAGGAGACAAGCTCACCTAATTTGATTTTAAGTCAAATTTAGAAATAGGATTGACCTACGTTTTTGACATCACTTATTTACATAAACAGCATACACACTTATAATTATAGACATACGACCATTATGACATAAATACGCGTACAAACATATAAAAATAAAATTATATCAACAGACAAATGCCATAAATTTCGCACACACTCAAACATCTGGGGGCTAATGTTGTCCATCGTTGACGATGACGACGTCACTCCATACATGGATAATTTTGATGATTTTTGGTTGACAATTATCGTCTTTGGTGAGATCGTTGATGGCTGCTGAGTCTGCGAAGGTTGGCACAGCCTCTTCAACAGACATCACATATATGGGGTCCTTGTATTTGTTGGTGTCGTCTTTCACGGTGGGCTATGGCAACATTGTGGATAGGGTATTGCAAGAATGTGTGGATGAATGAGCAATGCATGGATTGATAACTTGTACGATGATGTTTAAGGTGGAAAGTAGGTGTGCATTCTTCAGTCCACTATCTCCACTTTTCACTGCTGAGTCCATTGGCAAGGAAAGGATTCAGGATGACTGGAGCAGGTTTACAGTGCTCTGCCGAAAAAGTCCCTATTTGGACTATCGCCTAATGCACAAGCACCGTGCAGATTTGATCTCCAGGTTTAATTCTGAAGCCTTGGCTCTTCTAAGTGCTCCCACAAGGCAGTACGGTTGGCCAGATTATAAAGCCAGGCCCTGGGTCGTTGGAGGTACCTTCAGTTAAAGGCAGGGGGACCATGAGCAGGTATTACGCCAACATTTGAGAGGCAGAGGCTAAGTAACCTTATCTTCTATGACTTAGATGAAGACTTAAGGTTATATATTGCGCATGCACTCTCCCCCCCCCCCCAAGACATACACCCACGCTGAAACATATACTGTAGACTCATATTTGAACACTGACACACAAAAAAACAACCACACTCAATCGTATAAAATCATTCTAATAAAGTCACCGGACATACATACACAGGAACACTCACATATACAAATCGAGTTACCAATACACACAGATAGCCGGATACATACACTGATTTTTAGGTGAAAAATAGAAACTACAGGGGATGGTGATCATGGAGAATTAAAGGAATCAAGAAGTGAAAGAAGGATTGGATAGCAAAGCGAAGTGTATTCAAGTGATATCGAAGATTAAAAAAGCAATTCTAATAATAGGCCAATACTCGTTCAACTAAACCCTAACTTTCTTGGCCTCATGAGCGTATATAAGACCGTAAATTCTCAAACACACAAGCTATTACGTAATAGTCATCGTTGCTTTCGTGCACACACCTGCAATTATATGCACCAATGCGCTAGTACCTGGTTGTTTCTTATTGATCTCTGCCTTTGCATTCCAGGTCAATACCCAAAGCTTTAATTCATGTACCTCTTCCCAAGTCCTGACACATTAGGCTTCATGAAGAGGAATTGATGGGTAGTCGAAAGGGTCAGGGGATTAGATGGAGGAGAAAATATATTTAGAAACTGTATGACTATCCAATCCCAGATGTGTGGACGAAATGGGTAACTTGCTTCGTGATATAGAGATAAAAGTTCGAAGCATTTACATACTTTATATCATTTGTGATTGTAATTGGCTGTACTTGCCTGGTGTATATATATGCATTCACATATGCATTATTTACTTGTATTTTATATTTAAAGACAAGTCATCCTATACCTATTTACTTATTTTAGTGTATACTTGCAAAAATAAATTTTAATTTAAATACCAATATAACATGCCATGTTTGTAAATGGATAATTTTTTACTAATCATAGAGACACATTTTGTCTTTCCCTCTGTGACTTCAGGTTGTGCTATTTCCGCCAATTCGCCCTTACTGTTAATGCCCATTTAGGACTGTTTTTAGTGGCGAGTGACTCTACATCTTACTATGTCGCTCGGTTGGTCCCCGTTTTGCTTTTCATTTGTTTTGGTAACAACATTGTAACTATGGGGCTAATTATAACGAAACTTGAAACTCTAATGTTGTTTTGCATTCTCTTTTGAATGATATAATTGCCAAGGTTCTCCCAAGGTTATCCCGGGAATTATTTTAAGAGGCAATAACGTCCTAACTATACAGCAGATTCTAACGAAATTTGAAACCCTTACGTTGTTTATATTCTCTTTCGAATGATATAATTGCCACAGTCGTCCCAAGGTTCCTCCGGGAATTATTGAAAGTTTTGAAGTTTGTAAAGTCATAAATCAGAATGAGTGAGAGCACGCGACTTTAGTTCAGTAGACCTTATTTTAATACTTTTGACTGTAAAACCTCAACCTAAAAATCAGATTACCGAAATTTAAAAATGAGGTTGAAGTTTACATGTTAAAATCTGCATGCTTCCTTTGTTATGCTATGCATGAAGTTTTAGAATCGTTAATGGGCGCTTACTGTTAAAGGAAAAATAAAAGAAAGAAAGGAGATTTTAAAGGTAATCAGAGACGAGTGTAGATTAACAACTGATTTTAGATACTGACATGAGATCATGAGTCACAACTCATTATGGCCAGAGGTGAGTCTGGGAGGATATCAATCGTATGATATCCGTTTTAATGATAATCTTCTCGCAGAAATTATTGGGGAAAGAACTCTTCTTATTATAAATAAATACAAGCAGAAATCTCCATATAAGAGTGTTTCATCATCGTTAAAATGAGCTCTGGAGGGGCAGTCGGGTTTGTATCCAATTCACCTACAAAATCTTAATTCAAGATTACCTTTGACCGCAAAACGCTACAACCTCCCTTGACTTAATTCATTTTATTATCCCTCCGTCTCGGTTCTCTCTCCAATTTGGTTTGGTTGGGCTGGCGCGAAAGCAACACAATTTTTGATTCTCTACTTTAAAATTCGAAATAACCACTTGTATCTTCGGATAAGTGGGTTAGTAGCAACTTACATCTCACAGTTTGATCGATACCACTCAACGCAATTTGGAGGTAAATAGCATATAACAAAAAAACAACAAACATAAATACCCTATACATAGGCACATATAAATGCTTGCAAGTTGCAATGGTAAGCAAGGTAAACAGTAATTGGCCAAGCTTAACATAAAAAGCAGGATTTGAAAATATTTTATTCTATTGTTAAAGGTTAAGCCAAATATTTTAGATCTTTTATTACCCCGTAAGGGGCACGGCGATTTGCCATCCTGGCCGCCGTGCTAAAGGGATCCAGCACTCCGTCCGGCCCCAGCTTAGCCTCTCTTCCTTCCTTCAGATAGCCCGATTTCTCCCCTACCTCGTCGCTTTTCATACAACCTCTCCCACAATTTTCTCTGGTCAGCCTCTAATTTCACAGGGTAGATGCTGACCTTCTTCTCAAGCCAACCACCCCGGATCAGGGCTGAGGGGGAAAGGGAAATTGTTCCCTAACCCATGAGCTCCGGTTCGGGATGGGTTTTTTTTAACAACCTGCTTCATCCCCACCCATACCTTCCTCACATCCCTTTTCCTCTCCTCTTCAAAATCTATCTTTTTTACGCCGTGTTCAAGGTGGAGCCGCCATGCCGAAGGACTGCCAGGCCACCAGGCGGGAGGGGTGGTCCTAAATGGCGGCGCCTGGCTCTGCCGGGCCTGTAAGCCCCTCTTGCAGTGCGAGCTACTGCAAGAGGTGGTGAGCGATTGCTTCCCGTAAAACAAAGAGGGTCACCATGCCCAATGATGAAAAAAAAACACATCTCCCCTTAATTCCCCCTAAAACAACGGAGCCGCCGTCGTGCAGCTCCACAGAAAAGTTGGAGGTCCTCCTCCCTGTGCTTACGCAGGGGACCCTCCATACCTCTTTAACCGGAGAGGAGGCTTACACCTCTCCTACGCCTACGGGTGTAGGGAAATCCCCCTCACCCCCTTCTCTGGAGGTGCTTTCGGGCACCTCCCTATCTCCAGCGGCAGTCCCTCCTTTGTTTTCTAAGGGGACTGCCAAGAAAGCCAGCAGGCAGCCCATTGCCGACCGCCCCTCGTGCAAGCGGCTCGGTAGGGCAAACCCCCTTAGGAGGGAGAGGAAAGCCAGGCTCCTTCGGTCACTTCCCTCAAAAGACCTGCTGGCGAAAATATTAAACCTTGCCGGGGTCAAGGCCTGTGCCTCCCCAGTAAAGACTTATGACGCTGCCAAGGGGACCTGCGATGTCCTGGGGGGATGGCCAACTGGAGGCCCCTCCTGTGATAGAGATGGTCCTTGAGGAAAACCAGCCTCAGACGGTAGGGCCTTCCATGGGGGGGAATCCGGGCTCAGCGCCAAACACTGAACCCGAATCCGCCCCTATGCAAGGTCCTCATCAAACGGCTGTTGATTCTCAGGCAGTACAAGGAGGGAAGGGATCTCCTCCGGATGATGCCCCTGCGACCACGAGGACCTTCTCCATTTGAAAGAAGGACCTGGTTGAGGCCGCTCCATCTGGCCTGGGGGCTTCTTCCAGCGGGGGTGAGAAGCGGGTTCATTCCCCGCCCTCCTCTAGAAAAAAGAAAAGGACGAAAAAGACCAAAAAGACGAAGAAGACTCAGGGCTCTTCTCCCTCCGTGGAGGCTACGAAGACGGATGGGTCTGCTGCCACTTTGGCAAGCGACCAAGCCAAGATCGGCACATCCGGCCATTCTGCCCCCCCGGGTACGGAGCTCCTGACGATGACAAAGACAAAAAGTTCACAGGGCGAAGCCTCGATGACATTGGGGCCCGTCATTCAGAGGTTACCTGGCGTTTTCGAGCCCGCTGGCTTCAAACGCTTCCTCGTTATTCGCTCCACTGATGGCACCATGTTGTCAAAGGGCAACATGATCCATCAGAGGAGAGGATTAGCTAGTGAAATTGGTAGAAAGCCGAAAGTAACCTGTTTCTCGGACGGGAGCCTTCTGGCGAATGCGGCGAATCCCGCCAAGGCGGCCAAGATAAGTGCTCTTTGGACACTTCATGGCACCCCGGTGAGTGTGACGCCGCACTCTCCCATGAACTTTGTGAAAGGAGTAGTTTATGCGAGGGAACTCGTTGACTACTCCATTAAAGACATCACCCTAGAGATGGCCGACCATGGAGTGGTCAAGGTCGAACGTGTGATCAGAAATCAGGAAGGGGCATCGAGACCCACCCCTACACTCTTCGTCACGTTCGACTGTGACAAGCTCCCTGAGTCGGTGCTTGCCGGTTGGTACCGCTACCGCGTGAAGGCATTTGTGCCACTGCGGCGGCAGAGCTATTAGTCTCACCGCTTTGGCCATACGAATCGTTCTTGTAGACGTGCAAAGTAGGGGTCACCCGAAGTATGAGTAAATTGCTCCAAGGTCGCACACGATAAGTCCAAATCGTGTGTGGCCAAGTGTGTCAATTGCAGGGAGCCGCACCCTGCTTCTTCAAAGCTATGTGGTGCATATCTCCTTGAGAAAGAAATTCTGGCCGTTCGGGCCCAGGATCGACTCTCATTCCGCAAGGCAAAGGACTTGGTCCTGGCGTGCCCAGCTCTGCCTAGGACGTCATATGCCTCAATAGTTAGAAAGGCAGCCCTTCTGTGGACTCTACCCAACCTTCGCGCTCCCCTGGTGTAGCTGGCGGCAAAAAGGGTTCATACCCTGCCCCGGCTAGAAGCAGGGCTCCCCCTCTTCCTCCAGCGTGACCGTTTCCCGTAAGGCAAATTGGCCACGCGCCTCCACCGAGTCGTTAGACTCACAGGAGGCAACACCCCTGAAGATGGTCGCTAGGCCATCTTCCGGGGTTCCTAAAGCTGTTTTCCGAAAAGAGGATAGCAACAAAGGAGCTTCGGCCCCTTTGCCCACGCCCCGACATGGAGCGAGTGGCTCGGAGACGGTGGTTCATCGAAAAGAGGGCCCCCCGCCTCCAAAGCCACCACGCCCACCTAAGGTTTCGAGGTGAAGGGAGGAAAAGACTCGCATGGCGAGCCCAACCTCCCCCAATAAGTCCTCGAAGGCGACAGCACCTTCAGCACTTTGTCCGGCCAACAGCGCCCGGGGTTCTGCCCCCGGGAAGCGTACGGCCATTTCCGTAAGGGTTCTTCAATTCGAAGAGGGCCCCCGCGTCTCCTCCGAGCTAGGCCTGGAGGGCATATTCCTTCAATGAAATTGCCGTGGACTCCAGGCCAACTGGGAGGAGGTGCGGAGGCTCGTCTCGTCCGTTCCCCGTTAGCTATTTTTTTGCAGGAGACCATGCTAGGCGCGTGCCCACTGCCGGCCTTCTTGGGGTATATGGGTCTTGCGACCCCACCACCGCGGGATCGCCAAGCTGGGGGATGCACGGTTTACACCCGGCATAATGTCTCCGTCTTCCCTTTATCTTCAGATACCTCCTGTCAGGCAGTGGCTGTGCAGCTGCACCTGGATAGAAGGCATACTATTATTTCTGCGTACATTCCACCGTCAGCTGACTTCGACGCGGGGGACTTCCGCCACGTCGTGGCACGGTTGCCGAGGCCCAATCTCTTGCTTGGAGATCTGAACGTCAGGCATCCTCTCTGGGGAGATTAGTCCATAAATCCTAGGGGACAAGTCCTTGCTGATCTGATCGAAGAGCTTGAGATGGATGTCCTAAACGTGGATGAGTTTACGCATCACTGTCCGAGAACCGCTTCATTTTCTTGCCTTGACCTATCTTTGTGCTCTTTGGATGCCCAGCCTGATTTTGATTGGGGGGTAGTCGATGACCTCCATGGTAGTGATCACTTTCCCATTAAAATATCATTTTCAGGGCAACTGCCGCCTGAGAGACCACCTCAGTGGTGATGGGCGCGGGCGCGGTGGCCTGCATTTCAGGAAATGACTAAATTCTCTATCTTAGTCGAGTAGTTTAGGTCGGTAGATGAGGCCGTTGAGTTCTTCTCCGGCAACCTTATCGCCACGGGCCTGACTACTATTCCTAGGACGTCTGGCCGTTTTGCACGCCGACCACTCCCATGGTGGTCGGCCGAGTGTGAGACGGCCCTCCAACAGAAGCGTTATGCCTACATGCGCTATAAGCGCCGCCCGAACGATTTTACTGTCGCTGAATTTTGTCAGGCTAGGGCTAGGTTCCGGTATATTTCGAAGCACGCCCGCCGCTCTTCTTGGCGGGCATACGTGTCTTCACTTAACGGGAAGACCCCTTTAGCTGAGGTGTGGAAGCGAGTCAAAAGGATTCGGGGCAAGTTTTTGCAGGACCCCCCTCCCGTTCTCCAGGAAAATGGGACCGCAATCTCCGACCCCGCGTCCGTGGCGGAATCATTAGCGACCGCTTTTGCCGCATTCTCTAGCCGTGATGCTGCTCTGCCAGCATTCATTGCACGTCGGGATGTCGCGGAACGCCGCCGGCTGGACTTTACCTCCAGAGGCGGAGACCTCTTCAACGACAAGTTTACTGTGAGTGAGTTGCGTTCCACTCTCGCTTCGTGCGTGGACACCGCCCATGATCCAGACGATGTCCCGTACGCCATGCTTCGACACCTGGGTGAGCAAGGCATGGCCTTTCTGATAGATTTGTTCAACAGGATCTGGGTGGAAGGTCTTCTCCCAGACTCCTGGTGAATCGCTACTGTGCTCGCCTTTCGTAAGCCGGTGAGAGATCACTCTACTCCGACCGGTTTCGCCCCAATCTCTCTAACCTCTTGCGTGTGCAAGTTGATGGAGAAATTAGTAGATATTAGATTAGCCTATTTCCTGGACAGCGAAGGCCATCTGTCTTCTGCACAGTGCGGCTTCCGTAAGTTCCACTCAACGTCGGATGCTCTGTTTCGACTGGAAAATGCCGTCTGCGAGGCTTTCCTTCGTAGACAGCCCTACGCCACGGTGTTTTTTGATCTGGAGAAGGCCTATGATACCGCATGGCGATACGGAATCATGGAGACTCTACACACGATAGGGGCGAGGGGACGCCTCCCAATGTTTATATCTGAACTTTTGCGAGATCGTCTATTCCGCGTACGGGTGGGGCAAGCCCTATCCGGCTCACAGGAGAAGGAAGAGGGTGTCCCGCAGGAAAGTGCCCTCAGTGTAACACTCTTTGCCCTGAGCATCAACGGCATCACCTCGGTGCTGCCAGCAGATGTTCTCGCTACGCTCTACGTGGACGACCTTTCGATCTCTTTTGGCGCGGACCAGATGCCAACTCTGGAGCGTCGACTCCAACAGGCATTGAACCGCGTCTCTCGCTATGCCGAAGCACACAAGTTTCGGTTTTCTTTGGCCAAGACTAAGGTGGTGCACTTCTGCCGCCATCCACGGCTTTACATCGACCCAGATTTGTTTCTTAATGGGGTGCGCCTGGATGTGGTTGAGTCGCACCGTTTCCTTGGTCTTGTATTCGACCGATGCCTCACCTGGGAGGCTCATATTCGCAGCCTTAGGGTCTCTTGTACCCGCGCTATGGACATTCTTTGTTCCGTGGCGTTCAGCGCTTAAAGCGCTGATAGGGCTACTGCCTTACTTTTTTATCGATCCCTTGTTTCCTCGAAGCTCGACTACGGATGCGAGTTTTATGCATTCGCAGCCGAGCGTTTATTGCGGAAGGTGGATTCGATCTACCACACCGGCCTTCGCCTTTTGACCGGTGCCTCCCGCACTTTCCCCATTGAGAGCCTGTTGGTCGATGCTAAGGAGATGCCACTCGCTCTGCGCCGCGTGCATGCATCACTCACCTGTACGCGCAAGTCCGGCGCCTCCCTCAGTCGCCAACAGCTCTCACTGCATCCGCAGCTGATCTCGATGGTGGCTTTGCCGCCAAGAGACGCCAGTCATACCTTAAGCCCTTTGGCTTTACGGCCAGGAAACTCCTTCGAGATGTAGATATAGCTCTCGGGCCGGTGGCGCCCCTGGTTCTGCCTAGGACGCCACCCTGGAGGGTACCACATTTGGCTATTTGTCGACACGCCTCTGCTCCCAAAGCTTGTACTGCGCCGGGAGCATTGCGTTCGACCTTTTTGGAGCACACATCGTGTCACGCTGGTAGCGTGCCAGTGTATACAGATGGCTCCAAGTCCCAAGAGGGGGTCGGCTTCCACGCCGTATCCCCTCTGTTTGAAGTCAGCGGGGCTCTACCATGCGCTGCGTCTGTCTTCACGGCCGAGCTGGTGGCAATACACCACTCGGTACGGGAGATTACGCGACTTCCCCGGTTCGGAGATCGGATTGTGATCTATAGCGACTCACAAAGCACCCTTAGTGCTCTCGGGGCATTGGAATCTCCGCATCCCCTGGTTCGCGATATCCGTGACGCCACGGTTTTTGCGAGCCGGGCAGATGTCGAGATTATCTTCTGCTGGGTTCCTGGACATGTAGGAATTGCGGGGAATGAGCGCGCCGATGAGGGCGCCAAAGAGTTCGCGAGGACTTTGCGACCGGACCAACGTTTTGCTTTTCCTCGCACTGACTACATAGCAGGAATACGGGCGGCTCTTCAGACTGCTTGACAAAGAAGATGGGAGACGGTCGAAGGGAACTCAAAGTTGCGTGCCATTGCGCTGCGACTGTTCCCATGGACCTATCCCCTAATGCCGCGGCGGCTTTAGGTTGCTTTCTGTCATCTCCGAATCGGGCAAACTCGTGTGACGCATCGCTATTTGATGGAGCGCTCGCCTGCGCCCTTTTGCAACGACTGCGTCGTCCCCCAGACTGTTTGGCACATTCTTGTCGAATGGCCCAGTCTGGGTGATCTTCGCGCACAACACCTGTCCCGGTACCGGGATGGGCGGGGTCGCTACCGCGTGTCCCTTGTACTCGGGACGAGTGCGTGTACTTTGACTGGTGGACTTATTGACTTTTTGGGGAAGGGTGGCCTTCTCCCTTTCATTTAACCCTGTTTAATTGTTGTTTTTGTTTTTGTTATTGTTTTTGTTATTGCTTTGTTATTGTTATTGTCATTTCTTTTCATTGTTGTTTCTTGTTCAATTTTTTTAAGTAGCCTAGAACTAGGCTGTTTGTTTACGGTAACTTATGCCTAAGTCGGCAGTCGCCAGATAGCCCCTTAATTAAAAAAAAGAAAAAAAAAGATCTTTTATTAAAATACATGGATAATCCTGCTATTATTTATAAGGTAACCTGTTTCATTTACCGCTTTTGTCGCTTCAATGTGTTATTTTGGAATTAAGGAAATTTGCTTAAAATTAATCCAAATAATGTAAATGGAATGGTTTGGATACCTAGGAAGATTTTACTGATTGAAATTGCCTTGAAACCTTTATGGTGTAGTCTCTTTCCTAATGCTTTCTTACATCTCACTAAGTCTTTCTTTAAAATTGCTAAGGGAAAAGAAAGAAAAATTACACCTTCCTACGAGGTTTGAAAGCAAATTATGAGTACCATTAGAAATGAAATAAAAGATTTTTTTTCAAATTGATGGCCATATAAAAAATAAGCAAATACATTATCTTGGAAAATTTTCACTCTGAAGCAAAATAATTTGGTAGATCATGAAATATGACCAAACATAAAAGGATTTTTATCCTTTAGAGATTAATCCTGCTATTGTATACATGACGTTGAGATTTATAACTATGTTAAAAACCAATTTATGACTAAAAGGTCCTAGAGGTTCTAATTTATTGTTCATTATGTCTGCCATAACTTTCAACAAATTAAGTATATCCCTTTGGGTTTAAATGCTAAAATCATTTATCTATATAAACGAGTTATATACTTTCAAAGTCTGATCTATTTGGAATTAATGCATCCATTTGAAAACAATAACGAGATTTCGAGTTCTCTTTGATATAATAAGCATTATAATGAGTCAAAAATCTCTCACTGTGATTAGAGGAGTTGGTAGTTCCTTTCAGAGATCAGAATATGGTTTGGATACACTCTCTCAGAGTAGAATTATTAGAGATCTTGGATCACCTTTTGAAACTTAAAATTGTTCAAGCTTTTCTTTAGAAATTCCTTGCTCTTCTCTTTTATCCACAAGCGTTTAATGTTTTTCCCTTTTCTATGGCGGCATATTGCGGAGGACGAGCTGTGGGCAGGGAGAGCCTTCATTTTTGTCGTTTTCTTTCGTCGTACCAGAATGGAAACACTTTCAACTGACTTAAATTTTAACAAATTAACACAATACGACAACAATCACTCAGCTTTAATTCACTCATTGCTGTTCAAAATGAGTGCACGAATATACTGTGAATATATTTTTTAATCTTCTTATTTTTATTTTAATCTTTCTTTTTATTATAGCTGATGAATATTAAGTTCTCCATGGATATTTGGAAACCGATTTTGATGGGAAGAAAATAAATAGAATTTGCTTGGTTTAACTATACGCAGTTTAGTCTCTTCTTTTAATATCAGGTTGTCTCTTCCTCCAGCTCACCATGAACAAACAGAAAGGTAGATTCCTTCACAAAATTGAGGAGCGGCTGCGCTTATGTGTACCGGTGTGTGTGGGTAAAGACTATAAAATAGAGATTCTCCATAAACATGCTTTCATTCCCCCTTCAACAAATTTATACAGACGGTGTTAGCGATCGAAAACCGATGGATGCTTTTAGCATTCAAGGAGATGTATGTTTTATTTTTCGAGTACCGATATATGAAAATTGATGAGTTTTAAGGACCGCCTTTTTTAGATACAACTTTTTCATATATGGTGAGCTAGTCTTTTCCATATTAAAAGGAGTGGATTGTTATGGGACCAGAAATTTAAAAGCTGAGTAAATAGTGTATTTGCAAATCTGAAATAATAACTCGCACACATATCCTCTGATTTTAGGTGAAAAACCCTGAATATCGAATGATATAAATCTCCAAGAGAAACTTTTTATATGCTTTTTCATCTTAACTAGAAATCGCTTCTTAAAAATAAAGTAAAGAAGTTATGAAGTCATTGCTTATAAGAATACATAAATCGTTCTCTACTGCTTTTTTTCGCTTTGCTTGTCTGAACGTGCGTATTTAAGTTCTTCATTTCCAGATTCAATATCAACATATTTTTGTGCCCTTAATTTTTCACAATGTTTCTTTTCTACAAACTCATCGATGTTAGAAAAGTTTATAATGAGAAGTAAAAAATTAGTGCATGTATCATTTTAATATAACTGTGCGGAAAAATGTTCACACCTGAAAGGTAAGCTATTTGTGTTTAATATCAAGCTAAATTGCAACTATTCTTTTACTTTCGCTTGTATTATTCTTGGGAGTAATTCTTAAAACCTTTGAATATTCTTATATTTAATGTTTTATAACTTTTCTTTGCCTACTTTCCGAGTGCTCCCATATACTTGAGGAGGTAAAACATTTATTATGGTTCAGTAAGAAATTAATCACTAGTTAGAGTCCCATCTTTGTTGTTGTAAATTCAAGATTAAATCGTTGTGGATGTATGAATGATGGTATGATTATCTTGGAAGCTGGCATCATTGTTGGCTAATGGATCGTTCATGGGATGAACGCGTTCACGTACATTCTTGGCCCAAATTTTGAGACAAATATATATATTTTCTTTTGATTCGTTTTTCAAATTTACACCATGGGAATAATTATTCGACCATTTAAACTATTGCAAGTTTATTAAAAATTCAGTATTTAACAAAAAAGAAAAAGATTTGTATTCCTTCGCTAAAACCTAAAATCGCAGTGTTCTTTTTCATGTAGGACGTGATTTTCAGTCACTGAAGTTGTCGTATTCGATCAAAAAGGATAAAGTTATGACAAATATGAGTAAAATGAATCATGTTGTGCAATTATAATCTATTACCTAATATTTTTGAAAAATAAATAGGTGAATATTTTAAAATTGCGATGTTTTTTTAAAGAAAAGCCTGCAACCATTGTTGCTCTGCACCAAAGTGGCCTGAAATGCAAGGAGATAGTTGTTGCTGTGGGTGGTAAATCAAGAAACACCATCTTTATGAGCATTGTTCATTTGGAAAAGGCTGGTTACCATCTTGTGACCTAGTCTTCTGAACGTTCAAGAATTTCAAATGAACTCCAAGATCGCCTCCTCGTAAGCTTATAGTTTAAGGAGCAGGTTGCCTTGGGTGACATGCTTTCTCACGATTGGAAAGAGGCAGGTGTGATGGATTCAGCAGGCTCAGTGAGACAGAGCTTTTCGCCTAAGGTCTTTAGTCAAGAAGAGCTACGAACAAGCCTCATTTTACCCAGAATAACCTTAAAGATAGGCCCTAATTTTGTAGGGAAAATTGAAAATGGACTGGTGAAACCGGTTACCAAGGAATATTTTCTGATCAAGTTCCATTCCTCTTGTTTGAAGATTTTGGAAGATCCCAGGTTAGGGCGAGAAAATGAGAGGTGTTTGACTCGTCTTTAGTTGTGCCCACGGTGAAGCATCCGGGCACTCTCAATGTCCCCAGCTGCTCCTCATCTAATGGAACTGGAACACTAGCAAAACAGGCTTCATCAGCAACTTTTCACAACAGTTCAGGACCAACTTGTCGATAGTAATTGTATCTTTCAGCATGATGGCGTACCATCTCGCAAAGCATAAACAATAAAAAGTTTTTGGATTAATATAACATCCACCATTTGTGACCTTGGCTCGGGAACTCGCCAGATTTGAACCCAAAAGGGAAATTGCGGACCTTAATCAAATTGGCGGTTGATAAACATAATGTATCAAGTGTTAGGAATTGCAGGTGATAGGTGGACAAAAATGGAGCACTAAGAGTTTAAATATTATCAAAAATTTGTGTCTCCTTCAAGCTATAACTAATTAAGCAGTACTAAAGTCCAAGATACTTCATTGTAAATATTGTCTAGACGCATTATTTAACTGCATTTATTACTGAAAAGGTTTAGTCTCTAGTTATTGTATATTACACCTTCAGAATATGAGACAAATATACTAAAATACTCGTAAAAGGCAACGTTTGGTTAGTTCATTCGATTCTTGTATTGATTTTGTTGGTCGATTACATTCTTATATCCTTCCCAAACAACTTATATTTTCTTTACATTTGGACATTTGGACCAATTTTGTTGAGATATTTTACTTTATTTTGATTTCATCTAATATAACATCAATACATCCTCTTATCATGAACATTTTCTCCTATTTCCCCTTTATGTTTATTTGTACTATTTTTCATTAAGTCATTGGTTTTATAACTATGTATAATTACTTTATCACGTTCTGACAATGGTGGTTTTGAAAAAGTATCCTGTCCTAATGCAGAAATGAGTATCCACTTCGTAGACTACTTTATGCGCTTACTTCTACTGAAAATATTGTGTATTGTAAAGCGCCATTTAAGTTTAGTGGCTAATGGACCATGTTATTCATCTAGTCTCTAGCCACTCTTCTACTTTCCACATAATACAAAGTTGTAATGCACTGATATCAATGGAAGATTAAATTCAAATATTTATTAATAAACCAAGACAATTTGAAATTATTTTTCATATACCAAGCAAGGAACAACCCCATAAAATTTATCATATTGCTCTATATAACCAGGGTATAAATAAGTGCTACTACTCCTAACTAAATCTCATAATAGGAGCGTCGTGCCATTGATTACCTTGCTTTGCCTACCTAAACTTTTGTAAGAATTACATGCACCACCTGAAATTATTGGCAGCTTTAGTATGGATAAAACTAATGATATATTGAAGTCATTTTAATTCAGCTACAAAGTTAAGGCCAAATTTGCAGGGAGTTCATATGACCATTTCATCTACCTCATATTTGCCACATGGAAAATATTCATAAAGATTTAATCAATGCATTAGCATTAAATTTACACGTTGAGAGAGAGAAGTTAATTATGGTACAGTAGGAGTTTCAAACAATATAATTATATGGCGATGCAAGGTGTGACAGAGTGCCAAATGAATACTTTTGCTTGCTTATGGTAGTCTTTCATGATTTGAAGATGACGTTTAACATCTCACATCATCAGTATGGATCTGCAGGTTCTTTAATGACTGTAGAGGCCAATTCTTGAAGAGCAGTGCCTAACACATTCAGCATATTGGTAGTCTTGAGCAGGTGGGGGAGTTGGTTGGTCCCTTCTTTCATGCTTTCGAGCACGCTTTTCACTCTGGTGATTTCACCGATAGGCTTCCAGGGCATCTACTCCTTGGTGGATATGTCTCCTCTAGTCCTCTGTTGATTTATAGATATTCCAGGTCCATGGAGTCTATTTTGAATTTTTTAAGTGTCTTTTTAATATGGTCCTTGTATCGCAGCTTAGTTCCTCCCCCCACTTTCCTGCCCTCTTGTAACTGCACATACAGTAATCTACGTGGAAGCCTCTCATCATGCATACATATGACGTAACCAAGCCATCGGAGTTGATGTTTTTAGATAGTTGCTTCAATGCTTGCACTGTTTCTCCTCTCCAAGATTGTGGTGTGCGGGTTCCTCTTGCCATGTGATGCCTAAGATATTTTGAAGGCATCGAATGTGAAACGCCTCAAGAGGTTTGATGTTTCGACGGTAAGTTGTCTATGACTCGCTGGCATAAAGTAGGGTAGAAAGACACACAAAGATATAGACGGTAATTTTCTATTAATTGTGAAGCCTTTGCTTATAAACACCCTAGGAGAGACGACCAAATGATGCTGCTGCTTGTTTTAGTCTAAGTTAAATCTCCTCTTCGAAGTTGATTTTCAGGAGAGGTAACTGCTGAGGTACTTAAATGAAGGTAAATTTGTTAGCTCCTCATCAGATATTCTAAATATCGGTGGTTCAGGTGATATGTTTACTGACCATTGCGAGATGATTTCGGTCTTCCTGGTGGTGAATAAGGTTGATATGGTCGCAACATCCTGACTATGATTATCAAAATATTGTCAGAAATTAATTGTAATCGATATAGTAGATATTGCTAGCCTAGGGGAAAAGTCGTTTGGTTTCAATGCCTTCGTACCAGGCTCGATTCTTTGCGAGTAGGGACACAAAATATTCGGGTGCTTCAGAAGCAGCTTTGGGACGTATTGAAAGAAGGCGAATAATACGATGTCATATAATCCGTTACCAAAAAACAATTTTTTAAGCGTCGGCTGAGTTGCTCCAATAAATTAACGAAGAATTATTTGGACACTGAAATGAATGTGTGGCACAGTAGCGTAGGTGCTTAGACGTAGACAGGTCATCTGCTTGCAGAGATTGTACATACACTTCTTCTAACGGAAGAAAATGAAGTATCACTCAACATTTTTTGCAAGATCTGTTTTATGGTAAAAAAAGTAAAATTCACGAAAACCTTTTTCCCACAAAGTTATTGAAGAGAGTCTCCTACAGAAGTATGAAGTTCGGGGAGGGAAAGTGAGGAAGGTTTGAAATTCGACTAGAAAATCTGAAGGGAAGGGAACAAAAGAGAATACCACGAGAGAAAGTTATAAATAATTGAGTGGATAAATGCACAGTCCATAAAAATGAATAATATATTCACCCTTGTGCAAAAGTATAAATCACCATCTGGAATCATAATTAGACATTTGCAATAGATTAATCGGTATATATTTATTGTAGGCTGCAATGTTGTGATATATTTCTCTAAAACTTGTGACAACATGTTGGAGTTCATTCTTCCCTGGAAAAAAACATCTTCTCTAGCCCTGATGAAACGTTTTAGCCCTTTACCATAATAAAACTACCTCCATTATTGACATTTGGTGCCATACAAGCAAGGTGAAATGCCTTACCATTTTCCTTTTTCACAGAGGTTGGCATAGAATTGCTGGAAATCTGCAAAATTGTACAAAAAAAAAATTAAATAATTTTCTTCAAAGATATATGTAAATGGAATTACTATAATTACCTATAAACAAGAATAATATAGTCTTTCTTAGATATGTAGATGAAAAAACATTTATCTAACCAGATTTTCATAGGTTTAATTTTTGTAATCTATAGGCTACTGATGAGGTATTTTTCTCTTGACTTTAGATTTCTATCACGTCCTTTATGCCTTGCATCATTTTAGCCCTTCATCTTTATGTATTTCTCTAACTGCTCTGGGTGATACTTTTGAAATTTAATCTTCAAGCAAATTCAGATGTTTTGCCTGCCATTCTGTAGTATAGAACAAATGAGAGGTCTTTTCTACGTGTTGTAAGACGTTTTCTGCCACTTCTTTTCATTGATACCAATTTCTTGGTCTCTTAATAACGTGTTATAATGTTTTTGTATACCATATTAGGTATTCTTGCCTCCATATTCTCTCGTTAAATTGTTCAATGTGCGTTGTCACCAGAGCTTATTTATTTTTATCGCTGTTTTTTGTGATTAATGGGACTTCTTCTCAACACTTTTGGAGGATTCCTTGAAACCAAGACCTTTTCAACTTTTGCAGTTTAGAAAATTTAGTTTCTCCCAGCAAAGGATTGCTTTGTTTAATTCTATACCTAGACCTGAAGAAGTGATACGCACACGTGGCACCAGGACCCGGTATTCTAAAATTAGATTAGACTTAAATTATCTCTGATTTTTTTCTTTACGTGATTCATTTGCATTTCCCTGTAATTTTTCTACTTTTTACAGTACCCCTTTCAGCTATTTTTCCTGGTCAGCGACAAATGGCCGAAAAGCTTTGTTTCACTCATGTTTGCTCATGGCCTGGAGGGTTTTTTCCCCTCAGTCTTAACTACGGTGTGCAGGAAATATTTTGCATGGAGGCTTTTTTGCAATCACTTTTTCTTCTAATGCCTCTATCGATTTTCTATATTATGAACTATCCCACAAAAATGGGTTTAGATCTAGTATGAAAATCACACCCTAATTGATTTTACTTTAAATTTAGAGAAAGAAATTGCTTCTCTTCATTATTGTGCTAGTCTTTCATTAGGATTTTATTCTCTTTAACTTTTCTAATTCTCATCGTAAAGGAATTAATGAGTGTCACCCAGGATGCACCAAATTTTTTATCTGAATCTGCTGTATATAAGAAACCGGAGTTAAGTTATGCTATGACTTATGAGGAGCCTTTTCCCAAATGGGTGTCACATTTATTTATATGAGAACATAATGTATGGCCACCTTTCATGCAATTTTTAGCATAAATTTCTATAGTGCTACATTTCTTGTTGATATGGTTTTAGGTAATAATAAATGTAGCCTTATATTTTAAAGATTCTATAAAAGTCACCTTTAAAGTTTGCCCTTAAAAGCCTGTCGCGTTTTCCAAAGTGACCTCGATAGAGGCCATTAACACAAAGGGGCGGCAGTTTTTTCTCCGGTATTGAGTTGTCTTAAGACCTCTTTCTATTTTTTCTATGGAAGTAAGCTAATCAATGATCTGACTATGTTAATGATGGTTTTCGATGATTTTTAATAAAAAACGTTTATATATGATTTGATTCTTACTTGAGTTTACAACAAAATAAGAACGAATTCGCATCAGGCAGAATATATGTAAAGAGATCTGCAAAGATCTCTTTACATATATTCTGCCTGATGCGAATAATAATACAGCTAGAGGAAGGAAAAATGTGCGGAAGACACTGAAGTCTCATCATCACACTACAGAAATTAAGGCCCGAAGAGGGACTTATGTTGGTTGGAGGCCACAGAATCTTAAAAATGTTCGCCCCATCAATGTTTGTTCACCTTGCTATAACTGACATCGCCTTGCGGGTGAGTAAAATCATAAATAAGAAGATAAATTGGGGAGGGAGCAATTTAAAAGAAAGATGGGCTGGAAAATGGCAAGAATTTAAAAAAAATTAATATCCAAACCGGACCCAATTTGATGACGTGAACCAGCTTCTCCCTCCTGGCGGGACAAAAGAGTAGAGAAAGAAGGCTGGTCGGCGACTAGCCTACTAAATTAGCCACCGGCCAAGAAAATAGAGGAGAAATGGGTTATAAAAGTGGGTGAAAACAAGAATATGGTGATGTGTAGAAGGAATAATGCCTAAGTATCCTCAATCTAGTTTGAAAATACTTAGGCAGGTTTCAAAGTCCTGGAGAGTGCAGGGATGTGCTGAGAGAAATATAAGTGGTATTAGAGAAGAAAAAGAGTCTAAGATTGATGACCTCTTGGACTTAAAGAGTAGTCAGAAGAAAATTACCTTCAAGTATTTGGCAGACGATGAGTGAGGAAGGAGATAGAAACTGTAAGTTCTTACTGTTTTGAGCTGAAGACTTTAAATTGAGTGTAGTGGAGTGGGAGTATAGTTTGAAAGAAGAATTAGAACAATGCGTATTGTCTACTTAATGGGGTTTTCTAGGGTTAAAATTAGTAGATAGCCAGGGAGTCGAAGGAGCAATAAATGGGTAACAAGTAGCGTTAGCAAACAAATACTCTGAATTTGTATCGATATTTATGAAGAATGAAATCCAAGTTCGGAAAAGAAAATATGACAATCATTTCCTGATTTGTACGAGGTAGAAGACCACCTCAAAGATAAATTGATTGACTAGGGACTGATAGAGAGAAAACTGCAAAACTTTGTCTATGATAGCATTTCACTTGGTACCTAGTCAAATAGCACGTTATGCTGGCTCGAATAGAACTTCAGGAAGGTTCCGATCACTCAGTTGACATCAGTAATTTGACAGGCCTGGAGAAGCTCCGTGCCCATCCTCCTCATTACCGCTCAGCATCCTTTTTTTTATGAAAATCACTTCAACCTTTGCAGAGGATTACCTTGTACATCTGCTTCAGTTGGTTGCTGGAAGCGTTGTACTTTCTTCATGCCGAGTGAAAATTAGGGACGGTCCAGTTAGTGATATAACTTGAACTCCTGGACGGGCCTGGGAAAGTTAGTGCGCTTCCTCCTTTTTCCCTCTCAGCAATTTGTTCTCTAACGATTATGACCTCCACCTTTATTCTACCTGCAACTAGGTGTATGGTCCTACTCGGGGTGAAACTCCCTCTTATAAATGAAACGTGGAAGAGAAAGACACACGATCTCATGTTCCCATTAAACCAGAGTAAATTGCCGTACTTCTATCTGCAGTAGAAGCACGTCACAATGACCTTAGTGTCTGTAAGGATGGCGCAACTAAAGATGGAAACTCTACTATGGGTACAGGTATGGTGATGCTAGAGCGTTTTGACGATCTTTTATGCCCTTATTCTACTCTTATTGTCGTAACTGGACTTCGTCCATAGCTTTCTTCTACATTCGATTGGATGTATTGGTTTCTAAATCTTCCAGGTTTGTTACCTAGCCAGTTCCGCCACTCCTACCTACCTAACACGCGATCGGGAATATTTGGTTTAGAGTTAAGGTGGAGTGGAGGGGATAGCATATCAGTGTTACTAATTATGTGGAGGATAATTTAATAAGTGCTAGACGACCTTGATATCGGTCCACCAAGGGTTGAAATCTCACAGGTTATTAATATAAATAAAGATGATAATAGAATTCTTTTCATCAATGATAAATCACTAATTCCGTAGCATAGACCTCTCACTAGCAATGCTACGAATCCGGCGCTTAACGAACTACAATATTTTTTGGAATCAGCAACTCAAGCACTCGGGGCCTTGAATATTGTCGAACAGCCGCTGCAGATTCAAGAACCAGTCCAACTACTTCACTTACCAGCATTCGGAAAAAAAGCTGACGCCTTCAGCACCACGGAGTTATTAGTATCCTCGATTTTGTCGTACAAAATCCCTGGCATCATGAGCGGGCCTCGGGTTTTTTAAATCCACGTAGCCGGAAAGCGAACCAAGTCAATGGAAACCGCAATAACCAACAGAATAATGGTAACAACCAAGGTAACAACATTAATATTAACCATGCTATTGTTAATGGAAATGATGATGTGGTTTCCCCTTTCAAAGATGTTTAGAGCCTAACAAACCCCAAATTATGAAATCTTTAAATAACTCATAAAGGCTGGCAACCTTGCCACCGGATCTTTAAACACTGTCCCTGGCCAAAATAATTTAATTAGAGCTTGCCAAGCAAAAGGTTTAAAAATCTTTTTCCCCAAGGGTTACTCTTCTTATGAGTTAACCAGAAAAGGAATAGGTAACATTGTCAAAGAAATGGTAGCAGCGACACCTTTGAACAATCCAAGGATATAACGTTTGGTCACAGATTATTTGCAGTCAATAAAAAAATTTCGGCTGTCCGGCCTATTTACGATATGAGTAGTCTTACGCCACAGTTCAAATCCCCAGGTTTTCCTTACCAATGTAGGTAAAGTTTTTAACAAATTAGATCCTGATGAAATACCCAGTAAATTAGATTTAAGTAACAAGTTTTACCATATAAAGCTTCATCCGATGGCCAGACAGAATTTCGGAATAAAACTAAAAGTCTTTAAAGAAGCTTTTAGGTTTAAAGATTGCCAAGGGGATTTTCTGGCTCCCCATACATTATGCAATCAATCATCTCTACGATATGATATTATTTGAGTGAAAATTTGGTGTTAAAAGCTAGGCGTACTTAGATGACTTCTTAATTATAGGACGCCTAGATAATGTTTGAAGCTCTCTTAAGAAGTTTTATGTTCAAGTCTTCAAATTAACCCTCAAAACTCCATTATTACTCACTGCACTAGCTTAATTTGTCTAGGAATTAGGATTAATATCAGAAAGTGCTTTCTTTAACTAACGTCAAAATTAAAAGACAAAGTTTATAATTCATTAACTTCAATTAAAAATCTCCACTTTTATCAAATCAAAAAACCTCTTTTGTTTGAGATTAGCACGATTGCTAAACTCTATTTTACCCATACTCAAATCACCCTTTTTGGGGGTCCAGCTGTCCTATGGTAATTTCTTTTTCTCTTCCAATTGTGTAAAGGTTTCGGCTCTGGCGCTCCTGCTCTATTGCAGGCCGGTTCCCTGGGCTCGTTTCAAAGCGCGCGGATTATTCGTTTTCTTTGATGCTTTCCTCGAAGGAATTGGGCTGCGATGGGGCAGGTGTGCCTGGGCTACCCCTAATATGTTTCTTCTTGAAACAAGTGTATTGTGGTTGGCTCTCTTTTTGTTGGCTAAAGTTCAAATTTATTCGGATAATATGCCTGCCATATATAATGCTAAAAAGGGGAAAATCCCCTTTGAATTCTTGGGTTTTCTTTCAGAAACTACCTTGATCAAAGTCTCAGAATTATTTGTGGCCTCCGCCGTCAGCATCAGATACGTGCGCACCAGGAGCAACGAGGCGAAGCGGGTCTCCCGGACCTTCTCCACGGGACCGAAGAAGGAACCTTGGGTGACGTCCAGTAGGTCCCCTTAGACTTTGCCTATATAAGGCCCCCCGCAGGTTGGGAGACCTATGTTAAACACTATAACCACAGCACACGACCTACACTCACCACATTAAACCTACATTTGCATAAAACATTTCACATATTCCATACACACTCAGAGATTCATCACACAGTACAAAAATCACTACACTAGAGGCCCACGACAAGAAAACATCAATCAATTACGTGCTCACCTCCTACAGTGCGTGCAGCTAGATAGAAACCGGCAGTGGCAAGAGGTCGTCCGCATCACGGACGACTCCCGTTGCACTAACCCCTCCTTCTTTTGGAAGCACGTAAAAAGGTTGCTAGGCACTTACCCACCCAAAGCCATCACCCTCCGAGTAAACAACCAAACACTCACAGACACTAACGCCATCCTCGACGCATTTAGATCCCACCTGGACACAGTATATACACACAACCCACCTAAACCACACGCGTATGAGCACTTCCAAGAATTCTAGGAGTGGTGTCGGCCCACGATCACGAGCTAAGGCCCGCCCTCCTGATACGAATAGAGCTGCTCGACTAAACAGCCACACTCACCACTCCCAGCACCGTCGAGGATACAAAACACTACATTAAAATAACACCAAAACGTGACCCAGGACCCTCTGGGCTAACAGCCACACTAATACACAACCTCCCCGCAAACATATACCCCACACTTACACACCTATTCAACGCCTCACTAGCCTCAGGCCACTTCCCTGAAATATTCAAAGTCTCTCACAACATACTTCTACACAAAACGAACAAAGACCCCAAACACCCAAACAATTACAGGCCTATTGCTCTATTAGAGCACCGAGGAAAAATACTCGAACGCATTATCAACTGCCGCCTACGGGAATACTTGGAAGAGAGGGACTGGTTCTCCCCCCACCAATATGGGTTCAGGAGGGGTGGCCCACTCAGGCGGCTGTGACCATCGTTCACGACAGATACATAAAAAAGGCCAGGTACATAAAAAAACACTCCATCAGCAAGGACGTGAAGAAGGCCTGTGATAAAGTGTGGCACGAGGGACTCCGTTGGAAACTCGCCATCAATACGGATTACCTTTCTGCACCAGAAGGCTCCTCTCGCACTACCTCACTGAACAGAGATGCCACATAAAATACAACAATACCCTCTCACTACCCTTCACACCACGCTTAGCCGTTCCCCAAGGAAGCGTACTGGCACCCACACTATACATCATGTACACAAACGACACCCCACGCCTTCCAGAAAACTGCTGTTACACATATACAGTGTCCTACGCAGATGACGAGACCATTCTCGTCAGCGGCCGCGGACCAGAAGAAATCGCGCTCCACGCACAAACAATACTAGACGCTAAGACAGATTACGAAGATAAATGGCTGATGCCACGAATCCTCAGAAGACTCAGATGACACTCTACAGCAAAAGAGATCACTTTATGCATAACCTACAAATCTTCTCACACACACCAGACATCTATCATCTAAACCCAACAAGGCTCGAATACACACAACATACAAATATCCTTGGGGTAACTTTTGATAAGACCCTCAGGTTCAATATACACTCGAACATAAGACAAGCAAGAACCTCACGTACAAACACATCGCTGTGCAGTTTCTACCCTGCGGGCATAAAACTTCAATTACACCTATACAAAACACTCGTGCGACCTCTTCTCACGTACGCCACACTGTCATTCGTAGCCGCGAGTGACACATGAAAGCAGAAGGCTCAGCGCATTCAGTGCTCTGAAGCGCGCTTGCCGCTCTCCCCTGTACACGAGAATGTCCACACTATACGACAACAACAAATTAGCACCCCTCAACACATACGCTCACACCAGACTAACAAAACAACTCATGAAACTAGCCAGAGATCCATTATATACCTTACTACATGTAAGACGGACTGCGATGACAGCGCTATACCCCGCGCCCCATGACCACCCGAAACCCATACCGTTCTTTGCATCTGCTAAAGGCATCATGAATAACGCGTTTCTGACTAAGCAGGCACGTTCTTCTTCCTGACCAACCACCAACCGTCCCACCTCGAGACCAACATAACCACACCACGCATCGGTGTCTAGCCCCCGACCTATCAACTCTTCCTATTCCCTTTCAAGTTATTTCCGCAACCTTTTCCTCTACGACTACCTGTTCGCCTGTTACACAGTAATCCCTCTCTGTCCTTTCTATACACACATCATCATCAGGAGACCTGAGTTGGTCCTCGTCTTTCGAAGTGCGCGCATCACTCGTTTTCCCCCGGCCTCCTACCCAGGATCCTCCGTAATTTTGTATTATTTTATAATTCGCTAAATGATGTATAATACTGAATCAATTTGACTTATTTTAATCTTTAAATTGAATTTTTTATCTTAATTACTACTTCAACTTTTTTCTGCTTATTTTCCTCATTTCCTCCTTGCTTTCTTCCAATTTTGTACTTCCATCTTTATAAATAAAAATGAAAATTTAAGATAAAGAGTAAATCTAGTCTAAAAGTGAGGAAAAAAAGATGCCAATCTTGGCCGATACACTGTTAGAGTCAAAGTTGAGCCTGAGTTTCTGGCCGCCCGATGGGGACAGGTGAAACACCACACCAAATTTAAGGGGTAAGGGGAGGCAACTTCCCTATGCTCTATCATTGTTAGAGGGGCTCTCCAATCATCATGCCCCACGAACCTGCAGCTTTGACTTTTATGTCGATCTACGCCCCCCTGTGGTCGCCCAGCCAGAGCCTCTCCACATATCTCATAGAGGAAGGAGAGGGGGCTTCCACTCTTCTTTCTTAATAATTAAAGGGATTTTGACTTTACCCTTTCTGAAGCCGTCCTTGAACAGCTCTGCCTATATTGAATAGGTGGCCTTTTTATGCACATTTTCAGGGCCCCTTTCCAAATATCTCCTATCAGAAAGGGTGTTTTCCCATCTCATTTGCTCACACTCGGGAGTTTCTCTTTTGTTGACTTCTGTAGATTTCTTTCCGGGAGATTCTACAGATGTGGTGGGTCTCCCCTCTGCTTTTTTAGGGGCCCACCAAGAATATACTGTTACAAAGCAAGCAAGGCCTGAGTTACTGGCCGCCCGATGGGGACACGTGAAACACCACACCAAATTTAAGGGGTAAGGGAAGGCCACTTCCCTATGCTCTTGCCAAAGCATCTCATAGAACCAAGGTCATGGAAATTGATGTAAATCCGTTTGTTTGCTCCTCTGTTTCTCCCAATGGATATTGGTATGCCTTGGTTACTTCTGGATCCCTCACCGAGGGACTAACTGCCGTTTAAGAGCCATATGGATTCAAGTGCTTGTTACTTATTCGCTTCACTGATGGAAACATGTTGCCCAAAGGCATTCTATCCATGAAAGGGTAGCAATATCTATACTCATTAGTAGAGAAATGAATGTCACTCATTTCTTCACCCGCGGCGGAAAATTCAAATGTGCATAATTTTACCGCTCTTAGGGCAATCAATCGCTCGCCATTGCGAGTGACACCGGACTCTATTATGAATTCCGTGAAAGGGATGGTTTTTGCGAGGGAACTCTTGATCGGCGCCTTAGAATAAATCACCGAAGAGCTAACCAACAAAGGAGAGGTCAAAGTTGAGCGTGTGATGAGAAAACAGTGGAGGTCATCTAGACACATTTCCCTCTTCGTCTTGTTTGTACTGGACAAGCTCTATGAGAATGTGAGTGCGACTTGATATCGCTATCTCGTCAACGCTTTCGGACGGCTGTCGTGGTGGAGGTACTACTGCTGCCGCTTCGGCCACTCGAATATTTCCTGTAGTCGAACAAAGCTTGTTTTACCGAAATTCTTGGGAAAATGTTGCAAGGCAGTACACACTAAAACCATATTGTGTAAGGCAATTGTGTTAATTTTGAATAGCTAAACAGTGGCTCAAATAAAAAAATGTACCATATATAGCCCGTACAATGAGATTCTGGCTGTTCAGGCTACAGACGGACTCTCTTTTTGCGAGGCTAATAATTTTTTATTTGGCGTTCTGTGCGACCTATCACATATTATACCGCTAGTTTTATGTACCTTTAGTCCCAAGAGCATGATTGCTTCTGTGTCCTTTCGGAACCATACTTTGGGTTTTATATCCATGCCCCAGTCCTCCCATTCATAAAACTGGCGGCATCATGGTATCACGTATCACTTCAACTAAAACCATGGTTATCCCCTTCCTACTACCCAATCGCATACAGTTAGCCGGAATGACGGCGCTCACAATAAAGTCTTTAGAGGTGATGTTGAGTCTCTACTCTGGGGTTTCTAATGTTACCGCCAGAAGGAAGAAGAGCACAATCTAAAATTGAGACAACTGTTTCTGAAACCACTTCGTGTACCAAAGATTTCGAGGTTTAGGAAGCAAAGAACTCGCATGGAGAGCTCCATCTGTCCATATCGATGAAATTAGGTCTGTTAAAGAGGCCATTAAATTCTTCTCCGGCAATCTCATGACCATGGACCTATCTACTCTTCTTAAAAATGTAGAGGATTTGCCAACAGACCGCTTTATTTCTAGTCAGCCGAGTGTTAGACACCGTTAGACAAAAGCAATATGCTTATATGCGCTAAACGCACCACGCAAACGGTTTTAGCGTAGCTGAAATTCGTTGACCTAGAGGTTGATGATGGTATATTTCGAAGCACATCTGCCTCTTTACTTGGCAGGCAGACGAGTCTTCCATTAACGAGGAGACTCCTCTTATAGTGGTGTGGAAGCGTTTTAAAAGGTTTCGAGGCAAACTCCCCTTCGACATTTCTCCCGGGACCGCAATCTTAGACCCCACTTCTTTCGAGGAATTCTTTGCTTTAGCTCTCTTTATATTCTTTAGCCGGGAAGCAAAGCCGCAAAATTTCATTCCATTTCGTGATTTTTTGACGGCCGCCGACTAGACTTTCCCTCTAGAGGGGAGGAAACATTTAACGATAGGTTGCGTTCTGCTTTTGCTTTGCGCGCTGGCATTAGTCTGTTCAGAACGATATCCCGTATGCCATGATTTGACATCTAGATTTGTTTATTATACTCGATACACAATGGAAATTGGATACTGTGCTCGCTTTTTGCCAACTTGCTCTTTGGCAGTGTTCCGCTAAATTTCAATAACTTCCTGCGTGTGCAAGTTGATGGTGAAATTATTGTATGTTAGATTAACTTTTTTACTGTACAGCGGTTGCCACTTGTCTTTTGCGGAGTGGGTTTTCAGTAAGTTCCATTCTACGGTTGAGAGGACCCCATTCCAATTTTCATATCTAAATTCAAATGTGATAATAGATTAGCAAAATAATGAATAGCAATAAGGCAGTCCCGCATATATGTGTCTAAAGTGTCACACCTTTTGTTTTAAGCATCAACTGTATAATCTCATTGGTGTAGAAAGAAGTTCTCGTTACGTTATACGACTTTTCAAAATAATTTAGTTCTGCCAGATGACAACTCTGGACTGTCTAGGCGAAGAGGAATTAAAAGACACCAATCGCTATGCCGATTCGTACATGTTTCGGTTTTCCTTATCAAAGACTAAGGTGGTGATCTTCTGTCTACTGCTCCACCGAACATTAGAAATTCCTGAGGTATTTATAGTGATTTGTTTATCTATGTAATCCTTTATATCTCGTATTTAATATTACATCAACTAAACTAGAGTGTTCTGAACCCCGGAGAAATATAGCCATTTTTGCACCATTTAATATTTAAAAAAAAACTTTTCACATACTCATAGTTTTATCTCACTTAACCTTTAGCATTATTCACTGTATGTTAATATGTCTTTCTAACTCGTTGTTTTTATGGCTGCTGCATTTCTTAGTATTATACTCATCTTTCCCATGGTTTCCATTCTTGGATTTGTGATGAGCATTCCAATATATTACCATAGGATTCTTTAAGCAATTGCGTAATTACAGACGTATGTTACGGGTCGTTGTTGCTTTGTTGAAGGCAAAACTTCCCACCAAAATTCTTTTTAATGAAGTTAGAAGATTTTCTTATAAATTAGCTAAATAATATTCCTTATTGTTCCTTCGATTATAGCAAGTGCTCTTTTATCATTGGTTTGGTATCAAAGTAAACACAAATTATTTTATTTCATTGACCCTGCTTTACTGTCTTTTTCTGTAGATGAGTTTCAATAACTCTCTCTTACGAAATGCCCACTGGAATTATGTCTATATAGTCATATTGTAAATTAGTCGTTGCGTAATACTTTCTTCTAAAATATTTAAAAGGTGCGCATGTACAAACGTAGCATGCGTCAACGGGAGGTTCATCTAGATATGGATACATTCTATCAACAATATTGAAGATAAATCTCAAACAATAACGCCATTTGTGGATAAACCTCAAAATATCTGCTTCTAAATTTTAAATATGACCTTGCGTAACAATTTCAAATGTCAATAATTTATTTTTCTGTGCGGAATTTTCAGTTTTGCAGTCCAACTAAATTGGTTAAGGAGATATTCATGTGCTTACTTGATTCCAGCGTATCTTCGGTATGTTCCTAGCTTTTAATTCTGTGGAGCTGGTTGACGTCAGAAGTGAAACCAAATTTGAATTGAAACAAAAAAGTAGGATAATATTCGTATGATGAAAGAAGCCTACTATATACCGAATTCCATTTTGTAGCTTAATATAGAGAGTTGTCTAAAACCAAAAAGTATGCTAAAACGTAATAGAATGATTTGATAAACATAAATTTGAATTTTTACTGTGTTTTGGGAAATGATGAAGGTGTATACATCTTCTAAATTCTAATGCTTATATAATATGTATATAAGGAATTTCTCATTTTTTCACCCCAAATAAAACTTTTTTCCTTCCATTATGTGGTAAACACAAATCTGCAGACATTCAAGAACGATGATCAGCTAGCTAACTAAATATTCTCGCCACCTAAATGCCAGATTTGAGAGAAAGTCATAAACCACTTTATCAAATTACTCAGGAATTCTCGCCTCTAACGTACACCTTCCCATTTGCAACTCAGTTAGCTTAAACAGGAAAGATAAGTCTCCTGCCTTAGATACCGTTCCTGAGTTTAAACATTGTATCTCCACACAGAATTAGAGAATTTTACAGTAAAGTAACAAGAGAGACAAGTTTATTCCATTTACCTGTCCTGAATAACTATCTAAGCCATGCAATGTGATAATAAAATCGTTAAACGTTTATACCAGCATCAATCTTCGTCATCAGAATGAAAACGTAAGAGTGCGTAACTCTCCCCCAAATCATTAATATTACCCGTTCGAATAGAACGAGATGCAGGCATCTTTTACAACGCACAACCGGCATATATAACCAAAGTATTTGTAAAGCTTCTCTCTATATCTTTAAATATCTCCTGCGCTTCAACGGTTAATATCTGAGCTAATCAATTAGTCATTAGAAATAATAGAACGCCCTTATGCTACGCAAATCCCTCAGCACTAGCACTATCTGCAAATCAGTACAATCCTACCACAGGGTCAAATCTTAGCAGGCACAAATCTCCACACAGACACAAGCACCAATATGAGGTTAGTTAAAAAAGACGCTCATTTTGCTTATGAATCAATGCAGTGCATAATGGGGCACATTAACTCGGATGCTCACCAAAACTTGCAGAAAAGGCCTCTTTAGCATCCCCTTTTGGCAGAGTACAAGTACTTGGAGTATGAGCTTAGCTCATTACACTTGCTTGATAAGATATGATGCTCTGTCAACGCGTCTCATTCCTGTTTGCAATCAAGGAAAGTTAACACACAAAAATCTCAAAAATTTAATAAAAAAACTGGATGATCTAACTTTCAAGCAAAACACAACGTCTAGACTGGAAATTCAGCTCTTAAACTTATTGCTGAAAGCTTGCAAGCTGCTTTACTATATTTATTTATAAAGTCCTTCAATCAACTTTGACGCAAGGCAGAAATAATTTTCCAATTAAGTTAAATCTAGCTCTAAATCCTGCCATCCCTCACAATTCTCATTATCATGTGCAAAGAGGCATGTAATTCCTTTTTTCTTTAAACTCATTCATCTCTAAGGTCTATTCGTGTACTTGGAGATATACAGATTGTCAGGTCAATCAACTCTTCAAATCGCAGAATGGTTGCAGGTTGGCCGACTATATTCGTTGATCGATTCTTTCAAGATACCTTGAATATGGGCGAAAGGGATTCTGCAATCACATCATATATAGAGGGTCAATGGGTTTGATCGTTCAAAAATCTGTCATAAAAGGTATTTTTGTGTGAGTAAAAGTTCATTAATTAACTTTAATTCTCATACTTAGGGGCACATACAGTGTCAAACATGAAAATTCAGACCAAATAAACATAAATGACATTCCTATAATCTTCTTTTTTCACTATGAAGGCTATTCTAGGGTAACTTGGCTCGTTCCGAACACGCTGCTATACTCTGTTTATATATGCATGTGAATTTTTAGAAGCTCATTGGGGTGGTATTAGGTGAAACAAACATCCGCCTTTGATTACACCAGGTTAGTTCATAAATCATTACTAAATTTTAAAATGTAAATTTTTCGATTCAATATTCATATAAGCGCATTTGCTGAATTTCAACATATTTGTGCGTTCAACCATGTGCCATTTCAAAAATATTCCATTTTTAATTAAAATTTACGTAAAATATGACGCGTGCTTTGCAATATCGTCGCAACAATCTCATCAAGAGCATGAATGTTAATCGAGAGTGCATCCTATTTTTCACTCCAATGAAACTTTATTAAAATTAGGTGAGAACACACATAAATCAAGCATAAATCATCATCTTAAACCTAAAATTCCACATAAACACAAATAAGTTTATCAAATTCCTTAGGAACCCTCGCTTCTGACTTAGACCTGTCATTTTGCCATTCAGTTTGCTCAAATAGCAAAGATATGCCACATGTCTCCTAACTTTGTCATAACAAATTGTCTTAAACTAATAATGGTGAATTGTACAATACAGTAACTAAAGAGCAATTTTATAACCTGTATAAAAGCATGTAAAACGTTGACTTTAATAAATGATACAGACGGATATATCATCTCATTCACATCATTGTTACTTCTCTTGTCAACCTCTGTGTATCCTCTTGCATGAAGTGAATAGGAGCTTTTCTGATTCAAAATGTAATAGCACTCAATTAAATCATTAAACTTTGTTATTCACGCTTGTCCATGATCAATTTAATATTTTTTATCATTCAATCCCAACCAGTAATCGATTATAGCAAAAGTCAATTGTCATCACTCGTTAGAGCAAAATGATAATATTTATAATGAACTCATCACAACGAGGATATTTTTATCCATTGAAACGGCTACTCTTCGAAGAATCTTGCTACCGAACTCGCTCCGAAAATTATGGTTAATAATCCTGTCTTATCCGATGCACAAAGTTCTTTGTGGTATTTCGGGAGTAACATTGCATTTATCGTGATGGCGGAGTGACTTATGCATGCAAGCTTGAGCGAACTCAAATGCATAGAAATCCTGTTCGAGTCAATAATTCGTGAAACTTTAATCTCAGCATCTCTTCACCTAATTATCATGACAGCGTGAGTGCCTACCTCTCTCTCTCTCTACATAGGATTATTATTTAACCTAGTAAGCAACCTCCGCCACTTTTTAAGCAAACATACCACATAAATGGCAATCAGCCCATCTCTGACAAAAACGCTGGATCGGTAGGGTTTCTAAGCGTTTAACTGTGATCTCATAACAGAATAATTGCAACTGATCTACTAGTCATAAAAAATTGTGCAACGGCACCATGTCCCGCAAATCGCTCGTCCAGCGCCAAAAGCACCACGCAGTCAAATCTCAGTAGTCAAAAACTAGACCACAGACTCCAGCACAAATCTAAAGTCACTCATTTAAGGACGCTAAAATCACCTCTGCAAAATTGCAACCGCATACCTCAGCCGGGATTTAGCTGGAGGCGCATCAGAGGTTTCAGAAGGAAGCCTTCTATGGCACCGCTAGAGTTGATTCACTCTGCCCTTAGGACATCACAGTAGCCGTTTCGCACATATTATTTCAACTATAGTAATTTTAGCTTGCAATAAGGAGCAACCAACGCACACAAGTGACATTAAAAATAACACAACTATTAGAGCTAATTCTCAAGCGTAGCCAATCAAATCCTCAGTTTATAGCAAAAGGCTTGCAGGTTGAAAATCGGAAGCAAATATCTAATGAAGGCAAAATTAACGGTAAATCGCACAATTACCAAAATTCTCAATATCATGAGCATATTTAACCACATAATTAATTTCTAAGTCTTCGATTTCGTTTTATTTATAAAGGCTATTCAATGGTAACTTTTATCTTTTTAGACTAGTGTACATATTGTCCCAACACTCATTTATGTGATATTAAATAAAAATCCGCCCGGAGACCACTTATCAAACAATCAAACAGACGGAAAAAATGTTTTTCTTCACCACATTATTCTGTTTAGAAATCATTTTCTAATTTTCTGATTGTAACGTTTTAGATTTAATAGTAATATACATAAGTGACGCTTCTTAATTTTAAATCCAGTAAATTTCCTGTTCTGGGTTAAATGTCAACAAATTGTAGCATTTTGATATTGAATTCTCATATAATACATTAATCTCAAATAGACGCATGTTTAAATATAACGAATGTTTAGCGTCATATTTATGAATTCAACCATATAATGTTGTAACTAGAAAAATTTGACATTTTCAATTTCAAGTTACACAAAAAATATGTCGAATGTATTGTAAAATTCTTCCATTTATCTCCTCCAATAACAACCTCAAAACATTAAGCGGGAGAGCGATTATAAATCCACCAGGCATCGAAGAATGATGATCCTCAGGTAATTTATTGATTGTCCGCACATCATAAACGCTACATTCAGGTGCAGATAAATATAGAATTGACTTTATTTAATTCCTCAGGGAGCATCGCATTTGACTGAGAACTATGATAAATATTCAGAAAATAACTGGCCTCTATTTTTATTGATAATTCAATAAAAATAGTATAGGAGCAGCCCACACAACTTTACTTATAGACATTTTAATAGAGACTGCTTTTTCTTGGGTCAGACTGGATCATGAATGGCTTTGGACGAGAAAAGCTAGTGACTACAGCTTGGAACGTTATTATCTCCCGTTTTGATTGGCGCTTTGTTTAAGAAGCATTCAAAGTAGATGCCATGACTGGTAAGAAGATTTATATACAACATTATAGCGTGAAGAAGCTTTTGCCCAAGGTTTGGGAGCTGGTCTCAAGCTAATTTGAGGTTAATGATTAAGAATATATAACTTAAAATTGCGTTGAATTGGCCACTCACTTCACAAACATTCGCTAGAACTGTTCTTTCGCCATACATATCACTCAATCAGCAAAGATACGCCACAACTCTTAACGCTTCTTTAATTTTCCTTAGCAATGTGTCTAAATCCCCAAATATTAAATTATTCAGAACTAACAGAATATTCCATTTTATACGCTTGTATAAAATTGAATATTAATGAGCAAAATTACATCTCACTTTTCATTTCCGTTCCTAATACCGCTACTCTTAATCTCTGCGCATCCCTTAGCATCAGGAATAGGGAACTTTTTCCGAGTCAAATATATCAAATAAACCATCTAACTTTGTTACCTCCGCTTGTCTAAGATCTAATTGCTTAGGTATTCTCAATTAAACCTATTCTGTAATCAACCACAGTGAAAGTCCATTGTGATCAATCGTTGCAGCAAAGTGGTTATTTTTAAAATAAAGTTAATAGGGGGAAGATCGTTTCATCCCGTTCCACGCTCGCCTTTAATGAAATCTAGAACTGAATTCTCCTGGAATATTTTATTTAATAATTGGTTTACCGCTAGGAACAAAATTCCTGATATGATGGTCCATGTATTAGTGTCTTGTAATATATAAACCAATTTTAGATCAATTATATGCTAAAAACTCCATAAAACTTTAAATAGGATATAATTGCTATCTGTCATTTATCTTCTGTCCCAAACTGTAGAATAAAATTTGCAAATTTTCTTAAAAACTTCAACTATTAGCATCACATTTCTTTTTCAGTAGCTAATAATTATATTTATTTATTTTTATATTCAACCATATGAATCGTGCAGGATTTTGACATATATTTTTACACCTATATGATTAAATGCGGAAAGGAAGGCTGTAGAGGTATCCCCTAGAATGAGTTTAGAAGAAAGTAGAATTAGAGTTTTGATTCTCTAAAGTTACAAGCAAAAACTTTATATAAGACTTACTGTGAAGGAAATTTGCGTAACTGAATGATAAGGCACAGTCAGTCAAGCGAAGGTCTTGAGGTGGTACAGACGTTTCAACTCCGAAAATCTTACCATTACCGATCAACCACTTTCCAGCCTACCAACAACCTAGTATCTAGGACAGATTCAGATGCTGGCTGATCGTAGAGAATGATGGGACTTTACTGTATTTTGAATAATAAATGTTGGTGCTGCTCCATAAAGATTGTTGGTTCCTTTCTGCTTTATAAATGATTCAGGACTTTCTGGCAAACTGATATTAGTTTTGGTACCAACCATGTAAAAGGTAAGCGTCAAGTGTCCTCACTAAAGTTTTAAGTAAAATTTCGAAATTAGATGACCCTACTTTTTTGACATCACTTATTAACATAAACACCGATACACATTTAGAATCATAGAGATCCAAGCACAATGCATCAATACACGCATAAACTTGCAAATATAGAATCATATCAATAGACAAACGACAGAAATTTCACACATACTCAATACACATGTACACTGAAACATACAAGTCAGTTTACCAATAAAACCTGAGAGCTGGAGTCATGTACCTCTCCTCAACTCGTGAAACATCAAGGCCTCACACAACGGGTTGAGGTAGTAGTTGGAAGGGAAAGTGGATAAGGTGAAAAGTTTTACATGAATTTAGAAACTCCATACATCCGAGATGTATGGAGGAAATTGGTAACTTACTTCGTGATGTAGAGAAGAAAGGTTCGAAGTATTTACATACTCTATATCCATTTTTATTATAATACGTCTTACATGCCTGGTAGATGAATGTATATGCATTTACACATATATTATTTCCTCGTTTTCTCTATTTTAATACATTCCATTCCATACTTATTAACTACTCTAAGTATGTATATACAAGGAGAAATAAAGTAGAATTAAAATCCCACGCTAAGAGACATCATACAAAATGACTAGGCTTGTACGTGCATAATTTTTTACTTACCAGCGAGCACCATATATTCTTCCCCTTTGTCAATGTCGGCTGTGCCATTTTTCTATATTCGTGCTTTACCGGTAGTGACAAGCTAAGATATTTTTTTTTAATAGGTTGTATTGTAGAGAATTTAGAAGAAGCGTGTCCAAATAAGGCTTTACTGATTACGACAAAAGGGCTAAACACCGAGTGCAGTAAATGTAATTCTAGAAATAAGTAACTAATGATTGAGGATATATGCTTACTTATTAAACTAGATCAATAATTACTGAAATTTATGAGGTTGAGCTTTAAAAGTATAAACGTTGCATTTTTCATAGGTACGCAGTGTATGAGGTTGTTAATGTGCGCATAATGTGAAAGCAGAAATAAAGGACGGAAACTATATTTTAGAGATAATACGAGACGAGTGTAGATGAATAAATGATTTTGGATAGCCACTTAAGGTCATGAGTCACAACTAACTATGGTCAGAGGTGTGTTTTGGCTGATAACAATCATACGATACTCGGTCTAATGATAAACCACTTCCTGGAAGTTTGGAGTGAATGAATTCTTCATATTATTGATAAATATAAGCAGAAATGTGCATATTAAATGAGTCCCATCATCGTTGAATTGAGCTATGGAGATGCCATTCCCCCTCACAAATTTCACTACATAAAAATAGTGAATTCACGATTACGTTTGACCTGAGAAGCGCTGTTATATTCCTCTACTTGATTCCTTTGCATACGAAGGGATCTTACTGAACTAAAACTAAACATGCCATTTGATTATCAGCCGTTCTATTGCGGGGGAGGAGATTAGGGCAGAGAGAGAGCCTTCATTTTTTATGTTTTCTTTCACAGCAAATATGTTTGGCCTTTTAACACAGAGTAACTCCGGGATATTTTTTTTACGATCGATTCATGTTCTTTTTCTTACGGACTTCTGGTGACTCCAATTCCTCTTGAACAAATCGTCATATTTGTTCAATCTCCGTTCCGGAGTACGAATTTGACTACACGTCCAACCAACCAGAATGAAAATACTTGCAAATGAACTAAAATTACCCAAATTAACACAAAATACACCGTTGTTCATAACAGATATCAAGTCACAAGTTCTATAGAGAGTGCTAACTATGTTTATTTTGATATGAAACTTAGTTAGAAAGGTAAACCTTGGCCGCCATTTATGGTATACAAGATATGCATTTAATATCTGCATCGTTGGACCAACGGCAAGACAAATCCTGACATTAGTGACGAAGATTCCTCCATTGTTGAAGAAAATGAAAAGGAAGAAGTGTTTTTTGACAAGAAATCAAAGTGAGGGTGCATGTGAGGGGAGGGCGATAGGGTGTGTGGAAAGATAGAGAAAATAGACAAGTGGAGAAAAGAGAAAAAAGTGTGGTAGGGTGCATAGAGATGCTTAGGGTCTGGTGATCAGACTTATCACTTTTATTGATTCATTGGTTGCGTGTATTTTTTGTTGTTATAATAGATTTTTGGTAATAATTATAAATTATTATAATTATTATGGCGTTCAAGCCCTTTGTCTTAGCAACTTTAATCTTTTTGGTTTATGTTGTGCATTGCTTGCTTTGTATATGTTTTTAAATATGTTTAAGTGCCTGCTTAATGTCTTGTTTTTTTGTGTGTGTGTGTGTTTTTTCGTGTATTTTGTCTCTTCTGGTTGGAGATTCTTGTCAAAATCGGGGGTTTCTTCTTAATCTTGGTTAAAGTTGTCTTCATTGGTGAGTGGTCTTCATTGGTGATTCGAGTTTTCATTTTCTTGTTTCTTTTTTCTTCACAGGTTTTTTTCATCTCTTTTTATGCATAGAACGGTACTTCGTCTCCGCTAGCCACTCTGTTGGCGGAGGTGGGGAATCTGGGGCGACAGTCAGCTCTTCTGTTCTGGTTAATCATCTGGGTGATTTCATCACTTAGTTTCCGATTAACCATAACCTGCATTTTCCGGGTCCGTTGTTCTATGACTTTGTTAATGGGAATTATCCCCACCTCTCTGACCAAGTCTTCTTGCCGTCTTCTTTCGTGCCTGCGTGTACCCGTGATTAGGTACATGCATTTATTTTGCACTACTTGAAGACGCCTCTTTTGTGTTTTTGAGACACATGAAAGGGTGGAGGTGGGGTAAAGCAACGTAGATCTTACAAGGGCATTGTAGATCTTCTTCTTGTTGCTCTTACGTAGATTTCTGAATCTGTATAGAGTTCTGACAGCGGACGTGGCTCGAGAAATTCTTTCTTCGACGTACTTTTTGTACCCGGTAGAGGTGATTTTCATACCGAGTACATTGCATTCGTTGGTGTAGGGGTATCGCGTATCCCCCACACGCACGTCTGCCCTTGAGGTGCGTCCGATGGGGACCACCTTGAATTCCCCTTGGTTTGTTCTTATTTTCCATTGAGCCTCGTAGTTGTTTAGGTTCGCGATTTCCATCGCTGTCATGCGAGCTTGCCACGGCGCATTCCTCCATGGAGATACGATTATCTGGCTGAAATCATCGGCGTATTAAATATTGAGGGAAGAGGAGTACACAGGGGCTGGGACGTCCGCGGTGTATATCGAGGAAAGGGTGGGGGACAGCCACACCCCCTGCGGGAGGCTCGCAGTGAGCGGAAACTTTGGTCCGTCCGTGCATCCTAGACTGACATACGCCGCTCTCTCCATGACATAGTCACAGAGAGTTCTTTCTAAGTTTTCACTTAGACCCAGCCGTAAGATCTTATACTGCATGCCCCGCTGCCACTCTTTATCAAACGCCTTTGATACATCCCGACAAACGATATCCACATAACTCCTGTCCCGTTTGGCTTGGGAAAGCTTTTTCGTTATGAAATTGTTCGCCATTTTCGTACTTGGCTTCTTTCTAAACCCGAATTGACATGGGTTGTAGAGGGAGTTTTCTTCCAGGTGAGACACCTTTCTCCCGTTGAGGATCTTCTCAAAGAGTTTCCTGCCAAATTCCAGGAGTGAAATTGGGAGGTAGCTCTCTCTCAACGTTGGGTCCTTTCCGTGCTTGGGCAAGAAGATCATTTTTGCCGTCTTGTAAGCATCTGGAAAGTACCCCGTATTCAGACATGCGTTGAAAATTCGTCTCATTCCTTTGATGATGTTGGCTGGTGCCTTTTCAAAGTTTAGCTTTGTAAGTCCGATTGGCCTGAGGCTTTTTGTCGGAATGAGCGGAGTGCGCCAAGAAACTCTTCTTTGGTGATCTCGGCGTCTCCGTCACGCAGTCTATCCACCTGGTGATGAGGATGCGTTCGGTGTATTTCCGTGTTAAGCTCATCTACGATGTTGTTTTCGAACTCTATATCAAAATCTTCGTTTTCATCTTCCGATATGCTGAATATTTTTTACCAATAACGCCGGAATATCACTTCGATGTTATTTTCTTCCATTTCCATGGATCCATTTTCTTTTTGAATTCCCATTTTCTTCTTTTTTCCAGATGATCCTCTGAGACTTTTGACTTTCTCCCAAGAGTCCTTGGGAGATGCATCTTGATCGAGGCTCTCGATCGCATCGACCCATTGTCTCTGTTGTTGTTCGAGGATCAACTGGTTGAGCTCTTCCTTGATCTCTCTACTTCATTGTAGCGAGTCAAATGTTGCATTTCTTATATTTAACTCGTACATGACTCTCAATTCTCTGTATAGGACTTTCATGTACCCAGTCCACCTGTATGAGGAGATGGTTTTGTACTGGGTTTTGGGATGAAAGCCCTATCTGCATTCATTAAATATTCGTTGGGGTCGTCGAGTTCCTCGTCTATCTCCTCGAGAATTGCCTCGTCCAAATCTGGTGGGCAATAGGCGTCGAGGAGGTCAGCGTACCGTGCCCAGTTGGCTCTCCTGTAGTCTTTTCGGACTAGAGCTGGGACTTGTATAGGGTTCCTGTTGATGGTAAGTAGGATCCCTATGTGATCACTACATGGTACCTGGACCGGCTCCATGTAGTAATTGAACGGCAGCTGACGATTAGGCAGAAAAATGTCTGGTTTTGTGGCACTTCTTCTTCGAGTATAGGTTGGGAATTCCGGGCCTATTCTATGGACCATGTTTCGGTCTATCATAGTATCCAGGCACCTTCCATTTCCATTGAAGGTCCTGTACCCAGACTCCCGACATCTGGCATTAAGGTCCCCCATTAATATGTTAGGGGTCCTTCTGCCAAATAGGCCAGAAAGAGAATGGATTGGTAAATATTCTCGTCTCGGCGGCTGGTACACGGTGGCGATGACCAGCTTTCCTATATCGAGTTCGACCTCTATTGCAAGATAGGATTCTTCCAAGTTTCTTATGGGTTTGTACTTGATCCCTCTATTAAAGGCGATGGTGGCACCGTCGTACCACTCTTGAGAGTAATTCGTGATTAACACGTCTTAGTTCCAGATCTTCATTTCGGAGCTACGAGTGTCAATCCGATGCTCAGAAATCGAGATGACATCTGCATCAATCTCCCTGAACATATTTCCGTAGAGAGTTCTTTTCGTTGTCCAGCCATTGGTGTTAAATTCCATGATTCTTAGTGAGTTCAGTTCCATTGCGAGATGTATTACCTGTGTTTCTTCTTAGTCTTCTTATTTTGGGGGGCCTGTGGGGCAAGTCTGGAGTGGCCAGGCTTTTCCTTCTTTAGGGAAGGACTAGGAGTCTTTGATCCACTCTTCGTCGCTCTAGTGCGAGTGCATGGGCCCTCGTCACTATCCGAAGATGTGGATTCTTGTTCTTCTTCGTTGTCATCCTCTTCTTCGGATTCCTCCAATGGGGGTATTCTATAACTTGTTTGATCCCAGTGGCTTTTTCTTTGCTGTTACTGTTTCTGATTACGCTATCCTTGAATGCCCTGGAGCATTCTGGGTCCTTAGGCACGATAACGGATGGCAGGTTGTTGGCCTTTAACAACGCGTTTAATACCCGAGTGTAGTATCCGGGTTTCACCGCGTTTGCCACGTTTGCATGTGTAATGCAGATGAGTATTTTGACACTTAGGTCGTTTGTGAAGACTATTGGTGAGGGAGTTGCCATTGCTGAGACCATCCTTTCACTTCTCTTCACAGTACTCGCGTAGGTGCTATTTTTCTTTTTCTTTTCTTCCTCTTCCATTTTTCGGATTATCTCTTTACTTTTGGGACAGTTAAGGGCCATTGTTCGATTTGGTCACTTACAATTCATGCCCCTTTTTTCTGTGCTTTGGCATGCGTCATAACGATGATTCTGTGTGGCACATTCACTGCACTAATTTGTGCCTTTTGGGGGACAATTCACGGTGGTATGCTTCTCCATTGCATAACATACGAAGCACATCTGGATGTTATGATATCTCTCGTGTTCAATGTTTGTACCTGGGATCCTCATATTAAAAATGAGGAGTCCCTCTGTTGCCGCCTTGTGGGCCATTTCGGTGGTTTAAAATGTCACCTTGAAGACGTGGGTGTGATCACGGAATTTGATCACTTCCCTTATCTTCGCCCATATGTGGTTCTTCTCAATTTCGGCTTTTATGTCTGCGGGGGAGTTCTCGCCAACCCAGCTCTCCACCTTTCGGCAGATGACGCTCCTGTTCGCGGAGATCACTGGTGGGGTTTTGGCTTCCAGGTTCATTTCTTTTAACACTTCGGCCCCTCCATCAGATAGGAACCGGTCTATGTCCTTGGGTTCACCGCACATAGCGATGAAACCATTTGGAATGTCAATGAGCTTGATGAGTGCGATCCTTAAATTTGCAAATAAGGATTCGCACACGGTTTTCTTCTCGGGGGTCTTCTTTCCGGCTAAGGTCCGTAGGGGGACCCTCTTAGGGAGGGCCTCCATCGTCGTGGGTGTCTTCTCACTTCTTTCTTGAGTTCTCTTCTTCTTCTGTAAAAAATGTGTAATTATTTTTGTTTTGTGTGAAAAAGTGATGTCAGAAGTGACAAAGGATACCGATAGAGATAAGGGTTGGGTTTGACTTCGATGTGAGAAGAGTGCTCCCGTCCAGTTTCCTGTTGTTTCCCCGCTCGGATGGTGCCGGGATGATGGGTGGTGATGGATGGGGGATGGTTCTCGAGTGGGGACCTCAGAGGGTTGAGCTTGGTGGACTTAATGCATAGCGGCCGAATCAACGACCGCTAAGTTTGTGCCACCCTCTCACGGGTAAGTACGCCAAAACTGCATCCAACTACATAGAGGCGGGTGTAACTCTCTCTATGATTCTGGCTGGGTCCCCCGGGCGATGAGGATTTCTCCTCCGTCAGGGACTCGCAGTTTTGCCCCAGATTCGAGAAAATTTCTGACTTGTGCTTCTGCTGTGAGATAGGCCTCAAACCAGTTTCCACGCAGGCCCTTAATTATGTCAGTCCAAGCGGCCGACATAGTTAAGACGAAATTAATGAAGGGCCGTCATCTGAGCAGGTTCCCACGCAGGACGGTGGACGGGAGCAATGAGGTTTTATGGCCATCATTTTTCTTTTACTTCACAGCGAAAAGATTATGTGTAAATCTTGGCAGATCGACTGGAATCCTAAAGACTCCCAGGACAGTCGCGTTTTTAGTTGGCGAAGCTCAAAAGTCTTTCTTTAGCACGCGTGAGCTTACAACGCTTTTCAGAAGGTAGTTCGGCAATGCTACAGCAGTCGAATATTCGCCCAGCTTGACAAGAAATGAACGAGATTGCCGTCTTATATACCCATGCGACTTAATATAAGTCCGACTTCAGTCCGAGCTCGTGGCTGATTCCTCGATTTTATGAACAGTCCGGGCCAGTGTTTGGGCGTTCCATCTACGCGAAGTTGTTCTTCTAAATCTTTACACGGTAGAGGAGGCAACGGAAAAGGAAAAACTACCTGCTCAGCTACGTTCCGACTTATGTAAAAGAAGCCGGAGTTAGTGTTCAAGCGTTTTACTTTGTTAGGAATGTCTCCTTTAATGCTGTCCTCCTTCTTCATCTGACAGGAGGCAAGAGCAGTCGCATATACAGTACATACTCGTACAACAGAAACGGAGCACTTTTGCCATAAAGATGAACCAGGGCAAATTCCCCTCTAGAAAAATACACCAATTCCGAGGAGCATCCGACCACGCAAGCCACTAGTTTCTGGATACCAGTTTCCGCATTTCTGAGCCCTAGTCAAACTATATGTGTTTAAATTGCCTGTGGTCAGTATCAGGCTGGAAGGGATGGGGACTATAAGCCTTATCATAATATCGAGCGCAAATTCTTGTATTTAGGAAAGAATATTATTAAAAGTTAGGTAATAACCATATAAATTCTAACCAGAAATATTCATTTGTTTTTATACTGAAGAAAAGATTTTAAAGAGAAAGATTATATAAATAGAGTTTAGAGTACAGGGTGTCCACAAAGTCTGGGTACATAGGAATTTTAATATTTTATTTATTTATGTTATTTTTATTTATGTTATCCCCTATGTACCCATACTTTGTGGACACCCTGTACATAAAATAATGCATCTTATTAGGTATTATTTGAAATGTTAGATGACGGCAAAGAAGTTTTATCTGTTTTTATGCCACAATAAATTTGGGATCTTTCAATTGATTTTCGTTCGATTTCATTATAACCAATTTTTAAACTAATCAATAAAATTTTGAAATAATAATTTTATGAAGATTATGATTAACGTGATCATTTGCCGAGTCATATAGAGATCTAATGAGTTATTCATTTACTTAGCAATGTAGTCCTATATAGTAGCAGCATCAGAGTAAATTATGGTAAACGATTAATTATATGTAATGAAGAGTATGATGTTTACAAAATTGGAAATTAAGCATTAATTATTTTACTCGTGTTTTTAAGGTACAAATAAGATTTGATGTTATCTTTGTGCGGCAAAAATCTATAGAAAACTTATTTGAAATACGGAAATAATTTTCTATTCATGTTTCAATTTTAGGATTGTTACATTATGCTCGCAAATTTCAAAAAGATTCGTACCTTTTACTATAGAAAATTTATGTCTTGAACGATAACTAAAGAATTACATCTTCAGGCATGAAATTCATAGGGAGATTTTCTCTAACGTAGAATTTTAAATTTAAGGAACTATATAGAGCAGTAAGGACTAGAGGCTCGGAGTACTTGGAGAAGAAATAATAATAAAATAAATTTAGGCTGAACTCGAAGAGGTTTAAAGGTTGATATTTTCTTTAAATCAATCAAAAGACTTTGCTGGATCAAATCAATTGTAACTAGATTAAAATAAACAAGAAGACAAGAGTGGTTCATAACTTATTAATTGCGTCTTTCTTCCTTATGGTTTGATGATTTAAGGGCCCTGAATTTGAATACAAATAATATGAAAATGGGAAGAGAAAAAGTGGTAATTGTGTAGAGTATGGGGGGATATGATTCGAGCTTATTTTTGGGGCCATTTTTCTTAGCTACTTTTTCTGAGCCGAAATCTATGTGGACGAAATTTATGGTGATTTTTGATTATATACTGGGGGGCTGTACTTTCTAAACCCCCCTAAAGGATTGAAACTCAGGTTCCTCGTAGGCACATCACGCGACGAGCCGTTACCAACAACGAGCCGACGCTCAAAATTAAACTATTGTTTCTTACACTATTATAATCGAGCCGTCGATTTGCACTTACAGCGGTTGCTTTTGCCGTCAGCGTCAATATACGATTTATCGCACCGAAACACCCAATTTCTTTTCATTATGAGCTCTGCCTTACAATTAGGACACACGCGTTTAGATTTTAATAGGCCATGGGCTTCAAGAAAATCAACACATTTATCGTTGTGAGATAAAATAGCACCTAAATGGTGAACATTTAAAAAGCAGACTAGGCAGGAAAAAGACATTTTGACTAATGGAGCGAAATACGCGTGGGTGGGCGTTTAAATACTGTCGTGTTTTTTTTTACAGAATTTGAGAATTTGGATTTCTTGAACTACACATATATAGTAATAAAAACATTAATACTGAATGCATCCTTTTGGAACAAGAATCAAAATTAAGGTCGTAGAAAACCTTTTTAAAAAATCAAAGAAGAGAAATCATTAAGTAGGCAAACCAAAAGAATAAGTCACTTTTTGTCAGGGTTAAGAAGTCAGGATTCGTTAACAACACTAAACTATTGTTTTCTCGAGCATTAAACAATAGAAAATTAAGTAAAAAGTAATTAAAAAGACAAAATAATATCAGGCATAGAGAAGGTAGGATATATAAAAATGAAATAAGGAAAAAACATAAGAAATAAAACGAAAAGTTACTTTTGATCAATATAAAAAATACAAAAAGCATTGAAATAAATAGAGCTTTCTGATCAGTCATGGACGAAACTGAATATTCCAAGTTCTCGCTCGATTTCTTCGACCTTTCCCCGTCGATTTTCGAAAATCGTCCTCTCAACTTGGGTCACATTGTCCTCGTTGGTCACGTATGACGGGCGTCCTGGACGAGGGTCATCTCCAAGGGACTCACGATCATGGGAGCACTCCCTATTCCAGCGAGCAATGGTTGTATAGAAAGGGGCGGTGTTGGTGTACACTGCAACCATGCGGTAATGGATATCTTTTGCATTCTTGCCCTCCTTGGTCAAAAAATCTTTCACTGCTCGGTGCTCAATCTTCTCCATTGTTGAAAGATTTGTGACTGACGATCTACGATCAACTACTGCTTCTTAAATAGACGAGGCTCGATTGTGCGGCTGCAGGCCCTGACTTGTCATAACTTATCCTAACACCCCCATAAACAGCTATCCCCCTTACTCTGTTTTGCCCTACGGATTTGCAAAACGTATTGACCGTATAAGTGATTCGAAGATAAATTCAAACGAGATGAAAAGTACCTTGCCCTATTTTAGTTTCTTTCACATAATAATTATAAACATAATAATAAAAATACTACTACTACTAATAATAATGATTTTGTATAACACTCTTCAAGGCTATGAGCCACCATACAAAGCCCTTCTACCAGATATGGTAAAGCTTCACCTCTCGCATAATGGCAACAAGGGAGGGAGGAAAATTGAGCGTGTTTGCTTCCACATTCTCGAAGCAAATATAGAGAAGGAACGAGCCCCCACGCAGCATAGATGACTGCGAAGAGCAATCATTATGGGATGGAGGGCAAGCACAAATGTCTGCCGGGGCTGGAATAGGGTCAGTGATGAGGTCAGGTGAGAGAGGGTAGCAGCTTTTAATGGCTCACCTTTATCGAAAGAGGAGGTCATTGAGGGCGATTCTGTATTGAATAGGCGGCCATTGCGGTATGTAAAGTAGTGGAGCAATATGAGGGAAGTTTCGCCCTTGCAGAAGATGAGGTGAAGTGTTCAGTCTAGTTTTTTAGGTGGATCGGTGTAATTCTGAGGTGATACAGCGCGAAGAGAGTGGCAGCATTGCAAGCAGCAGATGAGGAAGGTCCAAATGGCAATCTAGAAGCTGTTGTCCTAAAAGTGTGAACAACTGTGCCTCACCTCTCGGAGATAAGAGAGAGCGAATTTACAAATATTATTAACGACAAATTTTGAAGATAACCATAAATGGTGAGGCAGAGATTTTATACTATCTAGGGAAAAAGGGGAACTTTTGGTCGAGTTCAAAGATCAATACCAATGAAGGCTTGTAAAACAGGAAGTTTATAAAGGAAGAGGTGAAGATGGAGGAGTTGAAAATATATGAAAGATACCCAGTTGCAGATCCTCCTGCTAGTATTAGATCCGAGTAAGGGGTGAGCACATTATTTTCCAGATGTCTGCCATCCTACATATGACATCCCATTGCTGTGAAAAAAGTGACAAAGGAAATGCTAAGGTTAATATGAGGAGCAATAGTTTTGGAGTTCACTACATCACCAGATGTCCCAACAGTAGTACATACATCAGTTCTGTTATGGTTGACTGTAATAAAGTTGCCCGAGAGCCATTCACTGATGATTTCGTAACCGGGTCGTAGAAGGTTTCTAAGAGTCTCATAAAACGATGCTGGCGAAAAGGAGAGAAAGGCTTACCTCTCATCGGCAAAGGAATGAAACGATGGACCGGACCTAGACAAAAAGGCTTCGTCTAGGATAAAAAGGGAAAACAGATTCTCGTGAAACAGAAATGGACCAAGAACTGACCCTTGCGGAATACCACAAAGCAGCTTCCTCGGCATAGATAGACCATTCCCAATATGAATTGCTTGAGTACTAGAAGAAAGATGCAAGTACAAATAGTTAAAAGCAGTTCCAAAGAAAGCTCTTTCGGGGCTCTTACAGAGCGCCTGGGAGGAATGAGAATAAAAAATGAATTAGAAATACGACATCCTGGCAGGCGTTCCTTCAGTATATTAGCGTGTTATACTACATTCTATTTAATGCAATCTCACATGACACACTCTATTTTTTTACTTATAATTTTGATCATAAACAACCTTTGCACGACCAACTACTAGCACAATCAGCACAATAGTCCAGCATCTTTGGCGTATGAGAGGGACAATATGATTTAATAAAGTTTTGGAAAAATATATTCTATAATTGTGTTAATATGGATAACATAGTGTGTTTTTATCGCTGGAGTTTCCCCTTTAAATATTTGCAGAGACGACAATGAGAGTCCAAGGCAAAATTCATCGAACAGAAGAAAATAAGGAACAGTTGTCAATGTAGCTTTAGTATTAATTTTAGGCAAGTAAAGAGCAGTTGCCACGTTCGTATATATTCAGCTTCTGCTGAAGAAAATCACATTTACTGTGTTCCGCATATCTCCCTAGCAACTTTCTGCTCCAATCAAGAATGTGATAAATAAACACTTAAAATAATTCTAAAAAAATGCCAACCACATTGTCGTGAAATGGCCAGACTCTCTCTTTCTCTCTCTCTCTCTATATATATATACATATATATATATATATATATGTATATATATATATATATATATATATATATATATATATATATATATATATATATATATATATATATATATATATAACGGGTGTTCCAATAACTTGGACCAATTTTAAATGTGAGTTAAGTTTAAGCATCTAATGATTTTTTTCTTTTTCTTTCAGATTTAACAACTTCCGTCTTTGGCAATTTCAACCATGGAAAGATTTATAATCGAAACGCATTTCGGGCACTTCGCGATTTTTTTGGTCAACATAATCGACCAACCGAGAGTTCAATTGGGAAAATTGTTCGTAAATTCAAACAAACGTGGTCGGTGGCAGATATGAAAACGCTATTGCGTGATCGTTCACGCCGTTCAGCTGAAAACATTGCTGCAGTGCGCGAGAATGTGGCCAAAGATCCAGATACCTCTATTCGTCATCGCGCGCTCAAATTGAACCTCTCCACAACAAGGTTACATCGAATTCTGACAAAAGATTTGTCTCTACACGCTTACAAAATTCAATTGACACAAGAACTGAAGACTGCTGACCATTTGAACGCCGTACATTCGTCAATTAGGTGCACCAGCAAAGGCGAGCTGATGATGATTTTTCGCAAAAAATCATCTTTAGTAATGGAGCCCATTTTAATCTTGTTGGATTCGTTAATAAGCAGAATTGTCGCATTTGGGCTGATGAAAATCCCAGCATCCACAAAAGGTCATTGTTTAGGGTGAATTTTTTGCTAGCGGAATCATTGGGCTGTATTTCTTCGAAAATGATGCAGGGAATTCTGCTACGGTGACATGCGAGTGATACCGAACCATAATAACCAAATTTTTATGGCCTGAATTGAATTCTATGGATGTCGAGGATTTGTGGGTTTAACAGGATGCTGCCAAATGCCAAACAGCCAATGCAACAATGGCTTTATTAAATGAGAAGTTCCAAGATCGCATCATCTCTCGAAACAGCGAGGTCAATTGGACACCACGATCGTGTGACTCGACGCCTTCAGATTTCTTTCCTTGGGGTCATCTCAAAAGTAAGGTTTATGCCAACAAGCCAACAACAATTCAACAGCTGAAGGATGAGAGAAAAAGGTATATTGGTGAAATCGAGGAGCAACTATGCAGAGACATCATCAAAAATCTTGACCATCAAGTGGAGGTGTGCCGCCGAAGCCTTAGCGGACATTTAGGCGATATTATTTTTCACACATAATTGCCATGACTCAACTAAAATGATCCAAGAGTGAAATCAATAAATTATCACCAATAACACCGTTTTATTTACTGCTAACTTCGATCCATCTTAATGGAACACCCTTATATATATATATATATATATATATATATATATATATATATATATATATATATATATATCTATATATATATGGTGCGGTTAAGGTAATGGCATAATTAGACAACTGCTCTGCTTCAGGTCCAATATATATATATATATATATATATATATATATATATATATATATATATAGGTACTTTGGGAACTTTGGGCAGAAGTCATTTGAAGACCATTAGTGAATGGGAAATATTTATGATTCCAGTGGAGAATGGTTTATTATTAAATTTGCAGGGTCCTTTTTAAAACAAATATTTCAGAGTGCGAGTTGGCCAATGATTAACAAGTAGCTAGCTGGTACACGTTGGAGTTGCAAAAGAAAGACAATGAAAAAAATATATCTTTACTAGCAACAAAATAATATTTGAATTTACACAGATATTGGGTTTAAATAGAATGGTTGCACAGACGGAGTTAAAAGTCTACGCAAGATACAGGTAGATTAATTAATTGATTAACGTGGTCTGGTTCAGGTTGGTGATTAAAAGGGGGATTTGAAACCGGGCGCACACACAAAGAATGGATCTATTTGGTAAGCAAGAGCGTAGAACAATCTGCAGGGGGCAACAGACAATTTCTTATTTGCTCGTTGCAAGGAAAGGCCAGTCGAGATACGATGACTGTGATGGGAGCAAGTCGAGGTACCTCACGCTTCAGATGAAGGAACACTCATAGTTGGCCTTCGGAGATGGGAACCTCGTTAGATACTTGCCGATTTGCTAGGGCAGAGTTCAAGAATATCGATTTAGCCTTCGTCCTCGAATCGAAATGGTCCTTGTCTCCGATTGGGGAGGGGGGGCGTCTTTCAGCTCGTTCGCAGTGGTAGGTAGGAAGTCTATTAGTGCTCTTCGAAGGGTTATATAGACGCTTGGTGAGGTGGGTTTAGATGGCTTGGTTGCCCTTCCACACACACGTTGATTTTGGAGAAAAATCGGTGACTCCTTCGAGAAGGGAATTGAGATAACGTTGGCGTAGAATGTTCGAATAACTACTATCTATGACTCAAGGCAGGAATACTGGCTGAAAGACGGTCGAGTGAGACGATGGAATCTGTCCCTAAGCAAATACAGCTGGTGTGTGATAAACGGCGAGGGCTGCACCCTCGCCCTGATTCAGCCATGCTTTCAAAGCTCCATGCGGTGATCTCGGGACCACGTGGGTAGAGAAGGGTACGTGGTCGTCATTTGACCTTATTCTGCTACACACATAATAACTAATTTTGTATTAATAATTTGAATTTGTCCTCAAATAAACCTTTAGGAAGGAGATCAAATTAAACCCATAACTTTTTAATTGCGTCCATAAACTCTAATGGTAGACTAATGAATTCAATGAAGCATCATGTGGTACATTCCTGTGTAATTAATAAAGATTAATTAGTTTCCTGCCCATCCTTGTTTATATTTACATGCAATTAAAATTTCTTCTTACTTGTTACGTGGTGAGTTTTGAATACAACTTTGAAGCCAAAACAATAATTTTTAAATACAGTCTTTTGAAATCAAACATGGAAAATAAATTAACTAATTAGTTTTAAGTTGTAAATTCATTTTTATATTACAATTTCATTTCGCGTCCATTTTTTATTCCGGAAAGTAGGAATTATACTAGAAATGATCTCATGACTTCTACATTCATCTTTGGTGATATTTTAAGATTTATCGGTAAGAAAGTGTCATTCTCAATTAATTTCATTACAATGTAGAATGAATTTAATCGTAAAAATCTGTGAATTCAAAGACCAAATGTAAATAGCTAAGATTATTTGATTTAATCTAAAATCATGGATGTTATCAATATTATTATCACAATAAATAAATAACAATCAAGTAAAAAGATAAACCTTTTAATTAAGGTATTATTCTTACGTTGGTCTATTAAACCAAAAAGTCGTTGGACTTCAATTTAATGTTTTAAAGCTCTTTGATTCAACCACATAATACTGCATTGAGCCGGTTGGTGACCGTTGGGACGAATCTTGTAAAAAAATGTGGTATAAACTAACAAAACAAAAATCATTATTTTTAGAAATGATTGCGTTTAGTGTACTATTCATGCCGAAAGGTACAGGGTGTCTCTAAATTCTGTACAGATAGAAAATGTCACATTTGTTTCCTCGTTCACCAGACTTTGCCCATCTTGACTTCTTAAAGGAGAAATTGCAGTCGACACCTGAGGGAACGCCACATCCTACATAAATGAATTTTCTTAAATTGACGTAAATTGGGAATTATTCCACTGGGTTCATCAGGTGAATCTCTCAAAACACATCTGAATGTTGGGAATTATATTGAATATGCTATTTATTAATATTTAAATTAAAAACATATAGTTTAAATTAAATAAAATTGAATTTATTTATTTAGTGAAAATATCCTATTTTTCCTGTGCCTGGATTTTAGACACCCTGTATAATCGAGGATGATCTGCATGGAGGGGTTAATAAGAGTTACAAAAGATTTCATAAAGCTTGTAAAATGAGTTATATTAAAGTGGGGGTCCAAATTGAGATTCATACTAAAACTTGTACTAAAAATTAATGACAATCATATATTTATCTAAAACTGTATGATATGCTTCAGCTGTAGAAGAACAAACTGATGAACAATCTTCTAAGGATGACGAAATAAATGTATTAAAATTATACAACAGGATGGCTTGATTCCCGATTTTTATCTGCAAAGGCATTCTTAAGCTTCCAAGAGACCTGGGTGGAGTAGGGCCATTGGACTGCACCTAAGAACAACCATAGTTTGAGCTAAGTTAGGGTTCAGTTTCATTCTTCCTGAAAGCTCCAAAACAGTAATTTGTGTTCATTGTGGATTAGGAAACTTGGGTTATCTTATAATGAGACTGAATTGATTCCCACGCGAAAGCATTATCAGACTAAACAACAAAATTCTTTTCTATCCTTCCTATAAAATTTATTAATATTTGACTACAAACATTCCTAATGACCACCATTGTAAAGATTCCTGTACTCAATATAGTTTCAGTCAGTAGCTCGTCTAACCATCATCAGTCAAAATTTTAAACAAATAGACTTAAAATTAGGAGGTTAAAAAAGAGTAGCAAAGTCAACTCAAATAGGAATTTCATGAACACAATCCAAGAAATTCTGAAGAAAACTGGAAATAACACGGAGTACTTCAGAAGTTCCCATCTCTTGCGAAAGCTAAATTGTAAGTTGTAGAACAGATGATCGTGCTTAGCATTCGTATTCAGATAGTTTACACAGAAGTTCAAAACCATTAGTAATTATGGAAGTTATATTTATTGGATGTTTATCTACAGGGGATGAGCTACCACTCACCATTTAGGTTATAAAGTAATATTATCAGTTCTACAACATGTGGGAAAGAATCACTTTCATGCCTCATAAAAAGGAGGACAGACAAGCTCGTACCTAACTATTAAATACAACCGTCAGAGGCGTTGTTTTTTATTAAGAAAAAGTGATACAGCTTTCACCTATAAGTAAAGAAGGCGGAATTAAAGTAGCACACAATTTACATAGGGCCAAAGTTTTTTATAGTATAATTCAATATATTTTCAGTGAAGCATAAAATCTCTTAACCAGAGGTTTAAGTTAAATATATATAAATACCCCAAGTAAATTGCCATTTTTTCCTCCTCCAAATTTAATGTCTCCTGGTTCTCTTGGCATGCAGGTGTGCAATCATTACTAAACTATTCTTTATTAAAAGCACGATAAGACGATATTTCTGAAATAATTGGCCTCACAATAATCTTAATTATAATATTATTTGATAAAACAACTGGTCATTTTTCCTTATGAAACTCTAATGAATTTAAATGAGAAAGGTCAGTCAAGATTTCATTCGATTCTGCTTTTGATATAAAAAAGAAAAAGAAAACGAGGAAACGCTTTAGCTAGTTCGGTTTTAACTCCTAAGAAAATTATAGTATCATTTGGATTATTATTAATACAAAATCTAAGCAATTAGCAGACTTGTGCGAGCCTTCATTTATAATTTGTTCACAATAAAATTCAGACGCAAAGTCAAAAGTTTTAAGGCAATGGCATTTACTGGGACATACAGAATTCAACGACACCTAATGGTGAGCATTGAAGTAAAGAAGAAATATTAGAGTAATTTTTTAACATCTTGCTATATTTTTATTATGAAAGTTAAGGGAGAGTAAAAAATAGAAGCTCCTTAAAATAACTTTTATCTCATCGCAAGAACTTCGTAGTAAGCGTTGTTGAGCTATAGTTTATTTATATTATGAACTAGAAGCATTCTAGCTATAACAATTTACTCTTTTCGTACCATATAATTTGTTTGAAGTCCGTATGAGGAGCTCGTGGAGTGACTCAGTTGTGAAGCAAAGGTTTTTGTTAAAAAAATTATATCAAATTCTATGGCCAAAAAATAGATGTTCATAAATGTTAAGAGGCAGCTCATAAATAGTGCAGTATATCAAAGTACCCCGGACCGGACATGTCTAGAAAACGGCTGTAGCGTAAAAGAAGAAATAATATAAAGTATGGGAATCCATGAACTGTCAAAGGCATATGGAAAGAGGTTGATCGTAGCTATTTTTCATAAGGCACTCATCTGGCGACAGCCGTCATTAAATTTAGCCTATTAAGAGTAACATAAAAAAATTAACCTTTGAACCAGAGCATACGCCCAACACCAAAGAGACACATATAGAATGGTACAAGCCAGGTTAGTTCATAAAATCCATGAGTAGACAAGTCTGTGTGAAAGAACACTTTCAGAGCATAATGGACAATCGGGTGGGACCACGCTATTTCCGATAAGGAGACAGGTAACCTTCTCGAAAAGATCCTGCAAATTAGGACGTTCAACAGGAATCTACCAAACTGTCTGGGCGACAACGCATTTGTCGCAGTAAGGCACAAGCGAGCGATCAATCAAATAGCTCTTCAGCTCACAACTGTGCTCAATTAGAAGACGACAGAAAGCGTTTTGAAACCGACAAGAAATATTTAGATAGTAAGTCCCCTTTAATAGCTACATGTGAATAAGCACAACTTTAAGTTCCCATCGACCATCTTCTATCTCCTTGGCAAGCAGATAATAATCTCAACATACGCCCAGCTGGCAGCAACCATGACATCATGAAAACTGCCAACCAGAGAATCTGGAAACTCTCTTGCCTTTAGAACACTCAAGGCCATTTGTGAGTCGCTCTAGATTACACCTGAACCGGGCACGATGCGTTATCTCTCATACTGAGCGGTATATTACAAACAGTTCGGCCGTGAAAACAGTTTAAATTCTGTAAGAGGCCCGCTTACTTCAATGAGATTGGATACAATGTGGAAGCCGATAATGTATAGGAAATATTTTGGTCGGTGTGAAGCTGTGGGTAGCGACAAAAGTGCATAGCTTAGTCTTAGCTGAGGAAAACAAAATTTATCCGCTTTGGCTTGGCGCTTTTGTCGGTTTAATGCCTCTTGGAGTTGATGCTCCTCCCTGGTCTTATTCTCTGGTGTTGGTGGCTCAAAATCATTATAAACCTCGGGTGGGCAGAAATCAGGTACCCAGCATGGTCTACTTCATAAGTTTCTCTAAAGGGAAACGGAAGCAGATTAGTATCGTCAGCTCTTCCTAGTTTGCCGGGAATCTTCGGCAATACCATTGAATGAAAACAACTTGTAAGCATAAATTCGAAGTGGTTTGGGGTTCTATTCGAAGAAAATACTCTCACAAGAATGGCGGTATCCTTCCCAGAGCCAGAACTCCGGAGACCTTGCTGTAGGAGGCACTGTCTCCTTTGAGAAAATATTAGGGAAGGTTAGGCTCGACATGCGAGACCTTTTCTCCCTACGCCTCAAAAATATTGGTAGGCGGGACGGCTTCGAAAGCAGAGGCACTTTTATGGAAGTTCAAGTCTCTCCGAGCAGCTTGAAGGCGTGGGAGCCGTAGGTCTCCTAGTGTTGTCTTCCTCTTGAGTAACAGCATTAGAAGTCTTCTAAAACGACCTTAAGATCCCCTTCGTTGCGTTTAGTTTCGGATAGTTTAACGAATCAAAGAAAACGTACGGCCATTTTGCTTTAAGGAACATGGTCACTTATCGATTTGTGTGTCAGAAACGGTGGCTTAGTAGCAACTCTAAGACAATAACAGCAATGCATTTAAGCCCTAGCGATACGAACCGGCACGCATCGTGTCGTGGAATGTTCAGACTCTATTGATATATATGTATTGCATTTTCGATACTATGACAGCAATGGCTAAGTTAGGTTATCTCACGGGGCGGATGAGGGAGCACACGCAGTTTGGCATTCGCAGATGGAAATCCTCGTCAGATACTCACCGAATGACTATGGCAGAGTTCACGGATATTGATTCAGCCTTCGTTCTCGAATCGAAATTGTCGTTCTCTCCGATCGCGACGGGCAAGCGCTTCCTTAGCTCGTACGCGGTATAAGGCGGAAAGTCTTAAGGTTCTACACGCTAAACCGAGTTGGGGGATTATATAGGCGGTCTGCGGGGTGCCTTTAATGGCCTGGTGGGAGCTTCAACAACTCAGAGGATCTTGGGGAAAAGGCAGCGACTCCTTCGGGGGAACCGAGATAAAGTTGGCATAGAATGTTAGAAGAACTTCGATATATGCTGGAGGGCAGGTCGGCTAGCTGGAAGGCCATGTGAGACGACGAAAATATGTCCCTAAACAAATAAAGCTGAGTGCAATAAAACGACGTGGACCGCTTCCTAGCAGTTGATCAGCCGCGCTTTCAAAGCTCCATGCGGTGATCTCAAGACTACGTGGGTACAGAAGGGCACGTGGTCTCTCGTTGACTTTATTCTTCTACACACCGTATCAAGGAGCCAGTCACGATTGAACTTGACGAAGAATATAGTGGTTGATAACAGTTGACCTGTCTAATGATCTCCTCTGATAGAAGAATTTGCGTTTGCACAACATGCTTCACTCAGTGGAAACAATCAATAGAAATAGCTTGAAGCCAGTGAGTTTCAAAAACTCGAGCAGTTTCGCAATCAGGGACTCCGACATCATCGTGGTTCCATTCAGCACTCTAGCGACTTTGGCCCTTATCTTGTTCTGGGTCCCCCCAGCCGACGGTGACTCCTGGAAAAACATGGCGTTCATGGCCTCTTCGCTGTACGTAAAGACCTCTGACCCTTCCATTCCCCGAGGCACTTCGGAGGGGACGAATCCTTTGTCCTCTTATACTTCTTACTATTTCTTTTCTTCTTAGTCCTTTGCTTCATAACCATGCGAAAGGGGAAATTAACAAGTTTTTAAGATTTCTAGTCCATATATCGTTGATAATCTTACACCGTCATTTACTGCTACTAGATAATCAAATTTATTAGAAAATGCTATGGCCTTTGGAATTCCTTTTTTATAATGATACTGCAAAACTTAGAATCACGTATTCTATAGCTGCTACAGAAAATTATTTATTCATATAGAAAAAGGCAAATATTTAAGTGTTAAAATTAAAATATTGTCCAATTGTCGCAATTAGAATTATGAAAATATTGTCATTTTGTGCATTTTGGTAAAATGAACTATCCAAAGAATAAAACTAAATTATGTCAAGTGGTAGTAATTTATAGCAAGCTATTCTCAAAATTTATCATTCTAGCAGAGTTTCATTTCTATCGATACCTTGTAAGAATATCAGAGTGAATTAGAAATAAAATTGATGAAATACTGAAATATATTGTTATAAAACCCGACCATTCTTTCCACACTTTAATTTCTTTACCATCAAGTCACTTTCATTTAGTAATTTTGTATCCATCTCTCTCTTCAATGCTTAATAAGCTCTTTCATTTATCAGATATTTTGAAGTTTTATCCAACCAATAATAAATGAGGAAGGGAAAACAATTTTGGCTCAAGAGAGTTGTAATCAGAAGCCATCAAGCTTCTCACGAGAATTACGTCTTTAATTTGTCGGTATTATAAATCCCGGGAACCTTAAGATGGATCTACAATTTATTGTTCTCATTATTTATCTTTCTTTTAAAATCGCAAAATAAGAAAATTATTACGTAATAAAATGTCGGTTCTCCGTCTTTTTCCATTATATGTTGCGTTCCAAATGGTGTTTATTTTTTAATTGACTCTTGTTAATCTCGGCGCAATTACTTAAATTCCCATTTTAATTTCCGTAATATATATATATATATATATATATATATATATATATATATATATATATATATATATATATATATATATATATATATATATATATATATATATATATATATATATATATATATATATATATATATAGGCGTAGGGAGTGTCACAAACCCATCGCCCCCTTTTCCGCAAGATCGATCGGAAGTAGGGGTTGGAATCCTTGCTTCTGTAATTATTCCCCGAAATGGCCATGGAAGGAGAAAATACATAAGTAAGGGATAAAAAGTTTAATAATACAAAATAAATAAAAAAACGCTATAAAAATATTTGTCATAATAAATCATTAGTACAAATAACTTGAGAAGTAAAGGAACTAGTAGTGGAAATGTCTTCGATTTCCTGATACTTGTGGAGGCTAGATAGATAGATGGTCATGGTTCTTGGTAGAGCAAAAGGGGTGGTTTCAGATCTGTCGTTTTAGGCTTTTTTTTGTGAAAATTGTAAATAAAGTCATCGAGTCTTCGTTGGGGAAAAATATTGGTACACTGCATTGGTTTTGGTTATAATTCTCCTTTTTCGAGTCAAATTTAGAATAAAAATGAACTGTTATTTTTAATGTTGGTCATGATGTTTTCCTAAGATGTTCTAAAGTGATGTTTCTTCGTTTAGATTTATTTTTTCATTTTTTAATTAAATAAATGGATTAGGTTTTTCTTTACTTGCTGTAATGTTTTTTTTTGTAAAAAGTGTCGATAAGGTTTACCGAAGGTTTTATATTTCTTCGCTGAAGAGCACTTGATAGGACCAACAGCGGTTGGATTGATGTATGAGCGTTTTAATTATTGAAAATGTATTTTGAGCTGAATAAAATTTGTGATTTAATTCTGGACAGATTCCTAGACTTTCCCTATTTTTGTCAGACTCCAACGACCCCTCCCTTATCTTAACTCATATAAAGGCAGAGGATATATTGCTATTTTATTCTATCCGAAGATGTAATGTTCAAAGTGAAGAAATTACTCCCTTGAATAATGAAAATTCACTGATTTTTGATAGGGCGTTTTAACAAAAAATGACCTTAAACTATTTAAGATAGAATGAAAAAGAGATATTTTAGCTGAGTTATACTTTCTAAAAATAGTGTTGAAAAATCAAAATAAATATAATAGGCTGAATCGTACTAAAGGCGATAGATATGCTTTAAATAGATTAGAAACTGTTGGTTTTATATTTGTGCAATAACCGTTTTGATGCTTAACCATTATTCATTTGTACATACAGACGTTTGAAATAAATGACTTCATTTGCTTAAATATAATATTAGAAGAGGCGATACCACAAATGCCATCTCCAATCACAATAAAATGGAATCGAACAGAAAAGCTATACACAGTAGAAGAAATTAAAACGATCACTAGTTGAATCTGTGCTCATTGAAACGATTACGAAATTCAATCCGTCCCAGGGATGTTACTGACATGATCCTTTATTCTGAAGAACGATAATCATTTAATTACGTATAACTTAACTTCCCTTTACATTCATATATGGAATATATAGACGCATCTAAAATATTGAAGCAATCAGAGTACAACTAAAGGAGTTGATTGATGCAACAAAACCTGTATTGTACAAAAATAAAAATAACATTCCAAGTGTTACAAACTTCAGTTGCACCTTATTTCCAACAATATAGCGATATCTTAACGATTCAGGGAAACAGCATCAAGACCATGTTCATTATTACTTTTCCATTACAAAGTGTCCAGCTTGCTCGCTTTTCTTCAAAAAACCCTGTTTGCTCTTCTTCAGATAAACCCTGCTTTCTCTTTTTCAGTTAAACTCTGCTTTTATTTTTCAGAGAAAACATGCTCGCTGTTTTTCCAATACACCCTGCATGCAATATTTTCGATACACACTGTTCGCATTTCTTTAGATAAACCCTCTTCGCTCTTTTTTTATACAAAGACACAGACTGGTCGTTGTTCTTCACTTACACCAGTGAGCATTTGATCGTTGATAATTAATATAATACTCATGCCTTTTGCCCTTAACTTCTACAAATTTGTTTTGACCAATGAACAAAAAGTGGTTGTAGCCAAGTGAATCCGACTTCTGCTGCTGATGAAGTGGATGCTTCAAAATCAAATATTGAAAGAAGTGTTTCGAGTTAGTTCATGATTTTTTGAGGGGTGGGGAGCGCACTTCACTATGAAATTACATGTGCACCTAAATTTCTTACATCTAGTAATTCACTTCATCCAAATACTAAAATTACCAAAACATATTTAACTTTTTTTCTGAAGCTCTTGCTCCATTATTGAGCAAAGTGTCGAATTATCACACTTGATTACTGGGTTCGATTCTCGATGTGAGCAGCCAAAAATTAATTTACAAGTTCCATAAGGCGATCGATCGAGTCTGGGTATATTCATACAAAGCTCTGTCCAGGTACACTCTGATACACCTAACTAAACAAGACACCGCTGTCCCTCCCTCTTTCACCTCCGAGAATTTTCCAGCAGGTTTTTATTATCCGCATTTCCATGACGGGAAACGGGTGACCATTCAAAAGGGGATAGGACTAAACTCTGTCAGCCTTTTCACTTATAACTTCAAGCTGTCTTTTCCTTCCACGCTTGAACTATTGAAGAGAAGTTATTCTATACAACAGCAATCTTTTTGAAGGAGGACGGAAAGGAAAATATTCATCATATATTTACTTTTCCCACTTTCTCTCTTGCTGACTCAATTTCAAGGTCTTAAATACCTTAAATATTGAAGGAATAAAAATAATAAAACCTAAAAATATTTACTTTAGGAAAGAGCCACGATAAAAAAGTTAATTATTTAAAAGAAACACATTCACTATACATGGTAAAATAAGAACTGTTGCTAAACATATAAGGAGAAAAGCTAGAATTCAACACAATAAATAGCAGCTTAGTTTAATTCCAAAATGTAAGAACCACAATAGTAAAATCACGTTTATTAGAGAACTAGTGTAGTTAGGCACTACCATTACAGGCGTGATTGAGCCGTATATTTTATTCTTTATCGATATTTTTCAAACTCCATGAAAATCAAAAGATTTGAAAGAGAAGAGCTTTTATTTTCACAAGTATAGGACTAGTTTCTATGAATTACGCTCCCTCATTCAACTGTGAAAAGAGTAACAAATTATTACTTTAACACATCATTTATATAAAAATGAGAGAGAAAAAATAAAATAACTTGAAACAAGAGGAAGAGCGACATGCACAAATAACTTATGAGAGAAATAGCGACATGCACAAATAACATTCTCTCTGAGTCTATTGATACTTCTTCTAGCTGAGAGCGAGGCTTCCAAGGATTTAATACACTCTTTAATTGCTCCTCTCCCGAAGAATCTGGTTACTCTCCCATGCACACTCCGTCCGTCCCTTTCAAGAGGCATACTGAGATGTATGATGCAGAGGGGGTCGTTTTTCTCGGGAGGCCTTCCTGACCTCGTCGATCCTAGTCGGGGGTTTTATACACAATTGTTCTATCCCTTTTACAGGGCAGCTTTTCGCATACAGTACGCTGTAAATTTCACACATAAAATGAGAGATTGACTCAGGTTTAAAAATAAAGATACGTAAATTTAATTTAACTCAATTTTGGTAAGTAGCTTGTTGACCATTTGACTCACTTAACGGCAACTTCGGCTATTGATTTCTCTGCTCACAGAAATTAAATTCCTCATTTCTCGCTACATTTTTCAAAGTCTCTATTCAGCTTAATTTTCAAAACTAGGGTGTTATCCTTGTGTACAATTATATTTGCCCATTTTTCACTATTATTAAGTTTTGGAAAATCCATTTTCCATTTGTAAACTTTGTACCAGAGTCCATTACTTGCATATACGCCGTTACTCTGATTCTCCAACTAAATGTTGTTTTTTTACTAGCGCTAACGTGGATTCCCATTTGTATAAAAATAATTATAAGTGAAACAGAAAAGATATGAGTAATTAAATATGCATAATAGATTCGTATTAGGATCCTAGCATACCTACCAAATCGATTGTGGAAATCGGTGAACTGTTTCAGATATATGGAAAACGAGAAAAAAAAGAGATTTTTGGTGAAAAGTTTTTACTCTTAAACCCACTAATTCCTCCATAAAGTTCATATTTCTTTTGCAGTTTACTAAAGTTGAACAAAGCAAACTTTGCTAAAGACGACCCATTGCTTCGTTTGGATTTTCATCTGTTGGAAAACGTCCATATATAATTCTGCCAATGGATGTGAAGATTAACATAAAAATTGACAGGCGATAACCATAACGAATTTTTTCTATTTTTGAAAACAAACTCAAGAAAGGAGTCTTGGATATAATATTTTGTCATCATTCATATATATCTTGGCCCTAATACGGCCTATGTAAACGTTACACGGCATTTTTATATTTCATGTTTCTAAGATTGACGTGAGAAATTACTTTTTTAATAGAGTGCTGCCAAACTTATTTAGATAATTCTGAGAGAATTCATTCTAGGAAATATTTCACCATCTTATTGCAGTATATAATCGCCAGTATGATGTGTTTTGTGATTTGTTTGCAATTTCAACATTTGTTGTTGGTTCCATCATTATACCATATCTATATTTAAGAGTGTAAAAAAGGTAGTGGTTGAAATTTTGGAAAGAGTTAATGTAATCAAATATAAAAATGAAAGATTGAAACTAAAATATATATTCATTTATTGGTAAGATAATTTCTAGGTAAAATTACTTTCAAATGTTGTAAATAACAAACTAACACTAATACCTTAATGCATTATCAGAGAATAATTAAAAAAAGTTCAAATTTCTGCATGACAAGCTTTCCCATGACGAATAAAGCACATCCCATCGAGCTTTAATTACCTGGAGGTAAATTCTGCTGCCATAAATGAACTAGTGCCTCATTTTAATTGAGTTAAGGGAATAATTGTGATTTAGGATGTAAAATCAAATGACATGGGTATCTATTAACCACGTAGCTTCTTTCTTCTGATTCTGCGACGAAATTTATGGCATTCTTTAATCTTTATGGAGATGCGCGTGTTAAGCGAGTTAATTTCTCCGCAGCTTCTTGAAAATACCCTGCGTAAACTATCCATAAAATATATATAAAAGGTAGACGAAAAACACTCTGGGGTGCGAATTCGATATAAACTCTCAACCAATCTTCCACGCAGCCTCTTCTCTCAAAACATGACATACTACTACTTGCCTGCAGGAAGGACGAATTGTAACAGGATATTTAATGTAGAGAAATATAGAATTACTGAGACATTAGTTAGGGACGAAATACCGCTTAAGATTTTCATTAAGCCTGTTCGATGACACCTGCCAGTCCTTAACTACTGATTTAAATTCAGAATTAAGGGAAGAATTAGAAGATATGTAGAAAAGTTTATCCATGTAAACTGATTAGTGGTAGCTACTATCAGAAAGGAAGAACGAGATGCTTCATAATCCATTATTCATACAAGTTTCTAAAATATCCACAAACAATACATAACCTTGAATTGTTTAGAGTTTACATACATACAATTTATCCGATTGATTCGCAGATAGATTCAGACTTTTATCAATCACTTTTATTCAAAGATTAAATATTGACAAAATTTTCCTAAATAGAATCCGAATAATCAAAGGGGATGGAAGAAATAAGCGTATCATTTGATTTCACCTTCTTATTAGCATCTAGTCAATTGATACTCACACAGAATCATGTGCGAGGGGCGGTCAATAAGTTTTGCAATTCGGATATAAGGAAACAAGATATGAGGAAAAGTCTTTTATTATTTTTCAATATAACTACCCTCGACTTCAATGCCCTTGCGCCACTTGTCCCTGAGGCTTCGAATTCACGACAACCAGAAATCTCCCGACTGCTGTTCAATCCACTCCTGGACGGCGAGCTGGACATCTTCATCGTCCCCAAACCAGGGTCCACGCAGTGCAGCCTTGAGCTGGCCGAATAATAAGTAGTCGCTAGGGGCTAGATCTGGACTGTAAGGGGATGGTTGAGCTCCTCGAATCCGCACTCGAGCAGGGCAGCTTATGCAACTCTGGCTTTGTGGACTTTGACGACGTTGAAGTCAATCATGGGGCGTGAGGTTTTTAGGGACCCAACGGGCAGAGACCGTGGTCATGGCCAAATTGTCATTGATGATGTTGATAACACTTCCATCTGATATTCTAAGTTCTCGCTCGATTTCTTCGACCTTTACCCGTCGATTTTCGAGGATCATCCTCTCCACATGGGTCACATTGTCCTCGTTAGTAACGTCTGACGGGCGTCATGGACAGTGGTCATCTTTAAGGGACTCACGACCATGGCGGAACTCCTTATTTTCAGCAAACAATGGTTGCATGGGAAGGGGCGGTGTCGGTGTACACTGCAACTATGCGTTCATGGATCTTTCTTGCATTCTTGCCTCCCTTGGTCACAAGTTTGATCACTGAGCGGTGCTCAACCTTCTTCATTGTTAAAAAAATTGTGACTAACGATCTGCGATCAGTTACTGCTTCTTAAATAGACGAAGCAGAAGCTTTCGGCTGCAGGTCCTGACTTGTCATAACTTGTCCTAACACCCCCACAAACAGCCATCCCCCTTCCTCTGTTTTGCCCTACCGATTTGCAAAACTTATTGACCGCCTCCTATTGGCCTAAAGGCAGCCAAAATTTACTTAAAAACAGCCGTCTAAAAGAAACAATTACTTGTGTCTTCCGAATAGAATAGCTTCTGTTATTATCCTTGAAATCAATCCATTAGGGGGTTATGGGACCACAAAGCTCTAATATGAAGATGTGTTAGATCTAAAGGATCCAAAGTAAACCTTTCACACTTGATCTTTGTCCACCCATTTACGCATATATAGTGAAGGGGTTTACTCTCTTTAAAAGATATTTGACTGAATAATAACAGCCTGATATAGGTGGAATAAGGAAAACACTTAAAAGTTGCTCTGGCAACTGCTTTGCCCTGACATTTGTGAAATCTGCGAAGAAAAGGGCGCAGTAGAATAACAGCACAGACAAAATAAAGATTAAGAAAGGTGGAGTATTTGTGCCTTAAGATTTAGGACTTGATTGACACTACAACGAAATGAGGTAAAGTTTTAAGAGAGCTTCGTATTTTTAGAATAGTTGCTTATGTGGAGCTTAAATCTCTCAAGCATTTAACCCTTCTCATTTAACCTAACCTAAATTAGGTTTGGTTATTATAATAGTGGTAATCTTTGTGAAAATCTAAGTGTCACATAAACAACTAATCTTAAAATATGATTTTAACTTAAACCAAGCCTTGCTAGCTTGTACTGACGTTACCCGTGCACATAAATTATAACGATAACCTACATAATTAGTAAGTTAAAAATAATAGCGTTACTCCTAACCCCTATATTATTGAGTTGGTCACCAAACCACAAAAAATTACGTATCAAACCCACCAGAATAAGAATATGGTGGACTAGAAATAAAGTTTATGCATAGGTTACAAGATCACATGCAGAAGCTGCTCACCCTCCCAACAAGTGGGAAAGTCTCTGCAAGACTTGCCGCGTTTTGTGATAAGGTTATGAATGTTTATTGCATTGACTGTTTCTCATTGTTCAAATCACTTACAATCGCCTTTGAATGGCTAAATGGCATAATAAGGCTTCTGCCACTAGATTGCGCCACCCAGCGCCAAATCCGATGGCAGATTTGAAATCTTTAGGGTGAATAACCATATGTCCCAGGGTCATATGGGTCATTCCATGGCTCTAAATGTGTACAATTGAACTTTGCTCATTTTTTAAAAAAAGCGACACCTAGATCTGGCGCTTCGCCGCAGGTAACAAGACGTACGAAAATTGGGGGAAAATTTCGAGAACAAAATAGATGAACACTAGAGGGTCCCCCGAATTAACGACCTCGCTTAGCCATGTACCTCTTTATCCTCTTTTGAGACGAATAAAAAAGAAATGTAAGTATTTGTAGAAAATTCATGAGTAGAGATGTGAAAACAATTTACTGAAGATGGAGTAAGTTAAAATAGATAGAAGATACATAGGCACATTTCCTCATTAAGATATGAGGACAGGATGGTTCAAAACTATAAGCCTTGAGGCACAGAAGGTAGCGCCAGTCACGATATCAAGTATATCATTGTTTTCCTAAACTAATACTGGCACCCTATTTGCGGTGGTCCAAGAGTAACACTTAGCTGTAATTATTTTATGATCAATAGACTTATTTTGTTTTATATTAGGATTTTTTTTTTCTTATAGTCTAATCTAATATCATTTGAGCTATTTTAATTTATTTTATTTTGTGAGTTGTCATTTCTTAACTACTTTTACACTTTCATACGTCCTTTAGGTTATTTCCATTTGTTGCTCTCCGAGTTGCATATCTCGAACCAACTTTTCAAGTTTCAGAGCTTTCGCACCTGGTCTTCCCCCTTGCCTGGAATTAACTCAGCTTCATTGTTTTTCCCACATGGAAAATGGATAACAAATCAAATGTTTGAGAGAAGAATGAACATGAGATTGAGAAGATGCTCGAGAGAATAAAATAAATTTGTGTATCCATCAACCACGACACGTTAGGGTAACTCCGAAGTATTAAGTTTGGAAGTAACCCAGACACTTTCAAACGAAATACCTGCCAAACAAAATTTAATTCCTCAATCCTCCTACAATGCACAATGGAAGCTTAATTGCAAAGAACAAAATAAAGAATCGTCTCGAACTAGGAACGAAACGGCTCAACTACCATCCTATTAAATAATAAAGAACAAAGAAACAGGAAATCTAAAGAGGTAAAAATATATTTCTTTTCAAAATAACCAAAAAATAAGGTGAGATAGAAAAGAAACAAAGATTGAACCGGTCAGCATTAGTATAAAAAATATGGCTGACAATATTTGGAGTAAGATTAATTCTCTTTGTCCAATATTTGCAGAAAATACTAAAACAAGAGCAAACATTTCTTTAAACTCAAGATTCCTCGTTTTATACTAGAGAGAATAAGACTATCAAAAAATTAAAACAGTCCAAAAACTTTAGCTCTCAAGGTGCTCAAATGACTAGTGAGCACCGAACCGATTAAGACTAAATACACCAACCAAGTCCGCAAGAAAGTGACCAAAATAGTAACTACATGAACAACACTCATTAATGTAAAATAGCAACTATATATGAAACAAAGGTGCCACCCCATTGCCAAATATAAATGGCTAAATGGGGGTGTTTATAATATTGAAAAAGTGAAATAATGAAATTTAAATTGTGGACTCAATGAAAAAATGGTAAAATGCGTGGAATGAAATAGGTACATAAACATAGTGAAATCAGTTAGCAAAGTAAAGTGGAAGGACTATATCTTTCACACCTACACAAATTACAGAATAAATAAAAGCTACACATTCAGTACAAACACCGAAGACATGCATAACACTACACAACAGGGCCGAAATTCAACACAATCTTACTCTTACATCTTTGACCTGATTAAGTCAGCTTAGATGTTTCTATGATTTCTTCTTAGTAAGTCTATAACCACATATCGCAATATATAATAAACCCATTTCTTGTAATATTTGTTCCCTTTATCTCTGATGATGATACGTGCCGTATCAAAACAATTCAGTGTGATAAAATATTTTAGAAATGTATATTAATTCACTATTCCCTTCCTTTAGATATAAACCTTAAGTTTTCAATGAACATCATAGAGCTTATTCACGAGTTTAGCAAAGCAGTGAAGTTGAATATAGGACATATCAAGAGGATTGCAAAGAAGATTATTAATACAAAACTAGACGGACACTTAGGTTTACATTAAAAAATGTACAGTAGTTTCAAACCAAATAATGTAAAGTTATTCATGGTAAATTACAGATGTCAACTAAGCGTGGCTATAAGTTGTACGTGTTCATTTTATTTGTTAGAAAGAATGGAACTATAAGTTACGAGCAAACCAGCATTTATATCCCAGAAATAGGGTGGTTAGAAGGATCAGGTCAGCATAATTCTATTACCTATCTCTTTGATTTGACCAACTATTTAGGTTAGTAACTAAATTTTAGGAATTCTTAGCAATTTTAATTATTACCTTATTAAAATCCAAACAGCAAACAGGCCTAGGAGGCACGATACAACTACCTATATCCAGGAGCTAATTGATAAGCTTCGTCAAGATGATCATATCCCCTTCAGAGCAATAGCAAAAAGGTTTAAACACTCCTAAAGTCTCCTACCTAATATTTTATCACATAATGATACCACAGCCTCATGTATAGGTGGAACTGCTACGTATAGGCCTAGGAAAACATCAAAGAGAGATGACCACGCTATCGTCCGAGAAGAAAATGAAACTATGAGCATTAGTGTCACGCCGCGTCAAGAAATACCTTTATATCTTTAGAATCTCGCAGACCTGCCAATGATAAGCCCTAAGAACAAGAAAGCTGGATTATCCTTCCCCACTAAGCATTATTAGGAGAGAGGATTAATGGTGCAAAGTACACTTTATCGATGAATCGAAGTACAATTGATTAGTTCAGCTGCAAGGAGGTACTTCGATCGAAGACCTGGCGAAAGATTATCTGTGAACTGCCTGAAGAGCAGCGTCAAGTTTGGTGGAGGAAGCGTTTTGGTGTGATGCATAATTTTGGTGGCAAGTACTTGCCCAGTTGTTCGCTTGCAGAGCAGAGTGAATGCTAAAGTGTATAAAGAACTTTGGCAATCACATGCATTGCAGAATATGAGACTCGCCCCTGCCTAACCTGCCATTTTTATGTGGGATAATGCACTTTGCAACATGGCAACTTTGGTGAAAAATTGCTGGTATCGTGAAAGATAAGTGTCATGGACTGGCCTTTTCAGAGCCTGGGCCTCAATCTAATTTAGAATTTGTAGAAGATGCGAGAAGTAAAGAGAGAGAAAAATCCAAACACCCTCAAAGATCCCTGGAAACTTTACAAGAAAAATGGAAAAGAATAACACCAAAGGAATGCCCTCAGTTAGTGCGGTTATATAAAAGAAGGTGTCAGTGCATAATTGATAGTAACGGTTTACATACCATGTGCTAATATATTGTAACAAGCGAAAATTACTTTGGGAATAGCTTATATCATCATCACTTCTCATCTATCTGTTTTGTATTATATGTCAAGATCATTTTGACCACAATAATTTTGGAATAAATACGCCTTTTTGCACTTAACATGCAGTCTCATCCATCCTAATATTTACATTTTACTTGTACAACTTATAGACTTGCGTTTTTATATCTCTTATTATTATGCATTAATTACTATCATTGGCCTAGAAGCTAATGTAAGTTTTGTGATGGAAAACTAAGTGTCTGACTCATTCTGACCGCTATTATATATATATATATATATATATATATATATATATATATATATATATATATATATATATATATATATATATATATATATAAGTATAGTTGGGTAGAGAATTCGGTTCGTAATATATTTTATTGAAGGCGACTGCGAATTTACCGAAAATAATTTTTTTTGTGAGTCTCTAGATTTGTCTTATATTCCGCCTTTGGTCGTGAGTTAACCCATAGATAAATTTTCCAAAATTCCTTAGAAAATAAATAACCAACGAGGATATGAGGCTAGTTTACTGAGCAAAAGAAAAAATTTAGTGGCCTGATGCGTTCCTATGTACCTTTCAATGTACTTTTCACTTCAATGTACCTTTTTGCGTTTAAGAAGTTCCTTTGATAATGATATATACTGTCGGTATGTATCGAAACGCGTCGGGCTAATAAATATTTTGTTTTGTTCAGTGAACTAGTTTCCTGCCCTTGTTCGTTGCTCCTTTCTAATGAATTTTCGAATTTTTGAAAACTTATCCACAGGTTAACTCACGACCAAAAGCGGAATATTAGACAAATCAAAAGACTCGAAAATAAAATAATTAACGATAAATTCGCAGTCGCCTTCAATAATATATATATATATATATATATATATATATATATATATATATATATATATATATATATAAACATTATGAGATATCACATTAGCGTGATGTATATCAGTGAGAAGATAAAAGTAAACCACAATATCTGAATCAAGATTTATTTATAACCAAATAACTAGTTTCGACCAAGTTATAATTGCCATTTTCAATTAAGTAATAAAAAAAGTCAAGCAAGAAACTCAGTATATATACGGAGAACAAAATACTAAACAAAATGAAAACGCAGGAATCAATCTGAAAAAACACAAGTATTTTAGGCGGACTCAGGGGAAGTTACTAATCTCCGCAACTATTGCTTCCGAGAGTTTATTAATACGCTTGACGACTTTATTCGATATATATTTGATAAATTCGTATTGCCCTTTGGATGAATTGAAATTATGGACATTTTAATGATGATAGATTCCGCAATTCTTCCCTCAATATAATTGTTTGATTTATAAATGATTTTTGCTTGGTTGTGGTCGATTCTATGGTCGTACTTTTGAATGTGCGTAATGAGACTTAAAGAACTTTTACCTCTTCTTATATCGGTTTGATATTCTTTTATGCTCTTATTGAAATTATGTTATGGTATACTCCAGCGTCGTGATTGATTGGACGCAGTCTAGTCAAGGAAATTCTTATGGTATTAGAATAATTAAATGTGATATTTATGTCATTTCTGTTCGCATAGGATTTTAAGGGGGCCTAATTCTTCCCTTATTTTTGTGGAGATGCCATTCGAAAGCATTTGTGGCTAAAATGAGAAATGACTGGATGCGAGATGCGGATTTGATAAACAAGGATATGGATGAGGTGGTGAATGTTTGTTGAGGCGTTAATCCTTAATATATATTAGTTTACCCGATTATCGTTAACTTCCGTTAAAGTTATCATCAATCCATTATTTGTTTTGAATCTTCATTTAATTATTCATATTTATAGTGTTATAGTGACTCTAAACAAACAACAGAGTGAAAATAGATTCGAAACACTGCCAACTCTAACTTTATTGTTTAAGTTTTTTAGTTGATTTAGAACAATTTTAATGTGCTAAATCCAAAAGTCACATTGGTTTTGCTCAATCGGATCAACCTTTTGATTTATAGCCACATCTTTTTATTACTTTTTTTTTTAATGAACGGGTATTTTCTATTTATATGATTGTCAGAAAGAGAGAGAGAGAGAGAGAGAGAGAGAGAGAGAGAGAGAGAGAGAGAGAGAGAGAGAGGAAGCAAGTCGCGCAGATAAAGGGTAAAGGAGCATCTCATGGACGAAATACATTCCATCAGAACATTTCGGTAAACTTCTGGAGTGATCTCGAAGTCAGACTGGAACCGGGACACCATTTAGTGATATGGTGGAGTCGCATATATTCCCCAGCCCGAGAATGTTCAAATGAGTATTACCAGAGCATTCGGAACGAGGACCGTATCCACGCCGCTTTCACGCAAGAAAGATTCACGCAGTACTCCCAAAGTACTTACGCAGCATCCTGAGAGGTCATTGGAATCATCTAACAACGGCTAGCAATTCTTGAGTGACAATCGACATCCTCAGGACTCGCAGGCAGTAACCATTATTCGGAACATCGGAGTTCAAGGCCGAACGACTCAGTCAAGAATAACGCGCTTAGCTACGCTTCTCCGAAAAGAATACTCTTCCGACTGACTACTCGAGGTCTCCTCCAGAAAATCCTAAGCCATTACATTTTCTTTTTAATCGACGAAGAGGCGTGACGCTCTTCGACCTCAAGGCTCCCTTGTAGTCTCCCTTCGATCCCTTTCGAGTAATTATTGTGCCTCGTACGGCTCAGACAATATCATTATTTGTAAATTCATTTTAATTTCATTTGCCGGGTTATTAACGTAATAGTTAAAGTGTATCATTCTTTTTAATCTTACTTGTTGTTTGTATAGTATTTAGGTTTATTTTGTTTCACTTGTTTATTTCCTGTAACAAACCGAAGCCTGTTGAAATAGGCTCCCCATGTCTAACGAGGGCAGCCAAGGTCAAGAAGGACTACCTGATCTTACGACAATGATGCAATATTCTCAAACATTTCTTTAAAGTAACGATTTCCAAAGAGTTTACATGCGGAATTTTTTTATTAATTGGTAGTTTTCTTTTGCACGAAAATGAAATGGATTGAGCCAGAAGAAATTGGAAAAATAGGCCCAATTTATTCTACTACATTCGCAGCGAATAGACCGTTGTTCCTCCCAGGAAACCCGTCAAACGTTTCATGAAGCGTGCTTACCATACTTATTTTGTTTGGTGTGAATCTTGGTCACCAAGATAAAGCTATAGCGCCACACATGGTATTTAAGACATGCACCGAGTATTTACGTAGTGGAACAAAGTGCATGAAGAATTGTCTTAAGTTGGAAATTCCATTGAATGGAGGAAGCCAAAAAAACAGGCCACTGACTTCTTCCTCTTCGTTATTCATTTGAAAGGGATCAATAGAAACAAATGGAGCAGCCTCAAGGATCCTGATCTTCAATCAGCGTGGCGTCAGGTAGCTGAATGAGATGAAGTTTTAGTACATATCTTTACAGAAGTTCTTGACATTACTGATGAAGATTCATCAAGTGTTTAGTAAAATGAAGAAGAAAACGTCGTTTGAAGCGATGATAATCCAAATCTTATTTCGTCTAAGGGAATTTGCCCACCAGCTATGAAAGTTAAGGAAATTGGGGACATGCGATTACCAACTGACTATAAGGCACTGCGCCGATACTTGAGCATGTTAGGTTACTAAAGAAGAATGATTCCGAATTTTCCCGCGATTGCAGCTCCTGTGACTGAGCTTGTGTGAAATTCTGCTGCATGAGAAGCAGTTAATCATCCCAAAGTAGGTCTAATTAACTCTGTAAAGCTCTGTCACCCGCTGCCCAACGCTCACTGTATCGAGTGGTGCCAAGCAGCTTCAATTACGTGGTAGCTACTGCCCTTCACCAGATGGCTAAAAGAACTCCCGACCAGTGGCCTTTTTCTCAAGCAAATTAAAATACAGCAAGCATACTCAATAAACCACAGGGAACTCCTGGCGACGTATCTTGCTGTGCTCCACTTCAGGTATATGATTGAGGGTTACCATGTTACTTTGTGCACGGGTTACAAGCCGCTGCTGTTGTGTTTCGTTTACTATTGTGTGCCAAATCGGAAAGGCAACATCCCAACTGGTTGGCGATATTGGATTATATCAGTGACATCGCATAATTGCGAGGTCAAGACAACGTCGTTGCTGACTGCCTATCACGGAATGTCAATTCGGTCCAAATTGACTCATTTTGATCTCCGCGCTCTGGCGGCAGCACAGAAAAACGCTAATGAAACAAAAGAACTACAGTTGCAGGTAAAAACTTTCCCTTTTCTTGGGGAGACTCGACTAATTTGTGAAATAACATCAAGATACTCCACAACCGTTCAAATAAACGGCATACAAGAGGATAATATTGAAACAATTGCACAATTTGTCCCACCCTGGAAATAAGGGATCCTTCTCTCTAATTAAGTCAAAATATTCTTTGCCTAATATGGATATGAACATTTGCTCCTAGGTACGGGATTACCTCTCAAGTCAGTAATCCAAGATCGATCGCCACACGAAATTTCCAGTCCTGCACCTTGATTTCCCCTCGTCAAGATTCGAGACAGCGCACGTTGACATTGTACGACCACGATCACCGTGCACGTTGCCTAGGCAATCGTAACCAATCTCATAACCGGTATTATTATCGTGCATTGACCGGGGTACAAGATGATGAATTGAGGCATGATCTCAACGGTTACCTTAGCCTTCTTAAAAGGTTGGATTTACTGATTTGGAGTCTCATTATACGTGGTAACTGAGGGAGGAGCCCAATTTGAGTCCGAATTATTCAAGGAATTATCAGCCCTTGCTGGTTTCCATCTTCTACACACCACGGCGTACCGCCCAACCACGAACGGGATAGCAGAAGGAGCGCACATAGCACTTAAGGGTTCCATAATAGCTCGTCGACAGGGAGGGCTATTGGCCCTTCCGATAGTCCTTTTGGGCATCGCTCTTTACTTAATGACTCAAGTTTTTCGCCTTTAAAAGCAGTTACAGGGACTACATTACTTTGTCCATAGCCCTTGGTTTCATCCTTATCGTCAAAAAATTACTCAAAATTCATTACTCGATTTCACACAGGCGTCCGAAGGACGCCTGCATTCAGTGCCCAAATCTTTTTTACCCGAAGCTCTTCGAAAGGCCACACCTGTGTGGTTCCGAGTCTATCGAGTTTTCAAGCCGATAAACGTGCCATGTGCTGGCACTTTTCTTTTGGTCTAGATCGACGACAAAGTTTACAAGCTAGAATTCCCTAATGGCCACCGAAATACTGTCTGAGTGGACAGATTGAAAGCAATGAAACTTCTACCCTCATATAATAGCAATGCACTGAGCGATCAGTGAGATTCAATGATTCTTCGTTTCGTTAGGAAGGAGATGGAACAATGAAGAGTAATGACAAGAATAATGTAACGAAAACCCGTCCAGGTGCCAGAAAGTGGGATAAAAAACTAAACGTTTAGATGTGATCAGGATGACGCGTGTCGTTTGCTAATGATTCTTCATTCTTTTATTTTTAAGAGACCAAGTGCATTGTATAATAGTCGGTTGATCTCAAATTATTAAATGTATATTTTCATTCCGTTACCACGACATGCTTATAATAAAAAGAAGCAGATTGGTCGCATGCCTAAATAATTTTGTACATATACAAGATTAATTGACTTTCTCCTATACACCGAAAATTACACCATATGTTAGGTTATAGAAATTATCTAGAAGATGAAAAAGAAAATTAAAAGCAAATATTTAGGCTGTGTAAACAAATCATAACAGTTTTTTAGGCGACAAAGTATTTATTCCCCAAAGAGTGCATTCGATTTAAATGCACATTCCATTTTCAAAAGGGAGTGACCTTGTAGTGCCCAATTACAAGGTGGACTAGAGCCAACAAGGAACTTCACAAATCGAGTAGCCCGTTGGCCAATGAAATCTTGAAATGGGCACACAAACCAAACTGTATAATTGTAAATAATGCTAAACCGCTAGTCAATAATTAATGTATCAATGCAAAGTAAAATGCATACTTGTAAATAATGCAAAACTGCTAGGCAAGGAAATCCCAGTACTTTCATGCTAACACACAAACATTCACACACATATTAGAAAAAAGGTATGAGCCGAAAGTTTTGGCCGGGGTGATAATGAAGATAAATGAACTAGCTGTTCATACAAGTAATGAATCTTATACAAAGGAGGTCTGACCCACTAGCTTTGACATTGACCCGCTAAAGACAAAATTTTATATTGTTACAAATATCGGCCTGATAGATATTAGTCAGATTTACAAATTCGAACACTCTTTTGGCTTATACGGGCCTAAATTAAAGAGACGCACATACCTTCGGATAAAATAGGCTCTTCTCAGCTTTCAAGTTGGAGAAAGGGAGCCACGCCACTAATCTTTCGTTAGGATAAAAGGGTTTGTAAAAGGCACAAAAGGACAGTCAAACAGAGAGAGAATAAAAGGACGCTGAAGTTGTTAAGACCGATAGTTAGAGGCAAGGACATGAGCACACCCCGAACCAGTAACTCAGCGATTTCACTTGCCCTAAAACAAAAGGCGGCGATAAGACCAAGAATAAACCACTAAATTCCATTTTTTATAATGTCCTTACCTCCGCCAAGTAATAAGTCAGTTACTGTTAGCCCAGCGTATAATTGGATAACCTGCGGGCATTTTGAACTTTCAATTGGAGCCAGATAGAATTCTACAGCATAATCAATCAACCCAGCCGATAACCTCAAGCCAATCACACACATCCTCCATAGTGTTATAATTTCAGAATAAGAAATTCTATTTTACTGCTTTTTCTCTACATTACATGATTTCCTGGCTTATTATTTTGTATTTGATTTACTACCCAATTGCATTACACATTACTCTGTCCTTTTATTAAGTTTAAATTAATGCCTTTTCTCTTGTTACCACCATTTACCCTTTTATTTACATTATCCACTTCTCTACTGTTATTAGTAATTACACTACTATGTGGGGAGCTGGTATTATCATGAGTTATTTCCATTCGGCTTTTGTGGCCATGATTTAAGAATTATTCCATCAAAATGAGTTTATTATTTTTGAAAATACACAATAATGAGAGTTTTATACCTGTTTTGGTTTGAATTTTATTGAAGTGTTAAGATACTGCTCGCATGCTCTTGGATAAGAAATAATTCTTCTTCCAGGGAGAATTTGGCAAGTAATCATAGAACAAATTTGAGAACATTAAATGATTTCTCCTTCTTCCCCCAAATACGCTAAAATACAAAATATTTTTTGGTCTTATCTAAATTCTTCACCTTTAAAAATCTATGATTAGGTACAGTCGAAGATGTCGTAATCTAATGCGTGTAAGAGATTTTTTCATTTTATTTTCGTCTGAAAATAAAAGGAAGTTAATTATTAACAAGAAGTTAATTATTAACAAGAAGTTAATTATTAACAAAGCAGAGAATAATCATGCTGAGAACTTGTTGAATGCTCGTAACAAGTTAAGCATAGAATGGCCTAACGACTACCTCTCCTTAATATAACTAAACCTCTATTGTTTTCCATTAGCTACCTGTGATACATTCTTATTCTGTTTGCCAAAAGAATGAGTGTGAAGATCATACACAAACATACTACTGTAAGAAAATACGTTCATTCAAAGCCATATTTCTTATATGAAAATGTATAATAATTTACTCATATGGGCCCAAAATTGTACTATGGCGTTATGGAGGTTATTAAACTCTTCCAATATATTCAAATAAATTTAGGGACTAAGAAAATACATAATTTTGTTTTTGTTTACCTTTAGACCAAACTTTTTCATTGCGCATACCACACCCTGCTTAGAAAGGAGGAGGGTTGGCTGTAGGGTGCAGTAATAAAATCAAACAAGACGTTACAGTCACCTTTAAGGGATAAACCAAAGTAGAGTTTTATACCCATACTTTGAATACTTATAAAAACTGTATAAAAAAACGTCGGAAGTGACTTGAAACTAAAATGTATACAAAAAAAATATATCTGAGAAAATTTCTTATACCGAAAGGATTTAGGAAACAATTTCCTCTATAAAACAGCACCCAAATAAGTGTTAGGATAAAAGAACAGAGGGCACCTGTTAATGAGATACAGAGGCAAAAGAGAAAAGTTAGGTTGAATTGATAGGAGATAATAGCACATATGGAGGTTCAGGGAGGGATAGAATAGTAGATCGAAAAGGAGTAGCTTTCGTGGAAAATAACGTAAAAAGAATGGTTGTGGTGATGGGTGGAATAAGTAATGGCTTCAGAGTTCAAGAGAGACCCCTAAGAAGTTTAACTACTGTAGTTAGAATATTTTTGTTATCAGAGTGGATTCGGCAGGTGTGGTGGGGAGATTTCAAAATGACAGAATAGGATTGAGTGACAGAAGAAGCACACGAGTGAAAACGAATTTCATTTTAAAGAGGAAAATTCTGAACTTTGATTATTTACTATTCTTTTTCCTAACTAAATAAATTATAAAAATAACATTTACTAGTTTAATAAAACCATAGGTTTTACGCATGCCTAGAATAGTTTTATCAATTACTTCCAGTAATTTATAGTATTTAGATGAAATTTCCTTTCTTTATGGAATTGGAGACTTAAGAACTTGCGAGATTAGATTGGCATAGAATAGGTAGGATTTTCGAATGGGGGCCTTCTTGCCAAGTGAAATGTTGGCAATATGAGCTTACCACTAATTTATTTAATGTTTACTTGTTTGATGTTGTAAATGAAAGCATTTATTTGTGAGTGTTCTAACTACCCAACTACCCAAAATACCAGAAGGGGCAAAATCACTACACACTTTAGCAAATTAAAGCCTCAATGGGCGCGCGCTACGAAACGGATCGAGTCCATTGATATTATGCTTCCGTATGCGTAAGTTGTCCTACATACTGCCCACATACATGTAAAAATAAGTGTTTGTGAGTGAAAACATTTCTGTTTGCATTAAATTGTATTTTTGTTCCCATTCTTCTTGAAAGATTCTGGTAAAAAATACCAACCTCTCTAAGCTCGCATTCTAGAGGTACTCGAAATCCTATAACTGTTTCTGGATATATAAACAAGAGTAATAAATATTTTAACTCACTATCCAGTTTTTAAATAAACTGGAAGACGTATTTTACGGGTTTTTTTATAAAACAATATATAATTCTTGGGTTGATGATGTAACCCCTTCAATTCAAATCTCCTAAGTAAAGAATTATATATTGTTTTATACAAACAAATTCCGTAAGCTGGGTTTTCCTACTCACATGTATAATTCGAATCGTGTACCTGTAACTAGTTTGAACATCTCGATTATTAATAAATCTAGTGCCCATTTGATGAATAAATCTTGTTATATATTTGCTACATGGTATAAATAAAAGAACCAATCAAACTTTTTTCGCCTTGATTTTTAATATAATTTTTGTCTTTATAAATTAAAATATCCTCCTTGACTTTCCCTCTAATTTTAAACATCAAAATTGTTTTATTTGTATAATTTGAAAAAATAGCCTGGATTTTCTCCCTGATAACGAATAAGAAACCTTGTTTTACGTACATGATTTCTTATCCGCCTTGTTTATAATTGATTTTAAATATCAAACCTTTTTCTTAAATTCAAATATCAATCTTGATCTATCCCTGAGAGCAAATTTAAATCTCCTTAAATTTGACTTCGATACTGATTAAATTTTTCATTGAATTTTAATATCTTCGTTTCCTTCTCTTTTGAAACCCACTAATTTGGTCACTGTATTCAAATATTGGATATGTAATGGGTACATCCATTGATGCGATTTGATCTATTTCAATTTTATTGTTTTTTTTCTTTATAATTAAATAATTTCATTTTATTGTTCTCCTCTGTCCTTTACATTTCCCTGTTTTATATTTCTCTTTATCATATATAGTGACTATTTAATTATCAATCATAAATTCGCGGCAATTGCTCAAGTTTAGTCGTCCCTGAAAAATTTCTTTAATAAAACATCAAACGAGAAGTGGAGGTGAGTGTGTCTATTAGAGAGTGGAAGTGGAAGGTTTAATATTCCAGTAATTTCTGTCTGCACTCAGTTAAACTTTTCCTTAGTTCAAGTTGAAGACGTCCCTTGATTAATTGACGGTTTACCTGTGTGCTTTTTTAAACGAAAGCATTTGTTTCTGAGTGTTTTAACTACCCAACGATCACGGATACTAGAAGGGGATAAATCACTACGGGCTTTATCAAATTAATGCCCGTAGGGTGCGTTGCTACAAAATAATTTGATATGTAAAAGAAAACATGCTTGATATTTGAAATCAATTATAAACAAGGTGGATAAGAAATCATGTTGGAAAAACAGGGGTTTTATTCATTATCAGGGAGAAAACCCACACTATTATTTCAAATTATCCAAATAATTTGAATAAGATGGTAACAAAAAAATTCTAACTATAGTAGTCTAACCTCTTAAAGGTTTCTCTTGAATTCTGCCGCCACTGCCTATTCTACCCATAACCACAACCATTCTTTTTACGTTAATTCTTCCTAAAGTTCTTCCTTTTTGATCTGCTATTCTATCCCTCCCTGAACCTTCTTATATACTATTATCTCATAACAATTCAATCTAGCTTTTCGCTTTAGCCCCTGCATCTCCCTAAGAGGTAACCTCTGTTCTTTTATCCTAACATTTATTTGATTCCTAAATCTTTTCGGTATAAGAAATTTTCTCAGATATAATTTTTTTGTATACATTTTAGTTTCAAGTTGCTTCCCAAGTTTTTTTTAATGCATTTTTTTAAGGATTCAAGGTATAGGTATAAAACTTTACTTTACTTTATCACATAAAGGTTTTTTACCCTTGTTTGATTTTATTAGTGAGGTATCTTCACCTAAAGCCAACCCTCCTCCTTTCTAAGCAGGGTATTTGACCAGCAATGGGAAAGTTTGGTCTAAAACTGAGCAAAAACAAATTATGTATTTTCTTAGTCTCTAAAATTATTTAAATAAATTGGGAGAGTTCCATTACCTCCATAACTCAACCGCTCAATTTTAGGCCGATAAGAGTAAATTATTATTAATTTTTATATAAGAAATATGGTTTTGAATCAACGTATTTTCTTACAGTAGTATGTTTGTGTATGATCTCCTTCACACTTATTATTTTGGCAGACAGAATGAGAATGTCTTGCAGGTAGATACTAGAAAACAAAATAGGATTAGTTATATAAAGGAGGTGTTGTCGTTGGCCAGTCTATGCTTGACTTGTTAAAGGCATTCAAGAAGTTCCAAGCATAATATTTGCTCCGCTTTGTTAATAATTAATTTCGAATTTGATTTCTGCTTATAATGTGAAAATAAGTTTAGAGTGAAGAGCTTAATTCTGTTCAAACGAAAATAAAATGAAAAAACTCTAAATGGATTAGAATCCGACATCTTCAACTGCACCTAATCATAGATTTTTGAAAGCGAAGAGTTTATATGAGACCAAAAATATTTTGTATTTTATAATATTTAATTTAAAACAAAAATTAAATGAAAATTTACAGGTGATGGCAAATTTTCACGACTTTCTTCGCTAAATATTTCAGAATACTTTTTATGAGGAAATCTTTGCTAAATCATTCCATTGGAACGATTATTTACTCTTTATGAATAAATATGTAAACAATTGCAATACAGAACTAGGAGATAATTTGTTTGTTATACCATTTAATTATTGGTTTAGGCAGATTTATTTTCCCTGGGAAGAGGTATGTTTCGAATAAGAGATAGATAAGATGAAATTCTGTTGTCCAAAAAGAGAGCTTAAAGATGATAAGTAAATAGATTACAGGCAAATATAAGATTATTTTTCGCATGAATCTCAAATGTTAGCAGCTAAGTTTTCATCTTCTATGTGAATTATGACCTATGGTACAACAGAGTTTAATGAGACAATTTTTGTAGACAGAGAGAGAGAGAGGGAGGAACGGAAAGAAAATGACGAAATCATTTCGAGAAACAGTGAAATTTGGTGATTAATAAAGCCATTTTTTGCGATGGTCTTGTTATAAATTAGACTTCAATTGTTACAAGAGAAGGTGTTGCCCTTCGATTCAGTACCCATTACACTTAACATTTTTTGCCTCTTGCGATTCTTCAATTATCACTGATGAGACTTCCGAGCGTACAAATTACATGCAATTTTCATGCAGACACAACCCCGAATAGGAATCTCTTTTTACAAAGGCCCCACGAAGCAAATGAAAACAATTTAATGCTCAGGGAATAAATGTTCCTAAATTAATTCAGGATACATTTACGTTTGTCCGTTCACTGAACTACTTAGTTAGAAAGTGGAATTGAACAATGGCTGAGGTTTCTCACATATACTCTCTTGTAACTACTCAATTCTTTTTACCACTATGAATCACTACAGGGATATACATATTTCCCAAATCAATTTACAAATATATAAGGCCTAAAAAATTCCCAAGTGTAAAGTTTTTCCTTAAACTCAAAATTCATATTGGGGAAATCTCTCCTTCTAAAGGAGACTTTTTTTCTGGGAAAATGTACTAATTCCATTATTATCCTCCTTTGAGGAGACCCTACAAATAGTAAATCTAGAAGAAGAGTGCGATTCAGTCTAAGAAGTGATTGAAAAATGTTAAAATGAAGCGAGTGGTGAAGGAATTGAAAGTATGAGAGATTTGTTAAAAACCTTCAATTAATCAAGTTACGTCTTTTATAACAAAGGGATTAACCCTAACTTCAACTTGACCTAAGGAAAAGTCTAACTAAGTGCAGACAGAAATTAATGGAATATTTAACTTTCCATCTCCCCTCTCTCATTAAGACTCTCACTTCCACTTCTCGTTTGTTGGTTTATTAAAAAAAATTTTCAGAGACGAATAAACTCTAGCTTTTGCCTCGGAAAATACTTACCTACCTCGATAAGGCCTCCAACACATCCTCCCACAATGGGATATTCCTGACACCATTGCCTATTTTGCCCCTTCTTTGCAATTAATTTTCGAGGCTACTTGTGCAGGATAGTCGTCAACCAGTTTTTCTGCACTCATTCTTGAGGGTAGATGGAGATAGGACTTCTCACTCCGTAATGGTTTCCTTCGTTGTTATTTTTTAACAATTCTGCCTTCTTACCCATTCTCCCCTTCCGTGCCCATAACACCCCATGTTCAGGGTCATTTAGTCACGGGGGCAGAGAGGAGGCCTGAGGGTAGCTAGCTGGAACTAGCGGCACTGGCACTTCAGTCCCCAACGACAGATTTTGGCTTCTGGTTTCTCATAAGATAGTAGTACTTGGTTTAATGGCCCACGAATAAAGCCCTTTATTGGAAAAAGCATAATATTAGAGGTCAAAGCATAAATACTTTATTGGACAAAGCATAAACCCCTTTATTAGACAAAATACAAATCCCTTTTATTGGCAGTACAGGTATAAACTAATTTATTAGGCAAATTATCAACCATTTATCACACTGTGTCGTGTGTGGTAGCGAGATGGTGCTCTTGCTGTCATAATGCTCAGGTGATCATTTTCCCTTAGTTGTTCCCCCCAAATTAAGGTGAATTGGCGTCTCCTATTCTCCAGCGATGGCAAGCCAAGCGTGGATAGCGTGGCAATATAGCTGTTGTAATGGCCACCTATAACAATGCGACTCACCTGTTTTTGTACGCGCTCTAGAACGGTTCGCTGTGCAGCCATGAGAGCGGGATGCCACACCAGGCACGCATACTCCACCAGCACAGGTCATATGTGGTGGCAGTACAGATGTACCAGCTGCTCCTGCGATGCCCAAACAATCCTGTAGCAAGAAGCTAATTTTGAGCAGTTCGCATTTTGTGGGATTGGGAATTAATTTCAGTTTCTGGCACTGATTGCTGATGGTGGTGAGTTGTTGTAGGGGTTTTGTGTGCCACTGTGTGTACAGTCACATCGTCTACGAACTTTACTTTTTGAAAAGAATTTTTCAATAAGGTGTTGATAACAGCGAGGAAGATTACTGGTTCAATGCAGATCCCCTGGGGCACTCCGCAGGTTGTGGGCAGCCAGGTGGATGATTTGCCACTCTATCTGGTGAACTGCTGTCTCCCCATGAGAAAGGATGTTATAAAAGGCAGCAGTGACGTGCGGCATCCGAGGTGGTAGGGTTAGTTTACTGCTACGTTCTGGTCCACGTTGTCAAAAGCCTTCTTAAAATCAATCAGGCATATCTGTACTACTATTTTACGCTGCTCCAGGCCTTTTAGGATGGCGTCCAGGAGGAACACCATATGCATGGTGATGGAACATCCATTCAGGTTCGCGAACTGGTACTGGTCGATGTTCGGTAGCATGTCCCCTAAGACCACCCTCGCCACATGACCCTCCAACACTTTCCCGAAGGTGCACGTGAGGGACACAGTGCGCAGCTGGCTCAGACTGGTCACACTTGCCACTTTGAGTAGGGCTGTCACTGTTGATTTTTTCCATCGGTCAGAGCAGAATCCAGTTTGAAGGCTCTTGTTATATATTATTTCAAGCGGTTGTCTTAGTTCGTATGCAAATTCTCTAACTAGTTTTGGGGGAATTTCACCTGGGGAGTGGCTTTATTTGTCTTAGTTTTCTTTAAATCTTTATAAATATATAATTTGGAATAGCAAGGGGAAGGCAATAAAGGCTGGTGGGCAGGCATATCACTTGGTTCTAGGGGCGGATAGTTAGTACATATCGAGTCAAAATGTACATCTATCGCTTTAGCTATTTCATATGAGTCATTTAAGTTAAGGAAGGGAATTTTACTGATTTTCGTTTAGGTTCAAATATTTTTTTTATAGATTTATTAAACTCTCTATCATTTTTTACAGTTTCAAAATAATCTTTCTTCGCTTGTCTGATTTTTGTTTTTAAAAAAAATTTAGATTGCGATAACGTTCTAAATTTCCTTGATTGTATGCGTGTCGCTTTTTATTAACTAACTGATTTATAGAATCAAGCTCGATAAAAAAACAAAGCACCTTTTGGGGCAAACAATATATGGCCAACTTTCGGTCAAAGGCCATCTAAATATCCAAGTCAGATTATAAATTGTAAGGTGCTCTGTTGACCTTATTATAAAGAACTTTCATAATTATTGGCTTTTAATTCTTCTTTATTTAATGTTGTTGACTCTCCTTCAGAGGAGGTTATTTCTTGGAAACTCCTTTTATCGGTTTGTCCCTTCTCCTTTCTCGATTTCTATAAAATGAGTAATTTCCCATCTAACGCCTAAAATACATAAATTATACATCAAGAAAGTCAGTTTTCTTTGCCTTCACTTTTACTTGAGACACTAGAATTGTTATGTACGAAGATCGGCTGAATATAAACGACCACATCTGGGTTTGCGGTAATCTGGCCTATCTCCTGCAAGCACATAAATCGGCTCATAATACCTCAAAAAATAAATAATATAATGGGAAAATTTGGTATTTCTTTGCTCAACTCACCAATTTCTCACGAAACTCATTCAGATATTTGGCCACCAATTTAGAAAAATGATGTTTTCCATAGTCAATCACATTCATCTTCATTTTCTTTCGGGCGAACTTTATTTTATATTCAAATAGGATATTGCGATCCATTTCTTAATATTTTTCTCATCATTTCGCCTTTAATCTAATTAGGAGAAGTGTTGAGTGAGATCAGATTACACCTACATATAAGTGTATTTTTTGTCCAGGGTTCCTCTCGACGTGGATTAACTTTTTTGATCTCAGATTTACAATTAATTCAGTCGAAGAATTTTCAAGAAGGGTTCTAAGCAATCTTCTTGTTAATCTGGTATTGGTTTGCTCTTTTTTCCACCTTAATTCTCTCTCTGCCCTTAAGAGAGCCAAAATATTATTTGATTTGCGTAGCAAAGGAAATCGACCTGAATATTTTGTGATGCTAAATTTACGGAGTTTCTTTTCTTCTCTGAATTTGAGGGGGGAAAACTTTTCTTTTCATGAAAACATTAGCGTAAATATTAAGCCAAAATTAACTGAAGGAAAGTGCATCCTATGAAAATATCATAGGAGAGAGTGTTAGAGAGTGGGAAATACATAGAGACAGACAGCCCCTAAAAGAGAAAGATATATCCGTATTGCTGGAAATGGCGAATCGGATCCTCCTTCGTCGATTTTTGTCTATTGCCTTATCAATAAAAGAAAATTAAAATTGAGAAATTTAAGTTGAATAAAGCACTTCACTTCTCCTATTTTACTCAGCTTTGAATCCTGCCTTCAGATTACATAAATATTTAGAAGGGTCATTAGGATCTATTTTATTTAATACCCATTTTGAACAAGAATAAACTCCGACCAATTAGGAAAAATAGAAATCATTTCGAGCACACTGCTCCTTATTCACCTTTCCATACCCTAATATAGGCAACAAAAATACAAACAACAATTTTGAGGTTGATGAGGCATCCGAAAGCAAAATTATGTCCACCTTGCTCCTTACTTTGGTTTGTGTTCCTTACAGTACATCGAGTAGGAGATGAATAGAAATGGTTACTCTTGTTCGCACCGGTCCTGGGCTGCAAGGAATAAAAGGAAAGAAAGGAAAGAAACCGATAATCCGCAAAAATAGAAGATAGTTCCTTGGTTTTGGCTCTAAAGGAAGCTTTATTTTTAGGGCCAATATCTTCGTAACTTTATATACTTTTATCTTTTTGTTGTATTTAAATATCGCAATGGGATTTATGGTAAATTTGGTCATGAAATTTGGCAGATTAGAGAAATATTTAGGCCAAAAGAAAAGTGCTCAATAAAAATAAAATTTAATCCAAGCTTTATAATTATTTCACCTTAACCACACCCGTACATAACCAGCCTCTTACCAAACCGGAGAAATGGTTTAATTGTAGAGACCAGTCATGGCAGAGCTTCCCACACTGGAATATCTGCAAGGGAACCTTTCTTTTCTGCAATAAGGTGGGAACATTCAGGAGAGTCGCGTATCCTAGGGAACAAAGACTCCCCGTGAAATTTTTTCTTATACTCTACTGTACTGTTATGTATCCAATAAAGAGATAAGGTCTGTTAAAGGTTTAATTTTCTCGCAAATAAATTAAACATTTAAAAAATTATTCCTAGCATTAACTTAATACATAAAAGAATACCATTTCCATTCCCTTATTTTAAGAATCGGACACATCAAATTTGTATAACTTTTCTATTAATTAATAACATCCGAAGTAAAAATCGCATCATTGTCTGATAAATTGACAATACGTTTTCGGGTACAGAGTCAACTTTCCTACTGATATCCGTCAATAAGGTTCCAATTAATGAAATACGGATTTAGTTTTATCATTTGCTAAGTAATTCTCATATTAATGCCCAGGATTTACTTTTATTTAGTCAGTTATTGTAGCGGCGCTAGAGTAATGTTTATTAAATACGCATTCTAATACATTTGCAAAGGATAATTGAAAAGCGCTTTTGGCGTTATAGACGTTATTGAGAGTAGATTGGTAAATAACCCACGCAATGCGCTGAATGTAAATGAAAAGCAGCTAGAGAGAAAACACCAATTCCAACCAATGAGGATGAGCATCCGTTTATAACTGTCGATATTTTTTCGAAAGAGTTTTTTAATGTGCTAATAATATTCAGACCTACGAGGGGCGGTCAATAAGTTTTGCAATTCGGATATAAGGAAACGAGATATGAGGAAAAGTCTTTTATTATTTTTCAATATAACTACCCTCAACTTCAATGCCCTTGCGCCACTTGTCCCTGAGGCTTCGAATTCCCGACAACCAGAAATCTCCCGACTGCTGTTCAATCCACTCCTGGACGACGAGCTGGACATCTTCATCGTCCCCAAACCGACGTCCACGCAGTGCAGCCTTGAGCTGGCGGAATAAAAAGTAGTCGCTAGGGGCCAGATCTAGACTGTAGGGGGGATGGTTGAGCTCCTCGAATCCGCACTCGCACAGGGCAGCTTATGCAACTCTGGCCTTGTGGACTTTGACGACGTTGAAGTCGATCATGGGGCGCAAGGTTTCTAGGGACCCAGCGGGCAGAGACCTTGGTCATGGCCTAAATTGTCGTGGATAATGTTGATAACACTTCCATGTGATATTCCAAGTTATCGCTCGATTTCTTCGACCTTCACCCGTCGATTTTTGAGGATAATCCTCTCCGCACGGGCCACATTGTCCTCGTTAGTCACGTCTAACGGGCGTCCTGGACGGGGATCATCCTCAAGGGACTTACGACCATGGCGGATCTCCCTATTCCAGTCAGCAATGGTTGCATAGGAAGGGGCGGTGTCGGTGTACACTGCAACCATGCGTTCATGGATCTCTTTTGCATTCTTGTCTTCCTGGTCGAAGATTTGATCACAGCGCGGTGTTCAACCTTTCCCAGTATTGAAAAATTTGTGACTGACGATCTGCGATCAGCTACTGCTTCTTAAATAGACGAGGCAGGAGTGTGCGTCTGCCGGTCCTGACTTGTCTTAACTTGTCCTAACACCCCCACAAACAGCCATCCCCCTTCCTCTGCTTTGCCTTACCGATTCACGGAACTTATTGAACGCCCCTCGTATGTGCTGTATATGCGACTGCTCTTCCCTCCTGCCAGATGAAGAAGGAGGACGGAATTGAAGGAGGCATTCCTAACCAAGTAAAACGCCCCTGGTTTAACAGTTTGCATTAAGACATAATTATGTGTTATGTACTCCTATAAAAATAACGTTTAGTGATTAACCAATTACCCGCGGCTACATGACGGAGTTGATAAAGTTTTACCAAAATAAAACTTTAGCTCATTTTATGGTTGTTAGAAGTTATCTAAGCTTAATTTATGGAAACCACATTGCAAATATATATTTTTTCATTCTTGCAAAATCGAAAGGTTGGCAGATGTACATAGGTACCTATTAATGAGTAAAAATTAAATAATACATAAAAACGAATCCTCTGTATTTGTAAATGAATACTTGTGGTACAAAATCAATAAAATTGACCATTTATAATAAAATGTCTCCATTTAAAACAAAAATACTGTTAGAAAATAATATTTTTATTACATAACATCATAACTCTACTTATTGTGTTACATTTTGCTGAATTTTTTTGTGGAGCCTTTCAGTACACTTTTCACACTTCAGTCTGGGGATTTTCCTGCAAAGTACACATCTTTCCTGCATACAATCCATAAGATAGTGTTTGATCTCGTCGTACCTACTTGTTCAGGAAGGGGCTACCGATGGTCCACCAAGTCGGGTTCGATAAGACGCACGTCATGTAGGTGAACAAGAAATCTCTCTCCTCAACTGCAGTTCAGTCATTGTACTCTGTAGGGGTTGATATATTCGTAAAGTTGAAGCAATTACTACAACTAGGTTTACGATGTGATTGAATAAATTTTAACACAACTTCTTGTTTCTATATCTAAGTCAATATGCTGACACAATCGATCACATAGGTCAATTCCACCAATTCTTGAGTTGTACAACTTAATAAGGTTAGGTTGAGAGATAGCCTTCTGATCTTCCTTTCTGCTTTATCGGGTGTCATTCTGAATTTGACTTTTAGCAAAGTAATTGCTAGTGAGTTCCTCGAAGCCTCTCACAAACGCGGATGTTTTTCTAGCAACGTTAATTACAAGAAAATGACTCCTGAAAATATTATGATACATACAAAAATTCAATAAATTAACCGTAAAATAAATTAGCCTCTATTCCTAAAATACAGTCAATTCCTTCTAGGATGAAGATCGGACAGCAAATGATCGCGTTTATACATATTAGTTTGTTATTATTATAATATCTAACAAATTAGAAAAAGATTTAACACGATATATTAAGCTATGTAAAATAGGATATATATACATATTATACAACCATCGACCGCAGACATTCTTATTTTGGAAACATTACTTACAAGTCAATTCTTTTATGTACTTTTCAAACTTAGTTTAATAAAAGTTATTGATCATTAATTTAATCAATATTTCAAAATTTCGCTTTAATATGTCTTCTAAATTACAATCAGAATATTGAAAACCTTTAAAAATGATAGTTTAAAAAAAGGTAAGAGACTGATCTATATTAATTAATAACACCATCGATATCAAAGTCAATATGTTGATTAGCTAATAGATCCAAGCAGGGATTTTTGTGTGTGTGTGTGTGGGAGGGGGGGGTTACGGACTGAATGGAAACCCTTCACATACAGAGGTGCATGTGGAGCATTTTTAGTGTTTTTATGACATCTAAAAATGAGAGACATGGTACTGGAAGGCGAGCTTTTGTTCATAGGGTCTAGAAATGAGTAGGATGGCACTAAAAGGTAAATATCTTGTCTATAGAGTCTAAAAATTATTAAACTGGTACTAGAACGCAAATGTCTTGTTCTTACAGGCTAAAAATTAGTAAAATGTTTTATTCATGAAGTCTAGCCACCACTATGTTAGTAGCCTCTATAATTACTAAGTTTGACTGAATTATTTAGTATAAGTGTAGTTTTATGTATATTCCTGTCTCTTTTTTTTCAGCACAAATCTTTTACTAACTAACCACAGTAAAAAAGTTTTTTTGGCTTTATTTTTTTTTTTACTTAATTTTTAGCTTAAGATGGCTAACAGAAACCGTATAATCGATGAAGATCTGCATGATATTCTTACTGCAGAAGATGATATGTCATCTGACAATGATTCTGTACGAGATCCCAACTACAGCCCAAATGATGATGAAAGTGAAAGCAATAATGATATAGACAGTATGCTTGATGACTTGAGAATAGAAGAAGAAAAATAATAAGAAAATATACATACTAACATCACAAGTAATGTTTGCTGGACAAAATATAAAAACCTAACTTAATCATTTTCTTATAATGGACATGGAGGCTTAAACAAATTATTAGCAACAAATATTAGTCCGTTGCAATGTTTCGAAAGCGTAATTGACAAAAATGTAGTTTCATATATTGTACAACAAATAAACACATACGCTCAGCAATGTATGTTGCATCCTGTTATTTTTGCCCAATACATCAATGTATGTAAACCAACAAAAAAATTGGTTTTAATATCTGGATGGGTTTAGTAAACCAAGGAAGGATGGTTTCTTACTGATCAATGCATCCTCTGTACAAGAACGTAGTTGCCTCGAAATCTATGTCACAAAACAGGTTTTAGGAGATCCTGAGGGAATATCCATTTTGCTAACAATGAGACTATTGAACCATCCAATAGAAAAGAAATAATTGAGCATCTGATTGATTCACTACAGAGAAAGTTCCAGGAATTGTATACACCTGATGAAAATATTTTTATTGATGAAAGCATCGTTTCTTTGAGAGCCCACTTGGTTTTAAGTCAGTATATCCCTTCTAAGGCAGACATTACGTCATCATTCAGCTGGTCATACTTTGTTCTACCGAAGGATATTGCTGGTCATTAGAAGTATATGGAGAAAAGCAAGCAATAGGAGGAAGGGAAGTTGGACATACGCAAAGGATATGTCAAGAACTAATAAAGGGACTGAGAAATGAAGGAATAACGTTATACGTCGAGACAACTTCTACACGAGCTTTCATCTAGGCGATTCTTTTTATCAGAAAAAAACATGTTGGAACCGTATGAGCAACTAGGAGGCAACTACAAAAGGAGGTGTTACAAAACAGCTAAAAAGAGGAGACATGATTGCACGAGAAGAAGACCATGGTAGTTGTTATCAATTGGCGTGATACAAGGGATGTAAGGATGCGCTCGACAAAGCACAGTCCAGAAATGGTGGTGACTCAAAAGCGTACACGAGTAAGGAAAAATCCCTTTGGTAATACAGCTTCAACATCTACTGGTTTAGTATCACCTTAAGGAACAAAAGAAAAGCACAAGCTATTGTGGATTATAATAAAGAGAAAGCAGCGATAGATTTTTCCGATCAGTTTGGTGCATATGACACTATAGTAAGAAAGGGCCTAAATTGGTATCTAAAACTTCCCATGGAGCTTTGCTGGGCATATCCTTTGTTAATTCTCACATAATTTACAAAAGGTTTACTGGCAAGTCGACTGGAATAAGAGAATTCAGAGAGAAACTTGCAACGTCTTTGTTAGAGTTACAGCATGAAAGACATCCATGACCATTACTAAGTGGGCAACATCTTATTGCAAAAGCTAAAAATAAATCAGCTAGCACAAGGAAAAGGTGCGTGAGCTGTTATAAATGAATTCACGAAAGTCAGGGTTAAGAGGTTGCTAGAAAAAAAGCACAATGCGAGGGAAAACCGTTCCTCTGTATATTATGCTTTGGAGAATTTCATAAACTATAAATATGGATAAGGAAGTATATACATATAATAATAATAAGGAAAATAATGGAAATGATGATAATATTAATAATGATAATAATAATGTATGTAAATAATAATGATAAATTAAAGGTTATCAGATAGGCATGAAATAAGAGTTCAGAAATTCACACAAATGTACATTACCTTGCGAAGCTAAAACTGCAGTATCTGACCTAGGTATTCCATTTTTCCAACCTCCTTCTTGCTGACTCAGCCTCCTTGTAAAATCTTAATAACTAAGTCAGATATATAACTGAACCATTATTATGAAACCCCCTCCTACTACGTTTATATAAGAAATCATAGAAATATTTGTGAGAAAAGAGTGTCTTAAATATAAATCCACCACCCTGAAGTTTTCTCATTACGTTCTTCTATCCCCTGTACTTTGACATAATTGATTCACACCTTCAAGCAACTAGTCCTCTTCTTCTTGGTCGAGCGTTTTGCCTTCTCCAGTCGTAACAGACGCGGTTAGCAGCCGTAAACGGGCATAATCTTCCTCACCAATCGTATAAGAACGACGTTCTGAACCTTGTGCCTTATCCAGTCGTAACAGACAACATTACCCGCCATAAACTGGCGCGACCTTCAATACCAGTCGTAACACTGGTGACCTTGCATTTTTAGGGGAAACCTACAACACTCCTCTTTGTTCCCATCATCTTCTGTGAAATTATCTCTCCATTTTGGCTCTGTGGTGGTTCCGCCAACAGCTACTTTCGACGGAAAAGTAGAATAATCTTCGGGACAAGAAAAAGACAAATCATTTTCCTCAGGGGTCTAGGAAGTGGTTTCTTACTTTTTTTTTAGCCCCCAATCCAATTTCCTTGAGCGGAAAGCCTTGCTTCTTAATCATTGATCTTCAGGAAATACATTATGCCAAATCATTCTACAAGTCTGATATCTTCAGAACCTTCTTAAACATTTTAAAGAACTACACTGTTGTCAAACCTCTCTACATGTGCGCCGTCTTCAGAAACTTCCAGTTCTTCATAAAAGTAACATTACAGATTTTTTTATTACTATTATTATTTTTTTTAGTCAAAACTATACAAACCTTCCCTCAAAGTTAAAATTATACTAATAAATCCACCTCTTAAAGCAGAAAACCAGCAATATATTAAATAAAAATTATATAAAGCAAATACCAGTGAAATTTTAAATTTACCAAATAAATTCGAATCAACTTTTAATTGAAAAGTGAAACAAACGAGACTTTTTAATATATCAACTTTAAGCATAATATTTAAAATTTCAATTACATAAAATATTTTAATTTTTTAAGCAAAACTTTAAGTTTTGTGTTTTATCCTATTTTTAACTTAATATTTAGTTAAAACTGATTCTCCTAGTTTAGTTAATTTCCAACCTATGAGTGAATTTAACAATTTCTTATGTTTCTAAGTAACTCCCACTCCACCTAGGCCTTAAATTCCTGTCAGCACAAATACTGATACCACAATGACAACTCCAGTTTCCAATGTTGCTACTACTATTCCCACTCCTAATGTCTCCAAAGAATTTCGCGCAACCACTGCCACAACTCAAGCTCAACAACAACTAAAATAACATTTCTGAGTAAATAACATTTCTGAGGCCTTTAAACACCACATGAGTCCGTAAGCCTAATTCTTATATCATTGTTGTGTGTAGAGAAAACGTTAACCAATTTTTGTGGGTAAACTAATTTTAATTAATTCTTGTTTAGGATAATATTCAGAGTATTGCTGTAATTAATGTTTAGATGTAGGGAATTCAATTGATAAAGGTAAAATATAAGTTTATTTTGGGATTATTTTGCGTTTCTCTTATATATCCTTACGTGTTTCAGAACGGCTCTGTTCTTTAAGATATTCAGATATCACTATATATTAGACACTTTTAGCACTCTTAGAATAGCACTAAAAGGAGGAAAATTCTACGACAGCAATAGATGCACTACCTTACTCTCCAGAATGAGCCAAAGCTAGTAAGTACTTGGCTGGATTTCAAGAAAGATTTAATAATAAGATACAAGGAAACTGTACAAGCCAAACCACTAACTATGATGACTGCTGTTTTCCAAGATAGATTAAAAAGGAAGAAAATAAGGATTTGAATGATTTTTAAACATTTCTCCAAAATGTAAAGAGAAGCCCTTAAGGTAGCACGCGATCAATTAACATTACTTTAACCACCTTCAGCACTATAAATTTCTTATTGGTCTACCAAACCTTTTTTAACGGAACGTTTCCCCCAGATCTGGTCTACCAAACGTTTTTAACGGAACGTTATTGCGATAGCATTAACGGCCCATAGATTTTTTAGTTTGCTATAGAAAGTGAAAACGGAACTTAAAGGAGACTGCCTATCAAAGATATGTAAAAATTGGAGAATAAAAGTTTTAGAGAAAATTTCCAAGGCTTTTTGTAGTTAGAAAACAACATATTTTACAAGCTAAATGGCGTGTATATATTACTAAATCTGGGGCCTGTAAATAGAGTATTACACATTACTCTCTCCTTTTTTTAAAGTTTAAATTAGTGAATTAACATCTCAAAACATCCCAATTTAAAAGAGATTCGAATGCTTGAAAAACAGTGCTGGCAAAAGAGAATTGATCTGGTGCTTCGAAGAGCAGGTGTCGAGATAGAAGCGCGTTCGAGGTCAAGGCAAATTTTTTTTCACTGCTTGTCCTAAACTTCATAGCAGAATAGTCAGTAGTCTTTGAATGCGTTGAGCTGCCTAAGGAAGAGTGCTAGCAATAATTACCTCTTACTTACAGCGCTTGATTTTAACAAGGTCTGCTGCGCAAAGTCGAATGCTCTTACTTATTCTGATTTATGACCTTACGACCTTCAAAACTTTAAACAATTCCCGAAAAAAACTTGGGAGGACTTGGACAATTATATCTTTAGGAAGAGAATGTAAAACAACATAAGAGTTTCAAATTTCTTCAGAATCGGCTCAATAGTTACAATGTTATTACCAAAACCAAATAAATCAAACCGGGGACCAACAGACCATCCGTTATAGTGAGATATAGAGTGCACGTGACTAACCTAGCGCAAATTTCTGGATATTGATATAATCGATAGAATTTCGAAAAACATAATGGAGAAGTTCAGAAAAAATAAATATGATTTTCGAGTATTTTGCAATTTTTTCTAAGTAAAACAAGAGGAAGGCTTCGCCACTGCTCTTTATAGAATGAGCTTGTGCTTTGCGTGCAGACTTTAGGTCTGTGGCCTACAGCCTATCATGATTATTTTTTTTTCTCCATCTAAGTTTGCTCTAATAACTTCTATCCCAAAATTTTAATAAATTTTCTCTACTTCACCATTTGTAATTATTTTAGTTTAAAAGAATTCACAAAAAATCGATACTAACGGCCGTATGCTAAAACAAATGTGAAATGCACATTTGAGCAAAAAACTATTTTTTTTATATATATTTTACATTTTAGCCTTTTGCATATAACAAATTTATAAATAATTGTGAAGCTACACAAAATCTGATAAAAGTGCATTTCACATTTTTATTAGCATATCGCCGTTATATTTTTTTCTGAACTTAACCATTTTACTTTTTTGATATTATAACGGAATTATTAGAAATAACTGAAAAAAATTTAAATACACTTAGGTGACAACCAAACTAAAAAAAACAACTTATTCAAATCTTAAAAAAATCTCGTTCTTAAAATATAGGGATATGGAGGATAATTACAAGAGGTGAGTTTATAAAATTGATTTTCGAATGTTTTATCGTATTTATTTGTGTAATACAACTTCAATTTTCATCTTTGGCTAGAGGAAATAGCTACTATGCCCTAAAAACAAATAAAGCGAGCTCCTCCAATAAGGAGTGTCGAAGCCGATCCTCTTTTCAATATTATTATTTCTCAATTTTACCTAAGGAAAGAGCTAAAAATGACTTTTAGAATATCGAAATACCTAATTGATAATACAACCATTCTGAAGTGGATTTACCCTTCTCAAATTTACAATAGATAGAAGATGTAAAGAATCTTTCCTTGATCACGGCCTCTAGATAGTTTTGGGGGTTGTGAGGTAGGAAAGATTTTTTTTAAGAATCGTGAGTTAGGAATACACATTATTTTATTATTATTACTATAGAATTTTTACAGCATAAAATCTGTTTAACTCAATTATACAAATTTAAAATTATATATTTTTTACAGTAAAAGATTTGATAATTGAAGTATGATGACTTAATATTTTATACAGGGCGGCAAAACTTATTGAGCATACACATAATAGAATCTTACTGGAATAAACACAGTCTATTTAAAAAGTATGTGTGGATGTAGACACATGCTAGAGTCATACATTCATCAATTTATGTGATATGATCAATTCTGTTTGAACGGGTTTGATAATATACACAATAATATTTATTTCCATTTTATACCACTTTGACTACAATAGTAGTCGTAATGTTTCTTTTATATACTATTTTCCTCTTTACTTATTTACACTTGCTTTCTTTTGCCTATTAATAAATTGAACCGTATTCATTGTATAACTATACCTTTTTTAATTTAAGAATAGAGTGGTTGGTAATGGAGATCTAGGAAAGATATTTCTCTCTGGGTGTTATCTAGGAAAGGTATTTTGGGGCGTCGTGATCTAGGAATGATCCGATTTAGAGCCCGATACTTTCCTGTATCTATCTAATGGCCTGGAAATCTTACAGATAAGGTGAATTGTATACATGATATTTGCAGTCCTTACATTTTCTATTAATTTTCCGATAATACTTCATTAGTCTCAAAACCTCTACATTTAACCCTTGCTTTTGGTCGTTCAGGTAAGAAACACCTCTATAATGCGTTTTACATTTATAGGTAATTTTAATTAGATTCAATTTTTTTCATTTTCCGTCAAAACAACTTTATTAAATTATTTGTCAATATAATTTCCCTGTAGACCGGTTCAATTCATTGTCTTGCTTATTTCATCACTAGATTAATCTAATCTACTAATTCCTAACCTAAATTTAGAATAAGAAATTCATCTTTGTTGAAGAAAGAGAACTTGAAAATGCTGAAGTGGCGGCAGGATTACAAGTGATTCAACAAAACCTAGTGATATTTTTGACTTTGATTTAATATTTAATCTGGCAGCTTGTATTCTACAAATATAACTAAATATGTGCTAATACTTTTTCAGTTTTAGTGTTTGAGTTATATCGTATCGTAATCAGATCTTCTCAAATGAGCCACATGCAAACATATCGTCATGTTAAAGAATTAACTACGAATTACTCACCTTATTTTAGGTGGTTATATAACGGCTAATCAAGGCCCATTGATGCTAAATTTGAATCAAAATAGCAACGGTGGTTTAACTTTGTTTTGTTGCAGTCACTTCGGTTTGAATATAGTCTAAAAAGACCATCATTCGCACATCCAGGTTTAAAAAAAAAAGAAAAGTTCAGCCATTTTTTCCCAGAGAACAAATACATTTTTCAAGCCTAAATTTAAATTTTGTCTTAAATGGAATTCTATTCCTAAGTATAAATTTTTTTTCATTATTATGCCATGAAACTATTTTTAAAAATAATTTAGAACACTATTTTACGAGTAATTCTAATTATTTTAGTATTAATTAGAATTTCATTTTACTAATGTTTTTCATCAATTAGATCATTATTTTACTGATAAATAAAAGTTATAAACATACATTACAACTTAATCGTAACAGTTATGTACATTTTTTTATCATACGTCAAAATAACATCTATTGAATCATGTATATATAAATTTTCCATATATTTAAAGTTTTTTTATCAGTGAGTTAGAAGATTAAAAATAAACTAGAACTTAATTCTGCCATTAAATTACATTTATGAGCATAATAAAATCCGTTTATTACTGAGTTAGCCTACCCATTTGCATAATTGGCAATTTCAAAAACTTTTGAGTTCGAATTAAGAGGTGATGAGTTTAATATTCCAAGGCAGCGAGAGGAATTTGAAATCAACAACATGGGTTGTCCTAGATAGGTGTCCATCAAAAGTGACGAACAGAATTTGGACAGTATTGAGAAAAAGAAACAAAAGGGACACTATGGCTAAGTAGAGGATCCATAGTTTTGCACGGACCAAGATCTGCTAAATTAGCCCACAACAAATAATAAGCTGTTTATTTTCAGAAATTTGCCCAAGAGCCATTTAGTGAGGTTATTATAACATAGGGTATTTTCTGATAAACTTCAGCCAACCAGACGGTAAAAAAGGTGAAATAGATTTCCTTTTCATTAAGATAGAAATGAACGTACGGAGAAACAGCCTGTTGTCAATAGGTTATAACCACTCCAGTGGAGAAAGGAGTATTAAAGCTATCGCTGAAGTAAATAAGATTTTGTTTCATAAAACCTAACGCAAACACCAAAGAGAGCGTCTTTAATGAAATAGACTGACAAGGCTACGAGAGAATAAGAAGGAAAGAAATTGAGAAGATAACAGCCTTTTCTTCTTATATCTGCGGGCGATCTGCGCATGCGTCTTTTGCCGATTAACTAATAGCATTCTTTGTTATATTTTCATATATTTTCATAATATGTGTGTCGCTAGAATCGGGCTGATATGCCAAATGAAGACACATCGAGGGCACAAACTATACTCGTCCCGCGAGTGACGCCATGATATATATATATATATAAATATATATATATATATATATATATATATATATATATATATATATATTTATATATATATATATATATATATAAATATATATATATATATATATATATATATATATATATATATATATATATATATATATATATATATATATATATATAATTTTTGCCGATGAATAGGTTGGAAAATGCAGGCTGTAGTTCGAAAAATGAAGGTAAATGCGTGAAAACAGTCTTAAGTTGGTTGAAGTGTGCTTGACCTCGTTGAGTAGTTGGCTTGCTGAGTTCTTTCAGTGATTGGTTCAGCTTGTCTCAATAAAAACTAAAGGGTGGGTGGTTTTAGATGAATTCTTCGCTTAGGATGAAAGTAAGAAATTGATTGCGGTGATTTGTGTTCATAGAGGCAGTAGGAAGATTTGCGCTATAAAGAGACAGCAAAAAAGAAACATAAATGTCCCAAGTCGCAGAAAGTCGGTGTAATACACCTGAAGATCATGCCAGGTCAAAACCTGGCCCACAAACTTTACGGAATACGAAAGGGCTTTCGAAATAGGAAGTTATATTTCTCCAATATAAGAATTAAATTCTGAATTTTCTCGTAGATTTAATGATTTTTGGCTCCTGGCAAAGATTATGAGCTATTTGAGAAGGTTTTGAATTTTGGTTTTATTAGACGCTTATGAATTGGAGGTTCTGTTAGATTGCGTGGGCTTGTTGGTCTTGCAAGACGTTTGTGACTGGGTTCTTGTATGGAAAAATACTTTTTGGAATTAACTCTTTTAGTGTTAAGCTTATCGATCCAAAACCTTTGCCAATATCTCCGTCCGCAAAAGATGGATGCAATGAAAGTTTGAAGGTATTTTTATATTTCTCCAGTATCTAGATTTGTGTCCTATATTGGAGAGCCAGACAGGCACACAATCCTTGGAGTGTTAAGATTTAAGGCTCAATTTCTGAATTCTATGTGTCACAAAATAATCATAAATATTTGTGACCTTGAACTTTACTAATTAAGGATAATAAAGAGAATAAGAGAAGTTTAATGACTGATGATAATTTTTCCTCAGTTCTGAGAATAACAAATTTCTATGAAAAACCTGATGGTAATCTTGCTGCAGTTCTGAGAATAACAAGTCCCCATGGAAAACGGATAATAATGCTCAGAAAGTGCTCACAAATGATTGAACTAATCGGATTCATTATTTCAATATCTATTCCAAATTTCATTTATCTCATTACATTTATAAAATGGGGAAAAATCTTTTTACGTTCGTTTTGGACTAAAAGACTTCAGTAATATTAATTCTTCTCAATTTATTTTTAAGAACTTTTATGTTTATCTATTTTAACCTTTTTGATTATTAATTAATACACATTGACCAAAAATTTAGCTTAGCATTTATTTTATATTAATAAAGATAAGTTTAATAATTTAATTTCATTTCTCAGGAATTATCAGATGATACTAGATTAGAGAACTGTTACTTGGGTAAAGTGACTGGTTGAAGATCGTTCAACGTCAGAGTGACGTCTCGTTCTCGCATTATCAGACTATAATTTCTTGTAACCTGAGCTTAGCAGTTATGGTAGCTGAATATCCATTTTATTTTGTGCTTATTTGCAGAGCTCTCTCTCGACACAACTATACGGTGAATGTTTGATAAGGTCTGTTTCATTCGCATGGAGTTAGTTTGTCTGTACGAAATTTTAGGCGTGTGGAAAATATAATTAGTCCTAGGTAGCGCTTGATACAGGATTCATTAGATAAAGGATGCAATTGGCCAATATAGTTTCGCATGCTCGCTTGTCAAACAAACCCTATGATAAAGGAAAACCATCTGTTGCTTTGAACAGATGGTTCACATCTTTTAAACAACCCTTGATTGACTGCAAGACTGCTACCCACTATTAAAACGCCCCTCTAAATATCTTCGGGAATGTTTGTCACAGAAGAATGGATTGGAAGGACGTCAGATGACCATAGTTTATCCAAAGCGGCCAGATTAGCTTACGATCACAAGCCGTAGCAACACTTCTTTCAGGAGGTAAACTCACCCTTTGAATTGGTAAGTGTTTCCTCAAGCAAAACAAACAACTTTCAAGCTCATTTGCAATTTGCGCGCTTAGATTCTTTCGACTTTGTCAAATTGCTAGTAAGGATTTAAAGTTACCCCTCAACCTCACTTAATGATTTCAAGAGTTCGACCACAAACCTTGGGCCAAAGCAAAAGCAACCTATCTGCAACTATAGGATTTCTAGTAGTATCCAAATATCAACAGCAAGCATCCCCAATTTCATTTCCATTAGCATTGCTCTTGTTGGGTTGAACTCGACTTTATTGATCACGTTTTCTTTTGATATTACCTTTTATTTATCATATACATACTGCTTTTCTCTTGTTTGCCTTTTCTTCCGTCGAAGCCATACACACCTTATGAGTCTTACTTTGCAGTCTGCGTATTCTCACCAACGCTTGCCACATCAGTTGAACTCAATTTTTTGAACAATATGTGTACCCTTACTTCATCCAAGCGCAGCATTCATGCATTTGGACTGCCCATTTGAAAATAACCATTCTTTCCAACTGAGTTTGAACTAATGGGATGAGCCGAGAAACACGATTTACATTTACATATGGGCTACGAATATTCCGCACCCCCAATTGCTTCACCGCCATTTTTCTAACTTTAAAACCACTCGCATTAGAGTGGATTACCCTTTTTGGATGCACATGAGCCCACCAACCTCGAAAGAGAAGTGTGAGGTAGCCAGTCGAAACCCGAATGCAGCTTGTGGCACAAAGCATCAAAAAACAGCAAAGTATCCTGTTAGCAACATTTCATCGAACAGATAACTTCTGCACATTTATTTTTAAAAGCGAGGGCAAGGGAACGGCTCGGAGATCCCTCTCCTCTCAGTCCCTTACTACTATTGGGCGGGGGGGGGATGAAGAAGAAGAGGCGAAACCCTGCAGCTGAATTGCCCCTGAGGAAACTTCCCACACTTCTGTCCCTCATCTCAAGTGAACTGAGTGGAAGTGCTTGATATGGAAGTCAGGAGCAAGGTTTCGGAGAGAGTTCTAGTAGGAGATAGAAAAATTAAATCAATAGCAGTAATCTTTTTAATGAGGAGCTAGGTTGATCAACCTCGGTAGTCATAAATAAAAAAGAATATTTCCAACGCCCAAAAAACATTAGAACTTATTAATGTGGAGTCCCAACTGCCATACTTTTTTCTCACTTTAATTATTTCCCTTTTTACGCTCAGTCCCTAAATTCCTCTAGCTAATATTATTCCGTAGATCTAACTATTTGCTTGCACCTATTTGAACGTATTTTTTTCAATAATCTTTTCTATTTTTTGCCTTTAGCAATATTTATTAAATATTTTGCTGTATATTTTGTGTTATTTTTATCTGTTTTGACTGTTTCCTTGTTCAGGTTTTGTTATTTATTTTAGACTTCAGTTTCGATTGTCATAATTTAAATCGGGAATATTCACTGTTGATTACTTTTCAATTGGTAGTTCATGTTCGGTTTTCATTAATTCATTTAGCAAATTTCGGTATTCATAATTTGGTGTTGATATTCAGTTTTCTTTTTTGTCAAAACTATTGTTTTTTCTTGTTCAGTAATTTGTATAGTTTTTATTATTTCTATTTTTTTTAGCAGGTTTTTATATGGTTCCTTTTGTTGTTCCAACTGATTTCATCAAATAAGTATAGGTTCTTCTCTCCTCAGCTGATATCGTGACCTTTGGAAATGGAGTTAAGGGCGTTTTTCGTTAGGGATATAAATTTGAATCTCTTAATACTTGCGGAAGGTTTTCATATATGTACATATCTTCTTCCCTTTTCCTGAGGAGCTTATTTATTGTTCTAATTTGGCCTATTTATGTTGATCTCTTTTTGTAAATTTCTATTCTCTTGGTGTTAGTTATTAATCCTAGAACTTTATTTTATACTCTTTGCATTTGCTTTGTTCTTGTTTTCGACATTATATGCAATGGTATTTAGAGATACATTAGTGTTGCCCTGCCTGATGCCATATATATATATATTTTTCTTGTTTTTCATAGAGATTCTTCGTAGTGAATAAATTAATTGTAAAGTTTCATTTGTTCTTTGTATTCTTTTTTTGCTGATGGCTCATGTATTCTTTTGATGTTATTTTTCTACTCGAATCATTACTTTTGAGTCTATAGTAGTATCTTTCTACTTTATGTATGATGTCAGCAATTTTTTCCTTTCAATTGGAATTTCGGTTGAGTCCTGATTGTTTATCTGTATTTTCAATTTTTTTCGAATTTGTTAATCATTCTTATTTCTACTTTCGTTAATTTAGTATTTTGCCTTTTAATTCTGCTGTGGGTTATTCTGCACTGGCTGATATCATCAGAAAACTGGATGTTCAACGTGTTGGTTCTTCCGCTATATTGAGTATAACGAGGGACTCGATCATCTTTCTTGCAGCACCTCGGCTTCCATTTCAAATTCTGGTACTCGTAGTCGTTAATCCCGAACTTGGCTTATCTTTCTGTGATAGAGTGGTATAGAATTCTTTCTAAAGTGTTTGTTTATTTGAAGCTTAAGGATCTTATACTGCAAGCCTCTGATCAAGATATCATCAAAAGCTTTCTCTAAGTCTCTTGGCACTAATTTATTCTATTTTCTGTTCGCTTCCTTGCGCTATATTTTCTGTTATTATTCAAATGGCCATTGGGATATCCTTGTTGTTCTAAAATTAGAACTGGAAATTATTTTGAAGAGCCTTTTCTTCTTTTTATCCCACTAATCTTTTTGTTATTATTTTTTCAGATATTTTCCTTGTAAAATCTAACAGCGAAAAAGGTCTGTAACTATTTAGGATGCCATTTATTGATGGACTACATTATTTTTATTCAATTTTATTATACTTTTGCTAATTTGATTAGAATCTTGTCTTAGTTTAGTAGAAATATAAATTAGATAGACCTAATTTTTTATCTATTTGTCTTAACTGATTTCTTGGTAAGACTTGTAGCATAGTTAAATTCTATCCTCTGAAGAACTTTGTTTATTTTTCTCTACTACATTATCTTTACCTTAATTTTAATTTAAATAAAGGAAAAACCTATAGGTTATCTAAAATAATAGACGTTTAAAAAGATGTTCTCATATAAATGGTTAAAGTTGGCGTTAGTAATGTTTAGAGTAGTACATCAGCCCAGTAACAAAGAGAGAAAAATAACACGATTATTAAGGAATGAGAATGCATTCAAATCTCGTGAAATAACTCATTTTCTCTAACAATGCTACATATTCAATTGCAGGTCTGGTAACGCTCCATTTCTTTTAGATATTTTCCTTGTAAAATCTAACAGCGAAAAAGGTCTGTAAATATTTAGGATGCCATTTATTGATGGACTACTTTATTTTTATTTAATTTCCAAAATTGAGAAAAACTTGTTACAGTAAAAAGGTCCTCATAGAAAATATCATCGAGACAAGATCAGATAATGACTAAAACTCATAACCATACCGTGGAGGGAAGAATCTTAATACGCACACTGCACGAGGAGCATCTCAGCTTTAGACAAATTCTCGGAAGGTTGGCGAAACACATTCTGGTGTTGCAGAAATGTTGGAGAAGATCCGAGAAAATGGTACCATCCGTGACCAAACTCGTTATTGAGTCCAACTGCAAGAGAAATATACAGAGGTAGCTAAGTGAATAAAACCGTCAGAACAGGCCGTCGCAGACTAATTGCACAAGGCCTGACCTAATTTAAACCCATAATAAGCCACTGATCAATATTCAACAGATGTAAACTAATCACAACTGTAGTATGCGTCAGTTAAGAGGTGTCTAACAATCTTCGATCAGTCTAACACAATTAAGCTACTTTTTTAACCCTTCAATAAAATCAAAATAGCTTCACCATTGGTCCATTCTTAAATTACAGTTTTCTAAATGTATCTAAGAAAGGTAATTAAAATATAAGAAATTTATAGTTGAAGAAATATATTTAACAACAACAAATTTTTGTTAATAAAAAGCTCACCAAAAACAAGGCTTCCCAATCGTCAAATTTTCCGGTAATACGAAAGGAATGCTAGATTCCACCATGTCTTTAGATTCACTGGAGAAAAACGCTCCAAAATTGGTCGTGAGATCGACCATCAAGGTTGATTCTAACGCTGCTTCTTGAATAGAATTCAGTTCAAAGGCAGGCTCGGCTCCCATATTCCAACCCACGGCTGGACGTGATGCCTTAGACCAGCGTGACTCTCTAAAAGAGGTACCCCCGCCTTTGAAGCTGTAACTCCTCACCCACCAAAGGTTTCGAGTCGTAGGAAGAAAAAGCCTAACATTGAGAGACAAACCTCTCTTAATAATAACTTGAAGGCTAAAATCGCCTTCTACGGCAAACATCCCCTTTGATTTTTATTTCAGAGAAGGTACACCCATTTTCGATAGGGTCATTACTTCGAAGAGCGCCCTCCCATCTCCTGCATTAAGCGGAGGATCGTCTCTTCCTATTCCTGGTTAGCTATATTTTTACATTGGACGATGCTTGGGCGTTCACGTTTCTCACCATCTTGAAGTATAAAGGTTTTACAAACCCCAACCACCGGATTTCCGCAGGGAAGAAGTATGCAAGCTTTACCTCCCTCCCATGATATCTTCATTCTTATATTCGATATAAATACCTACTTACAGGCATTGGCAATGCAACTACACATGGATAGGGCTATATTATTTTTACCTTTTTGGACGAACAACACGATCTATCCCAAGTGTCCTGTCCTTGCCGACATGATCTTAGTTTTGGAGATAGGTGTCCTAGATATGTATATGCATCACTGACAGAAATATGCTTCATTTTCTTCTCTTGATTTAACTTTGTGCTTTTTGGATGCACAACATGAATTAGGATGGTACGTGGTAGATGACCTTCATAGACGTAACTAATTTCCAATTCAACTATTTTTTTAATGATGGTGAGTCTGAAACCACGACTGTAATTCTTAGAGCCGGTGCGTTGTTTTTAATTTCACACAATTACTAATTTCACTGTCCCAGTCGAGGAGTTTAGGTTGAGTGATGTAGTAGTTGAGCTCTTCTCCGGCAAACTCATCGCTTTTTTAGAATTATCATTGCAAAAAAATGTATCCCTTTGCACCTTTTTCGCTTCCTTGGTAGTCGCCTGAGTGTGAGACGCCATCAGAGAGAAAAGATACACCTAAATCCGCTATAAATGTCGCCCAATGAATTTTACCGAAAGTGAATTTCGTCGAGCTGAGGATAGGTTCCGATGTGTTGAGAAATACGCACGCTGCTCTTCTTGGTGGGCATATGAGTATTTAGTAAATTAGAAGCTTCCTCTTGCCGTGGTTTGGAGTCAAGTGAAAATGACTCTGGGAAACTTCGCGCTCACCCCCACCCCCTATTTTTTTGTGGGACTCATGACAGCAATCTCTGATCCCTGAGTCCACGGGGGACTATTTTGCGACCGCTTTCTCTGCATTCCGGACTCGGGAAGCTGTTATGCCAGCCTTCGATGCACGTCTTGATTTCCCTGATGGTCTCCAGAGACGGCGAACCCATCCACGACAGGTGTACGCTGAGTGAATGGCGTTCCGTTTTTTATTCATACGCGGAAATTGTCCCTAATCCAGACGATGTCTCTTATGGAATCCTATGATTCCTATGTGAGCGACTCATGGCATTTTTGTTATATTTGTTCAACATAATCTAGACAGAAGGTATCCTCTCAGATGATTGGCAAATGGCTTATGTGCTCACCTTTGGCAAACTGGAATGAGATCCCTCTAACCATTTCTGTTTAATAATAGGAAACTCCTTCAAAATTTCGACGTAGCTCTCGGAAATTTTATGCCTCTAGTTCTGCCCAATATGGGATAATAATTTTATCACCTTTGACTATTTTTTGCTACACTTCTGATTTCAAAGCTTTTGCAGCGCCGAGGGTTTTGTGGTAGACCTTTGTGCAACCCAATCCCTGTCAAGCTTAAAACGTGCCTATGTATACATATGAGACTTTAATCTGAAGACGGTGTGGACTTAAACGGCTTACCTAATCTGTATGAGTTGAACGTGACTCAACTGGGTGTTGCTTCTATCTTCAAGGCTGAGGACTGTAAGGACATATTAGTTTATTTAAAGCTACTCACGGTTTCTGCTTATTTGGTGATCGTCCCACTGAGTGAAAATATACACCTGCATGCACTATTAACGTCGCTCGAAAAATTGCACTGTAATTTTCGTCGAGCTGAGGATATGTTCCTATATGTTGAGGTCTACGTCCGCCGCTCCCCTTGGCAGACATAAGAATTTTTACATATTTGTAAGATCTTTCTTGCAGTTGTGTGGAGGCAAGTAAAATTAATTCTGGGCAAGTTCACGAAAGACCTCCTGCAGCTCTGTAGGAGTGAAGACAGCATTCTCTGACCCAGGCTTTATCTAAATTCTCTACTCAAGAAGCTACTCTGCCCAGATTTAATTCATGTCGTGATTTAATTGTAGGCCAACTACTGAACTTCACCGACACGTTTACGCTGTGTGAGTTGGGTTCACTTATCACTTCATACTCGGAAACTGCCCTTAATCCGGACGATGTCTCTTATGTCATGTTTCTGCTCCTTGCTGAGCCAGGCATGGTATTTTTGTTATATTTGTTCAATAGAATCTAGAAAACAGGTATTCTCTTAGAAACCTGGCAAATGGCTACTTGGCTCGGATTGGCAACTTGGAGAAAGAACACTCGAACACTCGAGGGCTCGATGTAGCTCTCGGACTGGTGGTGCCTTTGCTTCTGCCAAAGAGGCTACAATAGTTTTAGCATACTTGACAATTGGCGCCACGCTTCTACCTTTTATGCTTCTTGTCAGGCTGGAAGCATGCAAGTGTAGATGGATTGCTCTTTAATCGGAAGAGAAGGTCAGCTTCCACGCCTTACTCCATCAATTTGAATTCAGCGTGGCTATCCACGGCTAGTTTGGTTGCTATACATCATTTGGTACAGAAGATAACTCTTTGTTACCTGCAAAGACGCAGGATTTTGATCTATTAGAGCTCACAAAGCTTCTTGATTAATCTCCACACATTGCAATCTATGCATCACTAGTTTAGCGCCTTCTGCGATATAAGGTTTGCCGCAAGACGGGTAGATTTCGAGATTATACTCTGCTGGTTTCTTGGAAATGTAGGGATTATGGTGAGTGAACGCGACTATCAGTGCTTCAAAGACTCTGCGACTACTTGGCAACCACACCATCATTTCGCTCTTCCTTACATTGACTATATGCTAAGTATAGGTCAACTATCAACGCTGCCTTGCAAAGAAGATGGAAGATGACCGATGAAAGCTAAAGATGCGTGAGATCCAGTTGTGACTGTTTAACTCGACGTAACCCACAATGCCTCAGCAGCTTCAGTTTTCTTTCTGTTATATTCTAACCTAACGCATTCGCGGGACGCACCGTGATCTGATAGAACGCTATATCTCGCCTTAATGCCACAACTGCGTATCCCTTCGGAATTTCCATCATATTATTGTAGAGGTTTCCGTTTTCGGGGATTTTTTTAGAACATTACCAGACCTGGTATTGGGACGACACCAGTTTGTGCACTTCTGAGAATGAACTCCAAGACCTTTTAGAGGAGGCAAGGCTTCTAAAGTTCAATTAAATCTCTTAGTGTTGTGTGTTTACTCCGATGCCGGGGTAAGGCCCATTTCGCCGTAATGCAGGAGCTTGCCTTCTTCTTCCCTTTGGTATTGGTTTATGCTTTGTTCTTTGATCTGTTTAATATTGGTATTCGATTCTTATATTCTCGGCCTAAAGGAAAGAAAAAACTTATATAAAAATTCTTTGGATATATAGAAAATACCATCTTACGCTCTTTTGTGTCATCTAAATTTGCTTTTATAGACGAAGAATTGCAAAAATACAGCCATGCTTTATTATTAATACATTTTATGGACCTCATGATTTGTAATTATTGTGGCTTTTAAAAATTCAAAAAATATTCGATGATCATATTTTTTTTTTCTAAACTCTTGAAAAATACTTTGATAAAAGCTTCAAATTAACAAAAAACCAGACCTACCACCTGGTTTTGGCTTGGTATAGAATTTCCTAGAATGAACTTGGATAATAGCTTCGAATATAATTAAGTGTCTCTCAAACTTTTCAAAAAATTGTATTTCTAAAATATTAGGTTATGGTTAAATGCTTATTATTTTTAAAAATCACTAAAACATTCAACTTTTTTCCCTTTCCAAATAAAAGTTGTTTTATTATTGAATAAAGACAAACAAGGGCCAATAATTCCGCTCTATTACTATTTAAAGATCATCAAACTCTATGCCTATGCTGTAAGTCACCGGATTAAAGTTTGCCATAACAAATGCCTCCTATTCTTGCTTAGAAAATAAAAATAACAATAACTGAGTAGAAAGAAATGCACCATACTATTAGAGAGAAAGTTACAAGAAGCAAGGATCAGATGAATGCCATCTGAAAGGTTATTAGATATCTAATGGAAAGATTAAAACAGAAGTTCTCTTTCAAGAAATAATCTCTGGGGTAGAATCTTTTAAAACCTTGTAATTAGATAGATAACACAGGAGAACAATTTTAATCATATTTTCTGGTGAATTAGATTTATCTGCCAATTAAAATTCGTTTTTTCATGCGGATTTAAAATAAATAATCTATTTTTACTTAGATGCTATAGTTATTATGTAATTCTTATTTTCTTCTTTGACCCAAAAAATGCCCTCTGAGAGGGTGATTGTAGAAAGCAAATACTTCACAGTACATAGTAGTAAGATAGTAATAAGAGTTATTGAGCAAAATATTGACATAATTGTTTCTTTTTTCAGGTCTCATGTTTGAATGATGGCTTCGTCATCACTCCTATGTGGGTGTTACATGCTAGTTCGTCAAAGGCGTAATATATGAAACTTTGTGTTCTGCACTTATAAGTTATATTTTGATGACTTGGCGATCAAGATAAGAAGTGGACCCCACATGCTGTTTGCCATAGTTGTGTGGAACATCTTCTTAAGTGGACGTAAAGAAGGAGAAATGGTCTTCCATTTGGAATCTCCATGGTGTGGCAAGAGCAAAAGGATCATGTATCGGACTGTTATATCTGTCTGGTAAATACTAAAGGGATTGGAAAGAAAAATCGGCACAAGATCGACTGCCCCAACATTCCCTCAGCGATCCGGCCCTGCTGAGTGGAGACTGTTTTTAAATAGCTCAAAGCATAGCCTCGTGTGTCCTTCTGCAAAATAGCAATGACTCTAGTGCAGTTCCTCTCGGTCACTCTCTCCAGCTGCGAGAAACTCACGATGACATAAGAATGGTCATGGATTTACTTAAGTACTATGAACACAATTGGATCATATGTGTCGACCTTAAGATGGTCAACCTTCTCCTTGGCCAGCAGAAGGGATATATAAAGTTTCCATGCTAAATCTGTATGTGGGACAGTCGAGCCCGTGACAAACACTGGTCCCAAAAAGATTAGACAGTTCGGGAAACTTTGGATGCAGGAATGTCAAACATTGTTAATGAGCCAATCGTAAGTCGAGAGAAGATCGTTTTCTCTCCACTTCATCTCAAACTGGAGTTGATGAAGCAGTATGCCAAGGCGCTGAGCACTGACAATGATTGTTTTCAGTACATAGTATCGGCGTTTCATGCTTTGTTATACGAAAAAATAAAAGCAAGAGTATTTGATGGTCCCCATGTCCGAAGACTTTTGAGTGATTCTAGATTCGTGAACACCATGAATGAAAAAGAGAAGGCAGCCTGGCTCTCATTTTCTGCCGTTGTTCGTAGCTTCTAAGGAAACAAAAAAGCGCATAACTGCGAGGATCTGGTTACTAATATGCTTTTAGTATATCGTGGTCTGGGATGCAACATGAGTGTGAAGCTGCATTTCCTAATCACCTCGATCGATTCCTAGAGAATCTGAAAGCCGTGAGCGAAGAACAAGGGGAATGCTTCTATTAAGATTTGAAGACGATGGAAGAGCGCTACCAAGGTCACTGGGATAGACACATGATGGCAGACTACTGCTGGACGATTAAAAGCGATCAGCCAGAGAAGACTTCCAAGAGAAAGAGTTACAAACGCAACTTTTTGCCCGATTGAAATCAAGAAGAGGTCCTCCAGCCTGATGTACGGTCATTAATAAATTAGCATCTATTTGATTACAGTATTTGTAATCCTAATGTATAATTCAAGTTTCTTCTCATATGCGATAAAACTTTTGTGTAAAAAAACCTGCTTTACTATAAATAACGCAAAAGGATGATTCAAAATTACTTCAGGGCATGATGATAGGCGTGATAAAATGAAAATTATTGTATAATATTAGTTATTGATATTACGAAAAATCTGTAGCATTTAGAGAGAATCTGATTTCAGATTTCAATTCAGTATGCTCGAAATAGGTAGGAAAATATACTTTTGTCAATTAATCAAAGACATTGTTCCCCAGTGTGATCACCTGTTAGATACAAATCACTGGATCTTTTCTCCTTGTATCTCATCCATGTTTTTCCTAATTTAATTTCACCTCGTTTATTTTTATTCGGTTATCTAAGCTTGCATATAAAGAATGCCTTAGTGCACTATTATTTCAGTTAAGGTAAGGCTCAGTGATGAAACGTCATACTCCCGAACTAGTCCAAGTAAGTGTGACAAAAAATCTTTCTCTTTTAAAAAAGATCTTATTCGCTTTTAAATATCAACCTGAATACTACATTAATTCCAACATTATGTAACCTTTCTTTGATACCCTAACAGCGACTTTAGTATTTTATTACATTTTTTCCATCAAACCAATAAGTTAGATTCTCCCAATGATAATACATACATCTAATTTGTTATAATATTTTATTGTCCTTTTTTATCAAAACTGATCAGAATCTTAAACTTTCTATCTCATTAATTTCAATCTAATTTTTCAAACTTTGCCTTTATTTCACATATAACTTATTTGAAATTTTAGAAAATACATAATGCAGCTCAGTTTTAGGACATAACTTTCACTGACCTGCACATACACAGTTGTATTACTCATCTTTGGAAGCTCATATTGTTAATTTCCCTGAGGTAAATTTGGCAAGTAATAACCCAAAGAACTTTAGAGCTTATAAATAATATGCCTATTTCAATAAAACATTATAAAATACAAAATATTTTTAAACTCATCAAAACTCTTAGCCCTTAAAATCTATGATTAGGCGCAGTCGAAAATTTTTTATTCTAATGTGTGTTAGATGAGGGTTCATTTTTTTGTGTGAACAGAATTAATCTATTCATTGATTGTTGAATTTTTTTTACATTATAAACATAATTAATATTTGAAGTTAATTATAAACAAAACGGATGAAAAATCATTCTTACAACTTCTTGAATTCTCTTAACAAGTTACAGCAAGCCACAGGGAACGAATCCACCTCCTTTACATAACTAATCATCTTTGGTTTTCCTATTATCTACCTTCCACACATTTTCATTCTGCTTAAAAAAAATGAGTGTGAGATATAACATAGGCATACATACTACTATAAGAAAATATTTTTTTCTAACAGCATTTATTATATGAATATTTATAAGCAATTTATAAGTATAGGCCTAAAATTGACCTAGGAAAGTATCGAGGATATTAAACTCTTCCAAAAGATTGTTTAAATATATTTCAAGAATAATAAAATACATAAATATGTTTTGTGACACAATTCAAGACCAAACTATGCCAATGCTGTCCAATTCACTGCTAAGAAAGGATGAGGGTTGGTTGAAGGTAGCAGATACCTCAGTTATAAAACCAACCATTGGTAAAATTTATCATTAGTGGTTGCAGGCAACAAAAAGTGATAAACTAAACCAAAATTGTATACCTATACCTAGAATCTGAGCGTACTAATCACATGAAATTTATATGCATATGTTAGGAGATGCCCTCGAAGCACCAGCGCGAAAGAAAGCCCCCATCGGAAATACCACTTTTCAGCTCCTACTTTCTAAACCACGTGCGCCTAGCGTGAAAAGCTTGAAAACTTCAAGATGGAATCAGCCGCGCGCCGAATCACCCGGCAGCTGTATTTGCTTTCCGGAGCCACCTACCTATCCTCCTATTTGTGCCATAACGCTGTGAACTGCCATCTTAAGCCTACCACATCCTTTCCAGGCCTGCCTATTTCCCCGCGAGGGCAGCCACATTAACCCTACCCCGATATAACGAGGCAAGTTCTACCGTAAGGACTGACTCGTTATCACCAAGTGTGTTTGTTTATACTGGCGACAAGAACCCTTTGGGGACGGCCAGGCCTTGATGTAATCTATCTGACAAGCCACCCGGCTATTTAACCCGAAGCTTGCCATTTCTAGAGGAGATTGAAAGCCCGTCATTCTCTTCGTTCAGACTCCCTGTAACCCGTGTTAGAGTCGTACCTTGTCGAAGATCTCGCCAGCATATCTACTTTCGTTAAGCTTTGACCCCTGTTCATAGGAAAGCTATCGAGCTCCCCTTCTTCCCGGAGAGTTGTGAAACCCTCTCATCTTCACCACCCCCTGAAGATTCCCGTTCTTTCGAGACTGAGACTACCCGCTGATCTTCAGATTAGATTCATGTCGAGTTGAGATTACTTCTCCCTGGAGCAGAGAAAATCTGATTCTTCATCAGGAAGTAATCAAACCCCATCTTCGAGTCCTCGTGAGGACTCCTTAAAGTATCTTCTTGAAGACCTGCGCCGTTCTCTCTTCCCCCTCTCCAATTCATCTACGCTTGAAGTTGAAGCGATCTTGTATTGTCATCCCCAGATTACCTCGTTAATCTTCACCCGCATTCACCTTTTGATTTGACTTCCCGCTAAACTGTAATTAATAACGCCTCGTTTGAATTAACTTTAATTTTCTTCTCTGTCATATCATAAATCGACAGAATTCATTTAACTACCTTGGTTAAGTAATTTGTTTTCTACTTTTGTATATATATATTTCCCCATATTATATATATATTAAAATTATATTTTGTAATCTTGTTCTCTCATATATCCTTTGAACTGCAACTTGGCAAGCCATTAGTCAAAACCTGGTCAACTGTAAATCGCACTCTATTAATCGCTCCAGGACATAACTCAAGCAGCCTTTGGTCAGCTGTCGGCCCGTGCATACGTACGACTCCCTGCGCCGAGCTAGTCTACATAGGCATACCTGGACAGCATACATAACCCTGAATACGAGGAATCTCATTTTTTCAAAGGCGCTAGGCAATCCAATGGAACTGAGTGAAAAAAAGCTTCCTTAATTCATTATTGATACATTCATATGTCTTTTTCCTTCAATGGAAATGCACCATCTCATTGAGTATAATAGTCACTAATTATGTAGAAGGTGGAATTGCAGAATTTTTGACGGTTTCTCGCATATTCTCTTTCGCAACTACTCTTTCATCCTTACAGCTATGGGTCCCTACAGGAATATGCATAGTTACACGAATCAAACTAGAAATATATAGGACAGACAAAATTTCCTTGTGCAAACTTCTTTCTTGAATATAAATATAATATTTGGTAAATCTCTCCTTCAAAAATAGACGTTATTTTATCGGAAAAGTTAATTAATTCCATTTTTTACCCTCAAAAAAGATCCTACAAATAATGAAGCTAAGAAAACCATGCGATTGAGACTACGAATTGAGTGGAAATTCTTAAAACGAGGCAACGTATAAAGGGATTAAATGTATTAAATATTTGTTCCAAATCCTTAACTAATCAATTGACCTCTCTTATGACATAGGGGTTAAACTCCATTTCCATTTGACCTAAGGAAAAATCCAACTAAGTGGATTCCGAAAATAATGGAATATCCAACCCTTCATCTCCACTCAATTCCACTTCTCGTTTGGTGGCAAGTTAAAGACATTAATCAGAAACAAGTAAACTCGAGCATTACCCTCTAAAAATGCTTATCCACTTCCATGACGGCTTCCACCACATCCTCCTGCAAGGGGGCATTCCTGACGCCTTTTATGCCAATTATCTTCTGAATGCGATCTCACGTTTTTGTCTGGCCGGGGCTAGTTGTGCAGGCTAGCCATCAACCAGTTTCCATGTACTAATCGCTGAAGGCATATGGGGACAAGCCTTTCCACACCTTCTTTGTTTCCTTTGTTGTTGTTTTATTAACAAGTCTACATTCTCACCCTCTCCTCCTTCTTTTGCCCATGACACCCTACGTCAAAGGTCATTTAGCTAGCCGGCGAGAGAAGGTACCCGTAAAGCACGCTGGACCTACCGGCACACCTTTATTACACAAAACACAAATCACGTTTATAGGGCAAGGCAAAAAAAACTTGGGGGAGGGCAAAGATAAACCTTTTATTAGATTCGGCATAAACCCCTTTTTGGACGGAGCATAAATATTTCATTAGGCAAATCATAAACACTTTATTGGGCAAAACTTATAGCCCTCAATCACATGAGAAACAGAATAAGTTGGAAATTTTGTTGTGAAATGCAGAACCTGAGACGCGAAGGGGTTGTTTTCCATCTGGTAGCGTTCGTTGTCTTTAATACAGCGACAATTTTTCTCAATGTGTTTAATTCCCTCTTTAATTCACTCTTAAGTCTAATCATTCAAATAAAGTGAAAAAAAGGGGTTGAAATTATTTGATTTGCAATAATGTGAGAAGAAGTGGATATTAAAAATGTCGAAGATCTTCGGTTCTAATCATTTTGTTAAATTACTCTGGTCTAAAAGTGTGTGAGAAATTTAGCTTTACCTAACATCGCGTTTTGTACCTGGGATATGGTGAACATTAAGCTAAGGCTCTATCTAGAAAAAAGCGCTTTTCGAGACAAGCAATATATTGCCAACTTTTCGTCAAACTCCATTCAAATACCCTGATCAGATTTTCATTTAGGACGTGCTGAATATCAGACAAATTATAAGGTGTCTTCTGTTGAACCTTATCATAAAACAGCTTTCATGGTTCTTCGTTATATTTTGTTGTTGCTATCCTTCAGAGGGTGGAATTTCTTTAAAAACGGTTACGTTTTTTCCTTTTGTCTCTTGTCTATTCTCAAGTTCCTTAAAATCACCTCAATTACCATTAATATAGTGTTTGATAAAACTATACATTAGGGCGTTCCAAAATTTAAAACTTCACTGATCCTTTCTCCACCCAACTGCTTCCTTTCGTGTTGCATTCCTCTCCTTGTGTGCAAAATATCTTCACAATACAATGATATTTACAGGTCGCCCCACATTTAATCTTTTTTTTTCTTATTTTCGGGTTGTTCCAATCAGTACTCGTTCGAACACCGAGTGCTAGCTCATCAGCAAGCCTGTTGATTCGCGACGCTGGCAAAGGATGAGAATCAGAAGCAATTCATCTTCCGTCTTATGAACGAACACCGAATGGCCATCCCGACATCCTCAAACATAACCTGACGAAGAAAAAGTGAAAAGTGGGGAAACCCATAAATTATGAGTTAGAACGACGAAATTTTATGTGTAATTCTTTTGTGAATTATAATCAAATTAGCCCTGTAGCGATAAGGAAATATAATTTTCAGTTTTTTAGACCACTCTACTGTACATAGACTTGATCGCACATATGTACATAGCTATATAAAATGAAATCCTAATCCCTCTGAGGCTAAAAATACATGAATTATACTTCAGGAAAGTAAATATTTGCCTACAATTTTAGTCTAGCGACGAGAAGTTTTATGTTCGAAGATCGGCAGAATGTAAACGAACATATCTGTGGTGGTAGCAATCTGGCACTTCTCAAACCAAACACATAAACCGCCATACCATACATCACAAAATAAATAATGTAATAGGATAATTTTGTATTTATTTGCTCAACTCACCAATTTGTCACAAAGCTCATTCAGAGGTTTGGCCAGCAATTTAGAAAAAGGATGTTCTCCAAAGTCAATCCCATTAATCTTCATTTGTTTTCGGTAGATTTTTTTATTCCTTTTTATGGGATATTACGATGCATTGCTTATTTTTCTCTCATCATTTCCCTTTTAATATACTTACGAGATGTTGGGTGAGATAAGATTATATTTAAATATAGATACTTATTCTTTTGTCTGGGGTTCTTTTCGACCTAAATTAACTTTTAGATCTTAGATTTACAGTCAATTAAGTCTAGGAACTTTCAAGAATGGTTTAATCAATCTTCCTGTTAATCAGTTATTTTTTTGCTCTTCTTCTCCACTTAATTATCTCTTTGCTGTAAAGATTGCTAAGATATTATTATATTAACGTAGCGAAGTAAATTACCCGAAAATCTTTTAACGGCGTTTTCTTTTAAGATTTTGAGAGTTGAAAACTTTTCTTTTAATCACGATTCAAGTCAACATTTGTCTAAACATTGACCTAAGATAAAGTAAAATAATGTGCAACATAAGTCTTTAAAATCTCATTAGAAAAAGTGTTAAAGAACGTGAGATAGAGAGACAGACAGAAAGAGAGAGATAGGGGGGAGATAGCGCGATATATCTACGTATGGTTGGGAATGGCGAATCAGATCCTCAATCCTAGATAGAGAGAGATGGGGGAGAGAAAGCGCGATATATCTACGTATGGCTGAGAATGGTGAATCAGATCCTCATTTCCTGATTTTTCTCTATAGTCTTATCAATGCGTCGATTGGAAGAAAATGAAGATTGTGAAATTTAAGTTGAAGAAAGCACTTTACTACTCTCATTTCACAATGTTAATGAAGTTAGATTCATGCCATCAGAACAAAGAAACATTTATAAGGTTACTTCAGATCTAGTTCTATTTCATACTCACTTTGAATACGCTATATCTCAAGCATTTTGGAACAAGTAAAATCATATTGAGCCTACTGCTCTTGATTCACTATTACATACCCTAATATGGGCAACCACGTAGGTAAACAAAAGGTTTGAGGCTAATAAGGCATCCGAAAGTCAGATTATTTCCACGACACTATGTTTACCTTGCTCCTTATTTCAGTTTGTGCTTCTTACTGTCTATTGAGTAGGAGGTGAAGAATAGAAATCTCTCGCGTCGTTTACACGACTCAATGGCTGAAGAGAGAAAACGGTAAGAAATGAAAGAAACCAAAAACCGCTCTAAAATTAAAGATATTTTGCCTTGTTTTGGCTCACAATGAACCTTTATGTTTTAGGGCCAATCATCTTCTTAACTTTATATATACTTTATCTTTTCTACATTTAAATTTTGCAATGGGATTCGGGATAAATCTTCTCACGTATATTTCAAGTAAAAAAAATAGTTTAACAGAAAGGTGTATGAAAATAATAAAAATAAATCCAAGCTGTATAATTTTTTCACCTTAACCATATACTTACACAACCAGTATCTTTTCAAACCATACAATGTGTTTTCAAGTGAACCTATCTTTCTAGCCATAAGGTGGGAACATTCAAGAGTATCGCGTACATTTAAGGAGCCAACCCGAGCCGAGAAAGCTTTTCTTGTGGCTTGATAATTTCACCTCAATTTACCAACCACTACTTTGTAAATCAAGATACAAAAGCCTTTTACCAAACATGCTTCAGTCGGTTACTACTATTTGTTTACCACTCTATAGGATTGGAAAGAGTTAGAAATTTAACCCATTCACGGGATTGATGGAAAAATATTAACCAGCCTAAGCCCGAAATTACCACCAAATTTTCCAGCGTTTTTTTAATTACAATTTTGAGTATGATCCCTATTTTAATTATTGACGATGAATAATTAATCATTTTTTACTTTTCTCAATTTATTCTCTACTTTTCTATTATTTGTCTACTAATGATAGAATGTCTATTAAACCCCTTTAATTTACTTGCAAATAAATAAAAGATTTAAAAATAAATATTTCCAGTAATAACTTCAATACATACATACAGGACTACAATCCCCACTACCCCATTCCAACAAACTGACACCTTTTTTCATTAATTAATAACATCCGAACTAAAAATCTCACGTTGCTTGGGTAAATTTGCAATAGCTCTTCGGGGAAAAAGTCAATTTTCCTGCCAATATCAGCCAAGAAGGATGCAATTAATTAAATACAAATTTAGCTTTATCATTTGTTAACTAATTTAGCCACCAACGACCAGAATTTACTTTTATTTAGTCAGTTATTGCAGCGGTGCTAAAGTAATTGAAGAGCGCTTTTGGAGCAATGTGCAGTATTTAGAATAGATTTAGTTAAAAAAACACGCAATGCGCAGAATGCAAATGAAAAGAGGAGAGAAATAAAACGCCAATTCCAACCAACGAGGAAGGAGATGAGCATCTGTTTATAAGTTTGGATATTTTGTATGATGAATTTTTTGCGTAATGTGCTTCAAAATATTCAGTCCTATAACGGTTTTTATTATAATATAATTATCTGGCATGTCTTCCAATAAAAAAAATCAATATTTAGTGATTAAAGTGACTGTGGCATTTAGCCTAATAGATAAAATCAGTCTTTGTTTTTTTTTCTGAGCTATCAAAAGTATTATTTATCAAAGTAATTTGAATTTGAATTTTATAATTCCTCATTAGTGATAATATCGTTTACCTCTAGATTTCGACGGATAGGAAACTAAGATAATATTTCTTAGTCAAAACGATACCAATTATCCAAATTGATCAAGTGATTGATAGTTGATTTGTTTATGATAAAACTAGATAGATCTAAGAATTCAAGATTTCAAATTGATACCTAAATGTTTTTCCCATTGAACCAAGAGTAATTATAATTATGGAAAAAATATCCTGGCGTTTTTGTTATCATAGAGGAAAGGAATATCAAGAACTTGTAAATCAGTTAGTATGGAAAGAATTAAGAGAGGGATTGAGCGAGCAGTTTTTTTTAAAAAGTAGTAATAAAACTTGTTTTAGGACTCTATTCATGTTTTGAATTCCATATCGGATTACTTTTCCTTATCACATCGTTCGAACCGTAGCGAAGTGACTTCGGCTCGACTTCATTTACACGTCGCGATTTTCAGCCACTTCTCATCTTTTGCCGTCGGCGGTCTTTGACGCAACGCCTTTCCAACACAACTGCGTGCATGAACTTTTCTCAAATTGCTCATTTTGTCCGGTCAGGTTCCAACATATATCTAGTTAGACTTTTCTCACTGGTTTACATCGTTTCCCTAGTCAGATTATTGCTTTTCGTTGGAGTAGAGTTTCGTTTGTAATATTTCAATATTTCCTTCTCCCCTTGAGTTATCACTCATCCTGCTTAACAAGACAGATAGCGATTCAGGGAATTGTCACCATTCCTGGTACCTTGGTTACATCCAATTCACGGTCAGGTCGTCTCTTAGGAAATCTACTGTATTCGACAATGTGAATTTTATCGCAACTTTTAGATGGATTAAGATAACCTATAACCCAGGTAAATTGATGATAACATATACATTGACAAAAGCAGTAGAATACCACAAAACAAAGACAGTGAATGAACACAAATACGATATTGGCCTAGGCAACTTATTTACTAGCTTGTTTTTCATGTCTAGTGAAAGCATGCAATTGACTTCGATAATGCAAACATATTTGATAATTCCCAATTTATATTGATGTACGTCTAATTAAATCAGCTCACATAGAGAAAATTCCCAATTTCAATTTAACCGATGGTCAGTTCGACACTAACTCTCCATAAGCAGGAGACTAATGCAAACCTGCTCAAAAAAATCTTCTTGCACCAGTCTCATGATTAAATTTTGAATTGTAAATTTGTGCGTTGTTAGGTTAAGCATTTTTGGGGGGGTAATAATTAATTTGCCAGCGATTTAACATGATTGATGTCTCCGTCAAAGGGATAAAGAAAAGAGTGGGAAGGGTTATGTACCTGTCCGCTCCTCTATCACTGGCGACCGATGGATTAAACAGGTCTCTTATGAAAACAGTTTGGATATTTGTGAAACATAGGAGTTTGACAGCTCCAAAAATGACCAAGGTAGTATTTATCAAATACCCTGTGACGGATGCTACCTACGTTATTACAGTGAAACAGGAAGATACATTGAAACTAGAATTAATAAGCAGAAGATGGATATTAGAGCACATAGATCATAAAAAGAAAATCTAACAAATGTCGATAAATATGGTAATTTGCATAAATGGAGTGTGATCAAAGTAATTCAAAAAGCTTTAGGGAAAATAGAGAAGAATGATTAAAGCAGCGCACATTATTTCTAACAAGTGAACCAATCACCAAGATGGGTTATTCCGGCTGGACAATAGTGCAGCTAGGGTCATAGCAAATTATGCGAAAAGGTGGATTTCAGATCACATCAACCGACCAACTTGAAGAAACCGACCGAAGAGGGACAACCAGTACCCAGGATAACATTTGTTTGTTCCCAGATTTTTATTTCTTCCCCAATTTTCACACACACACACACACACATACATATATATATATATATATATATGTATATATATATATATATATATATATATATATATATATATAATATATATATATATATATATATATATATATATATATATATATATATATATATATAATATGATTAACATCTCAACGTTTCAGGCACAATGTGTTATATAGATATTTTATTCTCTTCGATTTCAAGGGCAACGCAGAAAAAGTCGAATTGAAAGGTAATCTTTTGTTTACGTTAGAAACGCTTGCCTATCTTTTTTCCTCTCATGCATGCACGATAAGCATCTTATGAGGGTTTGATAAGAAGTTTAGTTAGCTGCAACATTGCCATTGTAATACTTACAATTACGACATTGCAAAAACAACGTTTGATTTTTGTTTGCCGATTTAGTTTGGATTATATGAAATTTGCATATTCTACGATAGCATGGCTTAACGCATAAAAATACGAATTGACACGTAATCATTTGCTTACATTAGAAGAGTTGCTTATAAATTTCGTTTGTATGCATATACAAAGAGCGTCTTCCCTCTGCTTGATGAAGAAGTTAGTTAGCTTGACTATTGTCATTTTAACCGCATACTTACAATTGTGACATTGCAAAAGCGATATTGGAAATAACACGTAAGTCAAATGCATTGCCTTTCGAATTTAAGGTTGTCATTTGATTTTTTATCTCCATTTTTATTGCTATGCATGACAAGGTAAAAATAAATGAAAGACATGTTATTATAACTAAGTGTACCAAACTGATGTACCTATAATCTTCCATTTTCCTTCACCTGTGATCGATGCCCAATTCTAGCTGAGCATGAGCATAATGGCATAGATTGTTGTACTGTTCGATATCAAATTTTTAAAAGTATTCTGTATTTGAGCCTTCAATTCTTGAATTTATCAAGATTTTTCCCGATACACAAGGAACTTCATAAGACACAAAGACATAAATTGGAAGTGTAAGGTTTGTGAAGCCTGCCGGCTATTTGATAGTACCAAAGCGGCTAAGCGACATTGTGAGAAAGTTTTCATCAAGCCATCGACGATCATGGTGTCCATAAAAAGGTGGACCTTCTTCTTACTGGAAATAGCAATCATGGTTTTGTACCCCAGACTACAAGAAGGTCTGCACACTTTCCAAGTAATTTTATAGAGTAATAGCTCTTCAATGTTAAAGCGACCAATGATCACACAAATGTAGAGATATGCTTCTCAAACTGTTACGCAGGGTAAATTTGTCTCCTTGGCAATGGTATTTTTTATTCCAATGTTTAGATGTAAATCAGATTCTTCAGGGGAATATTGTTTTAGGAATTGGATCAAATTGTGAATAGAAAGAAGAGTAAAAGTATGATTGTGGAAACCACAGAGATCAAGCAGTTGGTAGAGAAGAAAAGTTAAAAGGCGGTGCAAAAACACCGATCTTTTCGTGATTTGTGGTAGTGTTGTTGTATTAGACTCACGATGCAACTAACCCATATAGACTGAGATTTTGCAAAAGTCAGTTACACAATTTTTTCATCCTTTGAAAGGCTTAGGTGTGTAATAGAAAAAGTTACTTTAAACAAAATTAGAGTTAAATCTTCTCAGCATTGTTTCCATTGTGTGCACATGTGCCGAGTTCAAAGTCGAAAGATTCGAGAACACTGCCCATCTGCGCCGCGCCACAAAAGTTTCGACATTGCCAAGTGACTAAACGAAGAAGTTCAAGAAAAGAGAAGACCTCAAATATCGAACTCGTTCAGAAGAACTCGTGTTGTCCAACGTTTGACTACGCGAAAAGCCTATAAAGCACCCTGAAACTCAAAATAAATCCTTATGCGAAGAAGGAAAATGTTGGGAGATCTCTCGTCGAATTCTAAAACTACTCGAAGTGTCATGGCAATCAAATTCTCATTTTCTTTCTGAAAAAACATTCGCGGTCGATCTGGTCATCTAAAGGTCTGCTGACCAAAAGTTGCGTGTTCTCACTTATTCTGATTTATGACCTTACGACCTTCAAAACTTTCAACAATTCCCGGCCTTACTTTGGGAGGACCTTGACAATTATATCATTCGAAAGAGAGTGTAAAACAACATAAGAGTTTCAAGTTTTGTTAGAATCGGCCAAATACTTATCATGTTATTGCCAAAACAAAATAATCCCCGGAGTTACATTGGGGAGGACTTTTGCCATTATATCATTCGAAAGAGAATGTAAAACAACATAAGCGTTTCAAATTGCCTAGGTGCTCGAATAGTGCAATAGGTCTATATTTGTTTGCAAGGTTTACATTGTGTGTTACAAGGTTGTGTTATGTATTAAAAAGTGATAGGAAATATACCAAGGTGAGTGTGGAGTCGAATACATATGGAGGGGCATAACTGTATGGAAAATCTTTTCTAGGATGTGGTAAATAAATGTCGCCGGGAGGCAAGAATGGCTGGAAGCACGTCTTGGTGTACTTTTGCCGTAGTATTTTGTTTCCTCGATATTTATATCGGTCGTTAATCTGTTTGAGTTATAAAGCACTTCTATTCGAATAAGGGTAGCAGGCCTAAATTTGCCATCGTGTGCTAACACCATTCTCAGACTTCATGGAAGTAGTTCTGCGTGTGGGCTTTGATTGCTTTGTAAATACCAGTGGAACCAGAATGCGTCTAAGATATCATTATCAACCTTACGAGGATAACTAACTGGGTTGGTGTGTCGTTGCCTAATATTCTTTTTGCGCACTGCAAGAAGTAGGAAGAGACGACGTAGCTAGCGTCATCTGGTATGTGAGTCATCTCGCACCACTGGCTGTTGCAATCCAGCTCTACGCATTGGAGCATGCTGGCACGTAGGGGTGTGATGTTATGTTTCCGTAGGCCTCTGTCGTAGTGCGTATTGTACAGTGTAATAAGTCTTTGTGACTGAGTGGAGAATTTAAAGTGTTTAATGCATGCGTAAACCTTGCCTGATTTATATATGTTGTGTGCGATGTATTTAATGTTCTAAATTGTATTCTAGTGTTCGTCTTGGTGTAAAAGGGCGGTGTCAGAGTGATTAAGGTTAGATGGAGTGTAAATAGCCATGTATCTCGTGAACACCTCCAGGTTTGTGGTAGAGTAATCGTAGAGTGGTGAAAGAGCAAGTAGAACTGTCAAGAGTATAGTATAAGGCATGCAGAGAATTGGTCAGATAGTTTTGGATGTTTGTAGAGTTGTCATTGCGAATCAATATTCCAGAGACGTATTCTCTCCGCAATAGCCGCAGAATATGGGGAAAGCAGGGCTGAATTGCTAGCAGTGGAATATCTACAAAGAACCGGTCCGATACCTAACTGCATTATTAGTGGTGTTCTAAAGCAGTGTAGGATGGTATAATTTAGGTGCTCAACACAGAAGAGTGTAATATTATAGTTGGATAGATCGACAAGGGGACCCCTATTTGTAGCTGTGGTCGTGGTGGGCTGTAGTTTGTATCTACTAACATATAGCCAGTATCTGTATGTACCTTGCAGTCTAGAAACGAATCGTCGTGCATATTTATAAAAGTGTCGTGTACAGAGCACTTTCCCTAATAAATCGACCATACTCACGTGAGTACAGTTCAAAAATTGGCAACAGCGCACATACCGTCTATATAAAAACGTTGAAATTTCAGTGAGACAAGCTCACAAGGTTTCTCTTTATACTGATTTTTGTCAAGGATTGTCTGTATTATTACTGTATTTTATAAAATAAACTTGAATTTGTGTATCCATAATTTTCAACAGCAGCTTACATATTTTTATATCACAACTTCTACGATACTGTAGACTCTTGCTTTGAGGTTGAAAAGACGTTATTACTAAATCAGATTGTTATTATTTGAAACTTGTAAAGACGATACTTTTGTTTTTGACTCGCCAATGCAAATATGTGTATGTGTTTTAGTAGGAGTGAGAGGTGGGTGAACGAATATTGTTGCTAATAGTAGTAGTAGCTAGTACATAGTCATAGTAGTATTAATATTAAAAATATCACCATTTTACGCTATTGTAATAAGAATTGATAAGTAGCAGAATATTTTATATATTTTAGAACTCTTCAATAATAATAATAATAATAATAATTTTATTATTATTATTATTATTATTTATATTATTAGTAGTAGTATTTTCATTATTATTGCTATGACTTATGATAGTGATTACGATACATTTTCTTGTTATTTTACTACCCTTATGTTCACGCAGATATGGTCAACAAATCATTGTTAAGTGTGCTGCCTTCAATTGCCGATCTGGGTACAGACCCAGGAAAGCAGAAAATGAAGCTATTGCAGTGGGTGGCCAGGTACCCTGTAAGCACTCAGTGTTTACCTTCTCCAAGTCTGACAGGCAAGAGATCCGTAAGAAGTTGGTCTCTGCCATAATTGTGTGATATTGGCTGGAACCCAGATCATATCATTGGACTAGTGTCCGTCGGTTCATGGAGGGGGAGGCAGTGTTAATAGCATAAAGCCTGGGTATTTTTCTGGTTACAGCTTGAGAGCAGTGGCTTCCGAGTTCGAGGAAGCGAGGCTGCACTGAGACCTTGACGATGTTAGAGTCACCCAGGAGCTGGTGGATGCAGCTATTAATGCCGAGCATGAAGAAGTAGGTAAAGGGACGAAACAGGCAATTGTCCACCTGCCTGGTTACCTGGCACACACGATTCTGCGTACTCACAGGTGTGGGTGTTATTAAGACATCCTCATCGACAATAATCTCTCAGAAAAACTTACCCGTGACAACAAGGAAGTGGACAAGGAGATAGAGGTATCTTAACAGTAAAAACTCAAATCATTCACAGACTTGTCGCGTGGTAAGCTACTATGCCCCTCTCACAAGACTGGCTGTCTTACCAGGAATTTATGCCACATATACAGATGGCTCACGAAGGTTCAAAGAACAAGGTACTCCCTGTTTGGGTGTAACAACCATAAGGGGGGCCTCCAGAAGGTCGTTGTTGCACTTGAGGAAGAAGATGGTCAGCTGGCTACATTGATCTGTTCTCGCGGTTACAGCTTCCTGAAAATATTGTACCCCAAAAGGCGGCCAGTCTGTTCAATGTCTTCATATCTAATTACAGTAAAGAAAGAAACAGTGAAGTGCATTCTAAACGCAAAATTGATTCAGATGCAGCTCGTAACAAAAGCACTGATTAGAAACAAACTGAATGGCTTCAAGAAATAGATACATTTTGTGGAACGTTATTAGCCTTGTTTTGTGAAATTTTTAGTATTAATCTTGTGTTCATTTGGGCAATGTGAAATTACAGAAGTGCCACGAAGATTCAATACGTGGGTAGGTAAAGAGGAAAGTGAAGTTTTTTCTCGTGACCAGAACTTTGGCAAAAGGACACGGGCTAGTGTTGGAAGTCAGAATGATTTGTATTGTTCATTTATAATCAGAAAATCTATGGAAAGCAATGAGAAGTTAAAACCTAATACTATATTGTTTTTTTTATTCAGCAGCCATGTAACAGAGATTGATAAATTAGACACAGTTAACCTTTTTTCTTATTTCACCAATTACCACCAATAAATTTCGTCTCTACATGGTCATAACTCAAAATCTTTATAGAAAAACTGCAAAAAAGTTATTACCCTTGGTTTTCGATTATCATCAAATAATGTTGAAAATGGTCTTGGGGCCTGTATGCAATTGGCCAATATTCTGAGCTCAGTCCAGGTTTGAAGAGGTCTGTGTCCCCGTTTATGACTGTATTTGCTTGCATGAATATAGGGAGATCAAACATGGGCAAATGTTTCTTGGTCTTATTTCATGCCGTTATACTAATTGCCCTATTTATTACAGGTTTAGGTGTAAGCTATTGTGAAATAGGAATAATCATCTTTTTTTGCGGGGGGGGGGAGATTATAAAATACATAACTACTGTTGATCAAATAACTGAAAGTTCAAGTAAACAGCCTTAAAATATTACTGCTTTACCAACTGACGAAAAAAGACTTTGATGATGATATTTTAGACAGCGACTACCTCCATGCTGAAGGGCCAAGTAATAATTAAATATTTGTATATGTATATATATTCTTATATATGCATATATGGAAAGTGTGAGTGGGGAAATACCATTTACGGTGGGCTAAAACTTTTCCGTTCTTTTCTTTTCTAGGTTATGTTGAATTTGAAGAGAGTATGACTACTCGGGAGACCATAAGTGATGATAGCATTAAAGATAATGAAGAAATCTAAAATATGTCCAATCAAAATCCTGTAAAAGTTTGTGAAAGCCTGTTAGATGATAATTTGATGCAACATAATCTTACGTTATATGCTAAACAAAAAAACATCATAAATTTGCACATAGGTTTACATGGCGTGTTTTCAGGCACAATCTTCTCATTTCTGTGAATCAAAAAGAGTGCTCTTAAACGCGCACGAAACCAACTAAGTATAACTTAAAGCCTAATTGATGACACTTATGGTCATATCCCCTGAAAAGTGATCAATCAATTGCGTTGCGATGTATGCCATGGCAGAGTAGGGTGGAATTGTAAAAAGTGTTCAAAACACTTTGTATTGAGCGAGATTGCTTTGAAATTTTACATAAAATTGAAATAGGGTTTATAGGATGTAAACATTAAAAATAAAAATAATTAATTTTTTATCAATTTTTGGTGTTATAGGATGAAAACATAGCAAATAAAAAGTGAAACATACTTTTTCTTCTTTTGAATAAAAATTATTTTATGCATGTTTAGCTCATATTTAGGATCCCAGGGTTCTCGCTTGAGTACGCTCCACATTTAATTCTGAAAAATAAAAATAATGATGATGCTATACTATCATATACATCACAAAAATAATTTAAAAGGGAAATTTTAAAAAAAATAAAAAATGCGGAGTCATGGGCCATAATGGGTTAAATAGGATCGTTGATTTCAATTCCAGCCAGTGTGGAGCAAGGTAGGTGTGTTAGCCTGAAATTCGAAGTCAGTTATGGAGATGGTGTAGGTTGGTGAAGTTCAAGAGTATAGTCTCTGGCCATTGAGTGTAGATTTACCATTTGGAAACGATGAGACTTTACAATTGCGTATAATTAGCGGACTTATAGCCTGGAACCAGAGTGCGCCTGCGGCGTTGTTGGACTGAGCAGTTTTGCCCTCTTTAATCTCTTAGCATTTTACCAAAGAGTGGATGTTTTAGTGGGTTCTTTTTAGGTGGCCTGATCAGTGGATGGGGGGGGGGCGTGGATTGAAAGGTGAGACTGTAGATACAGTAGAAGGAGAGAGAGAGGCGGTGGAAAGAGAGCATTTTCCAACGGGCGGAAGGGAAGAGGATGGTAAAAGTGGGGTGAGGAAAGTGGAAGGAGAGTTGGGTACGGTAAAAAGGTGGATAGAGACGTTAGGAAGGGGGTGTGCACAGCGGATAGAAGAAGGGTGCGTTAAAAACAGTGTAAGGGGGATACAGTGGGTGAATGGTGACGAAACAGATTTGGCGGCCAAGGAAATGGGGGGAGCTGGATAGGAGACAGGGTCTCAGGTTGAAGAGAAAGGATTGTAAAAGGATAGAGTAGGTAGGAGTTAGTTTCTACACACGGGTGATTCAGGAGTAGTAAAAGGTTTTTTTTCCTATATTATTGCGAACCTTGATGGAAAAGGCGATTTGCCTCAGTCAATTTGTTGCATAGATAGGGTTTAGAACGCTGGCGTATAAGCGGGGATTATCCCCAGACATGTATTTTGCCACCGGGGAAAACACGTTGAGCAGTTTTTTTTGTGGTTGCAACAGGTATGTTCTTGAGAGTACTTGGAATCTGTGATCCTTGCTTTTTGGAAGACAAGATTAGATATACAACCCCCAGATTAATTGTATTAAATTATCCCTTCCAGGTCATCAATGAGAGCTTATCTACAGCTAACTCTACATACTACCGCCCCAGGTATAAAAACAAAATGAGTAACACGAATTGTCTATCCCTCCCATTTTCTTTCCTCCTCAAAGGAGTAAACAGAGTTATTTCTCCAGGTCGAGCCAAATGAGGCAGGTGTGAATCCACTAACTGTCGATAGTTCTATATAGGAGAGACTGGGAGAACATTAAAAAAATGAATATATGAACATAAAGTTGATGTCAGGCAAGGCATTTCTAAATTTAGTATTTATACCACATTAGCAATACAACCACCAAATATATTCAAAGTGGCAAATAATATATGTACAATTGTAAAGAGTTCTGTAAAATAAAAATTGTAAAATCGATACTAATAGTAAAAATTCACAATTTGAATCTTTCGGAAGGTCAACGTAAATGTAGCTGCTATTCCTGGAACCTGATCGTAAACAGTATAGTTAATGATCTTAGAACTACACCCCCTGATTAATGACCCTTTTTCTCCGTTTTTTTTTCTTTTGTCAGGATTTTGAGGCTATGAGGTGACTCTTGTGTACATTCCATTCTCAGTATACAACTAAAGAGAGTATTGTAAAAATAATTAGATAAAGGAAATCATTCTTTTATTTTTCCCGGTAGTGGACTTCAATAGAACCTGCATACAACATAGCCTTTTACCTAATTATATATATATATATGTATATATATATATATATATATATATATATATATATATATATATACACATATCTATATATCTATAAATATATATATATATATATATATATATATATATATATATATATATATATACAGTCAACCCTCGGCTATTCGCAGTTTCTCATCCGCGCCTTCAACTATCCGCGGAAAATTTGGGGTGCCCTTAAAATTCAAAATTTGCGCCATTTCCAGACATCCGCGGAAACCTACGTACATAGTCGTAAAACGTAAGTGTTGGTTGGCAGGACGATTCCAGCTAATCAGGGTTCAGATCTCACTCGCTTGACTACAGTTTGTACACTATATGTACCGATTTCCCTCAGTCCATTCAGTACGCTTGTGTCCCACATGTGTGGGTGCTGATTTGTGTATTTTTCGTAATTATGCGTGTTTTATTTCTCGTTTTTCAATCGTTTTACACCCTAAATATTTCTTGCTTTTTGCACCTTAATATTAACAATGCCTAAGTGCCCTGCATCGTCTAGTGTTGCTAAAGACATGCCTAAGCGTGCCAAGAAAGTGATGAGTTTGGGGGAGAAGGTGAAAGTGTTAGATAAAGTGAAAGAAGGCAAGAAAAAGGCCGAAGCTGCTCGAGAGTTTGGCGTGAACGAAAGCACAATTCGATAAATTTTAAGCTGTGAAAAGGCTATTAGAAAGAGAGTGTCAGTGAGTGTAAACCAAGTGATGAAGACTAACAAATCAGTGCGTGATAAGGTTGTTGTTAGGGTGGGGTCTGCTTTAATTATTTGGATTTCTGACACTCGTGAAAAAGGTGTTTCTTTGGATAATAACACCATTCGTGAAAAGGCAAAGCAGTTCTATAAAACAATGCATGAACTGGAATCGAATCCTGAAGATGCTGACAATCCCCACTCATCAACGTCGGAAAGCCATTTTTCAAGTGAATTTCATGCCAGTAAGGGCTGGTATGATAGATTAAAAAAAAAGGTTTTAACTGAGGTCTGTATCGTTGAGGATAATTAGAATCTCCTCAGCTTCCCTGTGCATTTATTTCGTCATAATTGAACTGCACAGGCAACATCATCTATTCGGTTGAGGAATAAGTTGTTGCGGTTTTATCAAATTTATTCATTACCATTAACAATTTTAGAAAAAATTCATTTTAATTGATAACAATATGCAATTTAATCAATAATGTATTCTCCGTTGTTATTTACAACTTCTTCCCAAAGTTGAACTAGTTTTTCAATGCCTCTGCAATAAAAATCTCTGGATTTTGACTCGAAGAATTCGTCTAACCAGGTTCTTAATTCCATATCAGTATCTAACAAACGCTGCGAAAATTGTTAGAGAGCGATCGGAACAGATGGAAATCCGATGAAGCAAAGTCTGGCGAATATGGAGGATGTGGCAGGATTTCCCAATTAAACGTTTGGATGGCGTCTTTTGTCATATTGGCAAAGCGAGGACGAGCATTGTCGTATTGCAGAAGGATTCCATAACGTTAGTGAGGTCACTTTCCACGAATAGCTTCGGCAAGTCGATACATTTGTTGAACGTAGAGTTCTGCATTGACAATCTCTTTGTTCGCAAGGAGCTCATAAATAATGATGCCTTCACAATCCCACTACACACACAGCATCGTCTTTCGTGGATGAAGTCCTTGATTTAATCGCGGAAGTGGTTTTTTATTGGGGCTGAGCCATTGTTTTCGATGGTTTATGTTGACATAACACACCACTTTTCGTCGCCAGTGATGATGCCGTGAAAAAATCTTTCCTTATATGTACGAGTAGTCTTCTGACGAGCAAACAAAGCTGCGGCAATCGTGTAGCGTTGAAGTTTGTTGCTTTCGCTCAAAGCGGAACACATGCGGAACATATGCACCGAGTTTTTGAACTTTCCCCATCGAATGTAGGTGATTCACTACAGTTTTCTGATTACAAGCCAATTGTACACCAAATTTTGTAGTAGATTGGCGAGGATTTTGATGAAGAAAGTCGTTCAATCGATCTTCATCCAACCTAATGTGGTAACCAGCACGTTCTTTGTCATTAAGATTTAAATGACCGTTTTTGAAACGTGAAGACCAGCATTGAGCTGTCCTTTCTGATAAAGCATTTTTCCCGTACACAGCACAAATATCACGACGAGCTTTGGCTTCGTTTGCATTGTTCCCGTCTCGATTTCAAATGAATAACAACAAGTGTCGAAAATGCGCCTTTCTTTCAACTTGACATTCCATTTTGAGGGTACAGGACAAAAATTAAATTAACACAACTTTTAAATAAACCGCAATGACTTATTACTCAACTTAAAGCCGTAGCCTAAGAAAAAGCTTAATAGTCTATGCTGTTAAGAGACGTAGCCTAACCTTCGCAAATTTTGTTTCCCAAACTTTTTTGTCAAAAACCTGACCAGAAATTTACTTTAGCATGGTGACCCTCAGGGATAATATATTAGATTAGCATGATTTTAGTTTTATCAAATTGAATAAAGTTTACTGAATTTTACTATAAGTTACTAATTAATAAATATAATTTTATATTGATTGAAGTTAATTGGGGACAAACCTTTGTACTCAAGCAAAGATTAACAAACTTTTGACTGCCACCTATAATGGTGTTTCATAAATGAGCCCTTCTGACTATTCAACTACAATTGACTGCTGATAAATATAATAATTTCTTGTGTTTCTATATTCAGTTTAAACAATATATTTACTGATATTCAGTTACTAAATCAACAATATATTTTTATATGGCTATGTTGATTGTAGGATATTAAATGCACATTTTCATATTAATGTTATTTATTTGCACAAAAAGCAAGCAAAGAAAACTAACTTCTGGCTGAAAATTTCTTCTGGCACTTCAAGTAGACTTTATTGAAAAATTGAAAACAAATTATTTTAGTGACTACAGTGATGTTCCTTCATATTATGGACAATTTACTCGAGATTAGGTTTAATGTTGATGGATAGAGAACAGCACAGATCAATTTGATAATCCAGATGGTTCTTTTTACAGTCTTGATCGTCACAAAAGATGAAAATCCTTGTTCAGAGAGGTTTGGTAGGAAATTGAATAAGGGATTTTTCACCCAAATGAATTAGAATACCTTATCCTTCAGTTGAGATCAGAATTGAGAGTACAAGAGACTTTCAAAACTTTGCTTCTGTATCTGAATGTATTCATGCCGAACACATTCCTGACCCAGCTGTGCTGACATACATCAAAATTTCTTGCAAATATTTGTCCATTTCCTCCTGAGGCCTTATGCAAATGATCTTAGAAAAACAATTTAATCTCAGCATGCTCTATTTCTGATAAACCTTCCATCACTGCCCTCAACTCTGAAAAAAGCTGTTATTCCGCTTGCTAATTTTTTTCTCCAAAGTGCAAGTTTCGTCTTGAATGATGCAATCTTTTCACTGATGTATACTATAGTTTGATTTCAGCTTGCATATCTGAGCTCAATTCATTCAAGTGCCTAAAGATTTTCGCCTAAAATGCTGGCTTTACCCCACAAGCAGCACATTTGAAACAGTTGGCCAGCTTATGCTTATTCTCTTGGATAAAAAATTTACTTCAGTTTTAAGTTCAATAATCTGTCCAAGGATGCGGGCCTCGAGAAAGCCAACGAGCATCAGAGTAGAAAAGTAATTCTTTGTGATGTGATCACATCTCTTCACACATTTTACGGAAAGTGCGCCACTTGAAAGTTCTGAAATTTATAAAATTCACAATTTAGATAACATCATTCAACTCAACATGGAGTTCTGCCTGGAGACGTTAAGAGGCCAAGTTTTTGCGATGTAAGAAAGGATGAATTATTATGACATCAGGAATTTCTCATTTAACCCGAGTCACAAATCCTCTTCAACCTCCAATCATCGATAGCGGTCCATCAGTACACACAGCCAAACAGTTCATCCAGTCTGTTATATTTCTTGAAAAACTTAGCCACTACAATAAAGATCACTTTTACTGTCCTAGTTGTTGATAGAGCACTACAGAAAAGAAATTCTTCTAGAAGTCTGTCATTTCTTCTGTACCTCAGAGATTCATCTGCTTGCAATTTAAATTTATTTACTTTTTAAATGTAAGAATTAATTAATACAAAATATCCAATCACATGAAACCAACTTGACTTTTTATCGTGTTGTTAGAAAGTAGTACAGCGTAAACTTTCTTAGCTACATCTTATAAATAAGTAGTTTTTACCATAGCGACTGCTGCTGGGTTCACCAGCTTCTCTCTAAAGTTATGAGACTTTTTGGATCGTGCAATATACCATGACACTTCAAAAGATCACAAGGAAGCTTTCTCCAAAGCAAAAGCTGCGCCTGAAGGACTGTCAATCCGACATTGTTTTACCTGTACTTCTTTATCCTCCCATTAACTTAGCGGCCTTTCAATAAAAGTTGGATGAAGTAAGAACAAGGGCCATTTCCGTTTGTTTTGCTTCATTGATTTATTGTCAAGGACCTGCAGAGACTGAAAACACTGAGAGTGGACATTCCTCAATCGCTCTTTTAGATGAATAAAGCTGTATTTCAGAAAAGCAATTTTATACCTCAATTGTTGTTTGCGCTGGGCCATCATTCAATCTGAAACGATAGCTAGTTCAGAGATGCTTGGAGTCAAGGTCTAACATGTTGTTGTACGAGGTCTAGGTACACATTCGAAAATAGCCTTCGAATTCTTCGCACTAGCATATCAATTCCCTTCATACAAAAACACAACCCATACCATATACGCCGCTTTCTTAATGCTTTTTCTAATTCTTAACCCATCTAAGGTTGTGCTTCACCGGCAAGCACGTCTAACAAAAGGTCTGTCACCAGATCTAACTATATTAAATTCATTTCGTCGCTGAAATAAATTCTCTCCCAATCTCCATCTTTCAAATAACATGAGCTTCCGCTTAATTGAGTCTCATGTTCTGATTTTTCCTTCTAAAGATAGTTTTGTTTGCTATAGAACGAGCTTTAAAACCAGAGACATTGAGACGACGGGACACTGTAAAAAAGCTCCATTCTTTGGCAACATTGGTCTTAATTTTTCCAGGAATTTCTGTTGCAATCTCGAAGGGATCCTTCATAGAGATGCACCCAATCATTCTGTCCACTCGGACGGTGAATATGCTAGGTCTACCGAATTTTACAAAAGATTTATAGGTTTCGATTTTATTGTATAAATTCAAAACGCGGGAAATTACACCCTTGGAACTTCCTGCCTCTCTTGAAATTGGAGAAAGAGTCCTCCCTGAAATTTTCAAGCGAAAATTTCTTTGAAGGAGCTCAGGAGTCAGTTAAAGGTGTGGTGGCATCTCTGCATATTGTATACGAGAACAATGGCGGTTTTATATTTCTTAACTACTGAGCAAGATGTTGCCACATGATTTCAAGTAACTTCTAGAATGTTCCTGAAAAAATCATTCTCTTATTTTGAACCTGTCAATATTTTATTTTCTTATTTAATTTGGTAAACTTTCTTGAATATATGATTGTATCATCATATGAAATATTTATAAATTATATTAAATGTATGCCTTTATGTATCATGGAAATTTCACTTACTTAGTCATAATATTTTAAAAATATTTTAATAATGGAAAGTCGTTTTCTAATTTTGCACGGCAATATATATATAAACATTTGTTCTTTTGCTCTATTTAATGAACATATATTTCTCTGAATTATTCTCTATTTCTTTCACGGAATTGTTTAAAAATCTCTTTATTTCTTAAAGCTAATAAGCAAAAACAATAAAGAGCATCTCCGCTGAAACAATGTGCGGAGAGGATAGCGATGAAGGGGGAAAAGGACAAATACCAAATAGTTTAAGGGGGAAACTACTTAGTGCGTTAGGGGCCTCTCGATACAGCCCCTTTCTGTCCCGTTTCCCCTCCAACATCAAGTCACATCCGACAACGTGGGTTTAGTCAGCGAAAGAACTATCACTTCCCGTTGTGAGCCTGAATTCTGGTAACGAGGTACTTTTGGTATTTGTTAAAACAACATAAAACTAACCAATGAGAGAAGTCTTTTTTACCTCATATCGTGTTGTGAAATCCTGTGTAAGCAAATGTCGGTTATCTTCCGCATATTTAAAAGGTTTATTTATTTTCGTAATTTAATTAAAAATATAGCCTTTTATTTTTTATATATTAAATATACGTACAAATAAATAATAAATGCCTGGTTTATATTCTAAAGTTCATGAAAACGAGAAATTCAGTATCAAAAATTATTAGAATATTTCATAAGATCAATTAGAATATCATTACTAATAGAAAAAATTATCACTTGTGTAAAGTATGGTCATTTATACAATCACTACATAGATGTAGCTCATTTACCAAGAATTACTGCATCAATTTAGGGGGGCATGGATTCTATCAACTTGTGGCACTGCTGACAAGTTGTTGAGGCTCAGTGTCATAGAATGACTCCGACATATACGTCACTTCTACGTGCTCAAGGTCAAACAGGTGACCTTGAATCAACTCTGGTCATGACAGAGATAGGGAATCGAAGTTGGAGTGAGTGGAGAGGAGCGAGTACGAAGGATTTAAATTAAAAAAAGTGAGTGCAGTTGGCTGATATTAAACTTATGAAGGCTGCGGCTATGTGGCTTATAAAAAAAGGAACAAAATACACTTTAATATTTACACAGTTATACACAATGAATAGATTAAATAAAATAATGGCAATAAATACTCGATAAATACAAGAACCGAACTTAACAGAGCTACTCAGTGCAAAATCTACGGGGGGGGGAGGGGTCGAGTTGCGATAGAGCCTCTGTACATACACACACACATAGATGACAACTTGCAGGGTTGCCATAGATGATTCGTCTCAGCTTGGCTTAGGTTCGAGGCTTTAAAAGATGAAGCAGGGAATCAGATGGTTATTCGAGGGACGTTAACCATGGAGAGTTTAACCTCTAGTAATAACACTAACTGGAAGGAGTATTCATGCTAAACGAAATGTAGCGAAACCAAGGATGGGCCAATTGACCTGGGCTCGGATCCTTCGGTATAATTCTAGCCTTCGGCTCGTCGAGAAAAGGGAGCGTGATCGAGAATGACGTCGATGCCCGATTGGGACTAACAATATATAGGGACTACCAGGAACCGTAACTGCCTCCGCCAAGGGGAAGGGGTCATCCCTCTATGAACCAAAACGGTGTCTGAAGGATGGGAAGTACTTCCGCGTGGGTTTCTTAATAACACCCTGGGAGACGACAAAAGCAGGCATTTGAGATTCCAATCCCTCGCTTATCGCAGAAAGCAGTTTGATTTTCTGACTGTTTTTACGGTCCTTGCTCACGTGCACTAACCTCGTTCCTGACCTCGTGGTTTTGACGGGACACATAGCAGCAGGGAGCCGCTATTCTTGACACTTAGGTTGCTTTGATAGTGCCTTCAGCTCGTCAGTATTTCCGGCTTGCGGTTTTATGATCTTTCTTTTGAAAATATCTAATAGATTCTCTATGGAGTTTAGGTTAGGAGAGTTAGCTGGTTCATCAAGCCGACTAATATCATGGGCAGCAAACCATTTGGGTTTAGTTTGGAACTATGAGTAGGTGCAAAATCCTGCTTGGAAAGGAGTTTGGACTTGATAAAACAGTGGACCAACACCTGAAGATGATAGGGTACTTTGAATCATCAAAGACTGCGGAAAATTTATACTGGACTACAACATCTTGGAATATGTGCCTTTTCACTATTTATATAGAATCTAGTACCTTGAATCCCAAATGAGAGGCAAAATTAACTTTCTTCTGAAATAAGGAGTTTGGAAAAATGAGCAACAGTTTAGTTTTTATTTCTTTAGCCTATGTAAACCGTTTTTAACGTCTCTGGTTCATAAGTAGTTGCCTAATAATAGAAAAGAGGAAGGTGTACCCCCTTCATTTGAATGGTCTCTGCTTACTAGTTAGTAATGCACTGATAACAAGCTCATAGGTCCTCCTTTAAAAGCTATTTCAAGTTGTTAAATCTACTCTTCTTGACAATCTTCTCAATGCTGATCCCATCACTCTTAATAGTGAATCTTTTCCTAAAAGATTTTTCCTTGATTTTATAGCAATTAATTCAAACTTTAAACAAAATATACTAAAATATTGATAAAAAAGAAATAGTTCTTTAACTTCTAACCAAAATTTATGTAGACCTATGTTAGTTAATGTATAAAAAATAACTATAATAAAAGAGGCAGAATTACCATTAATTAAAAGGCGACAATTGAAATTTGGGATAAAAATACGTAATTTTCCAATGTAGCATTGGATCTTTATCGAACGAATTAGAGATCAAGCGGTAAATTACATGTGTGGAATTAGAGTTGGAATAGTTTTGAACTTGGAATCTGTAAGAAGGAAATTTTTGTGGAGGTTCTTAGGCAGAAAACGCGATATGAATCTTAAAATATTACTTTCCTATTTTAATGGTTTCCGAGTGTTCGATCACAAAACACTAAATTGATTGGTGGACTAATTTAATTCAGAGGAGGTACAATTAGATTAGCGTAGTCTGATGAGATGAGATAAATACATTTTCTCTGTCAGAGTGACTGTCTGACACATACATTAACACAAACACGCCCACGCACACTCTCTCTCTTTCTCTAACGGTAGGCAAAATACATAGCTCAGTTAAGAGAGAATTTTAGGAAATAAAATAAAATGTTACGGCAAACTAACCGCGGTGAGGAACTTTGGATTACGTTCCTCTGCAAAGAAAACAAGAAAATTTTTTCCTGCATGTCAACAGCTACCAACTGATTTGGCAACGTATACTTCACCTGATAGACGAGGTTGACATATTACGGAAATAGATCCGGAAGTCACCAACTTGTTGAACAATTAAATCGGCTACGTGCTTACAAAAGAAGTATACGGTCCCATATTGGTTTACCTCGAGGCGAGGAACAACCTATAAGAAATAGTTGTATATATCGATGAAGTGGCGGCTAGGCTAAGGAATCTAGACCTGTATATCTAAGTGTCTTTGGCCAGATGGCTTCCTTCCCAAAATCCTTCGTTTGCTCAGTGGTGAGGTTGCGAAAAGCCTTGCTGCCATCTCCAATGAATCGCTTTAAACGGGACAGGTGCCAGAAAACTGGAAGTTGGCGGGTATGAAACTTACTTTGAAAAAAGGAAACGCGAAAGTCCAGGTAATTACTGGCCAGCTAGCCTGAAATCGATAGTGGGTAAACGGCTAGAAAACATAATTACTGATGGCATAGTTAACTAGGTATAATCTTACCGGCTGATCTTAAACTCCCACTATGGGTTTCGCCGAAAACGATCGTGTCCAATAACCCCTTACACTACCAATGGGGGAATACATCTCAGAATTTTTCAAAAATACCAGTAGGCAGAATTCAGCTGAAATTAGTGTATAATTTTATCCAGATGGTAGAGCTAATGTATTAGCATCTTATCGAACATCTATCAACTTTCTAAAACTCCTCAGTTTTCTTTGATATTTAGTGAAATTATGTATTATTAAAAGGTCCTACTATATTTTACATTTTGTTTATATTATAAACAAATTACAGTTATTTTGTAGTATATATTTAATAAAAACAAATTATGGGACATATAATACCATTGGTATTTACTAGTGGGTTCATTAATCCCAATGGTATTTTCAGCACAATTTCATAACTTTTTGCATCTAAACTTTTCAAAATTTGTTTGTTATAGTTTCTTCATTTAGGTTTATTAGCAAACATACATTTTCCACTATATTTATTTTATGCTTTCTATTTAATATACTATATATATTTTATTTATATATTATACACATTTATTAACATATTTATAATTTTTGGAAGGGTAGAAGAACTTGAAGTCACGCAGCAGCAAGGAAATTGAAGCAGAATTCTGGAAAAGTAGCAGCGAGGATGAGTTATCTGATTCTGATGAATTTATAGTAAATCGGATGAAGACAGTTTTTCATCAGATAAAGATAGTTGAGCTGTTCGTGACTCATGTGCTTCCACTATACAGAAAGTAGGTCTAATTGCAAGAGAGTTACCAGTAACTTGGAAAACATCACATCATCATTTCGTTCTCGATTCAAAGTTCCAGACCATACTCCACCACAACCCTATATATCACTGATTCTAACTATATTGAATTAGATGCTTTCAAAGTGTTATTTTTCTAGGAGTCTGATAATATTCATTTCAGAGAGTGCAAATGATAGAATTAGTATTCATATTTGTGAAGGAACTGCTTTCATTGCCCATAGTGAGAAAGGAGAAGTAATGAGTGTTTTGGAAATTATCTTTCTAATGTGTTACAATAAAGTCCCAAATATTAGTGACTATTTGTCTACTAATGTCTCTCTTAGAAATTTATTTATAAAAAAACTCAATTTCCAGAAATATGTTTAAAATTCTACTCTCAAAAATTTATATAATCATCCAGTATAACCTAATGATTCATAAAAGTCTTACTAAGCAGATGAATTAGGGAATTCCTTTAAGCCAACATTTATGAGGGCTATGTCAGAGTTCATATCAGAGCATATATGAGACATGGCGAAATTCCAAGGCTGTAGCAGCCTAAAATAATATGTAGCAGGCAAACCAATAGACAGAGGCATTAACATCTGGGAAAGATGTGATGCCAAATCAGGTTATTGTTATGATCTTAATATCTACAAAGGTAAAGACATTATGGTTAATGTTGGCGACACTAGGTGAAAGGTCTTAAATAGCTCATGTGAAACTATTCGCATTTCTGATGTAAATACTATTAAAATTTGAAAGATTTTCACAACTGTGAATTTGCTAAAAATTTACAGTGTGCTGCTATCGGAACATGCATGAAAAACGGTAAGAAACTTGAAAGATTTCAAGAAAGATTGAAGTGAGGCGATGCTGTGTCCTACGCTAGTGAATATTGACTTCTTGATTTATGATGAATGGATCGGAGGAAGGTTTTGGTACTTAGCAACTGCAATGAAAATATCATTACCACACTGTGAATAGAAAAGAGAAAGATGGTAGCAAAGTTGAAGTCAATTTACCAGAAGCAATTGCTTTATATAATCAGATGATGGGTGGGGTTGACCTATCTGACGAAAAAGTAGTAACCTACGACTTGAATCTTAAATTTACAAAATAGTGGGAAAAAGTTGTCCATCGCCTCCTGATGTCATGTGCTGTCAATAACCCTATAAAGTACAGAGCAATTTCCCGAAACAAGATTACATTTTTCCAGTTTATTGCAGATTGGGCTGAACAAATGGTTCAATTTTGGCGTGAAAACGCTCGAATTAAAAAAAAAACTCCATCAATCGGAGGCAAACTATCAAAGAGCAAAGCACATGGGTAACATTGGCGATAACATGCCAGAGAACTGCCAAGGGAGGAGGCGTTGCGTTTAGTGTACTGGAGAGAAGATTGACAAAAGAACCAATTTTATATGTTCTACGTGTGAGGTGCCATTGTTTATGGCATGCTTTCAACCCTTCCATATTTTAAATATTTTTATGTTTAATTTACTATTATTGTAATAAAAGTAAGTCAAATTATTACTAGTAAAAATTCCCCATACGCCTTTTTCTATACCATTGGGACAAATATTTTTTGCAATAAAATTCTAAAAATAGCTAGAAAAATGCAAGTTATTTCGTAATCTATGTGTCCGAAAAGCCATTTTAGAATCTTTTATATCATTCGTTGAAATAAAAAATGTTCTAGTAGTGAAAGGGATAAATTTACTCGAATTCTTCCATAGTATATTTAGCGGATAAAATCGAGTTCGGGATGTTGATATCTCTAACCTAGACTTTCAAAAATCCTTTGAGAAGGTGCTCGACTGCAGATTAATGAACAAAACCCATGGTGTTGCCATTATCAGGCAATATCAGACTGGATTTAGATACGTCTGACGGACCGGAGGCAGACGGTGAAGCTCAGAGGGGCCCCCGTGACCATCGAGGTGAACCAGAGCTCCTTACTCTGTTCACTGCTGCTCATTGTCAACATCACTGATATAGGAAAAAGACTGCTATGCAAAATAGCAAAGTTCACGGACGATACCAATCTAGGCGGCAATTTTAGCTCGCACGAAGGAGTAGAACGATTAAGAGGTAAGTGATGCCAGATGTGGCAGATTCTAGTCAACCTTAACAAGTGCAAGGTGATGCACATTGGTCAGGATTGCCCTTAGCAACAGTGCTCTTTGTTATAAATTTATTTATTTATTTTATTTATTTATTTATTTATTCCATACTAATCCAATGTACAGTAAAAACATATTACATTTTAGATCTTAATGCCAAGTTACTATAAGTACTTATACATACAGGATTATTTATGGGCCCAAAATAAGTCAGTGACTTTTAGGGCAGAAACTTAAGACTAAGCATAAAATTATAAAGACTAGAAATCCCTTCATGTTTATACAAATATAAACAACTTAATATTCATTTGAGAACCTAACCATTGTAATGATTGCAAATAACGAATAATTATATAATTGAAATTTAGAGATAAATTAAAAACTATTTTATTTACAGCGATTCTTTCAAGAGGTATGTAGTTAACATAGTCAACAGTCTTATATAAATAATAACATATTTATAATGTATAAATCAAAGTAGTAGTACACAGTATAACATTGTACGGCAACAAATAAATACACAATAACAAAAGCTGAATAGAAATTTAGTAAGCCGAAATTATATTGTTTTTAAGAGCTTTTTTGAATTGAGCTAAATTGGTTTGGGATTTGATATTGTCGTCCAAGCCATTCCATATTTTGATAGATTTGTACAGAAAGCTACATTGAGATTTTGATTTTAGACACAAGGGTGAAATAAATTTTGTTCTATTGCGGGTTTGGTGATTATGGATATTATCAGCTGTTTGTAACATATTAAATATATAGCTATTATAGGAACACTTTATTGTTTTGTAAAGGAATAAGGATGTTTGAAAAACAAAGAGATCATTTAATTTTAGAATTCTGGATTCCTTAAAATAACGATTAGTGTGCTCATTGTAGTGAAGTTGATGGATGGCTCGAATTGCTTTTTTCTGTAATATGACTAATTTATTGAGATAATTTTGATATTTTCCATACCAACTCTCTATGCCGTATGTCAAGTAAGGTTGCACCATTGTCATATATAAAGAGTGAAGAATAGATTTAGGAAGAAACTTATTTAATTTATATAATATTCCAATCGATTTTGATAGTTTTGTTGAGATATGCGTAATATGTTGTTTAAAACTCAGATTTTTGTCAATAAACATGCCTAGGAATTTGATATGAGTAGTTTTATAAATTATTCCGTCGCCCATTTTAATATGGGGCAATTCAATAGATTTTTTGTAAGAGAAAAGAATATATTTGGTTTTATCTACATTTATTGATAGTTTATTAACATTTAGCCACCTGAAGACATTTTCGAGTTCTTTATTTATTGTAGATGCAATGTTGCTCGGTTTGTCATATGGCAAGGGAGTTGATAAGGCACTATCATCCGCGAATAATATAAATTTAAACAGAGAAGATGATTTAACAATATCATTAATATAGATTAAAAATAACAGTGGCCCTAGCACGGAGCCTTGTGGGACCCCAGTTGTAATATTAAGGTGGGATGAGTCATGACCATTGACGGAGACAAATTGCTTTCTTTCAGTTAAATATGATTTGAACCAATTTTGACAGTTGCCTCTAATTCCGTACATAGCTAATTTTGACAGTAGAATATTATGGTTGACACAATCGAAAGCTTTTTTAAAATCGAGAAAAATTGAGAATACAATGTGGCCCTTTTCAATGTTATCATATAAATATTGAAGGTGGTTAATTATCGCGTGAATCGTTGATTTCTGACGTCTAAAACCATATTGGTGTTTATACAACAGTGAATTAGATTCCAGAAATTTATAAAGTTTATTGAATGCTATCTTTTCAAATATTTTACTGAACATTGTAAGACATGAAATAGGGCGGTAATTGCTGACGTTTGTGAGGTCTCCGGCCTTTGGTAACGGTGTTACTCGAGCAACTTTTAATACACATGGGAATATACCCTGCGTAAATGATTTATTGATTATTGATGCTAAAATTGGAGCAACTATATCGGAGATGTATTTTAAAATTTTAGTGGAGATTGAATTAATACCCGATTTTTTATTTTTTAGTGAACTAATGATTTTTTTTATATCGGCTACGCTTACAGGAGAAAAGAACAAGGAATTTGGTACATTAATCTCATTAAAATACGAAAGAAAAGATTTATCGACTATTTTGCAGGAGTCTGAGATTTTTTTACCTACGTTGACAAAAAATTTATTGAATTCATTCGCTTTTTTCTTATTGTCATCAACTGGTTTACCGTCAATGATAATTTGTTTAATTTGGTTTGTTCCTTTAGTAATTTCAGGTTTTATCACAGAATTGATTAATTTCCAAGTTTGTTTTATATTGTTTTTCGTTTGATTAAATCGTTCATGGTAATAATTTTTCTTGGCTATTTTAATTTGGTTAGTAACTTGATTCCGAAAATTTTTATATGTATGTTCTGGAATTTGACTAAGTTTATAAAGAGAAAAGTATTTTTGACGTTTTTTGATGTTATTTATAATTGCGTTTGTTATCCAAGGTTTTGTTTTGTGTTTATATGACATGGTTTTAGATTTTAGAGGACAATTAAGTTTAAAAGCATCGTCTAGCCTTGAAATTAACTCTTCGGTAGCAGAATCGATGTCATTTATATAGGAAATTTCATATAGATTCTGATTTAGAACATAGTTATAGAAGTTTGATAAGGTATTTTCGTTAATTATGCGGTAGGTTATTGTACGGTTTTGATGAATATTGTTCGAGTTGAAAAAAGACTTTTGGATCATGAATATAGGAAGATGGTCCGATATGTCACAAAGGAGAATACCGGAAGAGTAATTTTCGGGGTGAACTCTGAAAATATTGTCAATTAGTGTTGCTGAGTTTTGGGTTATTCTTGTCGGTTTTGTTATAATTGGAAGTAAGGAATGAGAATAAAAAGTATTGAGGAAGGACTGAGTTGATGCGTGGTTTTCAAAGTTTAATAGATCGAAGTTAAAATCTCCTGTAATTATTATGTCGTCATAGTTTGTAACATTGAAGTAATTGATTAATTCAGTAATCTTATCTATAAACATCTTTGGGTCACCAGAAGGGGGCCTATATACGGTTCCAATGATTATCGTTTTACCATTTGATTTTACTTCAATAAATAAAGTTTCTATATAGTTATAGGAAATACTAATTTCATCAACTTTTTTAGTATTGAGTCTGTCAGATATATACACGCTTATACCTCCCCCTATCTTGTTTACGTCGCGTAGTGAATGAAAAGAGCTATAGTTTGGGACACTGATAAGGTGTTTATTATTATTTGTTAGCCAGCTCTCGGTGAATGCCAAAACGGAAAATTTATAATTAAGTGTTGACAAAAATATTGAAAATTCCTCAAAGTTTGCGTGCAAAGATCGAATGTTAAGATTTAAAATGGACAGGTCTGTTTTTTCAAATGAAAATGTAGTGTTAAATTTATCACAATCGTAGTATTGGTTTCTTACGTTATTTTCTTTAAAATTTGGATATAATTCAGCAAAATGGTTTATGTCTGGATCGATATTATTGAAGTGATCGAGTTGTTCAAACATAAAGGAATTTAAAAATTAAAGGTTACAAATTGAAATTACGTATAAAATATCTATGAACAGTTAAAATACTGTTTTTATGATAACTTTAATAAGAGAAAAAGGAATAAAGTATGTAATACAATTGAAATAAAAGTAAGTGAATGCTAGGTCAAAATATGGCTTGTTTGTTTTTGTTTTTTTTCATCTAAAACAGTAATATCGCCGAATGTATTATTACTGATCGTTCCAGAGATTCTCACCATTAAAGTCTGCAAGCGTCGAATTGAGGTGTTCCGACAGAAATTTTTGGAGGGCAGCTCGGGTATTGATAACTATACGTAGATCACGGCGACCAGAGGGTGATGGCAGGAAGACGTTGATGAATCCATCTCTGGTAGTACAGCCTGCGATCTTTGTGGAGAATTTCTTTTTAGCTTGGCGGAGGACGAAAAAGATTTTGTTGCGATTTGGAGTCAGTTGTTCGTTTACAAAGAATGAAGGTTTGAATTCTTTGCATGCTGAGAAGATATCACGCTTCAGATCACTTCTGCGCAACTTCACAATTATGTTTCTTTTGTCGGGACCTTGTACTTTTGGTTTGGGACCTAGACGATGAGCAACAGAGATGTCAGCTTCTTGCATTTGTATGTGGCAGTTATCTTTAATAAGTTTGCGGATGATATTGCTGCAGTTTTCATTATTGGTAGCTTCAGGTATATTGCCGGAGAATATAATCGTATCTCGTCTTTCATAAGCGTCGGAAGAATCAACCTTTTCTTCTAATTTTTCGATTTTTGATCTCATTTCTTCGTTAGATTTTTCGAGAGAGATGATTTTTTGTTCTTGTTTGGCAAAAGATGATTCAAAAAACTTAAAGAGAACGTTCATAATGTCTTTGGCATCAACTGATAGCGTAGATGAGGAAATATGGGTCTGCAGTTCATTAAAATTAACTGGTTCGTTTAATTCGGTTGTTCCTCTTGTAATTGGAGTATTTTTTTCTTTGTCTGCCTTCCTGAGAGTAGGAGGAGCCATTCTTTCTAAGGATGAATGGAGAAATCTGACAACAGTGTTTATGCACTATGGGAGTTTGTTTAATTACTGGGAGAAACAGTAATGCTTAATTGTTAAAATTTTTACTTTGAAGGTTGTTAGGTTTTGATTGATGAGTGACTGTTTTAATTTATTAATTCAAAGAGTGAAGAGATTAGTTAAACAAGATGGACGTGGCAGGGCTGCACTTCTAATCACTCAGTTGAGTTTAGGCCTAATGGCTTTCAAACAGACTCAGTGAGAACATGGGAATTTTCGACGTAATGCGGTAATATCACTTTATATGTCCAAATAAATTAACTTACAAACGTAGATTTATAATTTTTAGTATTCAATGCAGTTTAAAAACACTAGTATTCACTTTTATTCGATAGATAAGCAATATCACTGTTTGTTGATGAAAACAAAGATTGATAAAGGAGACCGGGCAGCACACCTTCACTCTACGACTAAACTAGACAAATATTTTAGCCTGCTAATCAGCAGCGAACTGAAGTTGTTTAGGCAGTGCGCCTAAGTAGAAAAAGAGCCCAGAGTCTGTTGGGATGCAGGAAGAGATAATTTCCTTTCTGAAACAAGGATATTATGATCAACCTGTACAACTCTCTAGTCCGGCCTTACCTTGAGTACGCCATACAATTCTGATCACCATAGATGCGCAAAGACATTGGATTGCTAGAAACGTTTCACACCATGGAACCAAACTGACACTGTCATTTAAAAACAAAGAAATCCGATAGCACCTACGAGAATCTGGGGTGTTTTGCCTACAGACGAGCGTATACATATGCCGCTAATCAAAACGTTTAAAATTAGACGGGAACTACAGGAAGTTGTTCACTTAGACCTTGATATCCACGCGCAACCACTGTTACAAGTTAGATTTCTCCTGCTCTAGGATAAGCGATTGCGGGAAATTTATTCGTACACCATCTGTGACAGATGGAACCATCTTAGACCTGAGGTTGTTAAAAGTACAACAGTACATCAATTCAAGTTTTGACAAGGCCGAATACTGCACGAGTTAGTATAGATAATCGAAAACTTAGAAAGATTTTCAGCTATCCTGTCAAAATCCGTAGCTACGCTTTTTTTCAACATGGATAGGACGTCTTTTAATTTCCTTACCGAAATATTGCGGGGAGAGAGGTAGGCGGTGAGAGGCATCATTTTTAATCGCGTGTAAGTCTAGTCGCAGGACACTCTTCATCTCACTATGTCAGTCAGTCAGTCCCCATTTTGCTTTTTTCGATTTTGTAATAACATTGTAACTATTTGGCCGATTCTAACGAAATTTGAAACCCTTATGTTATTTTATATTTCCTTTTGAATGATATAATTGCCAAAGTCCTCCCAGGGTTGGCCAGGGGATTATTTTGTTTTAGAAATAGCATTTCAATTATCAGACCCATCCTAACGAAATTTCAATCCCTTATTTTGTTTTACATTCAATTTCAATGATATAATTGGCAAGGTCCTCCCAAGGTTAAGACGGACATTATTTTGTTTTGACAAAAAGATTTTAACTATCCGTCCCATTCTAACGAAATTTGAAACCTTTATGTTGTTCTCCATTCTCTTTCAAATAAAATAATTGTAAATGCCCTCCCAAAGTTAGCCCAGGAATTATTTAGTTTTAGCCATAACTTCATCACTATTTGGCTAATTCTAACGAAATCTGAACCCTTTATATTCTTTTAGATTTTCTTGCGAATGGTATAATTGCAAAGGCACTCCCACGGTTAGCCTAGGAAATTTTTTCCGGGGCAATAACATTTATCTATCTGGCCCATTCTAACTAAATTTGAAACCCTTATGTTGTTTTACATTCTCTTTTGAATGATATAATTGCCAATGTGCTTTCAACGTTAGCCTGAGAATTATTTGCAATAACATCATAACTGTTCGGCAGATAATATCGAAATTTAAAATCCTTATGTTGTTTTACATTCTATTTCGAATGATATTATTTCCAACGTCTGCCCTAGGTTAGTTTTTGAATTATTGAAAACGTTGAAGGTTGTAAGGTCCTAAATCAGAATAATCAAGAGCACGCGACCTTTTGGTCAGAAAAACTTGATTTTGCTATACCTTTCTCATACTTATTGTTAGGGCTTCATATACCCTGCCTAGGCGATATGATGCGCAATAAAGTATGAGTTCCTGCTTTTCCTTGTTATTCATTATAACTCTTTGTAACATACACTCTCTTTCTCTATGATTCTCTCATTTTCTCTCTCTCTCTCTCACTTTTCTATTCTCTTATTTTTCATTTACTCATTCTTTCTCTCTCTCTCCTTCCTCTCACTAATTCTCTCAATGTTTCTCTCTCCCGCTACCCTTCTCTCTTTCCTTCAGATCCCTCTCTCTCCTCTATCTCTTTATATCCCCCTATCTCTCACTCTCTTTCTCTGCTTGTTTATTAAACCTGGCTCCTCCTTTGCAATAATCCCGGGTTCTACGCCCTTTTTTATTCAAGCACAAACAATACTCTACTTTCTCTCTGTTTTGTACAAATTTGTACTTCCTCTAAATCAATGGATTGCTTTATTTATCTTTATTCTTATATAAATACTTATTTTCTTTGTTCGAATTTGTGCTTCGATTATATTGGTAACTTTCCACAGGCTTGGCTTGTAAATTATTTTACGTGTATATGCGTACTTTAATTATTCATATATATCACACCATATGTTTTATGTTTGAATGTTTCCTGATTCATTTTATTTGCCTACTTGCTATTCCTTTTTTTAAATCTTTTTGTATTTTCCTTGATTTTTGTTTCTATTTTTTTTACAGTTCTTTCAAAATCCACAGTTCAATTGCAAAATTCGTTTTTTCCATCATCTTTAAATTTTACACCTAATTTTATTCCCATTTTTTCAGTTTAGTACAAAAATCTACTAATGTCATAGTATGGAATTAAAGAACCTAAGAAATGATACTCTGAAATACTTGATGGAATTAACAGAAGATATTCTCTTTCGCTCACGTTTATATGTTACATAAAACCTCCTCTTTTCAACTCTAAATTAATTAATTTTTAGATGAAAACTTTCGAATTTTCAATTTTTAATCATTTATTTTCTTTTTCTAAAAAAATGTAATGTTCTAGTAAACATTTTGATCATATCCAGGCATTCAAAGATAGTGAGTTTTTAGGATAGGTAGGCAGGGCATGTTACTCTTAAAAGTTTTAGTTGCTGTTGGGGGATTACTTTTGTTAAGTAATCCATTTCGTTGCAGATAATATATAGCTATGGTAATAAGCCAATCTGACAAACCTTTGCATCTGTCTTTTTTACTCTATTTACTCACAAAAGAGCCTCACAAACGAAACACCCAATTTCTAATTCCTTAGATATGCGCAGTTTTTCTGCTTAAGTTAGAGCCTTTAAATGGTACATTCTTTTGCAGTTTCTCTTTTTACTCTATTTGGAGTCTGTTCTAACTTTTTATTATCATGTCAAAATCACAGCCTCAATAAGTAAAATTCGTTAGAACTATTAAAGAATGGGAAATTTTAAAGTTAATGTTGTGTTTCAAATCGTGTAAAATTTCAAAAGCCGAAAGGATCTTAGATTTCATCAGAGAAGTGAATTTGAATAGAATTATTAGAAATTAAAGTGCAAAGTTAAAAAACTCCCCGCTACTCGTAGTTCTGTACAAAAGAAAATGAGAAAAACATAGGAAAAGGCAAATAACAGGAGAGAATCGTTTTTGAAATTAGAATAAAAGGATCCATACGTACGAGGAGCGGTCAATTAGTTTTGCAATTCGGATAGAAGGAAACAAAATATGAGGAAAAGTGTTCTATTATTTTTCAAGATAACTACCCTCGACTTCAATGCACATGCGCAACTTGTGCCTGGGGCTTCGAATTCCAGACAACCAGAAATCTCCCGACGGCTGTTCAATCCACTCCTGGACGGTGAACTGGACATATTCATCGTAGCCTTGAGCTGGCGGAATAAAAAGTAGTCGCTAGGGGCCAGATCTGGACTGTAAGTGGGAGGGTTGAGCTCCTCTAATCTGCACTCGCGTAGGGCAGCTTGTGCAATTCTGGCCTTGTGGACAGGGGCATTGTCGTGAAGGAGCAGACACCGCGTGTCAACTTGCCACGCCGCTTCTGACGGATGCACTTCTTCAACCTAGCCAGCTCTTCGGCGTAATATTGGCCTGTGATGGTCCTTCCACGAGGTGCATAGTCCACCATCATCATGGCCAAATTGTCGTGGATCATGTTGATAACACTTCCATGTGATATTCCAAGTTTTTGCTCGATTTATTTGACCTTCACCGTCGATTTTAGAGGATCATACTCTCTACACGGGCCACATTATCCTCGAAAATCACGTCTGACGGGCGTCCTGGATGGGAATCTTCTTCAAGAGACTCACGATCATGATGGAACTCCAAATTCCAGTGAGCAATGGTTGCATATGAAGGGGCGGTGTTGGTGTACACTGCAACCATGCGTTCATGGATCTCTTTTGCATTCTTGCCTTCGTTGGTCAAAAATTGATCACTGCGCGGTGCTCAACCTTCTCCATTGTTGAAAAATTTGTGACTGACGATCTGCAATCAGCTACTGCTTCTTAAATAGACGAGGCAGGAGCGTGCGGCTGCAGTTCCTGACTTTTCATAATTTGTTCTAACACCCCCACAAACAGACACACCCCTTGCTCTGTTTTGCCCTACCGATTCGCAAAAATTATTGACCGCCCCTCGTATAAGGAATGTTGTGTACAAATTTACCATGTGTAAGGATAAAACGTGAACTTTTTCTTCAAATTTAAAGAGAAATCTCCTAGAGTTGAAAACTATTATACCGAAAGCAATAATTAAAGTGCATAATAAAAACAGAAAAGAATGGAAATGAGCATGGTCAGTTGATTAAAAGCGTAGGCGAGAATAAGATGCGCCGAGGTTGACAGTTAAAAATTAGAGAAAATTTTAAAATGTAAGTTTTCTGAAAAATGTCTCCTTGAACAAATTTGCAGATAATTCCTATCAACAAATATTTTCCAGGGGCGACAAAAGGAAGCGCAAAATTGCTAACTCAAAGTCTCATTTTTTAAAAGATATTACAGATGTGTTGTTCATTAAATGTTAAATTACCAATCTTTTGAAACTGGTAATTTTGAAAGAAGATGGGAGCATAGCTGAGGGAAATTTTCCACAGGTTAGCTATAGAGTGATAGATTGCTTGCTTGTAACACTATTATTCTAAAGCATTCATTTTATAAGCAATAAAATGTGGCCAAGTTATAATTGGGCAAAAATATTTTTTAAGTTCTTCCGAACCCCCTTGAAAATATAAGTGAAATTTAGGGGTTTAAGCAAACTTTCAGCCAATTTTGAGGGGCTGAAGAGTTACAGACAAGATTGTGTCATTTCATAAGGTAGCTAATTAGGCAGTTGAAAGTAATTGCTCCTTAATCTTGCAACAATATCTAATGTAAGAGTCTATTAATCACTTATAAAATTAAACAAATGGGAACAAGTGTGGAATTAGCTAAATCTGTAGAGGAAAGAGTTATTTAGAAGCATTTTTGTCTAGGGCTGATATATACTTCTTCCATTATACAACTTCAGTCAAAATATAGAACACGGAATGTTTCATTTATATAATGTAATTAAAAGTTTGAGTAAATGAATTCATTATATTATATTTTTTATAATTATTTTAAGATTTATTTGGACCATGTTTGCTCACGTTACAGTCGTATTCTTCGTGGCATGAATTTTACTAAATTAAAAAACTTCTGACGGTAACTTTCCACACTTAACTTGTTAGTTTCAATACAGTTCTGTTTTATTTGTACTTTTTATAACTTCTTATTGCTTTTCCAAGGACTTTCTAAAGGGGTTTTATTGGCCAAGGCGGCAGAGCTGAAGTGATTGTTAGATCCAAGATATTGATTGCGGACTGAATCTGTAAGAGAGGTTTGAAAAAGAAGTTGATATTTAGATGTCAAACTTTTAATCGATTGGATAAAGGCAATGTTTTTCTCTCATTAAATTTAATTTGATTATGGTTTCCCCACTGTGATATTACCTCAAAATATCATACAAGTTGATTAGCTTGCTTAAGGTAGGACTGTTCAGGTTCGAGGGATCTACGAATGTGGTCACATTGAGGTGAAGAGCTATAGCACGAGTAGTTTGAACGTAATATATAATAGCCCCGACTAGGGTCCGACGATGAAGTTAGACTAAAATATACTCCTCTAAATGATTACTTTAAACCTCTTACATGACTAAATTATTAAAACACTTGACAAATTCATCATTTCTTCTAGCACAAAATGTTCCTGATAATTCTGTCGTCACAGTTATCAGTGTTGTCCATGTGATCATGCTGTTGTGACGTTATCTCTGTTACTCCCCTTGATCATTGAGTCGTGTTTGTTATAACTGTGTTCTCCCTGTGACTATTTTATCTGTTTAGTACTTCTGATTAATATGCCTTGAATGCAATCTTTGTGTACATTACTGTTATATATGTGTTCTCCTTTTGATAAATCTGCCGTGGCTGTTATTTCTGCATTGGCAATGTGATCATCGTGATCAGACAGGTATTTTTATGTAGATTCTGTGATACTTGTGTCCTTATACTTATCTCTTTGAAGTCCCTGTGATCAATTTATCAGGTCATTTATCGCTATGTAGTCCAAATGATCATTCTGTCGTGATAGTTATCTCTCTGCAGTTGCGGTGATCATGTTGTCGTGACTGTTATATTTTTATAAGGACTAAGATTTTTATGTAGCTGAACGTTATTGATATTTATGCTCTGTGATCATTCTGTTTTGACTATTTTTTCTCTGTATCCCTGTAGCCCTGTAACTTATGAAAGGAATAGAAACAGGAGAAGATTTATTGTGAGTGGTAAAGAAATGATTTGTAAACTTTATTTATATTTGAAAGAAAAAGTGAGCATTTTTTAGAAATGAAATAAAAATTTAATTACCTCCTGTTAAAAGATAAGAATTGGATGGTAGACTTAGCTCTTGGCCTTAATATTGTATCTTATATTTGTAATTTTAATCAGAAGTGTAAAGCGGGAAAATTTGTAGATGAAATGCATTTTGATGTGAAAGAATTTATTAAAAAATTGTTTTTTAATCTTTAAATTAAACCAAAGCAACTTGTTTCTTTCAAACCATTGCAAATAGTTGAATTTTCTGTTGAAATATATTTTGATAATAGAGTCTCAAATGGGAAAATTTACGCATTGAATTTTCTAGAAAATTTATTGATTTTTTTATAGTTAGAAGGTGACTTTTGCTTGTTAGTTATCCATTTTATTTTTATCTTAATGTAGCATCCACTGGTCGTCAACTTAAAATGATCAAGCTTAAAAGTAATTTGCATCATTTATATGTTTTTAAGAATTCTCATATCGTTAATTTTTTTTTCTTTCAAATGATCAAGCATTTGTTATTTTAAAGATGTTTTTTTTTTCAAAAAATGAGTGTTAATTTTTGGTCTACGTACATTTGCGAGCAATCTTTACCCATCATGAAGAATGCCAAATCTGAAGCAAGAAGCTCACGGACAAATTTAAATCTTGAAAAGAATCCCAATCACTAAAGACTAAAATTAGATATTTATACATCCATAACTTAGACGCTGTAAGTAATTTAATAAAGGTAATAAATTTACTATTTGTAAAAAAAAATTATTCTATTAGTTTATAAATACCTGTTTGACGACAATTTTTAAGCGTTTATTGAGTATTGAATTGGCCTATAGTTAATAACCTTTGCCCACCCATGTTCTAGAAACATAAGCTAGCTGTTATTTACCAGCGAAGTTTTTTCATAGTTTTCACAAATTTGCCGACGAATGATTTCTAAGAGCGCAATGGGGATGACTGCTGAACATTCATAATCTGCAAACCCATATTGTTAAATTGCATCGGCTTTTCATAGTTATAGAAATATTACTACATTGTGAAAATTCTAACTTCTTCTTAAATAATATTATTATGAACTAGAAATCTAAAGGCATCATAGTAAGCGAACCTAGCTGATGTGTTAAGAAGGGTTTCCAGGTTTTCTCGGCACTATTACTAACGTGATACTTTATTCAGCTATTAAAGAATCCATTTTTTTATTCTGATATTTTCAAATGGATAAATGAATACGAAACAAGCACAACCGGCGGTTGGTACTTCTCCTTACAGGAGGAGCTAACGCTTCGCATGCTCGGTTAAAAGAGGCTTACCCTATCTTTCCTAAGCGTCGCATTTTTCGGTAATACGAAACGGACACGTGCCTGCACCGAAGCCTAAAGACTCGCTATCGGCCCGATTTCATTCAGTAGGTACTTCACCTGTAGGGAGAAGTACCTACCAAAGGTTCTGCTTCTCTCATATTACTGCTCAAAAGTGGTCCTTGTTAGATTATAATGCTGCTCCTCGAATGGAAGTCAGTTCCAACCTAGCCTCGTTTCCTTGTTTCTACCCAATGCTGACCTGATGATTGGAACACAGGTGCCTCTCTGAAGAAGGGAACCCTGCATTTGAACCTGCAACGCCCAGTGTGCCAAAGGTTTCGAAGCGAAGAGAGAAAAGGACTCGCTTATTGAGCTTGATGTGCCAGGGGGAGGGGCATAGAGGGTCTTGACTTCGAAAAGGGCCTCAGAATTTCATCTGAAATAGCTGGAGTATTATCTCTTCTTATTCTTTGTTAGTTATATTTTTCATAAGACCACGCTGATGGATTCCCGCTAGCCACCTTCACAGGGTATAATAGTTTTGCGACCCCTAAATGCCGGATGGGAGCCAGGCAAGTGTATGCGCGAATTACCTCCCGCCACATAATATCTTCATTCTTCTTTCTATTCAATATAATTACATGCTTTCATGCAATGGCACTACAACCACACTAGAATAGTGGGAATATACTTATTTCTGCCTACATTCCACTGTTAGCGTGGTTCGATGCGGGGATGTCCCACAGCATCGTGGCAAAGTTGTTGAGTCCTTCTCTTTGACGGAGAATTGAATGACAAACACGCTTCTTAGTGGGATTGGAAATCAACTCTTGGTGTCAGGTCATTTTAACTTGATCAAAGAATTGGTGATATATGCTAGAAATCTGCTTCATTTTCTTGCCCTATCTCGCTTTTTACTTTTCGGATGCACAGATGAATTTTGGTGGGATGTGGTAGATGACCTTCATAGTCGTTACTACTTTCCCTTTAAAATATTATTTTCCGTATCGCTGACGAATGAGAAACCACCACTGTAATGCTTAAAGCTGGCGTGTTGTTTTGAATTTCACGAAATTACTAATTTCTTTGTATCAGACGAAGAGATTAATTTGACAAATGAAGTAGTTGAGTTCTTCTCAGGCAAACCTATCACCTTTAGCCAACAATCATTCCTATTACATCTATCCGCTTTACACGTTTTTCATTTCCTTAGTGATTGACAGGGTGTGAGATGTCTCAAAGAGTAAACCGATACACCTAAATGCAATATAAACTTCGCCTGAACAATTTCTCTGTAAGTGAATATCGTTCAGCTGAGGATATGTTACATTAGGTTTAGAAGTACGTCCGCCTCTCTCCTTGGTGGGCATATCTCTCCTCACTTAATCATAAGTTTTTCTTTTCTGGTGTGGAGGCGAGTAAAATTGCATCTGGGCAAGTTTTAGAAAAGACTCTCTACAGTTCTTCAGGAGTGGTGACAGCATTCTCTGACTCCCGTTTCCTCTAAATTCTCTACACAAGAAGAAGATATGAGAGCATTTAATGCTCGTCGTGATTTAGTGAAGGCTGCCGAATAGATTTCACATCCAGAGTCAGAGGACTATTTAACGACAAGTTTACGCTGCATGAGTTGCGTTCACTTCTCGCTCCATACGCATAAAATGCCGTTAATCCGGACGATGTCTCTTATGTTATGCTTTGACTCCTAGGTGAGCGTGGCTATGGGGTGTCAGGTAAATGATTTTGTAGACGACATGGTTACCAGTTCTGTAGGTTGGGATTACGGTGAATTAATTGTATGTGAATTAAAGAGGTTTCCGTAACAACCACCTTATTAGGGCACGATGAGTTTCAGTTTATTGGTGAAGGGTAGTATTACGGAGAATTATTTATCAGACTCCAAAGGTTTTAAGGTAGTATTCTACTTAGCTGGGCTTATCGAAGATTTTAAGACAAAAATAAACATACAAAAATAAACCCTTCATTCTAATAACGGAATATTTAAGGTGCAAGCGGCGCGACACCTTAGTAGTCTATATATTGCCAACGTAAGTAGGAGTTAAGGGCGAGACAAGAGTCAGTGGATTAACCGGGAGCATCAACGCGAGTGTATTTGTTACGATTGAGTGTCTTTATCAATGAATGAAATCTGAATCTCTTTACTTTCTACTTTTCTTTTTATATATGCGCTCCTACTTCAGAGGGTGTGGAATTTTTGTTATATTTGTTCAAAAGAATCTACACTAAAGGTATTCTCTCGAGAGCTCGATGTAGGTCACGAAACAGTGGTGTCTTTGTTTTTGTCCAAGAGGCCACAATTTTTTTACTATATCTGACAATTTGCGCCACACCAACTCTAATTGGTTTAAATTCCTGGGGGCTCTACATGGTTCTGCTTCAACTTTCACCACCAGTTTGGTTGAAATACTCTGCTAGGTACGAGAGATAACGCTTTGTTACCTGTAAGGACGGACAATTTTGATCTTCATATAGCGATTCACAAATTTCCCTGAGTGATCCTAAAACATTGAAATCTCTGCAACACCTGGTTAGTGGTATCTGCTACACAAGGTTTTCCGTAAGCCGGGTTGATTTCGAGATTATTCTCTTCTAGATTCCTATAAATTTAGGGATTATGGTAAATGAACGCGACTATGAGTGTCCCAAAGAGTCCGCCACGACTTGGCGACCAGACTATCATTTCGCTCCTCCTCAAATTGACTATATGGCAGGAAACAAGTCAGTACATACCTCTTAATAATTTACTCCCGGTTTAGTTTTTTACAGATTCATATTTATATTCTTGGCCTAAAGGCAAGAAAAAACTTTATCAAAATTCTTTGCATATGCGGAAAATATAATCTTGAGCTCTTTTTTCTCCCCATTTAAATTTGCTTTTATGTATGAAATAATTTTTTTTAGAAATTCACAAAACATCCGATCATCATATTTATTTTTTCTAAACGCTTAAAAATAACTTTGATAACAGCCTCTAATAAACGAAAAACCAGACCTGCGTCCTGGTTTTTGGCCTTGTAAAGAAACCTTAGAAACAACTTGGATAATAGCGTCAAATATACTTAGGTCTGTCTCAAACTGTTTAAAAATTTGCATTTCGAAAATATTGGTTTATGGATAAAGTTCTATTATTTTTAATATCGAGTAACATTACCCAAATTGTTCTCTTTGCAAATACAAAAAAGTATTTTTATTATAGAATTAAAGAATCAAGACAAGCAAGGAACATTAAGTCCGGTCTATTGATATTTAAGGATTATCAAATCCTTCTTTATGCTGTAAATCGCCGGGAAACTTTTTGCCATAATACTTGGCTCATCAAAAATTGGTGAAAAGTTTTAACTTTTCTTATGCCAATTTTTGTCCCAGTGGAGAAATCAGATTTTACTTTTTTCTCGATGAGTTTGGGAAATCTTCCGGAAATCATGGGATTCTATTAGAAATAAAATTAAATAATTTAATGGCTAATGAAACCAAGCACAAGGCTTTAGCTTAAATAATTTAGCCCTGAGGATTTTTTCAATTTCCAAGAACATAAAAGTATGGTTTAGAATCCCATTGACTTTTCCCCGAAGCTGAGAGATGTAAGAAACTAATAAATTTTTCGTTTTTACACTTTAAATAAAAATTCATTAAAATTTAGCTATTAAACTCAGACATTCACTAATATATGACTAAGAAGAGGAGAGACGAATACTTCTAATTTATTTAAAACAAATTATGGTTATGCCACATACTAATCACACAAATAATAAAAATTGATAGATGAATGATAGATGAACTAAATATGTAATTTAAGATCCACTATGTGGATTAATTTGAGTAGATGGCCGCATTTCTGACCTTTGCTAAATGAATAAAACTCCCATCGACCCAATTCACCTCTAGAATACAATCACTTAGGGGGAAATTTCGCCGCTATTGTCTCTTAAACCTGGGTAAATCGACCGCTTTTAAATTAAACCTGAAAATATCAATTTTACGCCAATTCACCTCTAGAATACAATCACTTAGGGGGAAATTTCGCCGCTATTGTCTCTTAAACCTGAGGAAATCGACCTTTTTTAAATTAAACCTGAAAATATCCATTTTACGCCAAGTTGAGGGATGAAATTTAAAAAATAGTTTGCCATATATGATATGAAAGGGAATTTAATACCAAATATAATGGTATAGAACTAATATCTCTGCTCACTACCAGTACCACTACCCATTGCCACCACCACCCACCCTGCCCATTGCCTCTGCGCACCATAAGCAACACTGCACCTGCCCAGCCAATTTGGCCAGCCAATTCATTACAGTGATAATTCATTTGATTCGCAACAATGGCTGTAACAGAAGAAAAGTGATGAATTTGATTCATCTCCGTAATTTTTTTCTCGTAAGGGGTTTAGGGGGGTGAGGGAGAGTAGCGAAAGATTGGGGAGAATCTGAGGATTCTAAATCGACTTTGTAAAACAAACCAAGGACACTCATTCGATCAGGATATTGTGACGGAGCAAATTTTGTGGTATCTACTGGTTTGATCTTGTTTTAATGTAACCATTCACTGTTTAAAATTGAAGGGGAATTCCATGAGTTTGTTAGATGTACAACCTCATGATCCACGCACATCAACTCTGCTGTTCAATGACATTACAACAGTTACAACAACTACAAGGCATGTCGGCCATCTGTTTACAAATATAGAGTAAAATTTTAACAAAAAGATGCCTATAAAACACTTTATGCTATGAGTAATGGAGAAAACATCACCCTGTGAACTAGAAAGGCACCACGATGCAGCACAGTGCATGTCTAGTCTTCTCCAAATTATTTCATCTTTCTTATTTTTGTGGCATCAAATTGAGGAGCAAACCTTATGACCAAAATGTCAAGGGAAACCCATTACCTCCACCTTAATCTCTATCATTCCAATTGAAACTGCAAATAGAAAAAGAGACAGATGGAAATATCAAGTTCAATGCAAAATATGCTATACAAAATTATTTCAATTCTACTGAAAATGGCAAGATAGATATTATTGTACCTGTCAAGCCACATCATCCTCCAAACCTACAACTTTACTTGGTTTCAAAAATTTCCTCATCATTTAGTTTAAAAGGTTTGAATTTCGGAATTTGGGACGAAGAATGGTTCCCACAAAGATTGATGCAGAATTAAAACGACATTCTGAAGTCCAAATACGGACCGGGGAAGGCATGCAAACATATGAAGTTGTTGCACCTATTGAGCATATAGGTACTCACTTCAGCTCAGGTCACTATGTATGTTTTTTAAGTTTAATAATAACTTGTCTGAGTGTGATGACATAAGAACCACTAACCTAGGGCCGGGGAGTGAGTCAAGACCAAACGAAAGTTTATATCATGGTATTAAAAAAGGTTGATGAATAACTTTATTAAATTCTCAAACTGACCTTGGAGGACGAAATTAATTCCTATAAATTCATTTATTTGATATCTACATAGATTGATGAGAAATGCTGAGAACTAAAGTTTACATTCATCCTTCCTTGAAGAAGTTGATTTAATATCGTAACGTCGCAATAGAACTTATCCTAGTCAAGGGGGGGAAATTACCTGGATTAACTGATGGGGGAGCAATATTTTTATTAGGGAGAATTAGACCCTTTTTCTTTAAGGGAACAGTCACTATAAAATTACCTGGACAATCTGAAGAACTTTTTTTGTTTAAGATACAAAATCATGGTATCTATTTACAGTGAGATAAGTTCGACCCTTTTATGGACGTTATATTCGTCAATTGCTTGATGAAAACTCTCTCAGAAAGGGGATCAGCCACCGGGCATTCTATTTCACAATTATAATTATTCGGTTAAAATTACAATAATGCAACAGAACAGACTTAAATTTTACATCAAGCCTAGGGAAAACGCTTTTCGTACATGCACGATAAAGAAATTCGTACACCAGCTTTAGTAACGTAAGCAAATGTTTAAATGTCAATATAACTTTTAGGCGTTTTTATTGCTTTGCATAATAGAGAGATTTATGACTTATACAATCAAATGTTAATGCCCTGCCCAACAAAGGAGTTTATGCCTGCTCCAATAAAAGGTTTATCTTTGCGCAGAAAGTTCTTTCTCATGCCCTATAAACGTGATTTTGTTCTATAATATATAGGGGGTTTTTTTGCCTTCCCCAATATAGTTTTTATATTTTATAAATAAAAGATTTTGTGCCATTTCCAATAAAGTGATGTTTGCATTTCCCTAGAAAGGGGTTTATGCTTTTCCAAAACGTTTTTATATTTTCCTAATAAAAGTTTTATGCTTTCTCCAATGAAGCGCCGTATGTTTTGTCCAATATGATTTTTTATTTTATAAATAAATAAGTCTTGATTTTACAATAAAGCGTTTTATCTTTTCCTTGTGAAGAGGTTTATATTTCGCAAAGTAAAGGCTGTATACTTCCTGCAATAAAGGGTTTATGCGTTTCCAACAAATACTTTATTTTTTCCAATAAAGGGTTTTATTCTTTGACCAATGAACAAAATATTATGCAAATTTAGAGTTATATCCTAGTGAAATGCAGAAAGAACGATTTGTAGTAGGCACCTTGGGTGCCGGTAGGACATGCTAGATCCAATTGGGTCCCCTCTCTCACCGGGTAACTAAATGATCCTAGATGTAGGGTGTCACTGGGTAGAAGAATGGGAGGAGGAGGAGAATGCAGACTTTGTAAAAAACACAATAACGGAAACCAACAGGTAGTGGGAAGTCCTGCCTCCATCTACCCTCAGGGATGAGTGAATAAAAACTGGTTGAGGACTATCTTGCACAAGTAACCTCTGCCTAAACAAAAAGTTGAAACGGTACTCTTAAATTAATTAATCGGCAAAGAAAGGGTAAAATGCTTACTGAGGTCAGGAATGCCTCCTTGCGAGAGGATGTGGTGGAAGCTGTAATGGAATTGCATTATCATTTTTACAAGGAAATGCCTAGGTTTACTCCTCTCTGATTAATTTGCTTAAAGAGACGCAAAACGAGATGTGGAGGTGAGTGTTTCAATGGGAGAGGGGAGATGGAAGTTTGAATATTTCATTTCTTTTGGACTCCAATCAGTTATGTTTTTACTTAGGTAAAGTTAGAGTTGCAGTCAACCCCTGTATCATATAAGACGTCAATTGATTAGTTGAGGGTTTTGGAACAAATCTCTCATCCTTTCAATCCCTTTTCAAGTTGCTTCGTTCCAACATTTTCAAATCAACTCTTAGTCTATTTCGCACACTTCTCTCAGCTTCAGTCTTTGTAAGATCGTCTCTAGGGCTTGGTAAAAAATGGAAGTAAGTAACTTTTTCGAGAAAAGATCGTGGATATTTAAAGGAGAGTTTTCCCAAATATGATTTTTGTCTTTAACCCTGGAACCACATCGTGGGGAGATTTTCACCCGAGCGCATGATGTGGTCACGTGATTCATAGCTATGAAAGCGTGGTAGCACTTCTGCCCCTCAGTACCTTCAGTGCTTTGTGTGACGTCTTGAAGGGTCGGTGTGCGCTCTCACTCGGGGTTGGGAATTTTCCATCACGGGGGAAAGTTTGAGATTTAGGGAAGAAATTCCCCCGACGTTATGGTGACTGTGAGAATTTTTACCAGGGTGATATACTCCGTACGTTGTGGTGACCGTACGATTTTGTGAAATCTTACGTGTGTTTCTTTTCAGGTAATAAGTTATTTATTTCAGGAATAAAATAATTATGGCTGGTTGAGGCAAGTGGCACAGTAAAGATGGAATTTCGGACATAATAAACAGATCAGGCCAGTTATTGCAAGATAGTAGTGATAGTGAAGGTGTTGATGAGTTGAGTCACATATTGATAATTTAAGTGAATTCAGTGACAACCTAGAAGTAGACGAACTATACGATAGTGACGATGACGAAGAGTATGTGCCCGTGATTGAACCAGGAAGTAGTGATGAGTTTAAGGGGCATGATGCTCCTCTAAAGGAAAGAAAAAGGAAAATTTTCACGTCCACAGCAAGAAAAAGTCATGCCCCTGCCAGTACCTCTGCTGCTGCCCCTGCAAGTACCTCTGCTACTTTCCCTGCCAGTGGTGGACGGAGAGGAAAATGCCACCTGGGGGCTGATGTTCCACCCGTTGTGGACTTTAACAAAACATCAATTTCCACCCGAAGTAATTTCAGGTGGAGCTGTCAGCCCCAGCACGTTGCAACAACGAGGAGGCTGTCAAGGAACATCTTTGTAAGACACACTCCAGGGCCAACTCAGAAGGCAAGAGATATAATCGCACCTGAAGAGGCAACCAAGCTCTTTATTACTGATTCCATTGTTCAGAAAATCGTCACTTGGACAAACAAACGTTTAGAGCGTGTGGAGGAAAGTATGGCAAGTCAAAGTGCCACATACGGTGCTACGGAGCCTAAGGAGATATTAGCACTCCTGGGAGTGCTAATTTAATTAATATATTGTGTTAGAAATCTGTTTTTTTAAACTATTACGAATGAGAAATGTTAACAAAAGTCAATCAAAAATTTCACAAAAATGTAATCGATTTAGTTTAAGATCGGATTTTTTCTAATTCGACTTTGTACAAAGATCTGACTTGATCGGAGAAAACGGATGTACCTTTTGGATTCAGTGGTTCAACTTCTCTTTAATAATTTGAAAAAAATTAAACTACTTGCAAAGATGTTTTTGTAACAGTGTTATACACAATTTGAATATATGCAGCCCCAATGATTTTATCATTATCACGAACTCTATAATTTAAGAAGATGATTTTTTTAACTATTTGAATAATAGTTTAATCTTAGTTTGGTTATGACTATGTTTTTTATTGTCAAAGTTCAGAAATAAATGAAAGTATCGAAATTTTTTGAATTTTTTAAAACCCAAAGAATTACAAATGGTGAAGTTCAGAAAATTTATTTTTATATATCTTCTATTCTATAACTCTATATTTTAGCAACGTAATATTTTGAAAGGGGGGAAATTATGTTTAGAGTTACTTTTTAGAATAATAATAATTGGTGAAGTTCAGAAAATTTCTAAAAATTTAACCATGGCTGCTTTTTTTGAGATTTTAAATATTAATCTCAGTAGCGAAGCGCAAGCTCCACCCGTAGGGAAGAGTGGCCAAGCAATAAGTTAAATAATGGGGGATGGTTCTCAGCTACCTTTAATGAATCATCTTCCCCTAGATTATGCCACTGAGTTAGAAGAGGAGTAGGATACTGAGTTGGAAACACTTAAGTTTTTATATTGTAAAAGAATAATTAGAAATAAATTTGATATAAATTTTAAATATACCTACGGGGCTTTGGTAATTTAAATAAGAGCTTTTTTCATCTGACAATTGCTTTTATATACTAAAACATAAATACATCTATCCCTTAATTTTAATACATTTTCTGAACTTCACGATTTGTAATTATTTTTTTTTTAAAACGAAAAAAACATTTGTTTACTAAAAAATTTTGTATAAATTTTTCACCCATCTTCGAAAATCCCGTTATACAATTATAGAGCTAGTGATGAGGATGATGATAATGATAGTAATGCAAAAATTAAAAGCACACAGACTCGCAAGAGACACTGATTCATATAAACCTATTAAATGAATCTGATTTTCCAATGATAACTTTTCGAATTTTATCGTACTCGCTCTTTATATCCCCAAAAGAACCCTCTCTGGGTAACTTCTATATTAGTTACCTTAAGATTAATATATAAATATATTAGTCTATAAATTTTTAGACCACTAAATCATGTCATACTTCATCCTATCGTTGAAATATTGACTTCAAAATAATATTTTGATCGCTGAAAGGGAGTATCGCCCCATACGAAGTCACGAGAGTCAGTCTTTGAACTCGATTCCGCAACGAAGAAATTCTTCAACGCCGCCATCTTTAAATGAGATGAGACAACAGGCGCAAGCAATTTCTTGATCTTTTCAACGAAAAATGTAGGTCAATTGAACTAACACGATTTTTTTTCACTAATCTGTAGAATTACTCAAACTAAATATGTTTAAATAACTTACTATCTTTAGCCTTCTACCTTATAGGCCGAAAAATACTACTTTTAACTGCTATCCCCTCAGGAAATATTGAGTTCCGCGACGAAGAAATAGCAAAAGACAATTCAAATAGGCCTTTGTAATAGATTGAAAGTATTTTTTATCAAAAATGGAGCCGTAATTTTGAATAATATGAGCGAAACTGAGTTTTGCATTTTTACTCCCAAATAAAGAAAATATATGTACATACGGTTTCTTCCTTCCACTAGAAAGGACGTATGATCATCACATTTATAGATGGTGTCGTTGAAGGTTTCTTGCCTTGAAGAATTGAGTTGAATTTTTTTCACTTTTCGTCACTATATAAGTGGTGATAAACCCTCTCCGCCCTCAAAATATTACTCATAGTACACTATTAAAACAATAAGCAATATGAACTGATTTAGTTTCATAAACAATTACGCCTCTAACTATAAATCACAAATCAGCGTTTCATAAACTTGAAATGACTAAATAAGCCACTTATGTAAATATAATTATTTGTAAATATAATAGCAATGTAAAGAGTGTTTAAAAATATTAAATAGGAAACTTTCTGGTAACATTCGCTAATTTCATGAAGGGAACTGCAATGTCTAGAATAACTAGCACAATCAAAGAATATAAATATGGGTTTACTTACTATTCACTAAATAGATAATGCGATGATAAGGCCTATTAATTTGGGAGAGGCAGTTCTCAGCTTATATAGAAGGTACAACAGTAGGTGTGGTCGGTATTGTTCCGTTGAATAATGTATTTTAATTGACCATTATGGCGTAGAGTAGAGAGCATCGTACTTTTGTTGTAGGGGAGTAAATGAAAAATGGTGAATCTATGATAACGACGCAGCGTGCGCTACTGATGCGCTTTGGTTTTGAACATTAGAATAGCTTGGTCAAGTTTAAAATGTCTTTCTTGGTTAAAAGAGGCTTCTTTGTAGCACTTAGTTTGGTTTACTCCGATTTACTCTGCGCGCTGAAACGTTCACACCTGCTCTTTTAAATCGTCAGACGCTTGGCACATAAGGCAACACGAACCTTGAGCTGGCACCTTACCAAAAGCCCAAATTGGCGTTCATTTGATGCTTTTGAGGGGCCAGAATTATTTTTTTGCAACAGTGTAACAATTTTTTCTTATATTATTAATGATCCTAAAAATTGTGCATGTTGATACAATAACCCTAAATAACTCTTTCCTTATATTTCAGGCCACTTTAGTAAAGAGCACCATTGATTGGACGCTTTTCTTTGGAAAGTACACTTTCTGAAATTGATGCAGATTCAAGATTATTTTTACAAAGAAATAATACGAAATAGATTATAATTACATATCATTCATGTAACCCATATTTGTAATCATTTCACTACTATAATAGAATATCATAGGTCCAGGGACTGAAACTTGCCTCGGGCAGTAAATGGAACAGAGTTTTATTTTGGATTCAGCAAAGAGGTGCATTTTTCTGATTATTTTTAAAATGGTGGCTTGTTAATAAACCTTAAAAATTAAAATATTAGAATGCATATTCTTCACTCGTAAATTTTAATAACGAATGAAACAAATTAAAATATATATTATTCTCCAAACATTTGGCAATGACTATACAGTGGTCTCAATGATGCAGGAAAATTTAAAGGCTAGATTTTAAGGAGATATGGTAAAATTGTCATAATAACTTGAAACTAATAAAACTAATTGTTCATGGACTAAATATTTTTATTGAATATTCTTGTCACTAGATTGTAAGAAAATAAGTAACATAATTCATACCATTATTATAAGAAATGGACTGCATACTCCACTAATTTTTTCCTGTTGTTTTAAATGAGAAGCGATTGGGTATTTTATGGAACTATTAAATAACCTGCCTGCATAAACATAAAATAGAGGGAAAAAGAAACGGAGAAACGAAATTGAAAGAAAATCTCGTTTAGACTCAACAAAATAATACTTAATCTAGTCTCAACCTGTACAAGTGAAGTATTCATTGTAGGTTTTGAAATGCAATAACTTCCTTATAAATAAGTCATTGGGGAATAAAAAAATATCTACAATGAAATAATATTCCGAATACAAGCAAAGACCTCAAAGAGCAGCGCGTGACTTAATATTGGAAATCAAGCTCTTCTACATGAAAAATATAAGATCTTATATATATATATATAGGTTTTGAAATGCAATAACTTCCTTATAAATAAGTCATTGGGGAATAAAAAAATATCTAAAATGAAATAATATTCCGAATACAAGCAAAGACCTCAATGAGCAGCGCGTGACTTAATATTGGAAATCAAGCTCTTCTACATGAAAAATATAAGATCTTATATATATATATATATATATATATATATATATATATATATATATATATATAAGCATAATAGAGACAGCAACGGATGCTTTTTGGACATTTCTCTTCTCAGAAGGCAGAGGCAAGAAAAAATGCTGGCGAAGAGCCATTCTTTAATAAGCAAGACGTCTTTCGACATCATCCTCGTGTCATCCTCAGAACCATGTGATTGGAAATTCAATTAAAACAAAAGAAGTGTTGAGAGCAGGAGAAAAAAAGATACGGATCACTGAGCCCCTTTCATCGCCCCTACCCTGTTCCTACTCAAGAAATCAGGGCAAGGGTGTGAGTGGGGCAGTATTCTCTATTTTTCCTCCAAATTCCTTTCCTGAGATAGCGTTGGAAGTTCCGGGGAAAGGAGATTTGGTTGATGGTGAGAAAAGGAGATGAAGATGAAAATACAAGGATAGACAGCTGCAAGTAATGTAGAAAGGCATAATATTTTACAAAGATGGCGATGGACCAACGGTCTAACATGGGATCCGAACTACGATGTTTAATGTTTTTACCTTATTTTCTTTTATTATATGCTGTAACAGTGCCATATGTTCTATGTTTGTCCCAAGGAGTCAACAGTTTTAAAATAATAGACAGAATAGAATCTAGTGTGAGATTGTAGAGAGTTGTAAGTTTGCGTGGAGGTCACGCTGAGCAAATGTCTTTCGTCTTTTCTCCTATTTTTATCGGTGTTTGTTAGGATCTAATTTCAAGAATTCTTACTTCTATGGTTCATGTTTTGTGTTATGTTTAACTTATTTATTTATTTATTACTCTTTGTTTTATATTTTGTGTTTTATTTATTAAAGAGTTTCTTTCTGTCTGATTTTTTATTAGCGTTTTGTTTTCAGGTTTTGTATTGTTAATCTAATTATTACTTTTGAGTCTTGATTGGAATATCTTTTCCAAACCAGTTAGTTATATGTTCTCGATTTTCAGATTAAGCTCGAATTTTGATAGTTTTTTAGTTTCATTCGGGTAGTCTTAGTCGTATCCATTGATTATTAAAAGTCCTGTATTTTGTTCTATTTCCCTTTCCAAAAGGCTACTTCTGGAGATTATGTTGAATGCAATTGTTGGGTACCCTACTGATTGTTGTAAAATAGCCTGGTATATCTTCTTATTTTTTCCAACTGAGGAGTATTAGTTTAAAGAGCAGTTTTATACCACCTTTACCTCTATCCATTGTTTGAGGTACATGTTTTCTGAAATCATCTATTGTAATTGTGAGGCCATGCAACTTTCCTTCTCTAATATACATACATGAATCGCGTCGCTATCGTCATAAATGTCTGACAACTTATTGCGATACATCGATAAATCTTGATTTGCTTTTGTTTGTGCTTATCTTCCACTTTTTTCGTATTCATTGTCATCCTGGCCTGCAATTGTACGTTTATAGGCGAGTATGGTGTTACATCATTGGCGAACTGTATGTTTAAGCAGGCCTCATTCCTTTGAAAGGAATACCTGTTGCCTAAACCAAGTATAACATCTGGCTTATGCAGTCCTCATTGAGTAGTCCAACCTACATCTTAAATTTATGTTCTTGGTAAACTCCTGTCTCTATATATAAGTATCCTTCCATAACGTATTCGCCCAAGTTCCGGTCTATTTTGTTGTTTATTCCAAGGCTCAGAATCTTTTATTGTATACCTCTTTGCCATATTTTGTCGAATGCTTCAAATACGTCCATGTAAACTATATGCTTGTTCTTTCTCCTTTATCCTTGCTTATTTTGTCTATGATGAAGCTAATGGCCCTCTCTGTGTCTATGCTTTTTATAAAACCAAACTGTGATATTCAATATATTATTTTTAGTTAAGTATTTGTTCTATTCTCGAATCAGCATTGTTCATATATTTTCTAGCTAAAGTCAAGAAGGGAAATTGACAGGTAACTTTCGAACTGAGATGGTGGATTTACAGGTTTTGGAATGAATAGAATTTTTCGAACTTTATTTTGTCTCGATAAGATCCTCCGCTTAATTAGCCATTAAATCCTTTCTTATGTCGTTTGTAGATATTGTTTGGAGCTTCTATATAGTGCCTTCTAGTGAAGTCTCACTTTTCTGCAGCTTTATGCTGGAATTTTCGGATAGCATCCGTTTGCTTTTCGGTGGTGATTGTTTCGTTGATTCCCTCCTTGGTGTTTCTTTACTCTTCGAGTTATTGATCTGAGTATGTTTATCAATATGTTTCTTTAATTATTGGACTTTTACTTCTCAAAAATTATATCAAAAGAGTTAAATGAAAATAAGATTTAAATGGCTAGATGCAAAGCTTCAGATATATTATTTTTAAAAAAAGGTAAGAGAGATGACTATAGATCTAAAGGCAAATCATTATGTTATTATAAGCATATAAATAACTTAAAAAAGTCAAATAAAAAAAAACGCCCTCGAAACCCTTAGCAAAACCTGGAACATGTATATTATATTTCAGCAGTAATAATAAGTATCTGCTAATTGTCAAAGTTTAGACAATCATAATTTTGAAATGGCGAACAGTCTTTAATAGACAGTCAAAAAGGTTGTCATTTACGTTGAATTGTTTAAAAAAATGTTTCAAAAAAGCAGTGAAAATGCTCGAACTCTTTTTCCTAAAATTCTATACCGCAATGCTTTGGGACTTCATAGTGGGTTTCAAATTGAATGAGAATTAATGAGAGATATTTGGGCAACCTTTAATTTGGAGACGAAGAGTCAATAAAAATAATCGGATTATCATACACCATTCTCACAGTTAACATAAAAATAAACATTAATTTTAGACAAGGAATAAATTAGATTTGATTAAATTTTGAGCAGCTACCAGAATAAGCAGGCATGGATGTGCATAGAGACAGGAAAGGAAATTGATAGGAAAAGGCATGCCTGTCTTGTTAAGGCCTACTTTTTAAACTTCGGTATTCGTTCAGTTCAAATTTATGGAATTGAGATCTGAACACAGAACAAAAAAAAGCTGAAAATAAAAACAGAGTTTCGATAGTAATAAATATTAAAACCACAGAAAAACAAAGTTTGATATGAATAAAAGACAAGTCAAGGATTGATGAAGATGAATAAAAATCTCTGAGTTTAAAATGGGGAGAGCACATTAGTAAAAGAACGAACAGAATAGAGAAGAGAGTATGTAGTGTTAGAACCATGTTATAAAATAGAACATGACTAAAAGGTATATAAAAAATTAGCATTTTTTACTATTATAAATTTTTAATGGTTTCACAAGTTGAAGCATAAAAAACCATTCGACGCAGGGAAATCTGACGAGTGCTGATTCCTGAAGTTTCATTATCTCTCTTGTGTGAAAGTCCTAAAAAGGACGCTAAAATTATCGCTTCCTAATTTTTTTTCTTAGGGGAAAGGTGTGATAGGAGAGATAGAGATAGATTGCCAGTCCCCTCCCCTACCCACTCCGGTCATCCTGAGATCACGAGAGAGGAGGGGGGGAATGAGAATCTGGACCTCAAGGCCTCCCCTCTCCCATCTAAAGTCCTATCAGGACTACCAGAGGAGCGAGAAAGAGACAAGGATAAAGAGAGGGAGAGGAAGAGGAAACGGTAGAGATAGCAAAGTTTGAAATAGCGTAGTAGACTTGAAAGGTGACCTAGTTGGTCGCTGGATCTAAAGATTTTATGTAGAATTCGAACCAAGGCTTGTAGCATATCCTTTAGCTATTCATTCTTTCTATAGTGCTCCGTCCCACGTGTACTCTGTTAATATTTTTAGGCGTGAAGTATAGAAAGAAATAGAAGGGTGAAGTAGAAGGCGCTAGTAGGGTGCAATTGAAGGCTATGGTGCATGGAAGTCTTGCTAATCTCTGTCATTTAGTTATATTTTATTATTGAGATTAATAGTTTAAATTGTAATTGCCTGAGCATCAGGTTTATCCTTCAATTTTGTTTTCTGATATGTATTAAGATTCTTTGTTTTGCTGTTGTGAGGCGTTCAAACCGTTGTTGTTGATGTTGTTTTATTCTTGGTAATATTTTTCTCCCTTCTATTTTATTTATTGTTATTTAATAAGTTTACTGTATTTAATGTAAAAATATATTTGTTTACTTACTCTCTCTTTGTTTTCAGATTTATCACGTGAATAATGCTTCCTCTTCTTGATCGATCCTTGATGTGTAAGTTACGAAGAGTCTATGCGCTGCTCCCTCTTCTCTCTGGAAGATCAAGTCCATTATTTCCCCTTAATTTCTCGTTGCGTTTTCTGAATCAATTTCTTGGCTTTTTTCTCTATAATCTTGTTTAGTGGGTCCATTTTCGCCTCTCAATGTAGATCTTGTTGTCTTCTTCTGTCCCTTCTTTTTCTGTTTGTGATTATTGAAACTGCTTTGTTTTGTATACGCTGCAGTTCAGAAATATTACTATTTTAAATGGTGTACATGTGATTCACTGGGTATACCATTGCGGATTGGATTGCCGCTTGTTAAATTGTATTTTTATTTACCCGGTTAAGGTTCCTAAGCCTGTAAACTAGCCCCAGTCCCCTTCTTCCTCTTTCCACTCTTTCTTTCACGTGCTTCGAGTGCCCTGGCTTTGTAATGGTTAGTCCTAGAACTTTAGTTTCGTTTTGTATTCGTATCTGCCTCCTTGGATTAGAATGTCGTTGAGTCTCCTCCTGTAGATTGGCACACTCTTAACTTTGTTCCTGTTAGTAGGAATCTTCCATTGTTTCTCTAAAACATTGAGTCTTCTTATTTCTTCTGCCCGTAGTCTTGCCTGCATGTCTTGGTTTCTGTAGGGGCAGACGACGATTTGTGTGACGTCATCTTCGAACTATATATTGACACATCCATGCGTAAAAGGTTGAGGAATGTTGTATGTGTACACAGAGTACAATGTCGGACTCAATCCCCCTCCGTTGTGGTTCTTCATTTCTATATATGAGTGCTGCTCCGTAATGTAGTTGCAGATTAGTCTTTCTAGTTTGCTGTTTATGCGTAGCTACAATATTTTATATTGCATTCCTTTGATCCATACTTTGTTGAATGCTTTTGAAACGTCCCTGCAATCGATATCGAAGCTAGCCTTTTCCTTTTTAACTCTGGTTATTTTTTCAGTAATGACCGCGAGTGCCTTCTGTGCTCCTTTTCTTCCTAAACCCTAATGGAAATTTTGTCAGTAAGTTATTCTCTTCCAGGTGCTCATTTAGCCGATGGTGTCTTATTTTCTCAAACATCTTCCTGATGAAGTCGAGTAGAGATATTTGTCTATAATTGTCTACTTTTGTTGTAGACTTACCCTCTTTGGGCATAAAGATAATTTTTGCTACCTTTAATTCTTTCAGGAATTAGCCGGTGTTAAGGCAGACCTTGAATACGGTTGTGATGCCCTGCAGGATTTGATCAGGCACTTCTTTCTAGGGCCTCATAGGGAGGTCCGGTCTTCCTGGGTTCCTTCTGTTGGAATAGCGAAATTGTTTTTTTTTGCTTTCGCACGGTAATTCTTGCGTCGTTACCATCAAAGGTGACTCTTATTGCATCCCCAGTTGGGTATGGAACTATTCTGCAAGTTTCTTCATTGAGTTCTCTTAAGATATTTCGTCCGTTGGAAGTGGATGTCAAGTTCTTCGTTGTCCTCCTCACTTATGTTAAATATGTTCTTCCAGTCATCCCTAGATATCCGTTCTATACTGTCCATGTCCTCTATAGTGTTTCAATCATTGTCTTTCAGCGTCAGTTTTCTAGCTCCCGCTTTGCCTTTCATTAAGTTGAATTTCTTCAAAAATTCTCTTACGGGTGCATCTCTCTTAATATTCTGGATTGTTTAATTCCAGTGTTCCTTCTGTTTTTCTATTATTTTCGTGTTTAGTTGTCTTTTTATCATCTTCATTTCGTGGTGTAAATCCCTCGTTGGTCCGTTTCTTCATATTTCTTCTGCAATTTTTCTGGAGTCCAAGTAAATGTTTTGATTATCGAGTATCGGCTTCTTGGTATGGCTATTTCGTCAGCTGCCTGCTTCGAGTTTCTTATATTTTCCAGTTCTGCATCTATTTCTTCTAAAGTCGGTCATTCTAGCTGTTTGGGTTGGTATGAATTTAGTTCCCTCCGATATCTTTCCCATTCTGTTCTGTAGAAGGCTTTAATTACTTTTTATGGGATTTGTATGGATCTTTGGTTGAGGGTGAGCAGAGTTGCAGTGTGTTCTGAACAGGATATATCTTCGGGTTTCATACAATATTGGTATGGAAAATAGTTGTTGCCCAGTGCTTCGAGCTTGCTTCCAATTCCTAAATTTCAATTTCGGTCCAAGAGTGTAACTAATTAAAATTAACCAAGCAAATACCGTCAAAGTAAAATATAGATATCTACTAATGTTACATAATTTAAATTCCAATTAAATTATTTCAAATGTTTCTCATTTTACTCAACAAAGTTACGTTTTGCATGAGTAAATAGATAAATTTTCCTAACACAAAAGAACCCTAAAAATGAACTTTAAAAATAGAAGAAACCCTGGATTTAGTAATATTAAGTTAGTATATTCAAAGTTCATATAAAAGACTATAGATCATACTTTATTTTTTTATTTTCTCATTAGATGTATTAGAAATTTAGTTTAATTGATAAAAAGGGATATGTTTTGGGAACCTGATATAGGACAAGCGGTGACATTGGTAACCATACAAGAGATTTAAATGAAATAATCAAATATTATATCCATTATAAGATCAGATCAGATCTCTGATTAAAATATAAACGATTTTAGATAACATTACAATAGATTTTTGTTGCTTTTGTAAAAGGTATATATCTGTGATTAAATCAAAACAAGGTACTGTAAATTAATCTGCAAAATCCTCTACTTCTATATTTTTAAGGTTAAAAAATTTAGCCCTATTCTATTGAAGAAACATATTAAATCAAATTTATTTAATCTTGAAATTGCTTACGATCCATGATCCAACAAATAAAGCTTGAATAAATATATACAACCTTGTAAAATAATTAAATTAAATAAAGTGAGACGCGTTAGTATACACTTTAAAGGCTCGTAACTTTTGCTCGATCTCATATCACAAATTGCCCTCTTCAAAGAATTGTTTCCTAAAAACAATTTTAAAAAGTAACAAAAATTTAGGTGAAAAGAAGTAATCTTTGGTACCCTATCTTTCTAATTATCACAATCGCTGTATATCTTAAATAAAATGAAACGAAAAATCTATGACAAAGATGGGTAAAAAAGAATTTAGAAGTAAAAAACTAAGTTGAATTTAGCATTTTAATATTCCATAGATATATATATATATATATATATATGCCATGCATTTTGCCTTCATAGCTCATGTCAGTATTACCTCGAGAGATGTAATAGGGAAATGCTGAATTTCCTTTTTTTAGCAGATGCTCTCATTAGAATTAGATGTTGTTAGACCAAAAAGAACGGTGGACGGGATTATGTTTATCTCGAGTGTAGTATTCTAGATACGCAATTATCGCTTGAGCAATGGCGGAAACTCTGAGTGATTTGTTTTTAAAATTTTCGAATCTTTTCTCAAAACCTGATTATAATTCAACCAAGCATATTTATATAGCAATTATTGTACTATCCTGTCTTATTTCTCGGTTTTTTTTAAGTTTTAATTGTCTCACAAGGCGTTATGTGGAACATTTATTTCAATTTTCGTATTTATGATTCTACAGTAATAAATTATTTTTCTAATATTTTTATCGCATAACTTTTCGGGTTTTTTAATTATCATATTCGATTTCATAGTGTTTAGGAATGCATTTATTTTGTTTAGATTTTCAAACGGATTTGAACTTGATATTCTGTTTTAGTTGTTTATTTTTTTATTTATATCACCATCAATTTACCCCAAACTCACTCTGGAGAAGCAAACCTCGTAGGAGAATGAATATATGGCCGATGTTTTTTACTCAGCGACTGACGGCCAGAGTCCCGAGATATTATTATAAATCAAGATTTATTTGCTATCCGAAATAACTTCCCCATAGCATAATATTTCTTTTACTTCGTAAGAGCGTTCAGTTTTATTCATGAATCCTACCAATTGCACGTTTTTACATATATTCTATCTTTTTCTTTTATTTATCAACTGTTAAACCCATCACTTTATCACCAAATCGAGAATTTTTAAGGTATGTATATTTTACCTATAAACAAGGTAAACCCTCAAATTTCACAGGTATCTTGAATTTTTCTCGAGAATCTCTGTATAAAAATGTAGTAATTTTAATGTTTGCCCCTTTATGCTATAAAAAGATTGATTTGACCTGAGCTTTTTTGAGAACAATTTTTTGCTACCCAAGACAGATTTACTTTTAAAACAAATAACAGTTATGGCTAGGTATGGTCTCTATGGAAGATAGTCTATTCATTCTAGGTAGAAATCAAGAATCTTCTTCTTAGAAATTGAACTAGTGTGAAATAGGACATTGTTGTTGAGTCTATATCACCATTTCAGATTTGATCGGTTCTTTTCTTTAATTGTTTCCCATCTTTATGTATTCAGGAAGCAGTATATTCAAAGTTTGACCCTCCTAATTATTTCTCTGAATGACATCATCAAAATATGCTCACATCTTGCCAAATGGTTTAATTCAGTTTCTTGTTAAAAATGTAATCAAAGCGTTTGGTACGGCATACCTGGAATTACTATTCCTTTGATGCTCTTGAAGATTGGAGATTTTAGTAAAGCACATCGTTTTATAGCCAGATAAAAGAAAAGGAATAGAAAACTATCTCTTGCTTGACTAACGTTTAATCCAATACTAGCTTTTAAATAGTCGTGCTCTTGTCGACTAAAATGACGCTAGCTATTTCATATCTAGCGGGAGGACTGTGGCATACATAGCATTACTAAAACCGATACATGACACAGGACGTTATTTCTATGCATACCATGTTTATTATTCTTTTCTTCTTAGTTTCAGTTTTGTAGTTAAATACATATAAATAATATTTTTTAACTCACCAAAACAATGAAGGGTAAACCAACCTACAACCATTAATCAGTTAATGACCTAAAATAAGCAGCCGGCTAATAAATCTGGCAGGTGGCACAGCAACACTAATCTGTGAAACAGCAACAATATACCACTACTGACAGCCCTAAGGGAAAATCATAACAATCTGGTCTCTCCTCAAATTGCCAGAATAGTGCATATGAAAAATAACTCAAAAACCGCCACTACAGCCTTACTTAATTACTAAAGAGGTTGAATTGAGATTGGATGTCAGGAGCAACTTTGGAACACAAACTCACTCTACCGAGCCTGATTTGACAATAATAGAACAGTTTTGGTCTGGCTACCATTACATTCCTCCATGAACTAAAGATCAACTACTTTTCACATCACTAATTACAATGAAAGGAAACCTAAAAACTGAAATATTAAAAAAACGCCGAAAAGCAAAAACAACTAAACTATAAAGAACAGAGTAATATGACAATCTTACAATTATGACCTATTCAGCGATGTAATCCTTTGACAAATCTGAATGCTGCCTTTCTCTTGAGGCGTAACTCGGAGTATCAACATGATCCTCCCCTCATCCACATTAACTACCTAGACTTCGTGATCATCCTTTTCCTTTGGCTGATGTACAATCTTCCTCACATCAATAATGTTTTTTCACCCCCTCTAGAGAAATGTTGTCAGATGAGTTAATATCAGCCACTGCACCTCTTCCCCAATGTAAAGTACAGCGCGCCATTGGAAGCTTCACCCAAGCCTCATCTCCGATCACAACCTTAGGAGAGTTGCAGTTCCGTGCCACAACACACTCCACTGTTGGATGTCTCCACTCACACTTGCATACTGATTTATGGGGAACAGTACTTTCATCCTATTTTGTTCGTGGAGCCATATTGAACCAGAAGACCGCCCCCTCAGGTGTGATGTTTTTCCTCTCTGCAATGAATTTTATAGTTTTATGATTGCGCTCCACTATTCCATTTCCCTCTGGCCTATAAACTGCTCTAAAAAATCACATTATATTCCAATTTCCCCATAATTGTTCAAATTCCTTTGATTTAAACGCGGTAGCATTATCCATTAATATTTCTTCAACCGATCCTCTTTCGAAAAAGATTTCCTTTGAATTAGTCGCAATATGCTCATCAGTTTCTAATTTAATTTCCTCCACAACACTAACCATCCTGGACCACAATCAACCATAGATAAATAAGACTCATTTCTAAAATGAGTTATATCAATAGCTAACCTTTTCCAAAATTCACTTATACAAATTTTGCCTACTCTGTGAGTTCCTTCTGCTGGATCAATTATTTGACATCTTTCCCATGATCTCACCACATTATGTATCTCCTCTCATTTGACATTTGGATCAAATTTTTTAGCTAAGTACTGTAGAATGATTGTTTCAAGCCACTTTTTTGGCATTCAGGTAAAATTATTTGCTTTATTATTTGACGTGGATACCAGCTCAATAGTTAACTTCACTCCGAATTCCTTCACAATTGCCTTCAGTATTCCCAGTTAGCGTTTTTAAGAAGCTCTGCTACCTCATTTGTCTTTAGTACATTCTCCTCACTCATAATAGAAGTTAGCCAATTGTAGACGGTTGCTAAATCAGTAGCCAATGTAATATTCTTATAGCCCCAATTTAGAGCAAATTTTATACCCTTTAAAATTTCATCTAGCTCTGGTACAGTAATATGCTCATAATCATCCTTTTTACTCAACTACGTATCATTCTCAACACAAATTCCAATTACCTCAAGTAATGCACCAATTGCAATACTGCCTGCATTGCACCATACCATATGCTTTCCATCTTTTGGTACATACCACTGTCCTTTCACAGGATCATTTATCTTTGCCTTATATATTACCTCTTTAATCATACTTAGAGCTCCATCACCAATATAGTTCTATGACGTAACACCTTCTGCACTTCATTTTATAAAAATACAAGCAACTCTCAACCAGCTAAAAACTGCAAAGGTCCCCACCAATTTTCCGCATATGGAAAACAATTCTGTTCTGGTACAGTTTTCAGAAACATTAGGTACTTCATTTTCATGGGTGAAGTTCATGTTCCTATGTGGATCCAGAGATAGCCTCAACCCAAGGACTGCTGCACCATCTAACTTTCCAGGTGGTTTGATAATAAAATCAAAGTTATTCAAATGTTCCTGGGGCTCAAATGTAGATAAATCTGACACCTTTACCAGTATGACATCAATATAGGAACTGGTTGCTCTTTTCAATTTCTCGGATTTTTCTAAAACACATTTCAAAATTTGAAAATTTCTCATGGGCCACAATTTAATCAGAAACCAAGTCTTATGAGACAATATATTGCGCCCTTGTACCTCGCGAGGTGTCATATCATATTCTTGCCTGCTCAAATTTACTTTTGCTGTTGCTTGCCTAATTTTACTTTGTTATTGTCTCCACATGAAATTTTTACCCATTTTATCTTACTTATAATTCGCCTCCCTCAATGATGGACAACGCCACACTTCTTTATCTTAATAGAGGGTTTAAGATATCTCCCTTGGTAGGCTCTAGAATTAAAGCACTAGGAATCGCTCGAAATCAATCTCGTCGCATTAAAAGGGAATTCTGTTTATCTTCGGTCTTAAAAAAGTTATTTTTCATTGAACCATCTACCCCGACCTCCCTCATCCCCCCTCTCGCCTCCCTCACTCCTCCGTCCAACCTCCCCACTCTTAATTTATAATGCGGCTCTACTCAAAGTTAGAAGCGTCGCTAATAAAGTAGAGTTCATTCACGATCTCCTGATTAATTCGCGTATCTCACTCCTTTGTCTAAGTGAAACTTAGCTTGATCAGAGTGATGGTTTCTTGTCGCTAGCGACCGGTGATGGCTACCTCTATTCCTATAACCCCCGGAACAAACGTGGCGGAGGGGTTGCTCTCTTTCATACTCCCTCTCTCTCTCTGAATAGCATTCCATCACCTCCTCTTCTTTCTTTTGAGGCCCTTACCTCAGTCTCTAATTCTGTTCCATCTCTAACAATTATTGTTCTCTACCGCCCCCGCCCTTCCCAGCTCCTCCTTTGATCTTTTTCTTGACGAATTTAGTAACCTTCTTCCTAGTCTCTCTCCATCGGGTCATCTTCTCATTATGGGGGACTTCAACTTCCCAGTCACTCAACCTAATTTTCCTGCCTTCCTTGAGATCCGTAACCTCTTCTCCCTTACTTAACACGTTTATTCCCCAACACACTCCCTTGGTAACATTTTAGACTTCGTAATTTTTCTACTGTCAAATTTCCAACTTGACCACTTCTATCCTGTCTAATGCTATTTTTGACCATTAACTTATTAACTTCAACGTCTCAACCCCCACTTCTTTGCCCTCTCGGCCTCCTCTCATCCTAAAAGCTTATCGACGGCTAGCCTCCATTGACATTCCATCCTTTCTTAATGATGTTGCCTCTAATGTACCTTCTCCTGACGCTCTCGACTCCCCTGACCAAGTCCCCTCATCCTTGGAGCAATCCCTCTTAACTTGCCATAATACCCACTCCCCATTATTACTCCTCCGTCCTTTCGCCGTCACCGCGCTCCATGGTACTCGCTGGGACTCCTAAGCTCGAAACAGTCTTTACGTGTCCATGAAAGAGCTCTTTGTAACGCTCGCTCCCATGGGAATAGATACCACTGTTCTTTTGCTCATTTACCCTCTTGCGATATCTCTCTACTTGGCTAAACTAAAATATGCTCATGAAGCCAATTCGTGTAAATTGCTAGCCGACAATAAGAATGACCCCCGTACCGTTTTCTGCCTGCTCTCTTCTCTTACCTCCTCAAGCCAAGTCCCCACCACCATCAGATCCACCATCCACTAGAAATTCTTCGCTGATAAGGTCATCAACCTTCGTGCCTCCTTCTCATGACTGCCTTACCAGGCCTCTCATCTTCTTCTTTATCTCCCCTCTCCTACTGGCCGCACAACGTATTTCCTGCCGTGACCGCTTCTGAGATGTCTGCTTTACTCTTGCGCTCGAAAAAATCTGGCTTCACTTATGACTGTTTCTCCCCCAAGCTATTAATCAAAATATTGCCTGTCATACTTCCAATGCTCCTCCACCTGTTAAATACCTCCCTTGCTACCGATGTTGTCCCTTCTTCTTTCAAACGTGCCAAATCCGTGCGATCCTTAAAAAACCGAAGCTTAACCCTTCCGACCCAGCTAGCTATCACATGATCTCTCAACTTCCCTTCCTCTCTAAGGTCCTTGAGAGAGTAGTTGTTTTGCGCATTAATTCCCACATCGTTGCCTGTAATATTGATGAGACTTACTAATCAGGTTATAAAGCTGGGCACTCTACCGAAACCGCTCTACTCAATGTTACATTGAGTACGTAGAGCTTCTGACCGTGGTTGTGCCTCCATCCTCATTCTATTTGACCTCTCCTCTGCCTTTGATACTATTGACCATTCCGACTTGCTTAATCGCCTCCACTCTTTCCTATACTTTTATAGCACTACACTCGACTGGTTCTGCTCTTACCTTTCATCTCGCACCTAATCTTTAGTGATTAACGATGTCTCCTCTGACCCCACTCTGATTCGCTTTGGTGTCCCTCAGGACTCTGTCCTCGGCCCTCTCCTCTTTCGTATCGACTTATTCCCTCTTAACACCCTCCTACGTAATCTTGATTTATCCTTCAACCTCTATGCCGATAACACTCAAATCTTTATTTCCTCTCCGCCCTCGACCATTGCGCACTTAATCTGTAACCTCCTATCTGCCTATTCTTCTATCTTGGACTGGCTATCGGCTAACTTCCTCAAACTTAACCACTCCAAAACTGAAGTTCTTCTGGTTAGTACCCCCTCTTTCTCTCCCTCCCTCTGGGTGGAAACTCTGTCGCTTTCTATGACTCTGTTAGAAATCTGGCCATTGTGTTTGATGAGCATCTCTCCTTTAAGCCCCACATCCACAATATTAGTAAATCTTTCCTTTGTTTTTTTCGTAACTTCTCTCGCGTTCACTCTTACTTCGATCGCCAAAATCTTGAGACTGCTGCCCATGCCTTCATTACCTCCCGCCTTGATTACTGTAACTCTCTTATAAATCTACCATCTTCCTCTCTACGTCCCCTTCAGCTAGTCCAGAACTACACTGCCTGACTACTCTTACGTCACTCTCCCTTCTCCCCTTCTAAGCCCCTGCTTCAGGAACTGCATTTGTTTCCTGTCAGATATGGTTCTCATTTCAAGATTCTTCTCTTCACTTTCAAGGTCCTTCGCCAAAAGGCCCCAACTTACTTTTCTTCTGCCCTTTCCCAACGTCTCGCCCCTCGGGCTCTTCGGTCATCTCATGCTTCTCTCCTGAAACCTCCTCGCTCGCCCTTCTGCTCAATGGGCGACCACTCCTTCTCAGTCTGTGCCACTTTCAAGCGACTCTTGGAAACGCATCTGTTCAGGATTGACTACTCACCCACCTGATCATAGCCCACAACCAAACGTGCACTCTGTGAAGGCATCTGGCCTTAAATAGCGCATCATAAGAAATTTATTATTATTATATTATTATGATCATTATTATTATTATTTCAACAATTTTTGCTTTATCTTTAGTTAAAGATATGCAGACTTCAAATCAATAAGAGCAAGTTGTCCATCAACCTGTTGCCATTCTCTCTCTCTTTCATATCACAAATCAATGAGATCATCCCTCTTATGGCACATTATATATTTAGTTAACTCTCTATAGTCTAAAAAAGGTCTTATCTTGTTCTTTGTTTTCTGTTCTACTTCCAAGAAGGGCAAGATGCCAATATCAACCTCCTCTTTCCTTGGCACTAAGATGCCTTCTACAATCCAACGCTCTATCTCTTTTTCAAACTCTTCCTTTTTCTGCCTTTCAAATCTGTCATAACAAGAATTTTTATTTTTTATTACAGGCTCTTCATTTTTGCTAAAAAACTACTCAACTGTCCAAAGGATGCCATCAAAATGTGCTTAAAATCTTTATCCAGGAAAGTCTTTTATGAATTCACTGTTTTTTTTATTCTGATTGTACAGTTTCGATATTTGCAGCACAACGCAGTGTTCTAAAGGAGACATCATCTCCTACATGGAGAGCACCCATTAGATTTATTATGTTTATTCCTAAAATTCCATCAAGTCCATTTACAATAGTGGCACTCACAATTGCCTGCACCTCTAATTCAACCTTGTTCACAAATAACTGAATGACACAACACCCACTACACCCAATTAAACTTTCTTACCCAGAACAATTATTAACTAACCAATTACAAATAACATTTTTCTTGGCAACCCGTATCCACCAATGCTTTTAAAGTGCAGCATCCAATCTCAACATCAATTGCAGGAATATGGGATGCCTTACACATAGGAAGGGCAACTGTCGGCGCAGCAGTTACCCTCTACTCGTATTCCTGGCCAGCACATTGAGTTGAAATATATCCATGTTTTCTGCACCTGAAACCAATTATCTTATTTATGCTTGTACAAAATCGAGCCATACGTGGACCCTCGAAAATGAAACATAAACATTTGAACCCTTTGCTATTTGGTTGACCTTTCAATCTACCGTTTAGAAACGAAGATATTCGATCTCCAGGCTCCTTAATACAACAGAATTGCTGAATTCCTTACAACAGAGGCAATGTTTTTAGTGGTACTCAGATTAGAGGTCAAAATTCTAGTTCTAGCTATTATATCAGTCATAGAAATAGCAATACCATCGATTTGTTGTAGCTCAATGGCTACACGTTCTGGCAGTACATTAACAAAAGTCAGTTTAATAATGTGTTCCAGCACAGCTGACTTAAAACCAGACAGCACAGCTAGCTTCCTAATATCATTGGTATAAGTATCTATTTGTTCTTCACACCACCGTTTGTGAACAAATTTACCAGTGACCACGAAAATTCCATGTGTATGAGCAAAAAGAAACCTTTTCCAATTTTATTGACATTTTTCTGTTGATCTTCAGACATCTCTAAATACAATGCCAATACAGTGGAAGAAAACTAGCAACATCTGATATTTTATGTAACTTTGCATCTAGTTTTACTTTTTTAATTCACGCTACAACATCACCTTCCCTACCGAATTGTTTGATCTCATCTGCTGAAACCTTCGCTGTCCTTTTAAAGCCTAGATAGCTTGTAGTTAAATACAAATAAATTAATATTTTTGTACTCACCTCTTCTCACAGGATATTCTCAGCAAAATTCAAAGAATGATGGAATAACGCTGTAGCAAAACAATGAAGGGTAAAATTAACTTGAAAACCATTAATCAGTTCACAACCTAAAATAAGCAGCTGGCTAATAACACTGACAGGCGACACAACAACAGCAAGCTGTGAAACAGCAACAATAGACCACTACTGAGAGCCCTGAGAGAAAAAAACAACAATCTGGTCTCACCTCTAATTGCAAGAACAGTGAAAATGAAAATCAACACAAAATAATAATAATAATAAGTCTTTTGTAACGCGCTCTTTAAAGCCTGAGGCCTTCCCAGAGCGCACGTTGTGCTGAGATGAGAATGGAAATTCAATGGAAATTCGAGAGGGGGAGAAGGCAATTCTGAAAAGATTCGTTTTCAGGAGATGCTTAAATGTGATAAGAGAGGGAGGAGACCTGATTTCAACAGAAAGAGCATTCCACAACTTAGGGGCGCAGATAGAGAAGGAACAGTCCCCCATTGAGCAGAGGGATGAACGAGGAATATTCAAAAGAGGTGCATGTGATAACCGAAGGGCCCGAGGAACATGGCATGGCGAGAGGGCAGAAGAGAGGTGAGACGGGACCTTGTTGTTTAGGGCCTTAAATGTGAAGAGAAGTATCTTGAAATGAGTATGGGATCTGACAGGGAGACAGTGCAGTTTATGCAGCAAGGGTTTCGAGGGAGAGAAGCGAGGGCGACCGAGGAGTTACAAGGAAAGAAAGTACCCTAGGAGACCTTACGGTCCATTCAAAGAGGGTACCTTTGGACTAGTAATCGAGCGGGCACATGGCTGCTCAATTGTTTTGCGTCCCTAAACGGCCATTTTTCAAGACTTTTTCTAGCCTCGACTTGAACTGGTCAACAGATTCACTGTTGCCACTTCCACTGGAAGTGCGTTCCACTTACCGCAGATACTGTAGGTGAAAAAATTTCCACACAGATTGCGGTTGTAACGCTTCAGTTCAAGTTTGAAGCCGTGATTGCGCGTTCTGTTCTCACTCAGTGTGAAAATATCCCGGTAGTCTACATTGTCGAACCCTCGAAGTATTTTTAAAACTTCGATGAGCTGACCACGCAGTCTACGGGTTTCCAGCAAGAACCGATCTAATTCCCTTAGTCTATCCTCATAACTTTTATGTTAAATAGAGGGAATTAGTTTAGGTCGCCCTAATTTGTACGCGTTCCAACCTTGCGATGTCTTTTCGAAACGAAGGACTCCAAAATTGTACGGCATACTCCAAGTGCGGCCGAACGAGGGAGTTGTACAGACAAAGTACTATCTCCTTGTTACGGTATCCAAACTGGCGCTTTATGTAGCCTAACATCCTTTGGGCTTTCTTCTCTGGCTCGATTTCCTGTTTCGAGAACTTGAGGTCGCTAGGGATAGTAACATCCAAGTCCTTCTCAGTGTCACTCGATTCAAGAACAATGCCTTTAAGGATGTACTGAGATTTGGGGTTTCGGTGGCCGATATGCATTACTTTGCATTTCCCCACGTTGAAAGGCATTTGCCACGTGTCCGACCACTCCTTAATCCTTTGAACGTCCTCTTGGAGGCGGGCAGTGTTCCCCTCCTTTGCCACATTGATACCAAGCTTAGTGTCGTCGGCAAATTTGGAGATTTTGGAAACCTTGTCTCTGTCCATGTCGTTGACATAGATAATAAACAGTAGTGGTCCCAGGACGGAACCTTGAGGGACACCGCTAGATAAGGGCGCCCATTTAGAGGCCCATCCATTCATCACTACTCGTTGCCGTTTGTCACTTAGCCAGCTCTCTATCCAACCTGCTACGTTGCCGTGTATGCACTGTGCACGCACTTTCCGGAGAAGGCGGCGGTGTGGTACCTTATCAAAGGCCTTTTGGGAGTCAAGGTACACAACATCCACCGCTTTATCCCGATCATGCTCACTGAACACGAAGTGGAAGAATTCCACAAGGTTTGTCAGGCATGACCGTTGCCTTCGGAAGCCGTGCTGGAAACTCTTCAGTAGCAGGTTTGACTCTAAATAAGACGTTATCTTGTCCACTATCATGCTTTCCATGAGTTTACCGACTATCGAAGTCAAACTGATGGGTCGGTAGTTTGACAGATGGCTGGGGTCTCCTTTCTTGAAGATCGGAGTCACCTCCGCCTCACGCCAGTCTCTAGGAACGCATCCAGGCCGGATTGACATGTTAAAGATAGCGCACAGATGTCGTGACACTTCATCGCACACTTCCTTTAACACCTTGGATAGAAACCCGTCCGGTCCGGGGAACTTATTTGTCTTTAGGTCAGCGCTCTTTTTCTTTATTTCTCCTTCGGTGAAGTCCAGTACCTCCAGCTTTTCCCCCGAGTAGGAATTCGTGGGCTGGGAATGGGACCACACTCTTTAAGAGAAGCCGGGCGGCATAGTTCTGTACAAGTTAAATGGGGCGGAGAGAGGAGGATGGCAGATTCACAAGCAGAGAGTTATAGTAGTCAAGGCGTGAGGTGATGAAGGCATGAACAGCAGTCTTAAGACTTTGGCGATCAAAGTGAGAGCGAATGCGAGACAAGTTACGAAGGAAACATAGTGAGGATTTGCTGACATTGCGGATATGAGACTTAAAGGAGAGATGCTCATCAAAAAAGAAACCCAGATTCCTAACGCAGTCAGAGAAAATGATATTATTACCACCCAGAGTAAGCGAGGAAAAGAGAGATTTAGATTTTTTGACAAGGGCAGGGGTGCCGACGAGGAGGACCTCATTTTTGGAGTGATTAAGCATGAGAAAGTTAGTTAAGAGCCAGTTAGAAATGGAGGAGTAGGCAGCCAGGAGGTCAGTGATAGAGTGCGCAAGAGACGTGGGGGATGAGGAAACGAAAATTTAAGGGGCATCAGCATAGAGGTGGAAAGATAGACCGAGATTACGGAGAAGGGAACTAAAAGGGAGAAGGTAGATATGAAATAGTAGAGGACCAAGGACAGAGCCTTGTGGCACTCCAAAGCAAATGGGGGTAGAGTCGGATGAAACGTCGTCAATTACAACGGATTGGGTACGAGACTAAAGAGGATGAGTTGAAAATGGTGGTCAGGAACAACTCTGGAACACCTCCTCACTCTCACAAGCCTGATGTGAAAATGCAAGAATAGTTGATGACTGGCTACAATTTCAACTTTCCTTAAAATTGACGGCTACTTAATATACTTTCAATATAATGCCACCCGTTGAACCCTTTTAGGCATAAAGCGCATGTTCTTTCAAGCTACTCGCCTTTATAGATAAGGTTAGCCATAGTGTCTTGACTCACTTAGAAAGCGGAAAGAAAACATAAGAATTTAATGGAACAACACAAACATTAGGTTAGGTTAGCTTTACTCATAAGACTGCATTAACTTAGGTTATCCTTAGGTACTCGATTGCAGCTCTAAAGTTACCGGTTACTGGGTGGTATTTGGCCTATTAGTCATTGGTTACTAGTTTACAGGGGGTTTGTAGTTATCAGTGTTGAATAGACGGCTGGCTAAATGTCCATCATTGGAGGTCGAAACGGCGGTTTACCATCTAAGTACTATGTACTTTTTCCCAATGTTGCATAACTTCGACGTAACGGTATTCGGGTATTCGGTTACCGGGCGCTGACCTTGGAAAGACTACAATTTGGGGGAGATTACCATCTTGCTTGCATTTAGTGAAGTAGGCTGGGTAGTTGGATTACCCACAGAAAAAGCAATCTCGGCAGGCGGATTCAAAGACTTTTTATTGGGCGGAAGACACTGTATGCTAAGGTGCAAATAAATTGATTTAATTTGCGTTGGGTATTTGAGGCAGGCCTACTAATGTTTAAGGTAATGCCGCCAATCCTTGACTAATTACCTGACTGTTTATTTGCGTGTGCACGGGTATAGAGAAAATCTTGATCTCAAAGTTCTAGAATAAGATTTTGTGTTTCGCAGCTCTTTGAGAGTAAATTAATTCCGCATCTTTCCTGGCTTCAGTGGGTTCTTAATGACTGCACCTGTTTTAAGGTTTGTTTGTTGAACTAAGATGTTTCCAAGAACTTTGGTGGAAAGATCTGGGCAGATATCACAATAGGCGTATAAGTGTATATGCGTGTGAGTATATAATTGTGTGGGCGCGTATGCGTGTTAAAATTTCATTCGGCCTATATCCCTTTACATGAAGACGTGCTGGGTATTAGTAATACTCATTAGCAGGGTATCTCGGAGCAACAGTAGGCTCCAGAAGTACGGCGTGCATGCTTACCGGTGTGTGGACACCCCTGCGGCCTATCAACCACTGCATCCCCTCCCTCCATTGTTAGTTCTACTTTTTTAAAAAATAGTCTAGAGGAAGGATACCTCGATCACAAACCAGGTCCGAGAATGCTTATAGATGAGTAGCAACAGACGTGTCTCGGCAACTGCCTGCAGGCGAGGATGAAGCCTCGTTGTCTAGAACCTCTCCTGCTACCGGGTCCTTCTCCCTTCGCTGAAGATACGGGTCCAAAGACTGCACACATTCCTACCAGTTTAAACCTAGTGCAGGTTTAATGCCTTCAATATGAGGGCATCCCTCATCATCATACTCGATGGACTTCTCAAAGTAAGCATATATGTATTATTCTTTGCATGATCAAATATTGTATATTATTTATCTGGCAAAATGTGTATATATTTATATTTTGATTATCAAATATTATATATTATTATTTACATAACAATATATTATTATTTATATGACAAAAATGTTAGATATTATTATTTATATGACAAAATGTTACATATATATTTCTAGATTTCTTGTATGTGCATCATTATGTGCGTGCACATTTCAAGCCTTCATAGGATTTATATGATACTCATCCATGAGGCTTCATTGTCGATCCTATTTCCCATTAAAATGTGGTACGTAAACTCCTTCGACTGCAGTAAGTTAGGTTAGCCTTACTCATTCGACTACTAGCCTCCGTACGCTGCCTTTGTTTGTTGCACCTGTCCAGTTTATTTCTCTTTGTGTAATCCATAACTGACAGAAATGAGTTTGTAAAAATTGGAATTAGAGTTTTGATTCGCTAGTGTTACAAGAAAAAACTATACAAGAATTTATGTGAAAGAAATTTGCAATTCCTTAGGATAAGGCAGAGTCAGTCATTTGAAGGTCTCGATATCAACCTTTGACGGCGAGACTTAGGTGAAAGTATTAAGAGTAGAACCTTCTGCAAACAATTGTGATCTTGCGTAAGTTGTTGGAGTGTTTTCCCATCAGACTGTGCTGAGCCAAGTGCATCAAATGAATTTTGTTCACAAGAAGCCCCGATTGGAATCATATGACCTCACCTAAGCACAAGCTGCCCGTAGAGCAGATATTTGCAGCTAACTTCTTATTAACCCAATCGACGACCGATTCTGGAGTCGAATTGTCACATCAGATGAAAAGTGGTTGTACTTGGTTAATCACGATCATGAGAGGAAAAGGGTTCCGCGAGGTTAAAAACCGCCATTCCTTACACAACAACGTAATCAGTTTGGCAACAAGATCACAATCACGGTCTGGTAGAATTTTCAAGGAGAACTGTATTTAGAGTTTGTTCAACATGGTTTCGCCCTCAATGCTAAACTGTACTGCCAGCAGCTAGAACGCGTTTACGTCAAACTAAAGAAAGAGTATCCTGTTTTGATCAATCAAGATCAGCCTTCATTTTAGCAAAACATTGCAAGGCCACACGCAGTGGTGGTGACTATGGAGAAGTTTAAACATATCGAAGGTTTTGAAATTCTTCCAAATCCACCATTCAGTCCCGCTGCAGCTCCGACTAACTCTGGTTTATTTCGCTCAATGGCACACTTCATCCGCACACTTCCTCGGATTTCCCACAAATCTGACCAAGAATATATGAAAATTGTAAGAGTCATGTAATTTCTAACATACCATTCCCTCCCATAGCCTAACATACACTATAAAAATATAGTTTAGATCTAATATAAAAATTCTTTTTAATCTTCGTTTCAAGATGGACCCCTGGTTCCAATAAAACAAGACTTTATTTAGGGTTAAATTTCTTCACATTTCTAAGAGAGCATCTTGTAGATATTCACATATGTGGCAGAGTTACAGCCCTCAGTAAGAAAGGAAAAATCCGTTGTGTGAAAACAGTTGTGGTGAAAGAGCAATAAAAGCAGTTCATACAATCTTGAAAGATCACTTCGACTCTTGAAAACCTTCTGCCCAATAGTTTCACAAACTCGTGTAAAGATGTATAGTAATCAGGCTGGATCCAGCATTGCATATTATAAGCAAATGGAAGGCTAATCCCATTTTAACAATATGATCTGAAAGATAAACAAAAATAAAGATGGTTACATCAAACGTAAGTCAGATTTTCATCAACACTATTGATGCAAACTGTATGTAGAATGCAGGAGGTATAGTGTCATTACATATCCTTAAATTTCAGCAAAGAATAAATTTGAACTAATATAAAGGTGTTTTGCAAATATAAGTATGAAATGAGAAAAGAAAATGCCAAGGTAACTTCATTGCAGGGTTTTTCTTAATTATCACAATCTTCCAGCTCATTCGATAATATCAGTCAAGCCAAAATGCGAGACCTTAGATGGGAATTTCTGTCAGAACCAACTTGCACCTCTAATTTACCCCTCCCAATTCATTCCCTTTTCCTTCTTCCTTGAAAATCATAAAAGGGAATTGATTTGGCTCATGTGAAGAGTTGAAAACAACGTTTAAAGAGAATGTAATAAAAATAGTGTGGAAAGGGGTTTTGAGTGTAATGGAACATATGTAGAAAATATAATTTTGGTTTCTCTATATTATTAGTTTATCCTCATTTTTTAAGAACCTTTTGAACCATCTTTCGAGATAAAAATACTTCGTCAGATTCACAGTCACAAAGTATAGGAATATCTAAAAAGTCATTACAATACATATCAAAGATGAATTAGTTACTGAAAAAAGAAAAATGCGATGCTTAATTTAGTAAATTGCATTTTCAGGTAACTTTATGGGCTACGCTATTAACTATCTGTTAAGATGCATAGATATGTATGCACATTTTCAGAGTCATAAGCAGTGTCACTTTCTTTATTTCACCAACCCTTTAAGAGAGATAGGGGAAAGCAGGTGCGTTTTTATGGTATTTCTTTTACTTTCTGTCATTTTTATTTGTTAGCCATTAATTTTTTTTTCTAAAATGAAAAATGCAATATCGCCTATAAAGTTTTTGGAAAGATCAATTAAAAATGGTGAAGTTAGAGGAATTTAATCGGAAAAATCGGCAGAAAAGTGATAACTTTTCTTTTGCCGATTTTTGTCACGGTCGAGACCCAGGTTTCCCTTTTTCATTTGTGGCATTTTAGAAACCTTGGAGAAATCAACACATTTTAACGGTCCCATCCATGGGCCTAGTGCCAAAAGAAAGTTCTGATAATTATCTGTTCAATGAAATCAAACATTAGTCTCTCACTTAGAGAGTTTAGCCGCGAGGATTTTTTAAATCTGTTTTTTAATTCCAGAAATGTTAATTGGACTCTTGTTTGAGTTTAACTGCTATATAAGTTTTTCAGTTCTTGAGAGTACCACTACCACCAATACTACTACACCACCCCAACCCCTAACACTACTACTACTACACTACTTCCACCACTAATACCACTGCTACTATGCCACCACCACTACTAGTATACCTACAACACCACCATCACTCCAAAAACCATTACTACTAAACCACCACTACCACTTCTACTACACGAACGCTACTATTATTACACCACTACCACCGTTACTGCTACACCACTAATACTTTTACTTCACCACCTCAACCACTACTACGATTACTACTACACCACTACCACCACCACTACACCCCTACTACCCCAATCACTTCTTCAACACCACCACTAGCACTACTACCATTACTACTATACCAATACCACAACCATCACTAATTTTTACCACAGCACCACTACTGCTACACTACTACCACAATTATTACTAGACCACTACCACGAGTATTACACTACCACACCACCACCACCGAGAGAGACAGACAGATAGATAGAGAGAGAAAAAAGAGAGGGGGAGAGAGAGAGAAAAAGAGACAAACAGACAGATAGAGAGAGATAGAAAGAGAGACAGAGATAGAGAGAGATAGATACAAACAGAGTACTATCCTCTTGTTCTGATATTCAAACTGTCGCTTTAGGTAACCTAGCAGCCTTTGGGCTTTCTTCTCCACCTCATTGCACTGTTTCGAGAACTTGATTTCACTAGTGATAGTTATACCTAAGTTCTTCCCGCTATCAGTGCACTCAAGAGCGGCACCCTTAAGGATATACGGTGATTTGGGGGTTTCGGTGGCCGAGATGCATCACTTTGCACTTGTTAACGTTAAAAGACATTTGCCACGTATCCGACCACTCTCCAATTTCCCGGAGATCTTCTTGTAGGCTGGCAGTATTTCTTTCCTTTGCAACGTTTATACCAAGCTTACTATCGTCGGCAAATTTAGAAATCTTCGCAACTATGTCACCATCCATGTCATTAACATAGATGATGAAAAATAGTGGTGCCAGGACAGAACCTTAAAGAACACCGCTAGTAACGGGCACCCACTTAGAAGCCTGTCTATTCAACACCACACGTTGCGGCCTGCCGCTTAGCCAGTTATTTATCCAACCTACTACATTTGCGTTTATGCCCAGCGCACGCACTTTCCGGATGAAGAGGTGGTGTGGTACCTTATCAAAGGCTTTTTAAAAGTCTAAGTTCACAACATCCACCGCGTTATCTCGGTCGTGTTCACTGAAAACGAAGGGGAAGAATTCCATATAGTTCGTTCGGCATGGCCGGTGACTACGGAAACCACGCTGGGAACTCTTCAATAGCAGATTTGACTCCAAATAAGACGATAATTTATCCACGATGATGCTTTCCATGAGTTTACCCACTATCGTAGTTAAACTAATAGGTCAGTAGTTCGACGGTTGGCTCGAGTCACCTTTCTTGAAGATAGGAGTCACCTACACCTCACGCCAGTCTCGTGGAACGACCTTTTCAAAGAGTTGGGCGGAGGGTCTGTAAAGAGGTAAGGTCCTGTATCTGGCAGGACCTAATACTAGGTCAACACCAATAGCTCATGGTCGGATACGATGTTCCAGTTCGTCTATTTGAGTGTATGCTTGACATACAACTTCATACCGCCTGGCCTATTTTTAGGGAAGAGTTGGAAGCGGCAATCGTGAATTCACCCTCGAAATCTCGGTTTGAGCTTTTTACCCCTGACTATGTTATGGTCACCATCTCAGTTTCTTCCGTTACTACGAGGCCTTGAAGCTGAAGAACCCTGTTCCTGATCGACCTTGCATTAAACAGAAGAACTTTCAAGGAGTCCCCGAATGTAAGACACCCTACAATCTTCCGTTTCCCAGCCTATATGGTAGCGAGGAGGGACCATTCATTGCGACCTCCGAAAAAGTCGTTGCAGGAGTGACACGTGCGTACTGGTGCACATCTGCCTTCACTATCGGCTGTACACTTTGGGTGTACTCCACGACATCTGGTATCATATAACAGAGTACATACAGCCTTTCCTTCAAAGGAAAGATGCCCTCAGTTACTTTGGTAGAGATCGTTTCTGCCATAAAAGGTGTGGTAAGGGTCTACAAAAAAGACACCTTCCGCGGTACACAAATCTGACCGGCGTCGGTCCAAGGAGATGTTTCTCTAGTGACTCTCCGACTTGGAGCTCTTCTTGTGAGCATACTGACCACGATACGTCTGCAAGTTTTTAACCCACCTTCGTCTACAGCTCCTATGACAATGTGTAAAATCTTTCCCTTAGGACCTTCCTTACCTCCTTTAAGGTATAGGTCGTTGCCACTTACCATCAGGGCAACGACTGAATTCTCAGAAATCTGAGATTTCTCCGCCTCTACCCTAATTTGGTCGTTTCCCGTCCTGGCAGGCAGCTTACCTTCACACTGGTGCGAAGGCGGACCGCTAACAGGGGTTGCAGCCGCCCTGCTTGAGAGTCACCAATAAGGTTGACTCTATAACATTCTGCTGCAGAAGATAGAGTCTTCATCTTTTTATTCTTTTTCTTTCTTTTTCCTATCTTCCTCTCTTTTTAATTCTTCTCTTTCTACTTTTTCTTCTTTTCTTTTCTTCTTCCTCTTTTTCTTCTTTTTGGCCCGTTGAGCCAGTCCCGCAGCAGCACGCTCCAGCTCTGGGACGTTGGAAGGCAGGCTTGGCACTGCCGATGCAGTGCTCGCTTCTTGGAAAAGGAGTCGTTGGTGGATCCACCCACGTCACTGAAAGATTTATCGTGAGCCGAGTGGACCTCTAGTTTTTAGGACAACTTGGCGATCCTGTCCTCGAGACGGCGAAGCTGACGCGGGTGTTCAGATTCTAGGATCTGCAGCTTCCTCTACAGCGCCTTAGATTTTTCCTCGGATGATCTGTAAAGAGCCTTGAGCTCTTGCACTTCTCCATTAAGGACGCAGTTAGTGCAGATACTTCTCAGGTGGCATTTCGAGTAACACCCCTCCGGGAAGTCCACGCACCACTTGTCCTTTTTAGATAACGAATATGTGAATTTAAGAGCAGCCAGTCCTTTCTTTCCATTCATGCTGAACACTATATTTTTAATAACTTCCGACCAATCAATAAGTAAAAAAGAGGGGGTCATTAAGTTCGCACCGCCTGAGTCGCTCCCGCCTATCTATCGGAGACGTTTCCGATCTTTCAGAATGCACGCTCCCTATATTGCCCGTTCGAAGGCCAAGTCGTTCTAGCCTAGCCTGTTCTGGCTCACAACCAAGCAGCACCTACCACCACCGAAGGGGGTATCGATTTCTCCCCAGGTGAACAGCGAAACAAGCTCTATACTAAACTCCTACTAGTTCCCTTCAGGTTGGCCAGGATCTCGGCGTAGCGTTCAATGGATATCTCGCCACACCAAGAGACTCGATCCAAGGGTTTTTGTTGGCCTGGCAACCAACCTGGAAACAAGGCCCGTCATCTCGGACAGTTGCTACCAAAGGTACCAGAGAGAGAGACAGTCAGACAGAGAGAGACAGACACAGAGAGAGAAAGACAGACAGAGACTGGCAGACTGAGAGACAGAGAGGGTCAGAGAAAGAGACAGAGAAAGAAAAGAAACCGAGCAACACAAAAGAAGAATGCGAGAAAGGATACGATTTCACTTTTATGCTGATTTTTCACACGGTAACAGCCGCTCTACTGGTAGGGAAGATGGCAAATCGACCATATGAGCCGTCTTAGGGTAGTAGAGACCATACCGGTGCGCAACTCTCCAGAACCCACTGCCATTCGTGTTAACGAGGTGGCTAATCCCTGAGAATGGATATTTAATTCGTACAATCATGTTCCGGTGGATGACTCATACCACTTTTTAGGGGCTCAAAAGTAGGAACGGGTTAATGGAGAGTAAAAGTGATACCACCTTTCCATTATTAATAAAATCGAATAGTTGGATTTTATTTATTTATTTCGCTACATTCGTGGGTATTCATTTAACTGTGTTTTTATTTATACATTTCTTATTATATTTTGTTAGACCAATTAGAAAAAAGGGTTACATAATAGAACTTAGTCCAAAGGTTGGACAAAAAAAATCCCATGCCCAGTAAAGGCAAGAGTGAATGTCAAAATGGACATATGAAGCACTTTATAAGGAACTGTTAGAAAAATTTAGAGGATACAGCCATGTATTCAGCGTGAATGTCATTCGTCTTCCAGAGCGCTAGATGCAATGGAGAGGAGGAAAACCATTACCATTTTAAGCGCATTTCAAAGAAGAGAACATGGCCACTTAATTCAAATAATATATATATAGTGCACCCCCTCCCCCATCTCCCTGCTGTTAACTTACCTTTTGAGGAACATTTGTGCACCCTCACTTTTGTACCTATCTGTGACCATAAATACTCAATGGGTTAGAGGTCTGGAGATTAAGGGCGCCATTCCAGCAACGTCAACCCTTTTCAAACCAACACATAGAGACTAGATCTGTGGCATGTAGCATTGTCTTGTCAGCATTGATAAACTTGTGTAGCATGCTAGTGTAAGTGAAGGAATTTATTCTGCCCTTACAAGTGAACAAGACTACTGGACCTGAAGAGGATATGCAACACAAAACCATTACACTGCCACAAAACATCTCGATGATAAGCTTTCTTAACTCATCGGCGAACATAAACAGCTCTAGGGGTTCCAAAGCTCTGAGGAGTAATAAATTTGACCGACTATTTTTGCTATCCACTAAAAATTTGTACAACCGTAATAAATAGGTGGAAATTAATGTGGAGAACCTACTTCAGAGCTGCTTTAATCAGACCAAACAACTTTAGCCCAATCATCATCTTTCCAATCTTCATCCTCTTTTGCCCAAGACAATCGCTTCTTCTTGTTCACCAGAGACAGCCACGGTTTCTTTCAAGCCTTTCATCCTTTGAGCCCGGCTTCTAATAATAACCTTCTTCTCACTGTTCGTTTTTATATCTCTTTGTTCAATGCTTCCCGTAACTCAGCACCTATGTACATTAGAAGAAGTTTTTTTTCCTATCAGCCAGAGATGTCCTTTTTAACAACTTTTTCACTTGGAGTTATACACCTTTTGCGAACTTGACCATGACGGTTTTTGGAAGAATTGGTATCATTGTACCTTTTAATGTGGTTTGGACACCGTTTTACAAGCATTTCAATTTTCTTGCAAGTTTGACTTTGTCTAATCCCTTTCTGGACAATTCAATGTTTTTGAGCTCTTTGAGTAACAGAAATCAGTTTCTTCGAAGACATTTTTAACAAAATATTACCAATTGTAAGTTAACAATAAGATAAAAACTGAACACATTCAATGGCAGAAGGTTGCCCGAACCACTCATGCACAATATGCAAAATCGCATTAAGGCGGTTTTAAAAGCAAAAGGAGGAAACATCAAATATTACTTAATGATAGAATATACGCAAAAAGGCTTATTTGTATTATGTCAAGTATGAAGTAAATGAGTTTCTATCATATATTTCACTTTTACATATCTTCCCCATAATTTTGGCCAAGGCTATATTATATATATATATATATATATATATATATATATATATATATATATATATATATATATATATATGGTAGACTGACAAACTATAATGTACGGAACGAATTCTATTTTAGATATTTAATTCAAGTTTATAGAGTTTATCATATAATTCAGATATATGTTTGAAAATAATCTGAATTTTGCTAATTTGTTTCAATATTTTATTTCTAAGTGCGAATTAATTTATATTTTACTAACTTGCCTGGAATTCATAACATCTCGTTTTTTTATAATGAGAACTTAACAAATAATCGTATGGTTCAGGTTAAGTTTAAATTATTGCGCGTTCAATATAATATCTTCATGGACAAAGGTTATGACAAGTTAGAAATTGTTAGAAAATTAAACCTTCCAAGATATGATGCCTAATCCACTATTAAACGCTATAAAGAGGCCAAATCTTTGTATTAAGGAAGAAATGTTTCAGAAAACATCTTTAAACACTTAGTAAAGACATATATCATTCAGGCTTCATTGCCGTATCACAGTAAATCATTACCTGAACTTATTTGGGACTTCGATGATGCTTCAAGCAAATATTTCTTCAAAAGCACTTAGAAAGAGACTTAAAGATAAAGGGTTAACAAGAGCCAAGGCGAAATAAAAGATAGATATCTAAAGTAAAGAGGAAAATACGTCATCAACATGATTATAAAATTTGGACACGTGACTAATGGAATCCGTTCGAATGATAGTTAACTCAAGCAGGTAAAAAATACTAGTGTATTGTTCTTTTTCATATAAGTAATGATATTTCCATTTCAATATATCTTTGTAACAAAATAATATGGTTTCATTTCTTCTTAAACTAACTTTGTGAGGCAAATGGATTGAGAGGCCTTTCATCCTGGGTGTGTAGTACCAACTGTGAAGCCTAGAGGTGGTACATTTATGGTCTTTGGCTGCATGTCTTCATCAAGGAAAGTGTTGTTGTTTGAATGCGAAAGAAAAAAGAATTACTCAACTGTTACTAACATGTTGTAATATTTTAGAGCCATCTAAGCAGATATTGCATCCCACAAAATCTAGAAATGAAGTTATATTTTATCAGGACAATACCCCATTCAAGGCCTCCAATCACAATAAATATTGGTTTGGAGAAATGTAGATCACCTCTATGTAGGGGCAACCAGAGATGCCAGGATAATATTTAATAAACACTTGTGGAAAGTACTGGGATATGAACTACTACATTTATAATTTAAACCAATGAGCGAAATATTAGAACCTGAATGAAGTCATTTGTTAAATTTTGGTGACATCAATGACACGAAGAATTAATTATAGCTGTGATTAAAGAGATAGCATTTGAAATAAGTATTAATAATTTCAAAATAAATATCATTTATATTTAAAGTATATTTGTCATGTACATAATGCTGATTGCTTAGAAGAGGATTACTGTCATTTTATTTGCATTACTAGTCTAGATTTTCAGCGCTTCGAATTAAAGAGTCACCAATCTAGGATTACATTATGAAGAATAAACGGTTTATTCCATTTATTTCAGCCAAATTGATGAAAGAATCTGTCCTCAATAAATAATGATTTACTCACTCATATTATATGACTCTTGCAATTAACTCACCATCATTTTCAACTTGACATATCCACTTGCATATATTCAATCGTAACCTAATACATCTATACCCGCTTTGATCAAAGGGAGTCACTTCACTTTTTTTATGACACGCTTAGATTCACTTGGTACTCATAAATCCTGAAAAACGCTGATGCCTAAGCAATGTTACACAAATAAAAACCAGGAAGACGACCCTGTGTATAGGCAAAAGAACCCATGTTGGACAAGCAAAGAATTTTCCAGCTGAAATTAAGGAAAACTATGGTATTTGGTGGATAATACTTTTAATTTGTTTGAGTATTTAAGATATCCGGGTTTTGTTTGTGAGTTAATATTTAAACAAGACTCAGTTCTCTCTCTAATTTGGAGGGGTCATACTTTAAGTAATTATTACTTCCTTTAATTTATGCGTATGCTGCATGATAAACAACGGACAAACATGATAACAGAAAGTTATTCATTGTACGCAGACTCATGGCCAAATATATCAGGGTTGCCATATTTGTCATTTTTTTAGGAGAACATAGCCTTAAAAGGTAAAATCTCAGATAGGTAAATGTATCATTTGGGGGCAAATTTTGACTATATGCTATAAAAATATAGTATTAACCTGCTAAATCCATTTAAATATAATTTCGCAGTAACATTATTTACATATACGAGTATGTTTGATTTTTTTAGAAAGAAATCTCTGCTATTTACGGATTTTATCTGTGGCATGCATGAAGTTTAAACATTCTTATTATATAGTCATGGGCAAAATTTATGAGAAAACCATACTTTTTCGTTTAAGAAAATTAATCGAAATAATCTAAGATTTCATTTTGTATTACTAGGTTTAAATCATAAATTGCAAGTGAAATATAAAATTTAGAGTCCAAACCAATTTTGTTAATAAATACAGTCAATTGATCCGCGCAGTCAATATTTAAAATCATGAACATTGTTATTCACGACTGTTCTATTCGTTTTGGCATGTTGGAGACCAAATTTATGGTGAATTTTTCACTAATATTGTTCCACTTATGTTCACTAAAAATCTGCAACTGATTACAATTTAATGGCATTTATTTATCTATTTATTAACAATCAATTTGATTATCGCCCACAAATTCGCTATTGGTTTCAGATATGACGAATTAACGGAACAAGTGCTTTGTGCTTGCTCTTTCTTTATGACAAGATGAACCATCAAGCTGAAAAATACAGTTACTGGTATCATGCCCGAATTGGTCCGGAACTTTTGGAACTAGATGCAAATGAAGCATGTTTTGCTACCATTCTGAATTAAAGTTAATATTCTTTATAGATTTGTTTGTGTTGCAGTCTATTTAGATGCAGCCTCAAGCGACGAGGCTGCCCGGATGATTCACAGTGACTACGACACTTTAATCTTGAAAAAACTCACTTTTCTTCACGTAGAGAGATGCTGTAAAGAAGCATAGTTTCACCAAGAAGAACCTTACGGATACGCTCCAACTTTTTTATAAAACATAAAGAATAAACTGTTGCAGACTGGGACAGAGTGAAATTCTCTTATGATGCTACCTTCCACTTATTTCGAGCTTCTTTATGACTCAACGTTAGAAGGCGAAACAAGGAACGCTTTCACGGTTCCTGTATCATACTAACATTTATACATCTGGACACTCTCCATATTTGGGGATGCTTCTTTTCTAAGAGAAATGGAACACGAGAAATTATGTCCAAGAAAACAGCCATGAATTCAAGATGGTAACAAACGTGCTTCATCACCACCTTTTCCCAATGATGGCGTACCTTGTCACAAATGAAATAATAAGAAAATTCATGGTTAAAAATAACTTCGAACTTTTGAGACGTCGTCCCAGCCATTCGCCATCTTTGAACCAAATCTAAGATTTGTTGGCGAAAAATAGGCTGGCGAATGATAACGAGTAGTCATCCAATTGTGAGCATTTGCAGCTGTTTATTAAACAAAAATGGAGTAATATCAATCATAATATCAACATAAATTTTTTTTCCAGCATGCTAAAACTAATTGAAGTATTCCAGTAAGAACAAGAGGCACCATTGTAATTATTTACTAAGCATATTAATTGAGCATACTAAGAAATGGGTCTAGGCACTAAATATTTGCATGGTTCACCTTGATGTTATAATAAAAATATACTGAAACAAAATGTAACGTTTTTATAGTTTTATAGTTATTTTCTCATATGTATGAGAAAATATAGTAGTTTTGAAACATTTGTCGATGACTAGATTAGATTGGTCCGAAAAAAGGAACCTTGGAAAAGTCTTACTCTCAAAACTGCATTTTATTCCTTTCCTAGTTAAAAACAAATTCACAGAATTTCACGATGATAGTCTTTTATTTAGTGTCCGCAGCCAGGCTTTCAAGTCGTCCACTCATGGCGCCTCTCTAGACATTAACCTCAAGGCGAATAAAAACCGAAAAATTATCCTTACTTAGTAATGAAAATTTAAACAAAGGAAATGCATACTTTGACTGCCTTCAGAAACACAACAAAAAATAACAAGTAACGGTTCGCATTCACTTCTTGGACGACAGTGCATCCTTCGTCGGGGTTCCATGCAGTCGGCGCCGGTGCTCCACTACTAGCCGTAGGCAAAGCAGCTTCTGCTCTTCCTTCTTTGTGAGGGTGGAGTTTTATTGTTCCATCAGAGCAATCGCCCACTCCACAGCATAATTCACGACGCGCAAGTTTGCAAACCGTGGCACATGGTCGATGAACGTCTGCTCAGTAGTCCAACGGCTGGCGTCTTGGAGGAGGAACCCCTTCCCGCAATCTTCTTTCCGGCCTCCTTCAGCAAATCAAAGGTGGTAGCAGACCGAGGCGTGATAAACTGATCCACGGTAACGAAACTATCTTCGAAAGGGAATACGCGTCGATAGAGCACACACATCTTCTGTTCCTGGAGCAGGGTCACTTTCTCCGCTTCACTTCGAGGGATACACGCTGGTCGAAGAACGCAAGTCCGGACAGTGCTCCGACAAGAACCAAAGGTGTGGCTCTAAGGCAGCAGTGACCGGCTGCGAAATGGCCTTGGCAGGGTAGCTATATAGGGCTTGAAGTAAGCGGATATCTTTGAGAGGAACCTTGGCGGCTTGAGGGGCCGCCAAGGGGCCTCGCGCGTAAAGCAGCGACGAGAAGAGCGACGGCGAAAGAAGGGCCTTGGCATTCTTGGCTGTCAGATGGACTTTACCTTGGTGGATGGCCAAGGCCCCGTACGCCTTAGCCATCCACCTGGCTTGATGAGCGGTACCGGGAGACGTGAACGTGGTCAGGATGTTTTTCAAATCGAGGAAGATGTAGATAAGGAGCAACAACTCCTTATATTCGGCTTTCAGCTGCTGATCATGCAGGGCCCGTTCCACGTAATCGACAGTTACCGTCTGCAGGTGCTGGAGTCCCCGCTACTCGAACACTTCATCTAACGGGAGAACAAAGGTGGCCTGGTTCACTTTGAGCCACTCATTCTTGAACTGCTTGAACATTCCAGTTTCCGATCCTGCGGTGAGGGCGAAGGCGGACCTGAAAGTGGCCTAAGGGAGGAGTTCAAAGACGTGGTGCCAGCTGGGATTCCACATCAGCTCCCTTCCAATTTTCCCTCGATGAGGGTGCAGGCTCCGCTGTGAAGGCCCCTGTTGAAGTCTTTCATGTCAAGCACAAGGCCACGGATCTTCAATCAAAGAGCCCAATGCTTCATGGTGTCATTGGGCAACAGCTTGCCGTCCAAGTGGAGAAAAAGAGGGCCGTCACCTGTGAAGTCGCTCTCCTCTTTGGCTGCGGTAGCAGTCTGCGCAGGGAGACGATTCTTCCGCACGTAGCTTCGTGACAGCGTCAGGCCCGACAATTCATGACAAGGGCCGATTCCACGGCTCCAACGACGAAGATACCCTTCCGATCATTGAGGTTCACGCAATCAAGAGCACTTGCAACTTCAAGATCCGTAAAGAAGTTCTTCGTCCGTTTGGGCCTCAGAGCTGTAGCTGCCGAATTGCCTGGAGTTGGGTGGTACTCCTCGTCTAACGATCCCGAAGATAAGGAGGAAGTGGACGAGGGAAGTGCAGCAGCTCCTCTCCATGAGGACCGGTTCTCCCTCTCCTGATATCGTTGCCGTCGTCGCTCTACTAACTTTTCTCGGGTGCGGATTCGGCCTTCTTTTCACGCTGTGACCATATCCTCCTGCCATGCTGGAGGATATTCTCGCCCTCATCCGGAATTCTCGCCCTCATCCAAATCTCCATGGCAGCCTCGACTGCCTGCTGGGCGGCCTTCTGCAACGGAGGATTCGATGGATCACGGAGGGTTTGAAGGTGTCTCAAAGCCTCCCCACGTGTTGGGAGACGGCAGTTGGATAACCTGTCCAGAGGGGCAGCACTAGCCACCACTTTGAATCTGCTTCGTTGATTCATCATGGGAAGAGAGGGAGACCAAACAATCTTGCTATTCTATGCACTATGCCTGTCCTCCCCATTACCGCGCTTAAATAAAACAATCACCTACATGTCCGAAAACCCAGCAGAAAACAATCTCAATATCCTCACGACCCACAGTATTTATCACACTACAGATACCTTAAACCAGGATATGTGATAATTCTAATACTTTATATGCAATAAGCGAGGTTTAACACTCTTTATTTAGTAGAAAACAGTATCAAAACATAACACAGCGTGTAATCCCGCATACAGAGTGGTGTACTGCAACCATTTCGGCCGTGAAGATTAGAGAATCACCTGGAAGAGCCCCATTGTCTTAAGGGAAGATAAGAGGAAAGAGTAAAATAGGACAGTGTTAACAATATGGACCTTTATTGGCAATATGAAAGATATTTAACTGCCCATAGAGAAAAACTGATGATGATGAAGTATGACCTGAAACCATTCAGTTTTTGTTAGTACGGTTGGATTATTGAAATGCTGGAGGGAAATATTTTATCCCTAGCGTGGCGGCAACGTTCTTTAATTGTTTTGATAATATTGATTTCAAAGTGCGTTTCAAGACTTTTTATTATAAAACTATAGTAAAAATCAAACTGAAAAATGAAATTTCCGTTAAAAATGTAAAACATTTTTTGACAGTCATTTATCAGCGTTTCCTTCTAACCACCTTATTTTTATTCCACTATTTTATACTATTTCAATTCTATTTAACCATTTTGGAGAAGTAAAAATAAATACAGGAACACAAACCCAGAAACCCAGGAAATTGTTAATAAAGTGAGTTTAAAACATCAAAACTTTTATCGCACATGAGGCCCTTAAAACTTTGGAATTTTAGTGATTCATAATTGACCTACATCATTTATCTTTAGCTAAAAACATATATATATATATATATATATATATATATATATATATATATATATATATATATTTATATAGCAGTATGTTATTTGGAAGATGATTTATTGAAACTATCTTCCAGGAGTATATGTTAGTCGTCTACGACTAATTTAAATAATTAATATTTACCAATCCTACGGGCTAATTATATGATTCAACCAAGATTAATGTCCCGTTAAATTTTATTAATAATACCATTCAGTCATTATTAAATTGTGTCTGTTTTGCATCTTCTTGTCCTGCAGAGCAAAGGAATTTGCGAACAAAACAATACAATTTATTTTCACAATTTTGAACACCGTTGATGAAAAGGAATGATTTTGAACGTATGCTTTCGAGCAGTTTTTTTCAACTAGAAGTATGTCAATTCTCCTTCATTTACGGAAGAACTGCTCGGTCCTGTTGTATAAACGCAATCCACTTGTTGGCTCTTTACCAATGTTGTTTTGCTCATTTTGATTCACCTGGATTATTACTTCATTTTATTCATGCTATCTCATCGCTACTGAGTTTTTAGTTCTCTACAACCAACAATTATTTAGGAATTGCATAGTATTATGAATATAGAGACGCATTTTTGCCGGTTATATGCATTTTGAATGTATTTATGACCTACTGCAAATCAGTAGGTCTGAATACCTATCGGAATCAAGTTTAAGAACGCTATGCTCCTGGACGTTCCCGTGCGTCTCCCGTAGTTTCCTTTTATGGTAACTCACACTATACAATTTTCACACATTTTTACTTGCCTAGTTTCATCTCGCGTGAATGATGTTACAGCACTTATTACTTGTTGTGGAAAAGAAAGTTAACCAAACCTTGGTCTGCAACCTATTTGGTTAGTGCCAATTCCTCTACATGGCAGTTGTTTTGAACCCTTCATCCTGCATTAATTTTGTACATAAATAAAGTTGTAGGCAACTTTCCATATCCATCTGCCTTTATCTATCATATTTCTATTTTTCACTTAATTACGTAGCACATCTTTTGCATTTGAAGTAGTTTATTGATCATAGGGTTTATTTTGGTTAAAATCCAACTCCCATAAATGCCCACTGAGAGTAGAGTACCAAGGATTATTTGGACATATTTTACCTAGCAAGCGAGGGAATCTCACTGCTTCTTGACAGGTGGAGATTATACTTATTCTACCAAATCTTAAAGCTATAAATTCCATGGAAATTATAAGGCCTCTTTAAACTCTACTGCACATACGTTAAAAATGCTGCTATGATTCTAGGGTCTCTTAACAACCTCCTCAAGAGTGTCCACAAATACACCAAATCCTCTCTAATTTCACCAAAGTGTAAACGACTCCTCCTTATATAGCACCCAAATACTCGACCTTAATGTGGTTGTACTAAGACACTCCTTAACTGATGCTACAATCAAGGTCATAACAGATCTATGAGCGACGGAAATTTGGGAAGCGTTCGAAAAACCACTGTGAAAAAATTTACTTCATTAAATTGCTTTCTCTATGAAATGTCTTACTCTAAAAAAAAAAAAATCCAACCTTTCTCCTGAATTATGTTCTGCATTTTTAAGTCAATTTTCCAAATAAAATTTAAGGCCAAAAATGACTCGTCACAAACCACCTAAAAATTCTTGTAAAAATACTCAGACAAATTTGCCTCCACTGGTTTCGAGGCACTTAATCTATATCACTCAATTTGTCAGAATTGGATTTTGGTTATAAGCGGGGGAAATTGTGCCTCATAACATATTCTCTAGATCTAGAACAAACAAACACAAGCTTGTCATCATGAGTGTATTGACCAAATTGGTTCCAAGCCTCCCACCACCAAATCTTCTCACCTTTGTTTCAAAGTTATTTATGTTCAAAGACCACTCTTTATCCTGGCTCATGTCGCAAGATTAAAATATAAACATGTATATATAACACTCACCCCTCGCCCCCTCAATTTCTTTTAGCTCCAGAGTGGTAGTAATTTAATTTCTTTCTCTATATCTCCTAATTTCAATAAAACGAGTGTCATCTAGTCAAGTTTTCATCCTTTTTCACTTCTTTAATTAAGTAAACATTTACTTCGCTTATTTGCTCCAGAATCATTCAAAGAGAGAGTTATGAATCTATTCCAGTAACTCAGATAAAGGAGCGACAATTGTATTTACAAGTAAACATTGGCTATTTATATGTTAAGATTTTAAGTAAGTTTTTCGTACTTGCATAATTTGCAAGCAAACACACAGTAAAAATAAGTAAATTCACCCACAAACGATTCGCGAAGCCGGAACTTTGATTTTCCATCATTCAAATTGACATTTCGCCTTCTTCCCCTCAATTCCTTGGTTCCGACTCTCATCTTTTGATATTTGTTATCAATGTATTTTGACACATACTATGTATCAAGCTCAAAAGTAAGTTTACAGGGATGACTCTATTATTCTCCTTACAACGATCGAATGTTGTCCTAGTTTAGTAGTTCTGCTTTTCCATTTATTTCTTGAAGGTAGTCGACAGATACGAGATCGCTTCTGAACTGTTCCTAGACCAGCGCTTCAATAATTAAATATAATTTTGATAGAGCACTATATTAAATATTTAATACACTGTGCCCCATCATGCTTGCAACAACATAGTAAATTATGAAATTGCTCTTGCTGCTTAGGATAGAGCTTCTCATGATAGATGTTTTAATACCTTTTAGTTTTTACGATTGAACTTTGAACTCGATGGAGTATATGAAAAACAACCCCCTCGGGTGGATAGCAACCAAAATATTTATTTGACACTTGATACTTTGATAAGAATATGATATAAATACGCAAAGTAATTTTATTCATGCGAATACTTTACTACTCCTTCATCCCCTTTCATTTGTGAAGAACTTTGTCAATACTTAATCTTTCTTCAGGTGAATACTTTAGGTAGCTGCTTCTCTAAAACCCCCAAACTAGTTTGTTTTCCATATTTATGCTCAATTACGAATAATCTTGAATAACTTACGCTTTATTATACACATAATTTTGATTTATTTCATTAGGAAATGGCGGTCTTAACGCTTTGACACAGAATAATTACAATTGTTTCAGATTTTTGCAAACTAATCACACAGAGAAGCAAATATCTCAACGAGTTTCACGCTTTCACAGCCTTTTTGGAGGAATTTTAGTACAAAAACGATTTTATTCCATTCAATTTCACTCTGCAATTTTAAACCGTACTAATTTTGACTTGGTAATTTTTTAATATTTAGAAAGGATCAAAATAGCTGGATTGAGTATTAATAATCAATTTAGCTTTGTGACTTTAACGAACGAAAACAGAAAAAATGATTTCATTAGTTTCTACAATCCTAAAATACCTTGTTTCTTGATAAAAAAAAATTAATACTTTCCTAATTTCGACAATAAAAATGTATTTTTAAATTATTTGATTAAGTTAGATTATATTATTAAAACAAAACTACAAAAAATTTTAATTCACAAAACACTAATAATTCCCTTAAGATGAGATTCTGGAAGAGAAATCATTTTCAAAGTTTCAATAAGTTTTTGTCTTAACCTAACCTAATGAACTGTCAACGACGCTCTGGTAAAAAAATTACCGGTACGTCTGTGAACCTTATTTCGACAAGTAGACTTACTGAAATCCAACAAACTACGTCAACATATGTAAGTACAAAGCATTCTTCTGTACGAGGCTGTACCTTCTGAATATTTTCTAAAATAAATACACTGGTCTGCGTGATTTTTATGTCTATAAATATTTTAATTCACTAAACACCAATAATTCAATTAAGATGAGATTTTGTAGGACAAAGCATTTTCAAGGTTTGCGATAATTAAATTTAAATCTGAATTAATATCTGCAATCCGTTTTTTCAGATGAGGTCTCTTATTTTCTTACAACGCTTTTTTATTCATATTTAACCTTTCAATGCAGATTTTTATGTCACTGATGAGCCCTCTGAGATAAGGCTAATCCCCTATGAACTTGGTATTCCTGTTTCAGATTACCTGAAAGCTTGTTCCTAATGAACCCAAACCATTAACACAAGCACAGCACCATGATCTTACAAGAAATTTAGGCCAATCACCCCAAATCCATGGCTCTCGTATTTGAGGCTCAATCTATTTGCACAAGAATATATATATATTCATGGCGCAGCGTTAATGATGAAGAATTAAGTAAGTTCTTTTCTCTTGATAATAAACCACCTTTGGTGTTTTTTCTCTAAGATTAACAGATTGATCGAAGTTTTAGTATTGGTATTCATCCATCTAAATATAGAATATTTATGCACTCATCAAGTAGAATTCTCAAAGCTGTGCTCTTATGTAAATAATGTTAAAAATCTTGCCTCTGTTCCAGTAGGTCACTCAATCCAATCAAGTGAAAGTTATGAGAATATGAAAATTGTACTTGATGCCATCAAATACAAAGATTATCAATGAAGGATATGTTAAGATTACAAGGTTATCTTTCTGATATTAAGAAGAAAGAAGTTATACCAATCTTCCTGCTTGCTTTGCTTATGATATAGATGTGCAGACGCCAAATATTTTTAATAGAATGAATGATCAGCCTAAAAGTCATCGTTAGTAGTCTTTTGGAAAGTTTCAAGTAACTGGCAGCTCGTATGTCCATAAAATTGCATTTTGTGAACTTCCACTTGAGTTATTTTCCCCACAATTGTGAGAATTACAATAGGGAACAATGGGAACGTTCCTTCAGGATATCTGGACGATGAAAGAAAGATATCAAGGTCGCTGGCTCATCAATATGATAGCCGATTACTGTTGGAGTTTAAAAAAGGATGAACGACGAACAACAGATAAAGGGAAAACGACTTATGTCATTTCTCTCTAATAAAAAATCCAATGTATGTCGTTTTATAGAGAAGGCTCTATTGAACATTTCTTATATTTTACTCAATTTTAGTATTTCGCTTTGGTCCAGTTCTTACTCTCTATACCTAGCTGCCAACACAATTTACGTAAAAATGGGCTAGAGAAAAACATAATAAGGGGTATTATTGCCCATATCTTTGAAATAAAGCACAGATTTTTGAGCGCTAAAAACATTTATCATTTTCGTGTTTAGCGAGGCTAATTTATAAAGAATTATTCGAAAAACATCAGACAACCCATAAATTACTTTCAATGGCAGGCTGGTGTTATAGATAAAAAGATCGCATATTGAAAAAGATGGTGTTGGATAATAGAAAAGTAAAATAATTTAGCTTTGGATAATAGGAAATTCCCAAAATAATTAAGGTAAATCCATAACTCTATAATTTAAGATGGGGATTTTTTGAAAATTTATAAATGGTGTTTTTTTGCTTAGTTGACAAATGACTTCGGGTGTTTTGGAAATTCAAAGGATTGAAATAGTTAAAAAGATCATGAAGAAGAAGAAGGAGAAGAAGAAGAAGAAGATGATGATAATGATTATGACGAAGAAGATGATGATGAAGAAAATGATGATGAAGATGATAATGAAGATGAAGATGATGAAGGTGAAAAAAATGAAGATGATGAGATGAAGAAGAATAATAAGATGAATATGAAGATAAAGATGAAAAAGAAGATAAAGATGAAGATGAAGAAAAAAATGAAGAAGAAGAAGAAGAAAATGGTGTTCAAAGTGTTAAAATAAAGAGCCTATAAAGGGGATTAAAAAAAGCGGTTAAGATTACCAAATAATGCCGTAGGCCACACCCTCGCAGGGGTGCCTGTGTAACCAAGCTCTTCCTGTTAAGGAAGAGAGCAGCGGCTTGTATTTATATACTACTCTGCCAATATTTGCGTTTCAGTAAAACTTGTTTGTGCTTGAGTGTAGATAGGAATATATAGCAATTCAACTGATGACCCATTGTGTATGTAGATAATAAAAGGAGGAAATTTTGCCATTAACAAAGTTGGGTATTAACGAGGAAATAAGCTGTAAATGGTTACTTAATTAAAGAAGTGAAAAAGGCAGAGAAGTTTCAATGATATATTTTCAATTATGCGTTTTATCGTTTACAATAAAAAACATTGACTCAAAGCTCAGAAAGGGAACGGAAATAATGGTCGGATTACTCTTTCAAAGATACCATCAAATAGGCTTTAAAGCCACGTTTGGAAGAAATTATCTCCGATGTAAAAGGAATGGAATTCCTTACCTGACATTCGGGTATAGGAGTAAAAATATATGATTTGTAAATGATAAGAAGTAGAATAGAATTGAAAGAAGAAATAGGCAAATAAAAATTAGGGAAATCAATCTAAATTAGTGCTTCGAACATGCTCTAACAAATCTGAATCCCCTAAGGACGTCTTTACACCCAAACTCCTCCACCAAATTCTTCCTGCTGTCACCCCACTGATTCTTCATCTCTTTAGCAGTTTTCTTGCCACAGGGGTGGTTCCCTCTTCATTCAAACATGCCTTAATTCGACCTACCCTTAAAAACACACACCTTAACCCCTCTGAACCATCTAGCTATCGCCCTATCTTACAACTTCCATTCCTCTCTAAGATCCACGAGAGAGTGGTTTTCTCTCGCCTTAATGACCCTATTTTTAACTGCAATATCGTTCAAAGCGAAGCAATCTGCTAAAACCGCTCTTCTTAATGTTTCAGATCGTTTACGTAGAGCTGCCGATAGGGGTTGTACGTTCATTCTAGTCCTCCTAGACCTCTCCTCTGCTTTCGACCCTATCGACCATACTGTCCTCCTTGATCGTCTTCAAACTTTCCTTGGTCTCTCGGGCACCGCCCTTGCTTGGTTCCGCTTATACCTCTCCTCCCGCACTCAGTCGGTCACGCTCGATAACCTCTCCTCCGAACACGCGCCCATTCATTTTGGGGGGCCTCAGGGCTCAGTCCTTTGTCCCCTCCTCTTTCGCATCTACTTACTTCCTGTCGGCTTCCTTCTTAGCGATTTTGGCCTGTCTTTTTACCTCTATGCTGATGACACTCAGATATACCTTTCCTCATCCCCTGTGTCCTTCTCACAATCAATTACCAAGCTCCTTTCAGCCTACTTAACCACGACAAAACTGAAGTTCTTCTTGTTGGTACCGCTTTGATAGTGGAGAAATCTAAAGCTCTCTTCCCCTCCCTTAACTTTGGAGAAACCAATATCGCCTTCTTTGATACCGTCAGGAATCTTGGTGTTATTTTTGACGAGCAATTCTCGTTTAAACCGCACATCCATCGTATCTGTAAGTCTTCCCTCGGTTTACTCCGCAACATTACATGTGTTCGATCCCATGTTGATCGACGAAGCCCTAAGACTGCTATTCATGCCTTCGTCACCTCACGCTTAGACTACTACAATTCTCTTCTAGTCAATCTCCCTTCTTCGTCACTTCGTCCCCTACAACTAGATCAAAACTATGCTTCCCGGATCCTCCTTCGCCACCCTAGGTTCTCTTCTTCGATGCCTCTGTTACAGGAGCTACACTGGTTACCTATTCCCTTTCGTATCCACTATAAAATTATTCTCATCACCTACAAGGCCCTAAACCTCAAGGCTCCACCTTATCTTTCGTCTGCCCTCTCCTATCGTCAAACTCCTCGGGCACTAAGGTCTTACCTCACTCAAATCCTGAACACTCCTCTTTCTGTCCTCTGCACAATGGGTGACTGTTCTTTCTCAGTTTGTGCTCCTAAACTCCGGAATGCTCTTCCTGCGGAAGTCCGATCCTCTCCTTTCCGTGCTAATTTCAAACGTCTCCTGAAGACTCATCTTTACAGAATTGGCTTCTCTTCCCTGTAAACTTTCTCTAAACTCATTAAACAACCTGCGCTCTGTGAGGGCTAACAACCCTGAAGGGCGCATTATAAATACTTAAAATTATTATTTTTATTATTATATATATAGTTGTACTATAGTCATGAATGATTTGAAGGAAGTGGTAGGGGAGGAAGAATATGGCCAGGGGGATTTGAGAATTCCTTGCACCGCAAATAAACAAGGACCATTTCCGGTCGGTGTGTAGTTAGCAGGATAATTTTGTAGGTTAAATTACTCAGTAGATGTAATTAATATATGAATATTTATTATTCACAATATCTAAGCAAATCGAGGAAAATATTTAGATTTGTCTGAATATAAATGTAGAAGAATAAGGTCGAAGGGTGACCTCGTGCCCTTCGATACCCACGTGGTCTTGGGATCGCCGCATGGAGCGTGGAAGGAGAGGCTGATCTACGGCGAGGATGCGGTACACGCCGTCTTAATGCACCCCAGCTTCATTTAATTAGGGGTACATTTTCCTCTTCTCACATGCGCTTACAGCCAGCCTCCTGCCCTCCGTATAGATCAAAGCTCTTAGAACATTCTAAGCCAACTTTATCTCGGTTCCCCGAAGGAATCACTGCCTTCCCCCCCAAATCGCCCAAATCGTGGAAACTCTCGCCCAGGCAATCCCCGCCACCAGCAGAGCGTCTATATAATCACCCGACTCGGTTCAGCAGGTAGCACTGTAGTATGGTAGCACCGGAGCAGAACAGCCCGGATCAGCACTGTTCCGCCTAACACCGCGTATGAGCAAAGGCCATGTCACCCGTCGTGATCAGAGAAACCGGCGATTTCGAGTCTAGGACAAAGGCTAAATCGACATCCGTGAACTCTGCCATAGTCAATTGGCGAGTATCTGACGAGGAACTTCATCTCCGAAGGCCAAACTACGTGTGCTCTCACATTAGACCCGTGAGATAACCCAGTTTCCCCATCGCAGTAATCCTATCCCGACTGGCCCTTCCCTTCAACGAACACCTAAGCAGTTGCCATCGTTGATGCCTACAGATTATTTTATATTCTGGTCTACACAAACCATCCCATCTTTTATGTGAACCCAACCACTAGTCCCATATTCATCCCTCTTATGATCTGTCCCGAGTCGATATTTAATTTCGCATGTACATTCATTCCCTTTAAACTCTCTATCTGTATATATTTCAATTCTATTTATTTGTTCGTAAAGGTATATTTTGGTTATCATCTTTTTCTTGCAACCCTGAACGAGTACCAGCTACTTGTTAATCTTTGGCAACCTCCACTCTAAATTGTTTGATTGGAAAGGACCCCGGAATTCCTGGCCGGGACTCAAACCCGGGTCTGCTGATTGACCGGCAATCAGCAGACTCGGATTCGAGTCCCGGGCAGGAATTTTTAAAAACATTTTTTCCCTGGCGTTATTTTTGTCTTCTTGGTAAAGGATCGCCTTCATTGTGCCGCCATCTGCTCCCTGTGATTCAAGATTATTTTAATGTCTCTCTCTCTTACCTTTAAAAAAACTCCGGTTTCTTGTTTCATTTGCTCATTCGCGTCCAATTCTTCTTTCTCTTCTACTATATGTATTTATAGTCAGCTAAACAAGGTTCCTGCATTTTTCTTTCTGTCTTCAAATTTTTTTGAATAAAAATAGCTTAGCCCTGTGGTGTTGAAGGTTGACCCGCAGAACCTGTATTTGTTCCTTCTTTGTATATATATATATATATATATATATATATATATATATTAGTGTAGTTGGATAGCAGTCATTCCTGAATGTAAATTTTGTTGAAGACCTTTGTGTATTTTGCCTTAATTAATTTCCATGGGCAACTTTCTCTTCTTCTAACTATCTTTTTATTTCATTCTGTAGATGGCGGATCACTTGTGTAGTATTTATCTCTTTTTTAAAGGAATGTGTTTGGTAAAAAAATCCAACTAAATTGCTAAGCTTTTGATCTTATTCGATCTTCTTCGGAACGTTTTGATACGTTCTTGCCTCCTTTACTAATGTAATGAGTGGAGTGAGGATCTGACAGAGTGGAAAAAACGATTTTTAAGGAGGATTTATTCCGCCTAGGTTGACCGTAACGTTAGAGGAAATGGGCCACTCCAGTGAGTAGAATTTGAAAAAAATTTTAATGTGTGATTCCAGCTTGTCGCTTGACTGTTGATGGCCGGCTTATCTCCATTTATTAATATGGCTTCTAAGATGTTCAGCCTTTCTTTGTTGACCTCTTCTTTTTTAATAACGGTGTTAAAGACGAGTATATCTCTCGATAGGTTAATATTATAGACACTCTTCATATGATTTTTAGGCCCTCCGCTTTGTAGATGCATAGTTTAATGCCTCGAAAGTGTAGTGGTTGTCATGCCAATATATTTTGAGTTATTATAAAGCTTACAGTCTTTATCGGAGCAGATGAACTCGTAAACTATGTTGGTTGACTTACGATTCGTGGATTTTAGGCAGGTGTTGTTTTTCATCAGGAGATTGCTGGCTTTGGTTGTTTTATAATAAATGATGAGTTGGATTTTATCCGTTTGATTTTTAACGGTTAAAAATCTCCTTGATGTTTTTTTATCTATTTTATAGGCCGCGGACATCTGGTTTACCAAAAAAATTCATTTAAAAAAGAGATGAATACTGGACAAGTGATCCACCATCTACAGAATGGAATAAAAAGATAGTTAGAAGAAGAGATAGTTGCCAAAGGAAACTAATTAAGGCAACATAAACAATGGTCTTCAACAAAATTTGTTGTTTCGAACAAAATGTCGTCGTTCGAGAGATTCCAACTGCAGGGAGAATCGCTAGATTTAAGTAGCAAAGAACTCGTGGTCTGTATACAAGATCAAGGGAGGATGAGAGTGCTTATAGAAGAGAACAAGAAGAACAAGAGAGAGCTGAACAAATAGAGATTAGAGAGAGAGCGAAGAGTGCGAAACAATTCGCCAATATGAATTGGAGTCAAATCGCGATCGGCTTGAATCCCTTTCATTTAATTCTTCGTCAGATGCCCCTTAATCCGTTTCCATTAAACTCCCTACTTTCAAATAAGGAGAGGACTTCAGATCTTTTTCACTCACTTTGATAAAATTTGTTAACTTAATCAATGGGATATCGAGACAGACGGTGCCGCGAAACTCCTTCCCCTTATTAGTTCCCAGCCCAGGAACATTTTTGTTTCCCTTCCCTTGGAATCCACGGTGGATTACTCCACCCTCAAATCCGAACTTATTGCGGCTTATAATATGACACCTGATTTATACCGTTCCAATTTTCATCATGCTGGCTTCAAACCAAATATGACTTTCCGTCAATTTAGCTATACTATTTCCCGTAATTTCAATTTCTGGCTAGACACATCGAAAATCCCCCACGATAATTTTTATCTGGTAGATTTCGTCCCAATGGATTAGTTCCTAGTGTCACTACCACCAGAGGTCAACTCCTTTATGAGAAATCGTTGGTGCAACTCTTTCAAAGAGTGTGTCTCCCGTTTGCATGTTTCCGTGGTCTTAGAGATTACCCAGAATAATGTGTTTTCCAGCAAATTTTTTCCGGCCATTTTTCGGTATTTCTACTTGCCGGGTGCTGCAGTTGACATTTCTGAATAATACTAATAGAATCGACAGTGTTACGTTCAATGAAGCCTTAATTTCCATTTTGTCTAGGGTAGGAATACCAAAGGAAGTATTGTCTTAGAGAGTTAGGCCATTTATCTCTGAATTAGTGGAATATATCGGGAAACTGTTGAAGGTAAAACTACTCTTTACCCCTCCCTTTCACCCCAGCGCAAACTGAATATAGGAAAAATTCAATGCGACCTTGAAATCGATATTAAAGAAGCTCTGTACCGAGCAGCTCAGTGAGTGGCATCGCATTTTGCCCGTGGCACTATTTGCATACACATCAGATTACACCTCGCACTTTCGGATTTGTCCCTTTCGTGCGAGGTCCCTTTAGCATCCTTAAGGAGCTATTCTTAAATGCCGAGTTAGCTAGGGAAGTTCAATCTTCCTATATATTGGATTTTCAGCGAGGACTAGAAAAGTGTGCCGAGATTGCATACCAAATGTTAATTTGCAAAAGTACCACACGCACTTAGACTACAAATCAAAGAAGATTAAGTTTAAGCCCCGTGACGAGGTTCTGTTGCTACTTGCTACGGAGAGCAACAAACTTCTGAGCCAATGGAAAAGCCCCTTCCAAATTCTTGAACTAAGAGGACCTGTGGATTATTTAATTAAACCTCCCACATTAAATAAGCTGTTTCACTTTAATATGTTGAAGAAATATCACCGCCGCGCGTGTAACAACAACATTGTTACCTTTGACGAAGAGACAGCTTAAGAGGCCAACTACACAACAGATGCCATGAACGTTATACAGGCCGTGTGCGTCGAACATGATAGGGATTACCCATTACCTGACCGGACCAGCGCCACCAATTCACCACCAGCCAGATTGAATATCAATAGGCGGCTAACACCCGACTAAATTAGCCAGCTGCAGCATATTCTAATTAAGTTTAAGGACATGATTTCCGAGACCCCTGGGTGTGCTATTAATTTTGAGCATGACATAACCCTCACGACCCAGGAACCTGTTTCCTCAAAACATAAACCCCTTCCAATTCATTTGAGAAATGCCTTTAACGCCGAGGTTAACAATCTGCTTAACCTCAAAATAATTAAACCATCCACATCAAATTATTGTTTCCCAATATTTATGGTGCTGAAGCCGGATAAATCTTACCGCATATGCTTAGATTTCCGCAAATAAATTCCGTGACTGTTCTCGATACGAAACTCTCGTGGTACACCATTCTATACCATACACTACTCTTATATTATTTGGAGGGGTGAAATAATCACCTACTGGAACGTGAACCATTTAAGGACTGTTGGCAGTGATTAACGACCGACTAGGAGGTCAAACTTGAGGCGTTGGGTTTCAAATCCTAAATAATCAGACAGAGTGCATAAATGGTTGGCGAGATTTACTTGAATAGGCCTAGAGTATCGTTCTAGGTTAGTTAAAGATGAAGTAACGAAAATATAATTTTATTTAGAAAAACATCAAAATAACAAGTAAAAAATGGCAAAAGGGGATTATTTATATTGAAATAGTCTTTAGATAATTATTATGAGGAGGAATTCTCAAATAGAGTTAATTGATTAGCGTTACTAGGCTCAGATAAAAAGGGGGGGGACATGCCAATACTATTAATGGAGGGGTTTTCAGTTTTACGGGTCGGTGACTTCGAGGAAGCTCCTTCTTGCGATGAGGCGAGTGTGGAATGATCCGATGAGGCGAGTGTGGAATGATCCGATGAGGCAAGTGAGGCGCAGTCCGAATGAGGCAAAAGAGGCACGATCAGAACCAACATTCAGATGAAGATAGCCAATCTTCAAAGATAGCGTATGACGATAAATGTGGGAATTCTCGTAATTCCACTGGAAGAGGAAATTTCTTTTTCTTAAAGGTAATCGATGGAGATTTTCTTCGGTTCAATTAAGCGGAGGGAGATTGTTGCGCAAATTGAAAGGCTTGCCGATAAGAGAAGCTAACAATTGACTGAGGTAAAATCACGGCTGAGAAATTCTGCTGTCTGATGAATACTCACGGACTTCGACGAGACGATAAGGACGGCCTTGAGGTGCGTGCACGATTCCTCGATCTTTATTCAAAACCGAGTATTTGTATGTCGATTCTGAAAGGGAAGGGGGAATTTGGAGAAAGGTATCACAAGCTTCAGACATCTTAATCCGGAGGCGGAGTCGATTCATCATTTAGCAGCAAAGCGCAAAACACAGCGGCTCTTTCTTTCTTTCCTCGTCGCCGGGGGGACGGGGAGACCCTCGGAACGATTTCGCTGGATTGACGGATATTTCCTCAATGAGGTCAGGAGTCGAAACTGCTCGAATATTCTCGAACAGGAAGTGACGTTGTCTGTGGCGGTATACAATCGCATGTGGTCTCATATAAAGTTAGGGGGGGGCAAAGGTTGTTATTTTACAGGAACCAATCCCTTTAATTGACCAGAACTTCCACTTGTTCAAAAAGGCAAAATATATTAGCGAACTCGACCTCTGTAAGGCGTATTACCAGATCTCCCTGTAAAAAGGAAATACACCCCGTTCCCTACCGACAAAGGCCTTATGCAGTTTCGTCGACTTCCCTTTGGGTTAATGACGGCCTGCAGTAATTATAATTCGATAATGCGCAGAATTGGGGAAGGATTGGATAATATCGCTTTTTATTTTGACAACATTTACGTTGCTACTTGCGAATGGGAACAACACTTAGTATCTCTCCAGGCACTCTTCAACCGTTTGCGAGATCACGGCCTTACAATAGGCCGAGGTAAGTGCCACCTCGCCTACAGTCATTATCTAATTCTTTCAACGGAACTAAGTACAACCATGGACTCCATCTACCCTTTAATCAAGGAGCCACATTTATCTTCCCGAGCCGCTAACTTGACTCAAAAGGACGCTCAATTTCTGCGAAGCGTAAATTCGATAATTTAACTAACAGCCGCAGATATGGTCGCAAAACCCCTTTCTAGCCGTCTTACTAGATCATTGAATTATCTGTGTGCTTCACCTAATAGTATTTCATTAAAATTTATTTATTCGTACTCAGATAATTTATTAACTCGCCATCACATAGTAATATGGCAACGTGCCATCAATTTATTCAGAGCTCACATAGTGCTATGGCAACGTGCCATCGAAACTCATTAGCGTTCACATAATGCTACCCCAACGCTTCTCATTTAAGGAGCTGAATAGAAGAGAAAACTTTTAAATACATGGCTATGTAACACGTATTGTTATTATTTTACTCGACTATTTCGTTCATCATATTATTTACTTAAGTTAACTAATTATTTTTAAAGTTAACTGTATTCACGTTTATTTTCATTTATTATTAAGAGAAAATGTGTGCACTCAATCCCCATTTTTGTCTATTCTAAGTACGTTAACAACTGTAATCACCCACGCGCCTTTATTTGATCTACAGCTAGACAAAAATTACTTTTTGACCCCTGAGTTTCAAAGTTTATCGCTTGAGATTTCACAGTGTATCATTTGTATAGGCTTTACCGTGTAAATGCAGAATTAATTATTAACATTTACCTTATACAAATTTGACCAATCATCTTTCTACTTTAATAATGCTTGATGTCTCGAATTGATATTTAGTTTAAAAGAACCTATATCAATTATACTCATGTATTATTTTAACCGACGAATTAGTATTATCATGTAAATACTGACTTAATTATTATTACGCACTCTGTACCAATTTGACCGAAAAATTCTCTATAATTATTTTTAATCAAGGTTTTACCTTAATGATATTTAAGGTATTTAATTAGCATTTTGTTTACAATAATTAATGTCATTTTGTACTTATGTATTATTTTAACCAAATAATTATTGTACATCTTACCTTCTACTTTTATTCTTCTATTTACCATGTAAATGAATCTTTATTAATATATTATACCTAAGTGATTAATTCCGATTTAATTATATCATAGTTTTGATTCGAATATGCTTAATCAATGCTATTTCCATCTTGTTTAATAATCTATATGTTTTATGTGTACCACACAAATGTATCTATATTTGCTAATTCAGAAGATCTAGGTGTTTTTTGAATGGGCCATGCACACAAATGTTGTGCTCGTTCTTTCTTACACTTGGGTATCGCTTAACGACTATGTGAGCTTCATTTATCTCGCCTTAACCTCCGCCGGCACAAGAGCCCTATAAGTATTATTTATTGGCACTTGACTTGTAACACCAATAATTTTGCTTTCCAATTTCGTTATCTTTCTCCCTCGACCTCTCTGTCAAATTCCTAGGATACACAACCTAGCGCTCGCTCTCTCTTTCTCTCTCTGTCTCTCTCTCTACCTCTCTCCCTTTCTCTCTCTCTATCTCTCTCCTAGGTCGTGCCCACCTTTCCTCCTCATATAAAAGGAGAGACATTATGTCCATGAGTTATTATCCATATCAATAACAGTCGAGCTCGCACTTCTTCATCGTTGTGATCCGTCCACTTCATAAAAATCTCAAATTTCAAAATAAGGATATTATTATCAAGTCGTTTATAAAATCCAAATATGAACTTATTTGGACGGACACCCTAAAGAACGAACTCGAATCATGTAGCAGAGGTGGAATGTTGTTCCAACCCGGAGATGGTGACCCTACCACAATCAATCAAAGTATCAACCAACCAACCAATCCCTCTCGCTACACACACACACACACATATATACATATTTAGTGTTGAGGAGAAATCCCAGAGCCACCAGAAACGAATGTAACATCATTTAATTATCTACACAAAGTTTTGAAACTACAAGTTTTCATATATATATATATTATATACATATATTATGTATAAAATAATATCTAATACATAAAGCCACTTATATGCATTCTATATCGTTATGATGACACTTAAAAAAAAGATATAAATATCAATACAAATTTGTTTTTATCTGAAGATTGAGTGTGACTAGGTGTCCCAGGTAACAACGAAAAATTTTACTTGAACTTGCTTAGGAGATTTGAGTGGAGAGCAATAAGGCTAGAGGTCTCACTTATAGAAACGATACAAGGGGCAGTTGAAGATGCGTGAACTTCGACTTCTACAGGTGAGTGTGAAACCAGTATTAGCCTATCCTTGTTTAAGCTAGACTCTACAAGGTGAGGGTATGTGCGACCTTCGAACTTTTGAGAGGGGAAACGACAAATCTGGGTAGAGATGGTCTCTACTGATTTGCCTATATCGCCGAGGCTTGAGTGTATACCGAAAGAGAAGCAGTGTTTTTCCTTAAATTCAGAGTAGTTAGAATGAAGAGATAGGAATATGGTTTCTTCTTTGTTTAGCTGTTTTATCCCGATTCCTTCCTTCGCCGATGTTTGCATTTTTAATTATTCCAGCAAATTTTGAATGTTTGCGGCTTCATCTATTCTAGGGAAAAGGAACTAAAGAATCTACAGGTGCCGGTGGATGAAAGTGAATAAACCCCATGTCACTTCAGAGCCTGTATATGGGAACCGCTTGGCTTTGCACCACATACCGATTAATTAAGGACCACGAGAAGAGGAGATTAACCCGACCACTACCATTTCGGAGCTTGGAGACAAGTGATGAGACAAATGGGGAATAAAAGCACCTGGGTACTACAAGTGCAACCTTATGATGTAGCATTTTGAGTAAGGTGAGGTGTAGAAGAACCTACCTCCTACAGTAGGATTAGTGTGTTCTTTTAATTACTAGAAAAATTCACCTTGTATTTTATAATATTTTGTTTACCAAAAAAGTAAAATTCCAAAACTTTTTGGCAAGTTTCATGATTGCTGTTCATTCTTATCGTGTCACCATAACTCCAAATGCATAGAACTCTACATATACATTTCATATTTCTCTATAATTTTCCTATAGTTATATATATAAAATTTAAAGAAAGATACTATAAGAAAATCAATACAGATAGTAAAGTAATACAAAATTCAAGTAAAAAAAATTAAATAAAGCGTAATTTCGAGCTATAATTTTTTAATGTGGGAAGCATATTTCTCGTGGAAGAAATTCTGCCTCTGCTCGCAGTCTTAAAAAAGGACCCATCGTTGTTGTTTATTTGTTTACTTGTTTACTTAATCATTTGCTTCATGACTATATTAGTTTAACTTTTCTTCCTGTTTCATTAGTTTTCTGAATCATTCATGTTATTTTGTTACTATATTTTCTATTTTAATGTTGTTTTTTGTTTGTGTGTTTTTTAGATATATGATTTTTTTTATTGTTAGAGTGTTCGCAAACAAACCTTTTTTGGGGGTGGAGGTGTTATTAGTCGTTTGTGTAATTTTTTAATGCTTCTTATTGCAATTTTTTATATTGTTAGATTATTTTATTTTCTTATTATTGTTTCTTAATTTAATGAACTGAAATTAAATTATTTTTTTGGGGGGATGTTGACCCTGTACCCTATTTAATTGTTTATATAAATGTTTCCATTTATTTTATGCATATTGCTAACCTGCTGCAATAACTCTCTAATTTCGACCACTCAATCTCATTGACTTGTTTTATTGACCTGTTTAGATCGCTTTGATTTTACAATTTTAATTTTATTCCATCTGTAAGATTCCTTGATTTATTCTCGCAAAGGTTTATCAGATAAAGAATGGACCACCAAACTGCAACTGACATCTGAAAGGATGCTTCGCTCTCCCGATCTATTACGCCCAGGATGTGCGTCGAAAAGATATCTAGCACAAAATATCTCTTCCTCTTTCTTCACTAATTTATTTACAGGTCTCTACTTACAAACTTCTTGAAGGAGATGACTTCGTTGGGTTTCACGTTAGTAAAGTAAATTTCTCTTCCTAAGTTCTTTGGGACATTAATATTTGTAGTACCTAGGAATATTTTTGTGTCCTATTTCTTTAGATTTGACTCAAACTTTCCTCCATTTCTCTCATCATTTGTTGATTGTTTTTGTTCCATTTTGGCCGCGTGTTTTTAATTTTAAGGGGGTATTAGGAATAAGTAACAAAGAAAAACAAATATAAAGATAAAATGAAAGCGAGCTGGGCAAAAGACAAAATAATAAGTGAAGAATGAATTGAAGAGATAAGACCCCGCTTACCGCATTTATATATGCATTGCCAAACTTGCAAAAGGGTGTGAGAGGGGAACAATTTCAAAAGAAAGCTCAAAGTCTTTGCAATGCGAGCAATAAATACAGTGAACCGCACAGCTTGAATTTAAATTAACAATAATATAGCTAGGGAGAAGTTTCCCAAACATATTCTACACATAGGTGAAACTAATTCAATTTGCCAACCGTACAAAAGAAAGGGAGATTGGTAATTATAATAAGAAATTAACAAGGTGAAAAAATAAAACGACTAATTCATAATAAGGCATATTACTAAAGAACTTGAATAATTTCAATCATATTTTGTATGTCAGTATATTTTCCAACAGCGTTAATTACATACTTTAAGATCGTAGGATTCGGTAAATTTTCTAATTTCTGAAGGCCTTCGGGGTTTTTTTATATCCTACAGTTGAATAATTTATTTTCCCATTTGTTACAAGCTTAGGCTCTTTAATTGCTTTAGGTTTAGGAAAACAGCTGCCTTTTAGTTTGCTTTAAAGAGTAACGATTATATTCAAATTTTCACGGTAAACAGATACCTGCCTAAAATTATCTGGGATTAACGTCTTGATTGACAATTTTTATAGGAACTTCAGCTTTGTTTACATACTCTGTGGTTCTAACTGCTGGTTTGAAAAACTAAACTGAAGTTCTGGGGGACGCTGCTATAGTGAATGCTTTAATTAAATTCATTTTATTTTACTATTAGTAAATGCTTTTTTAGAATTCAACTTTATTAGCTTTTTTATACACAATTTATCATGGGGAGCCAGACAATTAATAAGTTGACAAATAGTCAATTGCTGTGTTTGCGGCCACCCTAACAAACTGCTTTTCACCTTTGCTCGGTTTGAGACTCAGCCACTTATCCCTAAGTATTTGTGTCACACCTACATAGATGTTGATGTACAAACTCGATTAGGAGCCAAATCTCTGTTTAATTTATTTACAAACTCATTAGTTTGGATTATAAGCTAGAAGAAAGTAATGGTAAAGTCTGTTCACAATATTAATTTGTTTGTTTGTTTTTAATACCACATCTGGCGATTGCCTACTAGGAAAAATTTTGCCGTAATCAGGTTAAAGCCTAATACTATATAAGAAAAAAAACAAGAAAAGCCCAATAAAAGAAATACAAAAAAAGTCTGACAAAACAAGAATACAATATTTTTAAGAGGTAAATGTGCTTTGCATTTTAATTTCGCCGTTTGCTGGAAGACCTTAACATCCATGGTACCCAAAATACTCTAAAAACGATCTTTTTGACTTTTTATAGCTGAGGAGTGTTTGATAGTTTTTCTGATTCTTTTTTAGTAAAATGTATATAGCTATAGATTTCATGTTGCCAACTTCGTTTGTATTTTTCGAGTTTTAGGAAGCAAAAGAATTTGTTAACCATTTCCACATCTAACAAGATGTAATAGCAGGTAAACTACTTTCCTAATAACTTAGGATTCAAGTTTAGAAATGGGAATACCAGTCCTATGAAACAAACCTAAGTGCTTTGCGATCTTGCATTTGAGATGTAAGCCAGTTTGACCTACATAACGACTGTGGTAGGTCGTACATGAAGGCAAAACTGGCTTACAATTCAAATTCAGGATCGCAAAGCACTTAGGTTTTTCTCATAGGACTGTTATTCCCATTCTAAACCTAAGGCCTCCTCCATCAGGCATCACTCTGAGTATCACCATCACCCTCGTAATTCTGATTCATCTACCATCTTATTTTCAGCCTTAATTTCTTTCGATTTTAAAATCTTAGAGTCACTGTACATTAATAAAATAAATTCAAACCTAAATAATTACTCATCGTCAATTAAACTATTTACTCTATAACCAACCAACACTTTAATACATTAACTAGCCAAGTCACCAGCCAAAATAATCTCGGTAGTAGTTTGTCTATCGTTAGTTAATTGATTTCAAATCTCGTACTATAAAGGTTAGTACCTCTATTTAAATCATTCATATTTGTTTTCGGGTTTTTTTTAGTTTATAATTTAATATAATAGGTTATTTTATTGTTTATTCCAGTTACCTTTAATTTTTTATATTCAAGTCAGTTTATGTTAAAACTAGACTTCTTCCTATTATTTTTCAAAATTACAATGGATACTATCACTTAATTATATATAGTGTTATTTGTGTTTTACTTTAATCTCGATAATTGTCAATTTTATTGATTTAACTTGCCTTCCCCCGCTTTTTAGCCATTATATAATGCATGCTTCTACCTGTTTAACTCTTATCGTTAATATTTCCTGCCCTTCTCATTAGTTGATACAGTCACTGAAGATGGTCCTTGCGAGGTCCGAAACGTCGGGCCAATAAATGATTAGTGTAATCTCCTGGGTCTTCATATTCTTACGACATATCTGATTCCCAAGGAACAAATCAATCACAAGTATTATATATTTATATATATATATATATATATATATATATATATATATATATATATATATATATATATATATATATATATATATGTTTAGATGTGGTCTTACGGCGACGAAGAAGATAGATAAAACTCAGAAAAACTGCTTATTTCAAACCATATGCTGTCGAGCAGCAAATGTTCTTACGTCATTTTGTCTTGTTTTATTCGCAACAAAAGGCTTATACCATGAAGAGAGTCTCTAGTACAGTAAAAAGCTAAAGTGTGAAAATTAAAAGTCGTTGTCACTCTGATCGTTTAATAAGGTACTAGTCTTTTCCTAAAGCTGTATCCAATATTTATAATAAACTAAACCATTATATATATTATTTTATAACGGCTTTTGAACCTCATTATTGTTTTTCAAAAATAATGATTGTTATTTTTGTAGGCAGTAAAGATTTTTGCATACATATTTTTGCCTTTGGCGCTTTTGAACCCATTGGTATTCGCAATTAACCTGACAATGAAAGCTGTCATATTTGTGTTTCTATTGGACAGGGAATAAGTTCACAGACTAAGAAGCGTGGAACAATACCGTAATATACAAGATTTCTTGCCAGGAATGCAGAAGATCTTCTTAAGGGGAAGCTGACATAATTAAACAAGAGAATTAAGGAGCATCAACTCTATATCTTAGTGAGGAGGTTCTCCAGCATCTTAACCAAAGAAGAAAAGAGCTGTAACTCACCTCATCGCCCAAATCGCGCAAACCACCAACCTCGCACCAAATACTAAGGCTAAATTCCTTACTCGAAATGGTTGTGAAACTATTTGAGAAAAGGTTGAATACAACATGGAGAAAGACATCTTACTCCAAAAAAAAAATCATAAATTTAGTAGAAGAAGTGGCACAAACACAGCCATATTCTGATATATCGAAACTTAAGCCTAAGCCCAGTAGGAGGGCCACTATGTCTACCCTATTATGAGGGATGTCCAAAAGGGCTTTAAATAGGTCTGACGGATTGGACTAAATTTACAATTTACCAACTTAGCCTTGCACCCATTTTAATGAAGACCCTTTGCAATTCAGTCACATATAGGTCCGCTTACATCTCAATGCCGAAACATATTGGACTAATGTTCAAACTGGTAGGGGGGGTTTTCCAAGGAGGCTGTCTGAGTCAAACCTTATAGAACCTTATACAAGATGGAAATGCCACACCTAGTGAACGAAACCTCGAGGTACATTCATTTTGCGGACAATGTGACGCTCAGCACTTGTTCATCGTGCAAGAAGGCACCTACCATGGTCCGAACGTTTGCCGCTGAGATTCCAAGCGTCAATGATTCCAAAAGGAAGTGAACCATCTAAATAATTGGGCGAGTTCAATATGTTTCAAAGTTGGTTTAAGGTGGTCTAAGAAGAGTGTTATGAGAGATCACAATAGCTGATTAATGACGGAAAAATTGGGGTTCAAGAAGGGATAAATAGGTGAACAGGAAAGGCTCAACAAGTACTCAGTGTAGTTTGAGTCTGTTCATGGGAACAGCTAAATGGGTGTTCAGGGAGAGTATCATTGCCCGAAATTTTTAGAAAGTTCTGTAAAGAAAAGGGGTAAAGTTATAGGAATTAAAATTGTTTGGTAGTTAAATAGCTAGAGACAGATCAATGTGGTTGCGTACTTTGGAGCTGGTAAGGAATGGGATATTCAAGAAGTCAGCAACAGTATTGTTGCCCATGCTATCCATGGCACTCCATTGCGGAAAATTTAAAAAAAATATAAAAACTACAAGAGTCCTTGTGTGGGAAAATTAATCATATGTTGCATTCATTTAAAACAACCATATAGAATTAAAGGAAAAAATACAGCCAAATCCACTCCCAAAATTTTCAAACTACATAAAATATATATCCAAAATATATATTCAACATCTCAATACTCAAAACACCAGTCCTTTAGTCGAAAATGAAACCTGGAAGCAATAAATATTTAAATTAAACTCTAAAAGGCATTCAACCCAAACCTGGAGAGCCAAAATAAAATACATTACATCCAAACCCACTTCCAAACATGAGTCACTTATTACTTGCTTAAGCAAGCCTCAAAACAAAACAAACACTGCATTATCTCTATGAACCCCTAATAAGACACCAATGTCCTACCTAAACGTTGGAAGAACAGAGAAATACAAAGAAACATAAAAACATACGCATAATCGAAGCCCCTTCCCACACAACCCAATTTTACACTTATTGAAGCCACCGATTGGCTACACACGTGAGAGTTGGCTTAACTTAATTGTAAGCGAAATCTAGTATTTCCTCTAGGAGCAGATTTAACCTATTTATTAGCAAGAATTTTTGAAACCACATGTTTGCGTGTACTTTCTTTAGAGGACTAAGTCAAATTAACTAAGAAATTATAGTCAGCAAAAAGAACATGGATTTAAGCAGAATAATATTTGCCAAATTTATGGCTGGATAGTATCCATGTTTTTTAAAACAATACAAATTATATATATGAGATTTACCTCCTTAGTGTTTTAAAATCCCAATAATACACTTAAAAAATTATATTGCTCTAGAGAAGGAAATTTAATTTTTGGAGTCAGACGTCGAGCCCATAATTCCTGTCTATTAGAACACGCAACCAAATTCTGGATAAATGTGCAGCATATGGTTTACACTGATATATCCTTTCCTTTTGATTAAAAAAATAAAAGCATTCTACGTTACTAAAAATGTATGGCTGCATCTTTTTATGCTTATATATCAAATAATGATTACTAAAAATATATTTATTTAAGCTCAGATAGTGATATTTTAAATTGTAAACTTGCATATTTTTAGTCGTCATTTCTTAGTTGAAACGCTTTTTTTTCATTAGGTTTTAAGGGGATAGAACATTTATTCATTAGTTACTTTTCAAATTCTTTCGTTCGAAATTGGCATTTTTTGGTTATGTATATAATTTTATTGAAAATTTTATCCACTTTTTTAAGGTATAATTATTAATTTAAAAACATGTATAGAACATAGTTAAAATGAATATAATGAAAAATTGTATACATTCGTGGAAAAATTTTCTTAGACATTTAAACTTAATTTGTGAAAAACAAAACAAAACTACATAATTGATTTTTATATTATTTTATTGAAAACTTTATGCACTTTATTTTCAGTATATATTTTGTTTTAGTAACATGAATAGGCATAGTGAAAATTATGATAATTCCCAATTTATACAGACGTGAAATTTCTCCATTGACTTTTAAAGTTGATTTGTGAACAAAACGCAAAACTATACCATGCGATTTTCAATATTTGCTAAAAAAGGTACCTGAGATCTTATAATATTTTTACCATCATTCGAATATAGATTGAACTAAATTGCAAGGAATTCAGAACACCACTACTATTGACCTAACACTCCCTTTTTCAACTAAGAACAAAACCTATAGTTGACTTGTCCGAAAGATATATGTTCTAGTCTATCATTAAGACAAATTTCATAGAACTAAAGAAAACTGATTTTAAATGATAAATAAATCATATGTGCATCATTTGCTCCAGAAGTTAGTTCGAATGCTTAACTTTTAGTAATTTTATAGACATTTATATGCACTTACGCCACTTGTCCCGGAGGTTTCGAATTCACGCCAACCAGAAATCCCCCGACTGCTGTTTAATCCACTCCTAGACGGCGAGCTGGACATCTTCATCGTCCCCAAACCAGCGTCCACGCAGTGCAGCCTTGAGCTGGCGGAATAAAAGGTAGTCGCTAAGGGCCAGATATGGACTTTAGGGTGGATGGCTAAGCTCCTCGAATCCGCACTCGCGCAGGGCAGCTTGTGCAACTCTGGCCTTGTGGACAGGGGCATTGTCGCGGAGGAGCAGGACACCGCGTGTCAACTTGCCTCGCCGCTTCTGACGGATGCACTCTTTCAACCCAGCCAGTTCCTTGGCGTGATATTGGCCTGTGATGTTCCTTCCACGAGGCGCATAGTCCATCATCAACACTCCCTCAGAATCTTAGAAGAGAGTGGCCATGATATTCTGAGCTGAGGGTTGGGTGCGGAACTTGATAGGTATCGGAGAGCCCCTTTGCGTCCAGGCCATGCTTCCGAGCTTGATCTCGGGATCCCAGTGATGGACACACGTTTCATCACCTGTCACTATGCGTGACTCGAATCCCGCCGGGTCTTGGTTGTACAGGAGCAGCAGCTCCTCCGAATTTTGACGACGTTGAAGTCGATCATGAGGCGTGAGGTGTCGTGAGGTTTCTAGAGAACCGACGGGCAGAGAACTTGCTGATGGCCAAATTGTCGTGGATGATGTTGATAACACCTTCATGTGATATTTCAAGTTCTCGCTCGATTTCTTCGACCTTCACCCGTCGATTTACGAGGATTATCCTCTCCACATGGGCCACATTGTCCTCGTTGGTCACGTCTAACGGGCGTCCTGGACAGTGGTCATCTTCAAGGGACTCACGACCATGGCGGAACTCCCTATTCCAGCGAACAATGGTTGCATAGAAAGGAACTGTGTCGATGTACACTGCAACCATGCGTTCATGGATCTCTTTTGCATTCTTGCCTTCCTTGGTAAAAAATTTGATCACTGCGCGTTGCTGAACCTTCTACATTGTTGAAAGATTTGTGACTGATGATCTGCGATCAGCTACTGCTTCTTAAATAGACGAGGCAGGAGCGTGAGGTTGCAGGTCCTGACTTGTCACACCTTGTCCTAACACCCCCACAAACAGCCTTTCTCTGTTTTGCCCTACCGATTCGCAAAACCTATTGATCACCCCTCGTATACCTTTCTACTTTTTCTAATAAATTAAGGTCATTTGACCCAATTTTAAGCAACCATCCAGTTCCCCAATGGGGAAAGTTGAAATGATACTCGGCATTTTGGTTTGTTAAATTTATTTCATCTTCTCTATTGCGAAATTAAATTTAAAATCTATTAGATTTACAATATAATACTAGGCCTGAAAGACATAGTTATATAGAGTTATATTTTTAATAAAATGCTTAACTTGCATAAGTCCACCTAATTAATTTAGCCAATATGCATTTGCCTATCTCGAACCCTTTTTGGTGACTGTAGTGGCGTGGTTAGTTTTATCTAGGTGTGTAAAGTCTATACACAGACATGTTGGTCCAAATATCTGGCAAGTTAAAGTCTTCATTATATACTTGTGCTGCTAAATCCATAATATTCTTTTAAAGAGATGTGATACCGTCAAGTCGATTTGATACCACCTTTCCGATTCTAGTGAAGTTGACTCTCCTCAAGCTGCCATAAACTGGAGTTAGTCGCGCGTTCTTTTCCACATTAAATTGCAACTGTCCATAGAGGGATAAAATGCAACCGTTATGAGTAAATTTTGGTGATAAAACTTCCTTTAAATTAATATTTTGCCTTACTTCTAGAAGAAATGGATCCTTGAGCTCCGTCAGAAAATTTATGGATGGATTTCAAGAAAGACAGGACGGTACAAGTTTTGATGTGCGCGTTCTGAAATTATAGAATGAAAGCAAATCATATAAATTTCCTGTAAAAGTCAATCGATTCCTTATAACCGCCATCGGAGAAGAGTTGGCTATTAGGCTGTTTTCTAACAAGAATCCATTCGAGACTGCAGCAGGAATTTCTCGAAGAATTAAAAACAACAGTGGAAAAAGAGTGCTGTTTCGCACTTTCTTGTTGTTTCAAGGCATGTGGTTTAAAAGCTTGTTCTTTAGCAACCAAACCGATCATCGTTAAGAAAAACCAGATGGTGACACTCGACTATACTGATCATGCTGTTTGAAATGGTGACGATTGGAACCCACTTCATATCAGCAACGACAGTAAAAGTTATTTTTGGGATCTGATTACAGACGGTTTGTTAGACTCGATGCAGGTAACAAACTTACCCTAACTGTGTTAAACTATTTGTCAAGCATATAGGCATGTCATGGTATGTAGAATGTTTTTGTCTGAATGAGTCGGTCTGCTAGAGTAAATGCGAATGTCTATCTAAACCTAGCACAACAACATGTTATACCTTCCTTCCGAGCATCTCGGACCGATCCAACCGTATTTATGCAGGAAGTGCGCCATGGCATACTGCAAAGAGAGTAAACTACTAGTTCGAGCAAAAGATATCAAAGTAATGAGATGGCTTGCTCGGAGCCGCACCCGAAGCCAATTAATAACATTGAAGTACTACCAATTAGATTTCTGTAATCTTTAATCAAGACAATTCCAATTGATTCTTGGAGTAGTCAGCGCGAGTGGAAAAAAAATTGTCTGTTAAAAAATAAAAAGTGTGAAGTTATAGAATACATACAAACTCCCATAAAAAGCAATAACTGCAACATTAAAACAAAAGGAATCTATGTATTTGTGTGTCAAATAATTTCAATTTTATATAGGATTAGGTTGATGTAGAAAAGAAAGTGATAAAGATACTCGGTTATATTAAACGACAGATCAGCTAGAAAATAGAAACGGTAATCATAAACTTGAAAATGCCATATATAGTTTGACCACAACGATAATCCTGTAAACAAGTTTATGATCCAAAAATGGCAACTTCATTAAGAAAGTATAGTTATAAAACACGTCTAGAAAAGTTAAAACTTTTTAGATTTGAAACAAGACGCATACGAGTTCAACTAATTTAAGTACATATATATTCTCTTAAAAGGAATTGAAAATGTTTACTACTTCATCTGGCTCGAATTCAATAGAAATATTACAATGAATAGCAGCATGAAACTCTTAACAAAAGTAGAGAATGAATGTATTTTGTAACTTTTCTCATATAAAATCGTCAATATATGGAATTAGTTGTCGGAAGATATTCCCTCTTGTCATATTGGTGACACATTTAAGAAAGGTTAGATAAAGTTATAAGGAATATAAACTATTAAAAATAATAGTTGTTGCTAAATATAAAAGTATTCGTAAACATAAGTTTGTAATTAAAATATTAAGAAGGTTCATTTTACGTATAAAAATTCCTGTTCTTTTATTCTACACTATGGATGTCTTCTCCTATCTTCTCTGCACCATAATTAGGGTGAGAGAGGTGGATAAAGATTAACTTCACATGCACTATAGTTTCTCTCAAGCTATGAGTTATGAAAATTTCATACATCGACTCATCTTATTTTTTTAAATATTTTAATAAACGATAATCTTTCTCCTATTTTACTCGGTTGTCTTTGGAGATACGAATAGAAAGTCTTCTCGGGGTAAATATTTTGGCACTGCTCTTGGTGACGTTAGCACACTCAGTAGAGCGCTGGCTTGAATGAGCAAAGGTCTAAGGATCGAGTCTTTGCCGGACTGATGTACTGATGTGTTTTTTCTCTTGGCTTTTCTGGGGATCATCTCCTGTACGATCTCTGCTCTCCTTTATCTGTGTAACTTTGGATATATATATATATATATATATATATATATATATATATATTAGGGTGGTCCAAATATTACTTTCTTTCCATATGGCTAATATTATTACACTTCACGAAAAGGACTTACACGTCAAAAATTTTCTCTTTATTTCATCATTTGGTGGTCGCCTTACTTTTCACTTTTTATTCATCAGGTTGGTCTTTGCGGGAGTTGGGATGGCCATTCCAAGTTTGTGAATGAGACGGAAGATGAATTGCTTTTGATCCTGATCTTTGGTCAGCGTCGCATTGTACGCCTCTGTCATGGCCACTCCTCGTTCAGTTGTGTCGTTCATGACTCTCAGGCTTTTGGTTATCGCCTGAAAGTCCTCGTACAGCTTGGCGCCCTTCCAATCCAAAGGATCCATCTACAAGAAGCTTTTCTTCGCTTCCTGGGCTCCGCTTTTCTTCAGGACGTCGAAAAGACAATGTAACCTTTTTGGTGAAGGCATCAAGGCGGATGTCCCGTGTGTCTTTAATTTTTGCCCGTCATGGGTGATCTTTGGTCAGATTTTCCGTCTTCATCCGAGTAAAGCAGTCGGCCTTCATCTGGAACGCGGTCGTCCAACAAGGAAAGGCCAAGAAAGTCTTAAGCCAAATTACAGATATGACGTTGGAGGGCTTTGTTTGCGGTTGCAGACAGATTCATCTGTTTCGTGTAATTCTGGAGTTTAGTCCGCATCATGATATCGTTATATGGGGCGTAGGATGACAAAGGGGTTCGTGCAAAAAGCTGACGTACACTTGGGAGATGAACAACGCTATATCAGACACATTCCGCTCCTATCGTTTCGATGTCTTAAACCTATGTCGGAATAGGAACATTTGGAAGCAGTAGATGCCCTTTGACATGCACCTCGTGTGGTGGATGGCACTAAGGGCACGACACGATGGTTAAGTCGTTGTGCCCTTTCCGACGAACAGGTTTGTGACCTGCAGGAACTCGAAGTAGTCATCGCGGGGACACTTTGTTGTATCATCCAGGGTAGATGCCAGGTAATTCTTCATCTTGGAACAGAGCTGCTCAAGCCGTCATTCGAAGAGGGTATCATCAGTCATGTTGTACTCTAGCGCGTTGATGAGCGGCTACTGCTTCTTCAAACAACGCTTGAAAAGGGTTACTTACGGACCTCCAGTGTGCCCAAAGACGACTTGAAAGACGTCAGAGAGAGAGCAATCTCCAACACACGTCAACATTGCCAACTCCCTTCCAAGGTCTTTCTCGATCCGAACGCCCACGCCATTGTGGAGGCCAGTATTACTTACACTTGTATCCAGGACCAATCCGACCACTTCATCGCGAATTTTCCAAGAATAAACAATTCCAGACACGATGCAGCCTGAGCTTCTCTAGTACTTCGGGCAGCACTTGGAATACCCAGCAACTTCTAGAACCCTTGATCAGTTGCCAGAATGGCAACTCTCTTCAATCTCTTCTTTCTTCTCATCTCCTGAAGCATTTTCCCGTCCCAATGCAGGAGAAGGGGACCAGCTACTTGGAAGTTCTTCTGCGCTTGTTTGTCTTGGATTTGGCATGTGTAACAACGCAAACGCAATATCAAACTTTGGGACAACGTCAGATCAGATATATCGTGGCCCAGGAGCTATGCAACAGCGCCTATGTTAAACGCCGCACCAAAATCTTGGAGATTGACTCGATCAAAGTTGAAGGTCGGTAGTTGTTTTCAGACTGTGACTCCTCTGACGATGAAGAGCTGAAGTGAAGACAGCAGAGGCCCCTTGAACTTTGGCATCGCGTTCGTCGTATCTCCGCTTGAGAGCAACTTCATCTCATTTCTCTTCCCATGCCACACCTCGACGCCATATTTCTTCCTTTGATCCCTGAAAATCAGCTCGAGAAGATGCCCTCATGCTGTATATTTTGGAACTCTGTCTCTTATTCGTTGGAAGGCATCACTTGTGGCAACATCGAAGAGATTCTGAAGGTCATCTTGGAACATGTTCTCACAGACGGGGTCAGACTCTCGGTCACGAGCCCGGTGTTACTTAAATGCTTGGTATTCGTCGTCCTAGAAGTTTCCTTACACATGAATTTACTCGCTGTGTCGACATCCTGGCTGTCTTTCCTACGGGGAGGACCTCGCCACATGCCAAGTTCATGCCTTCCACGACGGTATTAGGCTCATTACTGAATTTAAAAAGACTTTACACTCTAGTGAAGAATTTTTATTGAGGTGCGAGTGTTTCAAATGAAAACCAAGATCGTCTCCTGGTAAGATCTCAAGTCAATCATCGGGTTGCCGCCAGTACCAAGCTTCCTCAAGATTGCTAATAAGTAGGGGTAAACTCTTCAGTAACAGAGCGAGGCGAAGACTTTTTGATACAGTTTTAAATTTGAGGAGGGCTGCGATTAAGCCTCATATCTCAAGAAGAACCTTACAAATAGGCTCCACTGTTCTTAGGACAGGCAAAAGTGTTATTCTCTAATTAAGATCACTTCCGCTTGTTTGAGGTTTCTAGTATATCCCTCGTTAATAAGAAAAGGATGCGGAAACTTTTAATATCGTGGGTTTCTTCTCATCTAAGGAAACTCGAGCACTAACAATTTTTCCCCAAAACTTTGCTAGTTACTCAAAACGGTACCAAAACGTGCTTAACCAGCACTTTTGCCCAAAAGTACAGGAGCAACTTGAGGATCATGAATGTATTTTCAGTATGATGGCGCATCTTGTCGGAAAGCAAAAGTACAACCAAATCTTTGCTGAGAATCACATCCAATTCCGCAGTCAATTATTGACATAGCATTCTCGCTTTTACTCGAACTTTTCGGATATTTTGCCCAGGAATTCGCTAGATTTGGACCCAATAATAATTTGTGGGCGATACTCAAACTGGCGGTTGATATATAGAAGCCACCAAATTCCTGAGAGTTGAGGGTTACTTTTTAACATAAATATTAATCAAGAATTCATCACTCATTTGGTCCCCTGGATGCCAAGACGAATTAAAGCAGTCATGAAGTACTAGGAACATCGTTTTAAATTAGGATTTTGTGCATCATTTGACTGCATTTATTAATAAAATTGGTTTAGACTAAATTTATATATATTCTACTTTCAAATTATGATAGAAACATACTAAAACAGGATGAAACATTTGATTAATTAAATCAATTTTCGTATATAAAATTATAGTAGTCTCAAAAATTGTAGTCATGATCATATATATATAGTCTCGAGGCAGAATATAAAAACCCCACAGCACATCAGTTCCTGAGGGTAGGGAAGTGTTCTTTGCCAGCTAGGTGCTATTCAAGGACTCCATCTAATGAACCTAAAAATATGCACTTCAATAGCTGCCTTATATTTCGGCTCCTTTAACATCTCAGAAAATGGAAATATTGTTATTAAATTCCAACATTATTTTTCCAAAATTCATTTTAAAGATGAAAAAATTTAGATAGGTCTCCAGACAAATTGGCGCATTGAGTTCCCCTTTAATGCTAATGGTGCTTCTTTACTAGCTCCACTTTGCTGTTGTTTCGAAATATGTATGGTGGAATAAGTATATTTATTATAAATCTTATTTTGTATGTGCTCTATTTTTTTCTACAGTCTGCGGTTTAACTTGTGAAGTTTAGATGTTTCATCTCAATTCTGAAGAAATGGTTGATTAAACTGCTTAGTGCGGTAGAAAATTTACCATGATACTGCACTGACATTTTGAGAATTAAATGCTCTCCAAAACTCAAACTTCGCAGCCTTATTAAGCTGCGGATATATAAATTAAATAAAATTTCACTCCATGCATCTACACCCCTTTTCTATCGAACAAACATTCTGGCGAAGATTCTCCCTCACTACACATTGAGCAATACCACTTTCATACGCAGTGAACTCTCTCTGATTAACTCCTTAGCCTCTCTATCCTAAACATCGATGCTTTACTGAACACCCATAAATACATAAAAATAAATCTCACTCAAATTCTTAGATAGTGGCTATCCATTGAAAAGTATTCACATCAGCAATTTCAAACGTGAAAACAAGCACGCTCAAATATGGTAAAGATAAAAAAAACAAGTTCAATATATATACATTTGAATTCAATTATATCTTAAATGAAACGTGGCAAGGGGTTAAGAATTGTTCTGAAACCTTAACCTAACTACTTCCCATTTATTTATCCAGGTAAGCTTAGACCAATTTTAAGCAATTCAAAAAATCAATAGGAAATTCATAGATTACCTGAAGAGAAGCGTCTCCAAAACCACTCATGTCAAAGCAAAACTCTAAATTTTCTCAGCTGAATTTAAGAGACACCAATTCTCTTGACATGAAAGTCATCGATGTCGAAGAAGCAGGGGGTAAAGTGATATACGACCTAACCTAACTCAAACTAGCTTAATCTAAGACAAACAAATATTACGGGAGCTAAATTTATGTGTTTCTTATGTTTCAACCAGATTCTAGAAAGAAGTGGATTATCTATTAATAGGTATAGTACGGTTGTTTCTTACACGGTGATTTCTTCTGGCAACACATTATCTTTTAAACTCAATATAACCTCGAAATAATCATACCTGTGGTCTACGCTAAAATCGAACCTATTCTTTCGTCTCTGACCTTGCAGTTACTTATTTTCACATGATTCGAAACATCTGCATATAGATAATACTATCCAATTCCATAATGTTTGCAAATCTAAAAAAATAATAATAGAGAAATAAACTTAGGTTACTTTTGTGTCAATAAGGTTGCAAAAAGCTACAGATAAATATTATGTTGAAGTGATTTCGTATGAGAATAATAAAAAAATAATTGATTTGTGTGCATTTACTAACGACAGATATCCTTAAAAGTTTTCTAAATGAATTAACTTAGGTTATGTTGTTAGATGGTGTAGATTATATACGATATTTATGCAAAAATTAACGCATTATGCAAAGTTATTTATAAATAAATGGTTGAACTTTGCGCAACGAGGATTTAGCTTGATAGCAATAATACATGTCTTGTGTTTTTCTTTCATATGGTTCTATATATTATTTATTGGGATTAATATGATTAATAAATGAACCTCAAATATAGAAATAGTTCCATATATTAGCTCCAACATAGATGAAAAATCAACGGAGTCACCGCAGCACTAGGATTGGATTCAATTCACTCTGATTCATCTCAGATCTCGATTTGAAATTTAAGGAATGATTTATAAGAAAAAAATATAGAGGAGGAGAGTGCCGAAAATGCACCGAAAAAGCTGCATTCAAAATAATTTCCTTCCATGAGAATGAAGATAAAAAGCTATTATTACGGTAAGATACTGAATGTATATATTTTGAAATTGAGAAAGAAAGTAGAATGCATTCACATCTCTCGAAATACAGCTTTCAGACATCTTCCTAAATTCATTGCTGGTCCAAAAAAGTGTAGAAAAAAGATGAGTTAATATGTTACTCTTGTTGACAGTGCATTTTCAGTCATTTCGATATGTGAGTTAGGTGAGAGCTCACAGTCTCCTATGTTACCTGTGTATTCATATATCAGATGGGTCCTTTGTTTGGTTTGAGGTTGAGGTTTTTGTTTATTTTTCATGAAAAGGGTTGATGTCCATCTATTTTGGTAGTAGATAGTTAGTGCTAGTTTGTCAACATCTGTTGAGTCTTATATTAAGTCCAAATATTCATTTTAATTTTAGTTTTTCTATTTCAACATTAGCCTATACATTAAATAGTGCTCTTCTCTGATTTGTGTAAGAAAGGAGTATAATGTCTAAATCTATTTTGCATTTATATAGCTCAGTTTAATTACGTTTATCAGTGTAGTCCCAAAAGATGATCAATTGTTAAAAGGTGCCTCGGGCCGATATTATAAAAAATGAAGTAGAGTAATCTTTTATGAGCCATTTCCCCTCAGGAGGCAGTCATTTGTGGGAAATTGGAAAAGTTCTCAAGAAGCTCAACCCTGCCTCCTTGGGTGATTAGAGCAATAAATGCAAAAAAAATCCACCAGGAAAATGAAAGGCGGATTCTAAGTTCAAAAGTACTTGGAATCCGCCTTTTATTTTCCTCTGGTATTTTTTTTGCATATATATATATATATATATATATATATATTAATATATATATATATATATATATATATATATATATATATATATAAATATATATATATATATATATATATATATATATATATATATATATATATATATATATATATATATATATATATATATATATATATATATATATATATATATATGTATATATATATTTATATATATATATATATATATATATATATATATATATATATATATATATATATATATATATATATATATATATATATATATATATATATATATATATATTAGTGTAGTTGGGTAGCAGTCTTTCTTAAATGCAAATTTGTTGAAGACCATTGTGTATTTTGCCTTAATTAATTTCCTTTGGCAACTTTCTCTTCTTCTAACTATTTTTTTTTTATTCCATCCTGTAGATCGTGGATTATTTGCCCAGTATTCATCTATTTTTTTAATGAATGTGTTTGGTAAAAAAAAAACTAAATTGCCAAGCTTTGGATCTTATTCGATCATCTTCGGAGCGTTTTGAAATGTTCTTGCCTCCTTTACCGATGTAATGAGTGGAGTGAGGATCTGGCTGAAAGTAAAGTGAAAGAATTGGACATTGGAAAAAATAAGAGATGAAGTATAGGTAGAATTAGAGAGAGAATAGTAAGAGAGTAAAGTGGTTAAAGGGTGAGTTTAAAGAATAGATGCTGTGTAGCTTTGTGTGTTTTTTGTGGTTGTTTTGTATTGTTTGATAAACTATAAATTATAAATCCGTAGTTTATATAATTAAATTAAGCATGGTTAATTTAATTATTATTTCGATCCTATTGATCGATTGATTGATTGATTTAGGCATTCAAGCCTTTATTTTTGGCGGGGGTTTTATTCCCGCTGGGACTTTAGTAAAAGGTTTTTGAGAAGTTTTTCGTTATCATTTTAAATGGTTTTAAAAGTGAATGTGAAATTACTTAATCTTGTGTTTTTCAAGTGGGTTTTTAATTGAATTTACATATGCTAAAGGAACCTGCGCATTACTTTGTATGTTTGTCATTTCTGTCAGGTGTATTTCGGTATCACGTCATTGTCTGTCTGTAGCTTGCTACTTTTTAAAGGTCTTATTTTTCGGTCCACTTCGATTTTTAAGTGTGTACGAAAGAATTCAGGGGTCAAGCGGGCGCCAATGGCTTGCCATATCCTCTTAGCTCTCTCGTGGAGCGCCACGTTGATCGGAGATAATCCAACCGAGTCGTGGAGCTCCCTCTGTCGTTTACGTTCTCATCTTCGGGTGTTTGTAATAAGTAAAACCGCTTTGTTCTGGATGACTTGTAGTTTTGCAATGTGGGTCTTGGCGCTCGCGTTCAGCGGCACCGGGAGTACAAGAGTCTCGAGCGAATGCACGCATTGAATATCTTGAGTTTATTTGAGCGAGTTAGGTCGATGAACCTATAAAACTCCCTTAAATCTCTCTTGCTATTCCCGACTGTCCGCCCAATATGACTCTTGTATCCCCCTGTGGTGATTTTGAGCCCCAGAACCGTCCCTTCCGAGCAGTAGGGGACTCTCCCTCCCCTTTACCCGTATATCGTTGAAGGTCTTGCGAAACATGGGAATTATTTTGAATTTTCGGGCATTGGTTGATATCTTCCATTTCCTCTCGTAAGAGTTGATGTTAGATATCTCCCTAGGCCGTGTTTCTCGGAAAAATTCCCTGTGAAAGTAAGCGGCTGTACAAATTTGTGATATAGCGTCAGCGAACTGGACGTATATCGTACCTTCGGTTAGAGGTTGTGGCAGGTCACGTGTATAGATGTTGTATAACAGGGGACTGAGACAGCCCCCTTGCGGGACCCCAGATTCAAGCTCGAACTCGGGGCCTTTGTGTTCTTTGATCTGTATATACGCTCTCTTCTCCATTATGTAATCGCATAGAATCCTTTCAAGAATGGGGTCGAGGCCTACTTGCAGGATCTTAAATTGCAAGCCTCTCTTCCAAACCTTGTTAAATGCTTTTTTAACATCACGGAGCACCAGGTCGGCATGCCTTTTACTTGCCTTGATGTTTGCAAGTTTTTCCGTAATAATGGCTAGTGCCGTGTCAGTCCCTCTTTTCTTTCTGAAGCCGTGTTGTTGCTCGTTATGCAGGTTGGCTTCGTCGAGAAAAGAGTTGACCCTATTTGCCAATATCTTCTTAAAGACTTTGCCAGCAAACTCTAAGAGAGATATCGGTCGGAAGTTTGCAGGGCAGTCCGGGGGCTTTCCCGATTTGGCAAGGAAGATCATCTTGGCCACTTTCCACTGGTCGGGAAAATAGCCTGTGTTCAGAGCAGCATTCATGATGTTAAGAAGCCCACTCAGAACATATGGCGGGGCCTTAATGAAATTCTCCCTGGTCAGCCCCGTGGTACCCGGTGCTCTTTGACGAAAGGATTTTAGTGCGACGGAGAGCTCTTGGGCAGTTATTTTACTCCCATAGCCCTCCATTACTCTTTCCTGCGACACACAATGATAAACGGAGGTTTTATGTATTTGTGTGTTTAACTGTTGGATAATGTCATTTTCGAAATCGATGTCATAATTGTCATTTTCTTCGGGGGTAATTTTAAAGATTGAAGACCAGAAAATCCTAAAAATTTCCTCAATCTCTATAGTCTCGTCAATTTCTTTCTCGTCATGTTTGAGTACAATTTTCTTCTGAGGGGGTTGTCCTTTTAAACGTTTGTACGTCTGCCAAAATGTCCGCCAGTCCTTCTCTATGTCAAGTCCTTCAATCAGTCTGTCCCATACCTGTATTTGTTGGTTTGTAATGAGTGTCTGGAGTTCGTCTTTTATCTGTCTTATTCGTCTATGGGCATTGTGGTTGGGGCCTATCAGCGCTACTACATTGGACAGGTTTTTATACTCTTAGGCCAGGGCTTTCATGGAAGGAGTCCAAATAGGAGCTGGAATGGTTTTATATTCAATGCGGGGAATGCTATTTTTATCTGCTTTTATAAGGAGGTCGGTGATTTTATCCAGCTCTTCATCTATCTCTTCTAAATTGGCATCAATTAAAGTGTCTGGGATATAATTTAGAAGGTAATTTTGGTAGCTTTCCCAGTCCGCTTGCTTATAGCTTTTGCGTTCTGGAATTGCAATTTGAATGGGGTTTACGCCAATTGTGATTTTAACTGCCTGGTGGTCGCTAGGAATAATGGGGCCTGGTTCAATGTAATAGTTGTACGGAAATAAGATACTGGATAAAACAATATCAGGTTTCGTTGCTGCATTACCTGTAATCAATGTCGGGAATTCTGGTCCGATTCTAGTCCCGTATTTTCTGTCAAGTAGGACTTCGATGTTTCTACCTGCATTGTTGTAGGAGGTATACCCTGATGCTGCACATCTTGCGTTTAGATCTCCTGCAAAGATTACATTCTTCTTATGGCTGAAGACCTGTAGAAGGTTGTGCAGGGGTACATAGCCGGGGCTTGGGGGTTGGTACCCCGTGGACACGACCAGACCCCCCAGGGTAGTGCCTACCTCAATAGCAAGGTAGGATTGATCTAAGTCGGGTAGTCTTTTGTATTTCATACCTTTTTGACGGCTATTGCGCAGCCGTCATACCGTTCCTGGCTGTGATTTTTGCTAATGACGTCGTATTGAAATATTTTAATCTCTTTATGAGCGGTAATTCCGTGTTCATTAATAAGTATAATGTCAGGGTCACTTTGTCGCAGAATGTTGCCATAGATAGAACCTTTTCCGTCCCACCCATCGACATTCATCTGTATGATTGTGAGTCTGTTGGTCATTTTGAGTAATGTAGGTTCTTTTAGTGTTTGGGATTAAAGTAGTCACTTATTCGCGATCTACTTTATCCCCATGTGGTGTACTGGGTGGGGTCCGCTTCCTGCCGTTTCTTTTCTTTCTGAATTTTATATCGGTTATTGTGTAGAAACAGTCCGTGGCCAGCTTAACCTTGTTTTGTAAGAGGGCCTCCTCAACCTGTCGTTCCGGTACCTCGTCAGAGCTTTGATATTTGTATCGTCCGGTCCTAAGACCTTCTGATATTTCACGGGAGTCCAACTCAGTTGGGAATGGGGCAGATTCAAGGGCGTACAATTTTAGGTTGAAGCCTCTGGAGTGGTATTTTAGTTGGTGCTCCCTTCCTCTTGATGAGGAGGTAGACCGTGGGCCGCGAGTTTTGGAGATTTTTCTCGACCTGGGAGATCTGATCTCCTTGGGTCGGAATGCCTCCTTTGTTGGTGTGGGGGTGTGTGTTTTTGTTTTTACTGGTGTGTTTTTTGGGGAATGAGTGGCGCTCGTTTCTGTGTTTGTGTTTCCTTAGGCTTGTTGAGTCGGGGGTCACGTGAGATGGCTGTGTTTGTGGTTTGCACTTTTTGGCATTTTTCTTGGCATTGAGGAGCAACGGTTATGCGCATAACCTCCTCTGAAGGGGGATTATCGGGAAACCACATCTCCGCAAGCCCGTTCTTTACGAGCATACGGTTGACTTCTATCGCAAAGGTACCAGGGCAAGTAATGTTTTGCATGTGTGCATAATATATGCAGCACATAATTTGGGTGGAATGTTCGTTCTCAATGTGCAGGAATGTCTTTTGGTTATTCGACTTGGCGATGGCGGCTTTTGCTACTTTAGCGTAGGTGGAATTGGCTTTTTTCTCTTCCATATCACGTTAAAGTTTGCTCTGGTTGCTCATTTTTTTTTAATCGGACATGCCATGGACATGGTCCGGTGCGGGCCTTCACAATTAATACATTTGATGGTAGTGTTCTTACACTCGCGCCAAAAATGGTCGCGACCGGTGCAGATAGAGCATAATTTGAGGTCTTTGTTTCTGGGACAGTTGGACGTGGTGTGTTTGTTGTATTTGTAGCACCTGAAGCACATTTGCAAATCAACAAACTCCTCACGTTCCATCTGTTCCGGGCAAATTCTCACGTTAAACAGAAGCAGTCCATTATCTTTAGCCTTTTGAGCCATAGCCGTGTCTTCAAAAACAACCTTAAATACGTGCGTGTATAAGTTTAATTTGAATACCTCTGCTACCTTAGCCCATTCGCGATTTGTCTCAATTTCCTGTTTGATAGCGTCTGAAGAGTGGCTCCCAACCCAGGGGTCGAGGCGCCTGCAGATCAAACTGCGGTGGGTCCGTATTTGTGGTGGTGTTTGTGGTTTTAGGTTGATTGTTTTTAGGCATTCAACAGCTTTCCCAGAGGTCAAGGCTTCACAATTGGCCTCTTTCGCGCAGATAGCTGAGTAACCATTATTCAAGTCAATAAGTCATACCAAGGCAATTCGTAGGGTTCCGTATACTTTCTCAAATACTTTTTCTCGGTCTGGTTTCGGGCCCTCCGGGAGGACCCAGAGAGTTATACGCAAGGTTTCCCTCATCTTAGATGCATCATATGATGCGTAATGGTTTGTATATGTGTAATGTGTTCACTGTGTACACTTGGTGTTTTTGGAGACGGAAAGGGGTAAGAGAGAAAAGGAGGTTAATGTCCAATAAAAATTTACTTTACCTCAAAATACTTCCTTCAGTCAAGCGGGTGGGCCAGGGGATGCTTCGGTCCCTTCTTCCACGAAGGAGCGAAAAGTTCTTCCGTAACCGTTTTTCAAAGGCAAGTTAAAATAAAATGGTTACTCTCACTCTTATTTTTCAGATATCTAATGAAGGGGTTCGTAGCAATTAAGAAATGTATTCTGTGATCGAACTTGTTATCTATTTCTATTTTTAAATTAGTTTATTATTTCAAATTGACATGAGCGCTATATCTGTTTGATTTGATCAGCCACTGTCCAGTGAGATTGTGTGCAATGAATTGACGTTAAGTTGTATTGCAATTCTTTTACCAATTGAACCTACATATATTCATTCTTCTCTTTTATTGCCCTCTACTTGGTAAAGATTTATTTATTGGATTTACTGGCCTGAATTGATAAATGTATTTTTCTCGTGTTTTCTTTCAAAATATATAAATCTGATATAAATCAAGCATTATTTTGAAAAGGGCCTGCGATTTTGTACGAAATAAATTCCTTTATTTAATCAAGAATAATTGAGGAAATTCCTCAGCTTGACATAATATCTCCTCATTTAGAGAATGATCTTTCAATGGAGAAAGTTTTATCCAATTTATATAAAGAGTAAATAATCAAAAAAGTCCTTTTGCCGCTTTAGTAAATCAAAATATTCTATTTGAAATTAGATGAAAATAATTTTTAATCAACGGGATAGAAATAACTGAATTGAAAGTGATTAGGAAGGAGTAAGTACTCGTAGTTGAACTGTGTAGTATATAATTCATTTGAGCTTCGTTGAGCACATTAACAGGGATATAACTTTCATGCTCGGTATAATTACAAATAGGTATAATATAAAATTACATGAGACTGTATAAGGAGCTTAATATAAGAACCTTAATACTTTATTGAAAATAACTACCAACGTGATTTAGGTGCTTAGTTGCTTAAAAGAGTTTTAAAGTTGATATCTTAAAAATCGATAGACACTACTGCATACGATCGCCATTAAGGAAATTTCCTTCAAGCTGGCCTTGCAAGCTAAATAGAAAATGTTGTCATAGTCTATTTTATGTTAGCAATATTCATGAACCCACAACTCATGTGGCAGCATGAACTCGAATAGGCGTCTGAACAATTCAGTAGCTTTAATCAAATACTTTTGGGGAAGCGTTTGATCAGTGGTCGAATAACCAGGAAATGCCCACCTCTTTGGGTAGGTGAAAGGTTTTGAGATGGTGCGCAGGCTTTGATGACCGAGCGAGTTGCCAAATACGTAGTTTATAATATAAATTATAGTTCGATTCCCGTTCTCTCTATAATTTTAAAATAATACTTGCTTTAGGGGGTATTATTACTGTTTTTCATAATTTAAGGCAGGTTTTAAATCTGATAAGAGAAAGCATTATTGAATTTTGAAGAATAGCTGCCTATTTGACTCAGGAATCCTTATTCCATAAATAAGCAATTCTTTCGCACTTATTTTTAAAATTTCAAAAATTGGTATTGCATGTGGCACCTATCCACTCTTCAGACGTTATGATAAGCTTTAATTTTTAGTCAAGTGCGAGTCTAGTCACGGGTGACTCTATATCTCACTATGTCGGTGGGTCTACCGGTCGGTCGGTCCTCGATTAGCTTGTCCCAGTTTTGCTCTTTAGTTTTTTTGTAATAACATTGTAACTATACGGCAGATTGTAAAAAAATTGAAACCCTTATATTCCCATATATTCTCTTTCGAATAATATAATTTTCAATTTCCTCGTACGTTTAGCCCGGGAATTATTTTGATTTGGCAATATCGTCATAATTATTCGGCCGATTCAAACGAAATTTGACTGCTTTATGTTGCATTACATTCTATTTCAAATGAAATAATTGTCAAAGGACTCACGAGGTTAGCCCAGGAATTATTTTTTTTGTTAATAATATAATTATTCGGCTGATTCTGAAGAAATTTAAAACCCTCATGCTGTTTTACATTCTCTTGAGCATTATATAATCCCAAAGTCCTCCGGAGGTTAGTCTGGGACTTATTTTGTTTTGTCATAACATCATGACTTTTCGGCCCATTCTAACAGAATTTCAAACCCTTATGTTGTTTTTACAATTTCTTTCGAGTGATATAATTACCAAAGTCCTCCTGAGGTCAACCGGGAAAATATTTGGAAATAACATCATAACTATTCAGCCGATTCTAATGCAATTTTAAACCTTATGTTTTCTACATTTTATTTCGAATGGTATAATTGCTAAGGTCCTCCAGAGGCTCGCGCGGGAATTATTTTGTTTAGCAATAACATCATAACTATTCGGCTAATTCTAACGAAATTTGAAACCCTTATAGTTTCTTAGATTCTTTTACGAATGCTATAACTAATAAGGTCCTCACAAGTTTAGTCATGGAATTATTGAAGGTAATGTAGGTCACAAAGTTATAAATCAGAATAAGTGAGAGCACTCGCCTCTTTGGTCAGCAAACCTTTTTAGGTTAGGTTAGATTTGGTTAATGTTTGTATCTAGCGTACTTTATAGAGGTAACTCACTCGCTAACCAAGCTCATAGGCCAACTAAAGGCATCTCCTGTGATAGACATGGTCTTTGAGGAAACCCAGCCTCAGAGAGTAGGGCCTACCATGGGGAAGAATCCGGGCTCGGCGCCAAACACCGAACCTAAATCCTTCCCTATGCAATGTCCTCCTCAAACGGTTAAGGTTTCTGAGGCATTCCATGGAGGGGAGGGATCTCCTCCAACCGGTCAACCCTGCGACCACCAGGACCTTCTTCATTTCGAAGAAGGACCTGGCTGAGTCCGGTCCATCTGGTCTAGGGGCTCCTATCGGCGGAGGTAAGAAGCGGGTTCATTCCTCGCCCTCCTCTCCAAAAAAGAAAAAGACGAAAAAGACAAAGACTAGGAAGACTCGGGGCTCCTCTCCACCCACGGGAGCTACGAAGACGGATGGGTCTGTTGCCACTTTGGAAAGCGACCAAGCCAAGATCGGCACATCCGACCCCCTCTGCACCTCCTGTTGCGGAGCCACTGACTAAAACTAAAAGTGCACATGGCGGAGCCTCGATGACATCGGGGCCCCTGATTCAGAGGTTACCTGGCGTTTTCGAGCCCGCTGGCTTCAAACGCTTCCTCGTTATTCGCTCCACTGATGGCACCATGTTGGCCAAGGGCAACATGATCCATCAGAGGAGAGGATTTGCTAGTGCAATTGGTAGAGAGCCGAAGGTGACCCGTTTCTCGGACGGGAGCCTTCTGGCGAATGCGGCGAATCCCACCGTGGTGGCCAAGATAAGTGCTCTTCGGAGACTTCATGGCACCCCGGTGAGTGTGGCGCCACACGCCAAACCATGAACTTTGTGAAAGGAGTAGTTTATTCGAGGGAACTCGTTGACTACTCTTTTAAGGACATCACCCTAGAGCTGGCCGACCATGGGACGGTCAAGGTAGAACGTGTGATGAGAAAACAGGGAGGGGCCTCAAGACCCACCCCAACACTCTTCGTCATGTTCGACTGTGACAAGCTCCCTGAGTTAGTGCGTGCCGGTTGGTACCGCTACCGCTTGAAGGCATTCGTGCCATTGCCGCGGCGGTGCTATTACTGTCACCGCTTTGGCCATACGAATCGATCATGTAGAAGTGCAAAATCGGGGTCACCCGAAGTCTGTGTAAATTGCTCCAAGGTCGCACACGATAAGTCCAAATCGTGTGTGGCCAAATGTGTCAATTGCGGAGAGCCGCACCCTGCTTCTTCGAAGCAATGTGGTGCATATCTCTTTGAGAAAGAAATCCTGGCCGTTCAGGGCCAGGATCGACTCTTATTCCGCGAGGCTAAGGACTTGGTCCTGGCGCGCCCGGCTCTGCCTGGGATGTCATATGCCTCAATAGTTAGGAAAGCACCCTCTGCTCCTGGCCCATCCAGGCCAACGAGCACGGTTGTTTCCGCGCCCATTCGTAGCCCGTCTGCTGGCTCTACTACACCCGGGCGCTTCCCTGGTAAAGCTGGCGGCAAAAAGGGTTCACCCAGCCCTGGCTAAAACCAGGGCTTCCCCCTCTTCCCCCAGCGTTACCGTTTCCCGTAAGGCGGAACGGCCACGCGCCTCCACAGAGTCGTTAGACTCACAGGAGGCAACACCCCTGAAGATGGTCGCTAGGCCCTCTTCAGGGGTTCCTAAAGCTGTTCCCCGAAAGGAGGACAGCAACAAAGGAGCTTCGGCCCCTTCGCCAACGCCCCGAGGTGGAGCGAGTGGCTCGGAGACGGTAGTTCATCGAAAAGAGGTCCCCCCGCCTCCCAAGCTGCAACGCCCGCCTAAGGTTTCGAGGCGGAGGGAGGAAAAGACTCTCATGGCGAGCCCAACCTCCCCCAATAAGTGCTCGAAGGCGACAGCGCCTTCAGCGCTTTGTCCGGCCAACAGCACCCGGGGTTTTGCCCCCGGGAAGCGTATGGCCATTCCCGTGAGGGTCTTCAATTCGAAGAAGTCCCTCGCGTCTCTTCCGAGCTAGGCCTGGAGGGCATATTCCTTCAATGGAATTGCCGTGGACTCCGGGCCAACTGGGAGGAGCTGCGGAGGCTCGTCTCGTCCCATTCCCCGTTAGCTATTTTTTTGGCAGGAGACCATGCTAGGCGCGTGCCCACTGCCTGCCCTCCCAGGGTATAAGGGTCTTGCGACCCAACCACCACGGGATGGCCGGGCTGGGAGATGCGCGGTTTACACCCGGCATAATGTCTCCGTTCTTTCTTTCTCTTTAGATACCTCCCTTCAGGCAGTGGCTGTGCAGCTGCACCTGGATAGAAGGTATACTATCATTTCTGCGTACATTCCACCGTCAGCTGACTTCGACGCGGGGGACTTCCGCCGCGTCGTGGCACGGTTGCCAAGGCCATATCTCTTGCTTGGAGATCTGAATGGCAGGCATCCTCTCTAGGGAGATTACTCCATAAATCCCAGGGGACAAGTCCTTGCCGATCTGATCGAAAAGCTTGAGATGAGTGTCCTAAACGTGGATGAGTTTACGCATCACTGTCCGAGAACCGCTTCATTTTCTTGCCTTGACCTATCTTTGAGCTCTTCGGATGCACTGCCTGATTTTGATTGGGATGTAGTCGAGGACCTCCATGGTAGTGAACACTTTCCCATTCAAATATCATTTTCAGGGCAGCTGCCGCCTGAGAGACCACCTCGGTGGTACTTGGCACGGGCGCGGTGACCTGCATTTCAGGAAATCACTGAATTCTCTATCTCACTCGAGGAGTTTAGGTCGGTAGATGAGGCCGTTGAGTTCTTCTCCGGCAACCTCATCGCCGTGGGCCTGACTACTATTCCTAGGACGTCTGGCCGTTTTGCACGCCAACCACTCCCATGGTGGTCGGCCGAGTGTGAGGCGGTCCTCAAACAGAAGCGTTAGGCCTACATGCGCTATAAGCGCCGCCCGAACGATTTCACTGTCGCTGAATTTCGTCGGGCTAGGGCAAGGTTCCGGTATATTTCGAAGCACGCCTGCCGCTCATCTTGGCGGGCATACGTGTCTTCACTTAACGGAAAGACCCCTTTAGCTGAGGTGTGGAAGCGAGTCAAAAGGATCCCGGGCAAGTTCTCGCAGGACCCCCCTCCCGTTCTCCAGGAGAATGGGACCGCAATCTCGGACCCCGCGTCCGTGGCGGAATCCTTAGCGACCGCTTTCTCCGCATTCTCTAGCCGTGATGCTGCTCCGCCAGCATTCAATGCACGTCGTGATGTCGCGGAAGGCCGACGGCTGGACTTTACCTCCAGAGGTGGAGAACCCATCAACGACAAGTATACTGTGAGATAGTTGTGTTTCGCTTTCGCTTCGTGCGCGGACACCGCCCATGGTCCAGACGATGTCCTGTACGCCATGCTTCGACACCTGGGTGAGCAAGGCATGGCCTTTCTGTTAGATTTGTTCAACAGGATCTGGGTGGAAGGTCTTCTTCCAGACTCCTGGCAAATCGCTACTGTGCTTGCCTTTTGCAAACCGGGAAGAGATCACTCTACTCCGACCGGTTTACGCCCAATCTCTCTAACCTCTTGCGTTTGCGAGTTGATGGAGGAATTGGTAAATGTTAGATTAGCCTATTTCCTAGACAGCGGAGGCCATCTGTCTTCTGCACAGTGCAGCTTCCGTAAGTTCCACTCCACGTCGGATGCTCTGGTCCGACTGGAAAATGCCGTCTGCGAGGCTTTCCTTCGTAGACAGCACTACGCCACGGTGTTTTTCGATCTGGAGAAGGCCTATGATACCGCATGGCGATACGGTATCATGGAGACTCTCTACACGATGGGGGCGAGGGGACGCCCTTTAATGTTTATATCTCCAACAGGCATAGAACCGCGTCTCTCGCTATGCCGAAGCGCACAGGTTTTGGTTTTCTTTAGCCAAGACTAAGGTGGTGTACTTCTGCCGCCACCCATGGCTTCACCTTGACCCAGATTTGTTTCTTAATGGGGTGCGCCTAGATGTGGTTGAGTCGCACCGTTTCCTTGGTCTTGTATTCGACCGACGCCTCACCTGGGAGGCTCATATTCGCAGCCTTAGGGTCTCTTGTACTCGCGCCATGGACATTCTCCGTTCCGTGACGTTCAGCGCTTGGGGCACTGATAGGGCTACTGCCTTACTTTTGTATCGATCCTTTGTTCCTTCGAAGCTCGACTACGGATGCGAGTTCTATGCATCCGCAGCCGAGCGTTTATTGCGGAAGGTGGATTCGATCCACCACACCGGCCTTCGCCTTGCGACCGGTGCCTTCCGCACTTCCCCCATTGAGAGCCCTTTGGTCGATGCTGGGGAGATGCCACTCGCTCTGCGCCGCGTGCAGTGCATCACTCGCCTGTACTCGCGAGCCAGGCGCCTCCCTCAAGCACCAACAGCTCTCGCTGCATCCGCAGCTGATCTCGATGGTGCCTATGCCGCCGAGAGACGCAGGTCATACCCTAAGCCCTTTAGGTTTATGGCCAGGAAACTCCTTCGAGAGGTAGATAGATATAGCTCTCGGGCCGGTGGCGCCCCTGGTTCTGCCCAGGACGCCACCCTGGAGGGTACCACATTTAACTATTTGTCGCCACGCCTCTGCTCCAAAAGCTTGTACTGCGCCGGGAGTATTGCGTTCGACCTTTTTGGAGCACACATCGTGTCACGCTGGAACCGTGCCAGTGTATACGGATGGCTCCAAGTCCCAAGAGGGGGTGTGCTTCCACGCCGTATCCCCTCTGTTTGAAGTCAGCGGGGCTCTACCAGGCGCTGCGTCTGTTTTCACGGCCGAGCTGGTGGCAATACACCACTCGGTACGGGAGATTACGCGACGTGCCCGGTTCGAAGACCGGATCGTGATCTATGGTGACTCACAAAGCGCCCTGAGTGCTCTCGGGGCATTGGAATCTCCGCATCCCCTGGTTTGCGAAATCCGTGAGGCCACGGTTTTGGCGAGCCGGGCAGATGTCGAGATTATCTTCTGCTGGGTTCCTGGACATGTAGGAATTGCGGGGAATGAGCGCGCCAATAAGGGCGCCAAAGAGTCCGCGAGGACTCTGCGCCCGGACCAGCGTTTCGTTCTTCCTCACACTGACTCCTCGGCAGGAATACTGGCAGCTCTTCGGACTGCTTGGAAAAGAAGATGGGAGACGGTCGAAGGGAGCTTAAAGTTGCGTGCCATTGCGCCACGACTGTTCCCATGGACCTATCCCCCAATGCCGCGGCGGCTTCAGGTTGCTTTCTGTCGTCTCCGAATCGGCCACACTCGTGTGACGCATCGCTATTTGATGGAGCGCTCGACAGCGCTCTATTGCAACGACTGCGTCGTCCCTCAGACTGTTCGGCACATTCTTGTCGAATGTCCCAGTCTGGGTGATCTTCACGCACGACACCTGTTCCAGTACCGGGATGGGCGTGGTCGCTACCGCCTGTGCCTTGTACTCGGGACGAGTGCGTGTACTTTGACTGGTGGACTTATTGACTTTTGGGGGAAGGCCGGCCTTCTCCCCTTCATTTAACCTGGTTTAATTGTTGTTGTTTTTGTTATTGTTTTTGTTATTGCTTAGTCATTGTTATTGTTATTTTTTTAAGTGTTTCCTGTTCAATTTTTTAAAGTAGCCTAGAACTAGGCAGTTTGTTTACGGCGACCTATGCCTTAGTCGGCAGTCGCCAGATAGCCCCTTAATTAAAAAAAAATAAATTTCCTCACACTGACTACATGGCAGGAATACGGGCAGCTCTTCGGACTGCTTGGCAAAGAAGATGGGAGTCAGTCGAAGAGAACTTACAGTTGCGTGATATTGCGCCGCGACTGTTCCCATGGACCTATCCCTCAATTCCGCGGCTGCTTCAGGTTGCTTTCTGTCGTCTCCGAATCGGCCACACTCGTGTGACGCATCGCTATTTGATGGAGCGCTCGCCTGCGCCCTATTGCAACGACTGCGTCGTCCCCCAGACTGTTCGGCACATTCTTGTTGAATGTCCCAGTCTGGTTGATCTTCGGGCACGACACCTGTCCCGGTACCGGGATGGGCGGGTTCGCTACCGCCTGTCCCTTGTACTCGGGATGAGTGCGTGCACATCGAATGGTGGACCTATTGACTTTTTATGGGAGGCCGGCCTTTTCCCTATTATTTAAGCAGGGTTTGTTTTTTTGTGTTCTGTTTTTTGCATTTGTTTTTGTTTTTTTACTTTCCCCCATTTAGGGTGTTTTTTTTCTTTGTTTAATTTTATTTTAAAGTAGCCTAGAACTAGGCCAGTTTTAATACGGCGACTAATGCCCATGTAGGCAGTCGCCAGAGGAGCTCTAATAAAAAAAAGAGCCCGAGGTTATGTCCCTGAGAATAATACGGCCATTACCGTGAGGTTTTTCAGTTCGAGGAGTGCCCCCACTTCTCCTCCGAGCAAGGCCTGGAGGGCATATTCCTTCAATGGAATTGCCGTGGACTCAGGGCCAACTGGGAGGAGCTGCGCAGGCTCGTCTCGTCCCGTTCCCTGTTAGCTATCTTTTTTCAGGAGACCATGCTAGGCGCGTGCCCCCTGCCCACCCTCGCGGGCTATATGGGTCTTGCAACCCCACCATCGCCGGATGGCCGGGGTGGTGGATGCGCGGTTTACACCCGGCATGATGTCTCCGTTCTTCCTTTCTCTTTAGATACCTCCTTTCAGGAAGTGGCTGTGCAGCTGCACCTGAATAGGAGAAATACTATCATTTCTGCGTACATTCCACCGTCAGCTGACTTCAACGCGAGGGACTTCCGCCGCGTCTTAGCACGGTTGCCGAGGCCCTATCTCTTGTTTGGAGATCTAAACGGCAGACATCCTCTCTAAGGAGATTACTCCATAAATCCTAGGGGACAAGTCCTTGCCGATCTTATCGAAGAGCTTGAGATGGGTGTCCTATAAAGGGATGAGTTTACGCATCACTGTCTGAGAACCACTTCATTTGCTTGCCTTGATCTCTTTTTGTGCTCATCGGATGCACAGCCTCATTTTTTTGGCAGGCAGTCGATGACCTTTTTCTAGGGATCACTTTTCCATTCAAATATCATTTTCAGGGTAACTGCCGCCTGAGAGCCCACCTCGGGGGTGCTTGGCGCATGCACGGTGGCCTGCATTTGAGGAAATAACTGAATTCTCTATCTCAGTCGAGGAGTTTAGTTCGGTAAATGAGGCCGTTGCGTTCTTCTCCGGCAACCTCATCGCCGTGGGCCTGACTTCTATTCCTAGGACGTCTGGCCGTTTTGCACGCCAACTACTCCCATAGTGGTCGGCCTAGTGTTAGACGAGGCTCAAACAGAAGCCTACATGCGCTATAAGCGCCGCCCGAATGATTTCACTGTCGCTGAATGTCGTCGAGCTAGGGGTAGGTTCTGGTATGTTTCGAAGCACGCCCGCCGCTCTTTTTGGCGGGCATACGTGTCTTTCCTTAACGGGAAGACCCCTTTAGCTGAGGTGTGGAAGCGAGTCAAAAGGATTCGGGGAAGGTTTTCGCAGGACCCCCCTCCCGTTCTCCATGAGAATGGTACCGCAATCTCGGACTTCGCGTCCGTGGCGGAATCCTTAGAGATGTCGTGATGTCGCGGAAGGCTGCCGGCTGGACTTTACCTCCAGAGGCGGAGAACCCTCCAACGACAAGTTTACTGTGAGTAAGTTGCGCTCTGCTCTTGCTTTGTGCGCGGACACCGCCCATGCTCTGGACGACGTCCCGTATGCCATGCTTTGACACCTGGGTGAACGAGGCATGGCCTTTCTGTTAGATTTGTTCAACAAAATCTGGGTGGAGGGTCTTCTCCCAGACTCCTGGCCAATCCCTACTGTGCTCGCCTTTTGCAAACTGGGGAGGGATGTCTCTACACCTGCCGTTTTTCACCCAATCTCTCTAACTCTTGCGTGTGCAAGTTGATGGAGAAATTGGTAAATGTTAGATTAGCCTTTTTTCTGGATAGCGGAGGCCATCTGTTTTTTTGCACAGTGAGGTTTACGCAAGTTCCACTCCACGTCGGACACTCTGCTCCGACTGTAAAATGCCGTCTGCGAGGCTTTCCTTCGTAGTCAGCACAACTCCACGGTGTTTTTCGATATGGAAAAGGCCTATGATACTGTATGGCGATACTGTATCATGGAGACTCTCCACAGGATGGGGGAGAGGGGACGCCTCTCAATATTTATATCTGAATTTTTGCGAGATCGTCGATTTTGCGTACGGGTGGGGGGGAGCACTCTCCGGCCCAAGGGAGCAGGAAGAGGGTGTCCCGCATGGAAGTGTCCTCAGTGTCACACTCTTTGCCCTGAGCATCAACGGCATCACCTCGGTGCTGCCGGAAGATGTTTTCGCTACGCTCTACATGGATGACCTTTCGATCTCTTTTGGCGCGGCCCAGATGCCAACTCTGGAGCGTCGACTCCAACAGGCATTGAACCGCGTCTCTCGCTATGCCGAAGCGAACAGGTTTTGGTTTCCTTTGGCTAAGACTAAAGAGGTGCACTTCTGCCGCTATCCACAGCTTTACTCCAATCCAGATTTGTTTCTTAATGGTGTGCGCCTGGATGTGATGAGATCGCACCGTTTTCTTGGTCTTGTATTCGACCGACGCCTCACCTGGAAGGCTCATATTCTAGCTCGGGGTGCTGATAGGGCTACTGCCTTACTTTTTTATTGATCCTTTATTCGTTCAAAGCTCAACTACTGATGCGAGTTTTATGCATCCTTAGCCGAGCGTTTATTGCGTTAGGTGGATTCGATCAACCACACCGGCCTTCGCCTTGCGCCTGGTGCCTTCCGCACTTCCCTCATTAAGAGCCTGTTGGTCGATGCTTAGGAGATGCGACTCGCTCTGCGCCGCGTGCAGTGCATCGCTCGCCTGTATGCGCGAGCCCGGCATCTTCCTCAGTCGCCAACAGCTCTCACGGCATCCGCAGCTGATCTCGATGGTGCCTATGCCGCCGAGAGACGCCAGTCATACCCTAAGCCCTTCAAGTCTATGGCCAGGACACTCCTTCGAGAGGTAGATAGATATAGCTCTCAGGCCGGTGGAGTCCCTGGTTTTGCCCAGGACGCCACCCTGGAGGGCACCACATTTGGCTATTTATCGCCACGCCTCTGCTCTTAAAGCTTGTACGGCACTGGGAGTATTGCGTTTGACCTTTTCGGAGCACACATTGTGTCACGCTGGAACCGTGCCAGTGTATACGGATGGCTCCAAGTATCAAGAGGGGGCGGCTTCCACGCCGTATCCCCTCTGTTTGATGTCAGCAGGCTATACGAGGTGCCGTGTGTGTCTTCACGCCCGAGCTGGTAGCAATACACCACTCAGTACGGGAGATTACGCGACGTGCCCGGTTTGGAGACCGGATTGTGTCCATAGCGACTCACCACGCGCCCTGAGTGCTCTCGGGGCATTGGAAACTCCGCATCCCCTGATTCGCGATATCCGAGACGCCACGGTTATCGCGAGCCGGGCAGATGTCGAGATTATCTTCTGCTGGGTTCTTGGACATGTGGGAATTGCGGGAAATGAGAGCGCCGATGAGGGCGTCAAAGAGTGTGCGAGGACTCTGCGCCCGGACCAACGTTTGGCTCTTCCTCACACCGACTACATGGCAGGAATATGGGCATCTCTTCGGACTGCTTGGCAAAGAAGATGGGAGACGGTCGAAGGGAACCTTAAAGTTGCCTGCCATTGTGCCATGACTGTTCCCATGGACCTCTCCCTTAATGCCGCGACGGCTTTACGTCGCTTTCTGTCGTCTCTGAATCGGACACACTCGTGTGACCCATCGCTATTTGATGGAGCGCTTGCCTGTGCCTTATTGTGACGACTGCGTCGTCCCCCAGATTGTTCGGCACATTCTTGTGGGAAGTCCCAGTCTGGGTGATCTTTGCGCACGTTACCTGTCTTAGTACCGGGATGGGCGGGGTCGCTACCGCCTGTCCTTTGTACTCGGGACGAGTGCGTGCACATTGACTGGTGGACTTGTTGACTATTTTGGGGAGGCAGGCCTTTTCCCTTTCATTCAACTAGGTTTAGTTGTTGGTTTTGTTATTGTTTTGTTATTGTTATTGTTTTTTCTTTTTATTGTTGTTTCCTGTACAAATTTTTTGAAGTATGTTACAACTGGGCTGTTTTTTTTACGGCGAATTATGCCTAAGTGGGCAGTCGCCAGATAGCTCATTCAAAAAAAAAATGTTTGGAAAATTTAATTTAATTTCCTTTGGTTAACTCTATTGGTTGTGGATATACTAAAAATTAAATTCTGCATGAATAATATCTACTTTTGCAACTACATATACTACATACCGGGTGACGCCCCCAAAACGGACTGCAACTTTCGATAGGGCTAAATTGTTAATTTTCCTCAAGGATTGTATGAATCTTTGGTTAGAACTAATTTATTGTGTTTAAAAAGATCATATCCAAACTTAAGATTTTTTGGACTTTTATGCTTTATTCTAGAGCCCGTGTTCGAGATGACCTCCATTTAGCTCTGTGCATTTCTTGAGGCGCAGCACAAAGTTGCCCTTGACGTCTTTACAAAGTGACGGACTAATGGCTCTGATCTCCTCCCTAAAGGCTTCCTTGAGTTCCTTATTGGTTTTGGGGTCTCCCTGTGTACACTCAGTCTTTAAGGTAGCTCCAAAGAAAGAAATCTGGGAGGTTCAGGTCTGGGCTGTCAGGTGCCCACTCAAAATCAATCTTGAGACTGATCACACGGCCACCAAAGTTCTCTTTCAGCCAATCTCGGTACAGGTTTGAGGTGTGAGAGCTTGCTCCCCCTTGCTGGAACAAGAACTTTCCCATGAGCCACAGGAACAGGGTCTGCATCTCCCTCTTCAAGGTTTTGAGGAGCTCAACATACCGCTCCTTGGTGACTGTCACTGTCGCGCCAGGTTCCTCGAAGTAAAATGGTCCGATGATGCCTCGGCTGAGAGTGCAGTCCATTCCGTGCAATTAGGGGGGGAGTAGTGTCTTGATGGCTACCTCATTTGGTCTGTAGGTTCTCTAGGAAACATATGCTTTCGAGTTTACCTTTTCTTCAAGATGAAAATGATCTTTATTTGAGGTCCAGAGGAGGTTAAGGAAAGTTGGGGTCTCCTGAAACTTCTCCAGTATCTTGACTGCCATAGCCTTTCTCTGTTCCTTGTCTGAGGCTTTAGGGGTCTGCTTCTTCTGCATTTTGTATGGGTAGGTCTTTAGATACATTACTAGCACGCTCTTGCAAGTCTAACGGTATATACCGAGGGACTGACTTTGCTTGCGCATGGCCAGTTCATTTGTATCTTTCTCGGGGGGCGTCATGGAGGGGGCTTTTTTACATTCGAACTGATTCATGAAAGTGTCTTGCACTTTCTGGAAATAGCCTGTCTTGTATTAATCTTTGGCGCAGTATATTCTTTTCTGGAGCTCCCATTCAGATCTACTTGTGTTCACAGGCGTTGCTTCTTTCAGGTCCTGCAAAGTAATGGTGATTAGTGAATGAATGAAGGAATATGTCACAAAAAGTGTGTGCAGGCTAGTTTTTTTAGTGGTCCCACATTATTAAAGGCAAATTAATCGAATGTGAGTTCAAAATGTTGTACACAAGTGAATCTAAATCAGAAGAGTTGCTCAAATTTTACCTCAATACTGGTAAAAGAAAATGAAAACACAGAATACCAATAGAGAGACGTTGTTTTAAAACTTACAGAAAAATTCAAAATATTGGTTTTGATATTTTAAAGATAACTTCTTTAATTCTTCGTCAATCCTATCCATTTTATCCAAGAGAAAAATAAATAGTGCAGGAATTGTACTAGTAAACAGAAAAATATTCCAAAACACAGGTACCTTCTGATAAAGACATGCAAACCGGGGACATCTCAAGTTTTGAATCAACTTGCATTTTAAATGTAAAGTGGATGGAAAAGAAAGCAGTGTAGATGTTTTCGAATTTTGTATCGGCATTTCTTGTTTCAAAAGTGCAAACTAAGAAAAAATAAACTGCTTATGAAAAAAAGATTGAAAGTAGAGCTTTTATTAAGTACTACAATGCCCATTGGTCGGGTTGATAAAATGGACAAAAAAAGTAACATCAGTTTGTCCAAGGTCAAACGTTAAAAATTAACTCAGAGTATTTTTTGATGTTGTTGCTATTGGAATGAATAATACTTCATCCTTTCCTGCAACTTGAAAGTAACGTCAAATATTGAAAAGGTGGATGCAAAAACCTTAATGAGAATTGGAGGCTGCAGGTTGATTGGAAACTAGTCGAGCAGAAAAAGAGCTCCACCATCGAGTGCTGTAGCTTTTAACTCCAAAATGACAACATAGCAAAATGTGTACTAGAAATAAAATTTATAGTAGAACTAATAATATGTGTGGAATATGGTATCTAGCTTTGTTGCATAAATGATAGAAATTGCTTTGAAAAATATCACTAATATTGACAAGTTTAATGTTATATTTATTATTTCTTTTAAATACCGGTATTCAATAAATATTTTTCTTACATTCTCCCTTTTTTTTATATAAATAATCAAAAATTTAGACAAAACATATATATTTAAATTATATTTATAAATGTTTAATAAATACAATTGCATAATAATTTTATTATACAGCCTAATAATATTATAAGCATCAAAGTGGAAGCATAAATAATTAGCACGAGGTTCAACGGCACAAATATGTGTCATTCAATATTTTCAAAAATTGGTATTTTGGTGGGTAAAAACATTAACTACTACTCATAAGTATCCAATTTATAACATTTCTCCCACCAAAATAATGATGGTTTCATTTTCCCTTAAAGGGTTAATGGTACCCCTGCGTTTTGTACATGTGGGAGGAGGGCATAGATAGAGAGAGGAATTGGGTGGAAAGGACTGGACGTCCAAGATCTGACATAAAACCTGCTGTTCCCAACATTCCTCATGAGTTACTTGTTCAGAGAATGAAAGTTATATTCCCCCCTCTTCTCATCAAACTGGGTGTCAGGAAACAATTCTTTAAAGGATTATCACCTAACGGTGCCTGTTAATAGTAGTTCCATTTAGCATTTTCTGGCCTGTCAATTGAAATAAAGTCAAGTCCGGTATGTTTGATGATCCGCAAATTCTGCCACTCATCAAAGATTAATGCCCATTAGCGCCCACGATCTCGATTTAGGGATTACTTATATTTTTAATTATTTCTTCAATGTAAAATGTTATTACGTTATTTTATATATTGCATTTAGGCCGTTTAATGCATTTTCTCTAATATTAGAGCAATTTTCCGTAATGTTGGTCGGGAAGTTACTAAACATTCTTACTATATTCGAGGTGAGTCTACATCCAATTTAAGCATTATTTCAAGTTATAATTTTTTTTAGATATTTTTCAATTTTTCTTATTTAAATTGATATATGTGGTTTTAAGTTATCTCTCTAATAAGAAGTGAGTTGGAACGTAAATTATCTTTTAGACGTTTATTTACGACAATTTAAATGTCTATCACCAAATGGGGATTGTGTGTATTGAAAGATCATATAAAATTTTGTTATATGGTTAACTAACATATATTTAACTTCCCTATTTTTGCAGTTATTTCTCTTTCTCTCTCGCTAATTTTCACCCATATATATATATATATATATATATATATATATATATATATATATATATATACCCTGTATTTTATTTTTCAGAATATAATGGATCCAACTCTTATATCCGTAAAGGATTTTTATAAAGTAAGTCATGCCCGATAATATCTGGAAGAAAATCCACCTGGGGATGACGTTAGCGTTGGTGATATAGTTGAAAACTCCGATCCAACTTACATTCCGTCAGATGTGATTGGAACCATTGAGATTCACCATGAAAGTATGACAGAAATTCATGCTCCCAAACTTTATATCTCTGAAAATAACACATGGAAAAAAACTAGGCCTTCCTTCACGAAATTAGGCGCACCAACGGATGGAGCTACTACAAGAGCAAATGATATAAAATACATCCTTGTAGGTAAGAACCCAGTAGAAATGTTTGAACTGTTTTATTCTGAAGAACTTTTGTTAGATATTTGCAAACAGTCGGTATTATATGCTACGCAAAAAAAAAAAAAAAAACTGTTTGAGAAATTTTATAGGGATTTGGTTTTTTAATGGTTATCACAGACTGCCAAATGAGCGGCAGTACTGGGCCTTTGATGAAGATATGTCTTCACCAGTTATTAAAAATGTTATGTCCCGTAATAGATTCATTAAAATAAAACGTTATCTGCACTTAGTTGACAACACAGAAGCCAAAAAAATACCTTGAGGACAGAGCATTCAAAGTAAGACCTGTTATGAATTACTTGAATGATCAATTCCAACGTTTTGGCATATTTTTCAAAGAGCTTTCAATTGATGAGCAGATTGTCCGATATTATGGGAGAAACAGTTTAAACCAATTTATTAGAGGTTTGCCAATCAGATTTCGATTCAAACAGTGGGTAGTTTGCTCTGGGACAACTGAGTATTGTTACTGCATGGAATTATATCAAGCAAGAGCTAAAGGTATTTGTGAACAAGGTAGAATCGAGGGTCTAGGAACAACAGTAGTGAAGAAAATGGTAACCTATCTTCTACATCACATTGATCATGAAATTTACATTAACAATGTCGTCACCAGTCATAAACTGCTCACGGAGATTGTAGATATCGGGATTCAAGTTACATGAACGCCTCATGCAAATCATATATGAAAATACCCTCTCACTGTTGACAAAACAATTTAAAAGGATGTAAGGGAATCGTATGATTATAAATTTGATCACAAGAAAGAGGTTTTGTTCGTTAAATGGTATGAGTATGGCAATAGTTTAGTAACAATAGGAACCAATCACCAGGGAATAGATCCGATTGTTTCAACCAAAATATGGTTGGCTGCAATAAAGAAGGAAATAAATTTGCCTCAGCCTCAGGTAATTGCTTCTTACAACAAGTACGTGGTAGGCGTTGATCACCTTGGGTGGTTTATTCAAAAGTAGAGAATTGCAGTGCCATAAAAAATGGTATTTTCCCATTTTATTAACTGCCTTGATATAGCTGCTATAAATACAGGGATTATGTACAATGTATCTAATGAAAGCAAAGTATCATTGCTTGATTTTAAGCGTTCAGTCACAAGAGCCTACTTATAAACTGAATGTTCATCTGCACCAAAGTCTTCAGGAGACCCCAAACTTATTCAAAAGTGTTTCCTACCCTACGATTCTCTCCCATAGGGCACAGTATAAAAAGAACAGATGGCGGAAAACAAAGAAAATGTGCAATGTGTAAAAAGAATGCCAGAAAACAATGCATAAAAGGCAATGTTGGATTACATCTTGGTGAATGTGAAAAACAATGGCACAGAAAGTAGCCACAAAAGTAATCTCTCGTAATTCCTGAATAAAACTTAAATTAAATAATATTATTATTATTTTCCTGTTGCTACTAATCTATAAGTTCTGCAAAATAAAATTCAATTGCTTTTCAAATTTTTCACATTATCATTGAAATTTCACATCCAGTGCTCATGATTCCCGAATGGGGATCAAAACTAAAAAGCTATTATTTCTATATTAACTATATTAGATTTTATTAGATTATATTTTAATTTTATTCATTTACCTTTTTAATAAGATAAAATGAACACATTTACCACAAAAAATCTTTAAAACAAAATTTGGGCGCTAATGGGTTAACATTTCATCAGGACACTGTCAGAACTAGAAAGAGCTTTCCCAGAATTTTCTTGGAAATACACCAGCAAAGAATTATCCTGAAATTGTCTAGAGACTATTGGAGAGCTACCTAATCCTGGGTTGCAATATAAGCAAAAAATTGAATTTTCTGAATAGACATCTTGATAATTTACCAGGAAACTTTGATCATTAATGAGCAGGGAGAAAGGTTCACCCATGATTTGAAGGTCATGAAAGAACCTCATCATGGAAGATGAGATGTAAATATGTTGAATGAGTACTGTGGGAGTATAAAATGGAATTGTCTACATATTGCACACCCCATAAAAAGCGGTAAGCGTAAATATTTTCCATAACTACTTGCGCACAATTTGACTTATAGTAACAATATCCTTTGTTTGAACAAAATTAATTTGTACAAACATTACATTCACACAAAGTTTCATTATTTTCCAGTGTATGTAAACTGTTTAAACATTTTGTACTATGAGCACAAATTCGTTAGTTGCGGTATTTTTATCGTTTTTGATACAAAGCGAGGGTAACTTGTAGCTTAAAATCTAAAGTGATACAGAAAAAGTGGGGTATTTTGGTATTTATTGAGATGCCAAAGGTTAGTTACGAACTAGTTCATCAGTGTCATAGGAAACATTTGTTTTTATATTTATTCAATTACTTTAAAATTTACGCCCTTTTATTTTACTAATTATGAATTTAAGCATTTCTGACGTTGTCTGACAGTGTTTTGTTTAACCTTGCTTTGGTTAATATCGAATATTTTATTAACTTCTAATTGGTTGTTATGTTATATTACATTTAGTTCTTTTAAATTTGAATGCTATTAGCAGGCAATATTTCCCTTACTTTGTGTTAGCTATTTATAATATTTAACTCAGTTACTTATTATAATTTTTTTCCCTCTTAAAACATAAGGTGTGAGATCATTTATTGCAATGGTATTTTTCATTTGTCGATGTCCGATGTTCTTGGCCACTTTCTATAATTTTGAAGGTTTGAAGGTTGACTGTGTGCATATTAAATTCTGTAACGGAAATCGCTTACTTCAGTAATAACTCTAAGATTTCCTTGAGATATATGGACTTTCAAAAGTTCAATTGTATTTTTATTTATTAAATCATCGTACTATATTTTCTTCATTTTCTTCATGCGAAACCCTTTGAAAACCCATGACGCTTCAGATTGCCCAAATGTCCTGAACGAGGATTTTCGGAAAAACCAGAAAGATTGCGAATCCCTCCGCCCCTTATGGATAAAAGCACAAAACAATATGCAAGAGACATCTAGAGGCAACAAGATAATCTACTTCATTGTTATGGATAACCTTTTCCGCGTGTGCTCAGCAGACACTGGGCAAGTATTATATGTGCCCCGCTCCCGCATCACACACAGCCTTCAAACCACCCACAAGAGTCTACTTTCGGGTAATTTTAGCCACACTAAGACGGCATATCGGGTCTTTAAACATTTCTTTTTGCCAAGTGCATCTGACGAAATCTTGCGTTATTGTCGCTCTCAACTTTCCCGCTTGCAAATTCTCCCTAAATCCCTACTTTCAAGGCTGACTGTGGTTACTAGAATACACGTTATATTTCCCGTCATAAGTTCAAACAGGCCGAGTACACATCAGCCTTAAGTGCAACACAATCCGCACTGTTGTTAAGTACTCGAATCCCCCTTCCTTCCTCCCTCGTGCTCCTCTTGAGCAGCTGAATCATTGGCTGGCATATCCACCCGTAATTGTTGTCGGTCGTATGCGGCCAAGTGTGTATACTTTGATTTATCTTTCATGTCCATTATTATATTCTTGATTTATCTTTCATGTCCAGTATTTTATTTTGGTTTGTACAGTAGTAAAGTTTATTTTGTTTTGCCGTTAGATATATTTTTGCCTTATTTCTCGCGTTTCATCATTTAGCAGCTCTTCATGAATAAATCTCTTTTTAACTATTTTGACTGATATTTTGAAAGTTTAAGCTTCAGAAAACTTCCGAGTTAGCTCAGTAGATGTTTGACTGCGATTCTGCAATGAAGCCAGAACTATAGTTGTCTTCTCTTGGTGTTCTAGGACATTTCAATTAATTTTTCTTCATTGATACAAAGCTTTGTTCTCTTGATATCATTTTAGAGTAATTTATAGTGTTATTTACAAAGGTATTGACGCAGAATAGTTATAAATATACGCTAAAACAAGAAATATTGGTTAAAACCTGATTTAGAAAATAAATTAATTTATTAATTTTGCACCATGAAGTAAAATACTAACTAATTCAATTATTAAAAAAGAATTCAAAGATATAGGCAAAATATCAATTATATTCATACATAGTTAGGATTTATATTATTATTCTAAAAAGTTAGATTAGATAAGTTATATATATATATATATATATATATATATATATATATATATATATATATATATATATATATATATCTATATCTATCTATATATATATATATATATATATATATATATATATATATATATATATATGTATATATATATATATATATATCTATATCTATCTATATATATATATATATATATATATATATATATATATATATATATATATATATATATATATATATTGGGCACAAGCTGTACTTATATAATACGTTCTCTTGTTGTTTTGGAGTGAGAGAGTCAGGAAACTCATTCTGTCTTTTATGTAATTTAGTCCTCGTCATATAGTATGCTTCTTTGATACACCTTTTGAGTAAATGAAAACGAACTTTAAAAAACTTACTTCTTTTCCATTCTATTCTATTGAGGTCATTTGTTTAATTAGTTGAGTTTATTTCCTTGATTTCGGAAAAGAATTCGGAAATCTTCAATTTTCATGCAAAGTATGGCCTCTTGTAATTATCAAAAAAATGGCTTTCATTAATATCTGAGAGAACGAGCATGAATATGGATGTAAGCATAGGTATGTGACAAATAAATGGAAAATACAGACAAAAATATCAAAAGAACGACCAGTTCATTATTATAAACATTCAAAAGGTATTAGAAACGAAAAAAGTAGCTTATTTATCACTTTCCGTAAAGTGAAATAAATTTATTATGAATATTATGTTTCATACCAAACCTTGTAGGACAAATTTGTTCTTCATCCTTTTAATTGTAATGTTTCTACTGCCAAACAGTAATTCACATGAAATCAGGAAAAAAAAATTAGTATTCGTGATTGTCGTGGTAAGTCCAGGTGTAGGCCGTTATATGCACACTGGCCTACTGGCTAACCGAAATTAAGGCTTCAACTGGGGATGGCTCTAAGAGTGCTTTAAATGCACACTTGTTAGGCCAAAGAATATTTTCAAAAACGGCTCAGAAATATACTTTAATAGTACTACAGATTACATGCTCATATAGGGCAAGTTAAATGGCAATGCAATTAAATAACGACGCTTCGCGGCTAAGATAATTGACACTATCAATTAAATTTGAACCAAGGGATAATGAATTAAGAAATGATCTTACAATTATGCAAGTTCTAGAACAATAGGGATCCTTGAGGGTCGACGCGGTAAATAGGGGAGGAGCATGACGAAGCGGGGGTTAAATCTCTCTTACCTTGATCTGCGGCGAGTAAGACCATGGAGGCAAGTTCGTCCTTGAACTTGTGGGCGTCTAACGAGACGCTTTTCCCATCCTTAAAATAGGAAGACGTGATAAGAATGGTTGAAGCGCGGGTAAACTATCTCTACGAACAACACTGAGTGACCATTAGCTCTTCCTTGGCTTTTTGACAATCACTCAATTCTTCTTTGGACGAAAATGTACTCGATTCCCTCTCGACTACCGAAGACGTTACGGCTAACATAATGGAGACCGGCTTCAGACACAATCTGCCTGTCAACTTCGAAGTATCCAATATATAATCCGTAATTATCCAGACGGAGAGAGAGATTCATCGCCAACAGACTTCCTTAATTGCCTTGGGTTGCGATAAGGGTCCATAGGCGGAAGTCCATAGGCGAACCTGGAAAGTCAACGGGGCGGGGAATTCCTTTTTTCTCTTCTTATTCTTTCACACTCCTCTCTTTTCAGGAAGATATTTTTTTATAAGTATCCAATATATAATCCGTAATTATCCAGACAGGGAGAGAGATTCATCGCCAACAGACTTCCTTAATTGCCTTGGGTTGCGATAAGGGTGCATAGGCGGAAGTCGCAATGCCCCCTTAATGGTCTTTCCATTGTTCTAATTTTCGCAGTATATAGGGCAGGCGAATATAGAGTGAGAATATTATGTGTCACGTAACTAGGATCAAAGAACATTTTCAACTATCTACATACCTTATATAAAAATGGTAGATTATTTTTCTCTACTGTAGATCTATATAATTATATCTTTAGATTAAATGTATTTTTAAAAATGTCGCCCTTGTCCTAAGAGTATTGAATAAGTGGCTCCTGAAGAAAAATTCAAACGAAGTGAAGTGAAGATGTAAGTATTATGCACCGCAAGACGGAAAGAAAGCATTCGATAAAGCACTGTCGGAGAGCTAGTTAATTTCAGGAACAATGTCCATTATTTATAAAATAAAATACCCCTTTTGATTGCAAGGAGCAATATGGTTGTACAAATATATTATTCTTTTTGTTTTCTAGGAGACTAATACAATATATTTTACCTCTGACGGGAGCTTTTGAGTATGCTTAAACGAGTTTGCTATTATAGAATACCATAGTTTTTGCAGCATCTTCTTCTTTCTCTCACATCACTCTTTAATGTATCTCAGGAAACAGTTAGATGTAACCTTCCAAATACCAGAAGAAAAGATTTATAATAAATGTTGAGGTGAGTAGATATTACTTCCGATAATGTGTGACATTCAAGTAAGATAGATTCAAATAACAAATGGTTTTCTTCGTTGTAGGGATTGATCGAATTTCGTTTATCTTTAAATGAGGACTATAGGATAGTGGTGCTTTCTTCTTCCAGTCCAATCTTAGAGTGAGATAAAATTTTCATTTATATATTATAGACAAAATATTTCATTAAACGTTTGAAAAATAAAACTTTCCCTATCAGTTTTGTAAGGATGGAACTTGATACAGAATTTTGTAATGGATACTAGAAATTTGAGATTCCCAAATGATGGGTTACAATCAGTGCAAAAAACTATTTACACGAAGCATATTTTGCCACACAATGTTGCGTTCATTAACATTCACATCACCCATTCCTTTACCTCTATTTAATTATTCTTACATATTTATAATCATTTGTTTCAACGCGGGCAAATGTTCAAACTTTCATTGCGGAATCATTGAAGGCTTATCAGAAGGAAACAAAGTTTCGTAGTATTTAGCGCGAGAATCAGATTAATAAAGAAATGACTAGGCAGATATAATGTTCCTTGAGGCTTCACTTTTCAAGTAATTCATAATATCAGAGAAAAGGAAAAGAAAAGCCTTACTTTCCTGTTTTTTTCTATATTCAATTATCTTTTCATTTATATATCCATTTGTCACAACAAGAGCGAATGCCCAGGTTATCGTTGCAGAAATTTGGAAAGTTCCTTGAGATAAATCCTTTTGTAGTACTTAGCGCTAGAAACAGATTAATACAGAAATGACTATGTAGATATACTATTAGTTTAACTCTTCAGTCTTCATTTAATTCAAGAAGGGAAAAGAGATGCAAGCCATATCGAGATTTCGCAAAACGGATGCATCATCTTTCTCCTCAGCCTTCTACTTATGGAACTTTAACTGCAGCAACTGATATTTGATGGAGTGATGGTGTCCTCTCTAATCATTCACTCCTGCCTGCTCCTTCCCTCCTGACTCTATGTAAATTAAATACGGTACCAGTTAACCATAGGATTAAGTTACGACATTTACAGATAAAAACTCCTTGCCTCACGTGAACCGCATAAAAAGAAAGGATTGTTCTCATAAGTCTAAGATCAGCTCTCTACTTTAAAAGAATGGCTAATATATATATTTTTTCTTTCCTTTTTAAAATCCGGGGTAAAAATAATTATTGTAATGTTGAACTAAATTGGAAGTTTAGTAACAAGTCAGCATTTAAAAAAATAATAAAAACTGCATTACTTCAGTGAATCCCAAATCGCGGTCTGGTTTTGTTAATTTATGAGGTGAGTTTCAGTACCTTGAAATATGCTATTCGATCAAAGAAGTAAAATGTTGAGAAATATGGGTTAAACGAATGATGTTCTAAATTACCATTTATTTTGTAATATTTGTGTGTAAAAATAATTTGGGAATCTTTTTCAATCCTAGAAATAGGAGTTTTCAAAGAAAAGGGTACAACTATTGTGGCTCGGCACCAAAGTGTCCTAAAATACAAATATATAGTTGTTAATATTATTATTTCAAGGAGCAGTTTCTTTAGAATCATTTCTTACTTAAAATAGACTGGTTACACTAACTTAGAGAAGACTTCTGGAAAAGGAATTGCTTGAAATGAACGGCAAGATCACCTCCTGGTAATCGACCAGCACATGGATCGGGTTTTGCGCAGTGCTAAGCTTGCTTTTGATTACAAAGAGGCGCGTAATAAGCCTCAGCGTGCACACTAAACCAAAGACTTTTGGACAAATGTCTTAACTCTAGAACGACTGTTGAGGCCTCATCTTACCAAAAAGAACCTTAGAAATAGGCGCCACCAGTGCAGGAAATATAAAAACTGGTAAAACTTTCCTTTCATTAGAATGAGAAAAAGGGATGCACTTTCACAAGTCCTGTGTCCTGCCCACGCCGAAGCATCCAGACTCTCACCATATTTGTGGTTGCATCTTATATAAAAACAATGACATGATCTTAACATTAGTACAAAAACGTGCTTCATTAACCCCTTTTCCCAACAGATCAGGACCAAATTGCTAATGATTACTAAATTCTTGAGCATAATGGAACACCTTTTTACAGATACAGAGTAATAACGAAGTTTTTTGGCTGAAAATAACATCGATCTTTTGTGAATTAGGCCTGGAAATTCGCTAAATTTGATCTCAATATAGAATGCTTGGGAGATTATTAACTAGTGGTTGCTAAAGAGAAGCTATCCAATTGTGAGCAATTCCCTGTTCTTATATAACAAAAATGAAACTATATTACTCAAAATATGGAATCCAGCATGGCAAAATGAATTGAAGTATTTCTGAAGAAGTTGGGGAACCATTGTAAATATCGGCTGCACCTATCATTGGACTGTAATTAATTATAAAATGGATCTGTTGTACAAATATGTATATAGCTCACATTCAAGTTATGATACAAACATACTAAAACAAAATGCAACTTTTGATTAGTCCTATCAATTTTTATTTACGAAAAAATGTCATTTTGTGAAAAGCTTTGGCATAACTGTATAATATGAAAAATAGTGAACATATGTGAACATTACACTAATTCACTTGCTCTAAAGTCATATTCCTAAAAATAACATATCCGTATTCATAGAATATAAGAACAGCATAAGAAGCGGACAAAGTAGAATTCCCTAAACTATAGAAATTAAGACGCTAAAATAATGAAAGTTCACCTATTAAACATTTTTCATCAAATGTCTGTGTGCAAAGTAAACTAAGTTTAAACTATTAAACATTGGCATTTATTATGAACTAAATTTTTGCTATAAATAATATGATCGTGGATTACATTTAGGTTATTCTCTGCAGATAACATACCCCGTAAGGGGCGTGGCGATTTGCCATCTTGGCCGCCGTGCTGATGAGACTCAGCACCCCGTCCGGCCCCAGCTTAGCCTCTCTTCCTTCCTGCAAAACACTTCTTTCCTCTCTTTTCACACAACCTCTCCTACAACTTTCTCTGGTCAGCTTCTAATTTCACAGGGTAGATGCTGACCTTCCTTTCAGCCAACCGTCCCGCATCGGGGCTGAGGGGGTGGGGGACAATGTTCCCTAACCCCTGAGCTCCGGTCTGGGGTGGCTGGTTTTTAACTACCTGCTTCATCCCCACCCATACCTTCCTCACATCCCTTTTCCTCTCCTCTTCACAATCTATTAATTTTTACGCCGTGTCCAAGGTGGAGCCGCCATGCTGATAGACTGCCAGGCCACCAGGCGGGAGGGGTGGTCTTAAATGGCGGCGCCTGGCTCTGCCGGGCTTGTAAGCACCTCTCGCAGTGCGGGCTACTGCGAGAGGTGTGCGCGATTGCATCCCGTGTTTAAAAAAGGGTCACCATGCCCAATGATGATAAAAAAACAAACCCAACCCTCAACTTCCCCTGTTCCATCGACGGAGCCGCCCTCAGGCAGCTCCAGCAAAAAAAGGAGGTCCCCCCTCCTGTGCTTGCACAGGGGACCCTCCATATTTCTCTAACCGGAGAGGAGGCTTACTCCTCTCCTTCGCCTACGGGTGCAGGGTACTCCCCCTCACCCCCTTCTCTGGAGGTGCTTTCGGGCACCTCCCTTTTCCCAGCGGCAGTCCCCTCTTTTCTTTCCAAGGGGACTGCCAAGAAAGCCAGCAGGCAGCCCTTAGCCAGCCGCTCCCCATCTAAGCGGCTCGGTAGGGCAAACCCCCTTAGGGGGGAGAGGGAAGCCAGGCCCCTTCGGTCGCTTCCCTCAAAAGACCTGCTGGCAAGAATTTTAAACCTTGCTGGGGTCAAGGCATGTGCCTCCCCAAACAAGACTGGCGACACTGCCAAGGGGACCTGCGATGTCCTGGGAGGGGATGGCCAACTGGAGGCCCCTCCTGTGATAGATATGGTCCTTGAGGAGACCCAGCCTCAGAGGGTAGGGCCTTCCATGGGGGGGAATTCGGGCTCGGCGCCAAGCACCGAACCCGAATCCGCCCCTATGCAAGGTCCTCCTCAAATGGCTGAGGGCTCCGAGGCAGTAAAAGGAGGGGAGGGGTATCCTCCGACAGGTGCCCCCACGTCAACCAGGACCTTCTCCATTTCGGAGAGGGACCTGGCTGAGGCCGGTCCATCTGGCCTGGGGGCTTCTGCCGGCGGAGGTGAAAAGCGGGTTCATTCCCCGCCCTCCTCTCCAAAAAAGAAAAAGACAAAAAAGACTAAAAAGACGAAAAAGACTCGGGGCTCCTCTCCATCCGCGATGGCTGCGGGGACGGATGGGTCTGCTACCACTTTGGTAGGCGACCAAGCCAAGATCGGTACATCCGTCCCTCTACCCCCTCGTGTGCAGAGCCCCTGACCAAGAGTAACACCAAAGGTGCACAGGGCGGAGCCTCGATGACATCGGGGCCCCTCATTCAGAGGTTACCTGGCGTTTTCAAGCCCGCTGGCTTTAAACGCTTCCTCGTTATTCGCTCCACTGATGGCACCATGTTGTCCAAGGGCAACATGTTCCATCAGAGGAGAGGATTAGCTAGTGCAATTGGTAGAGAGCCGAAGGTGACCCGTTTCTCGGACGGGAGCCTTCTGGCGAATGCGGCGAATCCCGCCGAGGCGGCCAAGATAAGTGCTCTTCGGACACTTCATGGCACCCCGGTGAGTGTGACGCCGCACTCTACCATGAACTTTGTGAAAGGAGTAGTTTAAGCGAGGGAACTCGTTGACTACTCCATTAAGGACATCACACTAGAGCTGGCCGACCATGGGGCGGTCAAGGTCGAACGTGTGATGAGAAAACAGGGAGGGGCTTCGAGACCCACCCCTACACTCTTCGTCACGTTCGACTGTGACAAGCTCCCTGAGTCGGTGCGTGCTGGTTGGTACCGCTACCGCGTGAAGGCATTCGTGCCACTGCCGCGGCGGTGCTATTACTGTCACCGCTTCGGCCATACGAATCGCTCATGTAGACGTGTAAAGTCGGGGTCACCCGAAGTATGTGTAAATTGCTCCAAGGTCGCACACTATAAGTCCAAATCGTGTGTGGCCAAGTGTGTCAATTGCGGAGAGCCGCACCCTGCTTCTTCGAAGCAATGTGGTGCATATCTCCTGAAGAAAGAAATCCTGGCCGTTCAGGCCCAGGATCGACTCTCATTCCGCGAGGCTAAGGACTTGGTCGTGGCGCGCCCAGCTCTGCCTGGGACGTCATATGCCTCAGTAGTTCGAAAGGCACCCTCTGCTCCTGACCCATCCAGGCCAACGAGCACTGTTGTTTCCGTGCCAATTCGGAGCCCTTCTGCGGGCTCTACCCAACCCGGGCGCTGCCCTGGTAAAGCTGGTGGCAAAAAGGGTTCATACCCAGCCCCGGCTAAAACCAGGGCTCCCCCCTCTTCCCCCAGCGTGAGCGTTTCCCGTAAGGCGAAACGGCCACGCGCCTCCACCGAGTCGTTAGACTCACAGGAGGTAACACCCCTGAAGATGGTCGCTAGGCCATCTTCAGGGGTTCCTAAAGCTGTCCCCCGAAAGGAGGACAGCAACCAAGGAGCTTCGGCTCCTTCGCCCACGCCCCGAGGTGGAGCGAGTGGCTCGGAGACGGTGGTTCCTCGAAAAGAGGTCCCCCCGCCTCCAAAGCCGCAATGCCCGCCTAAGGTTTCGATGTGGAGGGAGGAAAAGACTCGCATGGCGAGCCCAACTTCCCCGAATAAGTCCTCGAAGGCGACAGCGCCTCCAGCGCTTTGTCCGGCCAACAGCGCTCGGGGTTCTGCCCCCGGGAAGCGTATGGCCATTCCCGTGAGGGTCTTCAATTCGAGGAGGGCCCTCGCGTCTCCTCCGAGCTAGGCCTGGAGGGCATATTCCTTCAATGGAATTGCCGTGGACTCCGGGCCAACTGGGAGGAGCTGCGGAGGCTCGCCTCGTCCCGTTCCCCGTTAGCTATTTTTTTGCAGGGGACCATGCTAGGCGCGTGCCCCCTGCCTGCCCTCCCGGGGTATAAGGGTCTTGCAACCCCACCACCGCGGGATGGCCGGGCTAGGGGATGCGCGGTTTACACCCGGCATGATGTCTCCGTTCTTCCTTTCTCTTTAGATACCTCCTTTCAGGCAGTGGTTGTGCAGCTGCACCTGGATAGGAGGTATACTATCATTTCTGCGTACATTCCAGCGTCAGCCGACTTCGACGCGGGTGACTTCCGCCACGTCGTGGCACGGTTGCCGAGGCCCTATCTCTTGCTTGGAGATCTGAACGGCAGGCATCCTCTCTGGGGAGATTACTCCATAAATCCCAGGGGACAATTCCTTGCCGATCTGATCGAAGAGCTTGAGATGGGCGTCCTAAACGTGGATGAGTTTACGCATCACTGTCCGAGAACCGCTTCATTTTCTTGCCTTGACCTATCTTTGTGCTCTTCGGATGCACAGCCTGATTTTGATTGGGGGGTGGTCGATGACCTCCATGGTAGTGATCACTTTCCCATTCAAATATCATTTTCAGGGCAACTGCCGCCTGAGAGACCACCTAAAGGGTGCTTGGCGCGGGCGCGGTGGCCTGCATTTCAGGAAATGACTGAATTCTCTATCTCAGTCGAGGAGTTTAGGTCGGTAGATGAGGCCGTTGAGTTCTTCTCCGGCAACCTCATCGCCGTGGGCCTGACTACTATTCCTAGGACGTCTGGCCGTTTTGCACGCCGACCACTCCCATGGTGGTCGGCCGAGTGTGAGATGGCCCTCAAACAGAAGCGTTATGCCTACATGCGCTATAAGCGCCGCCCGAACGATTTCACTGTCGCTAAATTTCGTCGGGCTAGGGCAAGGTTCCGGTATATTTCGAAGCACGCCCGCCGCTCTTCTTTGCGGGCATACGTGTCTTCACTTAACGGGAAGACCCCTTTAGCTGAGTTGTGAAAGCGAGTCAAAAGGATTCGGGGCAAGTTCTCGCAGGACCCCCCTCCCGTTCTCCAGGAGAATGGGACCGCAATCTCGGACCCCGCGTCCGTGGCGGAATCCTTAGCGACCGCTTTCTCCGCATTCTCTAGCCGTGATGCTGCTCCGCCAGCATTCAATGCACGTCGTGATGTCGCGGAAGGCCGCCGGCTGGACTTTACCTCCAGAGGCGGAGAACCCTTCAACGACAAGTTTACTGTGAGTCAGTTGCGTTCCGCTCTCGCTTCGTGCGCGGACACCGCCAAGGGTCCGGACGATGTCCCGTACGCCATGCTTTGACACCTGGGTGAGCGAGGCATGGCATTTCTGTTAGATCTGTTCAACAGGATCTGGGTGGAAGGTCTTCTCCCAGACTCCTGGCGAATCGCTACTGTGCTCGCCTTTCGCAAGCCGGGGAGAGATCACTCTACTCCGACCGGTTTACGCCCAATCTCTCTAACCTCTTGCGTGTGCAAGTTAATGGAGAAATTGGTAAATGTTAGATTAGCCTATTTCCTGGACAGCGGAGGCCATCTGTCTTCTGCACAGTGCGGCTTCCGTAAGTTTCACTCCACGTCGGATGCTCTGCTCCGACTGGAAAATGCCGTCTGCGAGGCTTTCCTTTCTAGAAAGCACTACGCCACGGTGTTTTTTGATCTGGAGAAGGCCTATGATACCGCATGGCGATACGGTATCATGGAGACTCTCAACACGATGGGGCCGAGGGGACGCCTCCCAATGTTTATATCTGAATTTTTGCGAGATCTTCGATTCCGCGTACGGGTGGGGGGAGCCCTCTCTGCCCTAAAGGAGCAGGAAGAGGTTGTCCCACAGGGAAGTGTCCTCAGTGTCACACTCTTTGCCCTGAGCATCAACGGCATCACCTCGCTTCTGCCAGAAGATGTTCTTGCTACGCTCTACGTGGACGACCTTTCGATCTCTTTTGGTGCGGCCCAGATGCCAACTCTGGAGCGTCGACTCCAACAGGCATTGAACCGCGTCTCTCGCTATGCCGAAGCGCACAGGTTTCGGTTTTCTTTGGCCAAGACTAAGGTGGTGCACTTTTGCCGCCATCCACGGCTTCACCCCGCCCCAGATTTGTTTCTTAATGGGGTGCACCTGGATGTGGTTGAGACGCACCGTTTCCTTGGTCTTGTATTCGACCGACGTCTCACCTGGGACGCTCATATTCGCAGCCTTAGGGTCTCTTGTACCAGCGCCATGGACATTCTCCGTTCCGTGACGTTCAGCGCTTGGAGCGCTGATAGGGCTACCGCCTTACTTTTTTATCGATCCTTTGTTCGCTCGAAGCTTGACTACGGATGCGAGTTTTATGCATCCCCAGCCGAGCGTTTATTGCGGAAGGTGGATTCAATCCACCACACCGGCCTTCGCCTTGCGACCGGTGCCTTCGGCACTTCCCCCATTGAGAGCCTGTTGGTCGATGCTGGGGAGATGCCACTCACTCTGCGCCGCGTGCAGTGCATCACTCGCCTGTACGCGCGAGCCCAGCGCCTCCCTCAGTCGCCAACAGCTCTCACTGCATCCGCAGCTGATCTCGATGGTGCCTATGCCGCCGAGACACGCCAGTCATACCCTAAGCCCTTTAGGTTTAGGGCCAGGAAAGTCCATTGAGAGCTAGAGATAGTTCTCGGTCCGGTTGCGCCCCTGGTTCTGCCCAGGACGCCACCCTGGAGGGTACCACATTTGGCTATTTGTCACCACGCCTCTGCTCCCAAAGCTTGTACTGCGCCGGGAGTATTGCGTTCGACCTTTTTTGAGCACACATCGTGTCACGCTGGTACCGTGCCAGTGTATACGGATGGCTCCAAGTCCCAAGAGGGGGTCGGCTTCCACGCCGTATCCCCTCTGTTTGAAGTCAGTGGGGCTCTTCCAGGCGCTGCGTCTGTCTTCACGGCCGAGCTGGTGGCAATACACCACTCGGTTCGGGAGATTACGCGACGTGCCCGGTTCGGAGACCGGATTGTGATCTATAGCGACTCACAAAGCGCCCTGAGTGCTCTCGGGGCATTGGAATCTCCGCATCCACTGGTTCGCGATATCCGTGACGCCACGGTTTTGGCGAGCCGGGCAGATGTCGAGATTATCTTCTGCTGGGTTCCTGGACATGTAGGAATTGCGGGGAATGAGCGCGCCGATGAGGGCGCCAAAGAGTCCGCGAGGACTCTGCGACCGGACCAGCGTTTCGCTCTTCCTCACACCGACTACATGGCAGGAATACGGGCAGCTCTTCGGACTGCTTGGCAAAGAAGATGGGAGACGGTCGAAGGGAACTTAAAGTTGCGTGCCATTGCGCCGCGACTGTTCCCATGGACCTATCCCCTAATGCCGCGGCGGCTTCAGGTTGCTTTCTGTCGTCTCCGAATCGGACACACTCGTGTGACGCATCGCTATCTGATGGAGCGCTCGCCTGCGCCCTATTGCAACGACTGTGTCGTCCCCCAGACTGTTCGGCACATTCTTGTCGAATGTCCCAGTCTGGGTGATCTTCGCGCACGCTACCTATCCCAGTACCGGGATGGGCGGGGTCGCTACCGCCTGTCCCTTGTGCTCGGGACAGATTATTGCACACTGACTTGTGGACTTGTTGACTTCTTGGGGCAGGCCGGCCTTCTCCCTATTATTTAAGCAAGGTTTGTTTTTGTTTTTTTGTTTTTTTTTGTTTTTTTGTTTCTTTTCTTTAGTTGCACGCTCCTGCGCCGGGGGGACCTCTCCCCGACGCACCAGCTTGCTTCCTTTCCTCCTTTTGGGGTGTTGTTTTTTTTTCTCTCTTTAATTTTATTTTAAAGTAGCTTAGAACTAGGCCAGTTTTAATACGGCGACTAATGCCCAAGTAGGCAGTCGCCAGATGAGCTCTTAAAAAAAAAAAATAAATAAAAAAAATAAAAAAATGCAGATAACATAGTTTCTTCAAATAGTCTTTGTTACTTTGTTCTTTTTCATCTTTTATTTTATCGACAATTATATGTATTTACTTTGATACTCTTTCTCTCTTAGTTCCTCCACTGACTGCTTCCTGTGTGGTTACACATATTGATTTCTTTTTCTCTTAGAAAAATAATTAGCTCTATGCATTTCACCGCGTTGTAATTGTTTCGTTCGCATCAGAAAAGAGTATTTCACCAATCTTCTTTGCGTGCAGCTACTTTGTTTCCGCAAAAATGGTCCCCTTAAATTACATTTAAAATCAACACAAGAAATTCATTGCTCGATTTGTGCGATCTTCGCAAATTTTATCTTGTGGAAAAGACAATGATTTAAACAAATTATTTCGGATGTTCATAGAAGTGTCTACATGTTTAACCTTTAAATTTCACAAAAATGTCTTTATCTCTAAAAATTCACACAGATTTGCAAATTCAGAAAACAAAATCCAGAATGCGTCCTTGTCATTGTTACTTAAAATGTTTTCATTTACAACTATCCCTCCATTTCTACGCATATTCTCTGACAAAGAATTATATCTGTTCACGCATAGCTAATTTCTAATTTTACTTCTAGCCATAAGCCTTTGCCATCCTGACCCTTCCGTCTTTTCACTCTCTAATATTTTTCTTTCAGATTGGCCACGCCTTTTGGAATGTTCTCTCTAGGCTTGGCATTTGCTTTTTCTAAACGTAATTTTAAAATTGTGTTTTTACAGTGATTAAAATATTATAAAACTTCAAGCAAATTGTATTTTTAAGACTTGTTTTGCTAAATTATGTGCAATTTCTCCTATTACTACGTTCTTCGTACTTTTGGGGAATCCCTACATTTTCCATTTAATGATAAGATTGGGATTTGGTCCTATGTCTGTGTTTTTTACCACTCCGTTCTCACTTCAATCACAAAAGTATTCTTTAAAGCCGTTGAGCTCAAGGGAGATTCCTGAAGACATTTTTGCTTAAAAAGATGACTTGCATAAAGCAGAAAAATACAGAAGATTAAATGCATCCGAAATAGTCCTTTTAGTTGCTAAATTTAAGTTCGATTTAAACTCATTTAATTTTATCTCATTTTAGATCTTGCATCTAAAATTGGTCCAAATTCCTCTTAAATTAGAAACGTATTGCGGGTTTTGAAAGATAATTTTGTTTAATATTTTATCATCTGTTAGTTAATTTTATTAAAATTCATTGCCTCAATTTTTAGTTTCCAGATCTTTCTAGACCTAAGCAAAAGACTGTCATGCATAATATCGAAGTTTGATGACTAAATTAAATTTGTAATTACAATACTTACAAAAGCAAAAATTAAGAAAATACAAAATAATTTCGAGAATTTGTCAAATTGGGCGTAAACCTGCCAAATGTTTATTAACGCAGATAAATGAATAGTGTTCCATATCGGATGCAGAAACAGCAAAGCAAGTTATTTCTTAGATGATATTCACTTCTTGAGCGTAGATAGAAAGATAAAAATAGGGGTAATAATATGCAGCAACTTAAACCCAGGGAAAAATGTCTAAAAGTCCTTAAGAAGTCCAACAAAATAATTGGATTTCTTTGTAGAGCATTCAAGCATAAGTTTAAAGATACAATCCTTGGTCTTTAGCCTTATGCATACTGAATTTAATCCTGCTGCTCGTACTACCAGAAAGATATAGCGAAATTAAAACGATTCCAGCGAAGCTTACTAAAATCATACAAAGTTTAAAGAACCAAACATACGAAGAGAATTAAATATATTTACTTAACTTAGTTTAGATTAAGAGGCTGCTTAATTCAGGAAGTTAAAATTATAATGCAAATACAATATGGATTGCAATAAATATAGCACGACTGAGCGGTCAAATTACACGAAAGAAAACGGTTCCAAAATTCTAGATAAACATTTTAACTTACAAGAATCAAAGAATTTCTTTTTTAACATAAATGTAAACTTAGGAATTGACTCTCTCAGTATTTACATTTTTTGTCATACTCAACATTTTTAAACAAGTTCCATTCTAATTTTATTTTCTATTTTATTCTCCTTATTACCTGGCTGCTACTCCTTTTATTATATTTTCATTAAATGAAAATTCCCCCGCTGTCTACAGCATTTTACCTTCTTTTGACAACTGAAAATTCGATTCATATTTTATGCATAGGCGCGAAAAAAATAACTTGATGGTAATATGTGCTTTTGGGAGGAGAGCTGATTTCATTTCCTGCTATAATAAGGAACTCGTGTACGCTACAGACTTCAATATATTGCTAGCCTGCATCTCACAGTTTTGTAGTATATTGCCTTTCCCTTCCTCTCCTTGATGTAGCACCCTCATCATTTTCCTAAAATAAATATGAGGCATATAATTTGTATTTCCTCGGACACAATTGCGCTGCCTTCCTCCTTTGTTATTCAAGTCTTCTGTCCTAAAGGAAGTATTTTACTCGAGAGGCTATTCCAATGCCATCCTGGTACAGGGATGAGCTTGATTGATGACCTCCGTTTGGCGCTGGCCTGTCTCATTCATAACAGACGCCATGACGTCTACTTTTCCCATAGCACTAATTTAGCGATAATAAAACTAGCTTTAAATACAACTTCCCTCTAATGGCTGTCATCTTAATGCAAAGCTTCTGCAGGTGATTTGATGTTTATTAATGGCATTTTAGAATTAAAAACAAAACATGACCTAACCTCTTACATTAATGAGGATGGATAATTTGGTCTTATTGTATAAATAAAGGTAGAAGTAATTTTAATTGGGTAAGATTTTGTCAGTTAATGCATTCTAACGAAGACCCAATTGGGAAATATATAAAATATTTAATATTAAAAACCTCGTTTGATCTAATGATGATTTGTTTTGATTATTTAAGAAAATAGGTGGAAGACTAACAGCATATTTATGCTAGGAAATTCTAAAATAAAATATTGTGAAAAGCTTAGGAGAAGTGAGTAATGAAAACCTGTTAAAGGTGGAGTTAGCGTCGATTCCGCGTTTATAAATTTTTCTACTAAGAAGTAGAGGATTTTATAGGAATATACATATATTGTTTTGTTTTTTGTGGGATTATATGTGGCCCAATTTTATTATTTTTTAAGAAGCAGCAACTACTGAGGCCATGAATATGTGAGAAGGGATGTAGAGTGAGCCAAGTGCTGAAGTTAGGGAAAGACAAAATTAAGTTCTAGAAAGTTTCACTCTCATTATTTTCCAAATTTTAATCATGAAATCAATGGGATAAATTTGTAACGAGCGTGAGTGTGTCGAGAGGTAAATTCGGAGAAGTGAGAGGAGGGTTAATGGCTAACGTTGTTACAGCTAACTCCGTAAGAAATTGGTATATACTTTTCTCGCATTATAAAAAAATAGAAGACCTTTTAAAAAGATACATAAAAGGTATCTTTATGAATTTTGATTAAATGATCAATTGCACTGTTGTTTACAATCGATTATTTAAGAAATAAATAAATTATCTATTATTTTTCGTTTGAACAACATTTTTACTTTTTATAATGCACGAAATCTAATCGGTGCTTCTTTCCAGAAGCCTTCTCTTTCAGCGACTCTTAAATAGAGTAATTCATTGGGTTGCAGTCATTGCTATATAGAGGACACTTATCTTTTATAATAAATTTGGCTGTAAAATCTTTTAGAAACTCCTATGTAGCTTTACTTTTAAAAATAGAAGTTTTTTATGGTTTCAATAAAATGAACATCAATTTTGCCTTATCATAAACGTGCTGCAGATGTCATCACTACTTTTGAAAATTTTGATGTCTCGTGATAAAAATTATTCACCTGATTATAACATACTAACCACCTAGAGAAACACCCTCAATTGACGGTTTCTTGGAATTTTGACTGGAAAATCTTTGTTATCCGTAAACATTATCTTTTTAACATTTTAAACTTAAAAGTTATACAGTAACGAACGATTTCCACCATTCTATGCCTTATCCTTCGCAATAATTGTTTTGTTTTTAAAGTGGAAAGTCTGTTGAATGATGGAAATTCCGTAATTTCGCACCACATTCAGATTTTTCGTAATAGTCGGTTGCGATAAATGAGTCCCTGGTTCGTCTTCTTTAAAAAGCCTTCATCACTGACATAATTCAGATTTTCGGAACTCTAAATGTTTTAGTCCTATCATTCGCCAGTTTATGTGGTGGTCGTTATTTTATCACAAATCTTCTTTGGAATTTTTTCAAATCTACTTACCATCAAACCTCTTCAAGGGTACAACGTGTTATAATCTTCCACCGTTTATTATTATTATTAAAGTTCCAAGCCACAACCCCAACTGGAAGAGCAAATAGCTATAAGCCCAAGGGCCCCAGCGGGGAAAGAAACCTGGTATGGAAAAAACGAAACAAAGATTAAGAAAAACATAATAAATAAATAGAAAATTAAAAAAAAAAAAAAATAAAAAAAAAAAAAAATAAATGCTATAATGTTAAAAATATTATAATATTATATATGTGTGGATAATGAATAAAATATTAAAGTTATAAGTTTCTGTTAATTAAAAATGTATTAGCACCCACTTTAAATTTCTGAAGTTCCAAGGACTCAACAACAACACTAGGAAGTTCATTCCACAGTTTAGTTGTGTTAGGAATGAAACTTCTTGAAAACTGTGTTGTGTTGAATCTCATAGGCGTAAAGGCCCTACTATTGGCATTTAGTACACCTCTGGTAACTCGTTGAGGGGCATATAAATTGGGCAGATCGTGATGCAGTGGATGATCTGCATTGTTAAAAATTTTATATAAGATGCATAAGGAGCTTATTGCTCGCCTGTGCCACAGATCAACTTTGAGGTCAGGAATTAAAAATTTTATTGCTCTCAAATTTTTATCTAACAAATTAAGATAAGAGTTGGCTGCCGAACTCCAAACAGGGGCGCAATATTCAAAACACGGAAGAATAAAAGCATTAAAACAATTTTTAAGAACAGTCTGCTCTCCAAATACTTTGTAAGATTTCCTCAAAATGCCAATTTTTTGAGCAATAGAGGAGGAAATAGATCGAATGTAATTCTCAAAAGTAAACCTAGAGTCAAGCATAACTCCAAGCAACTTAAAAGAATCACATATGGAGATGGGAATGTTATTTATTAAAAGATCTGGATGGGGAGGATCTAGTGTTCTGGATCTGCTAACAATCATACTCTGGGTTTTCTTTGCATTTAACTTCATGCCCCATGAAGTGCACCAAACATTTATCTTAGCCAGATCTCTATTTAAAGACTCTGCAACCGATGCTCTCAACTCAGGAGATGGGACTGGGGCTATTAGAGTAGCATCATCAGCATAGGCTATAAGTCTATTTTCCAGTCCAAACCACATATCATGGGTATATAATATAAACAGTAGAGGGCCAAGAACACTGCCTTGTGGTACACCAGATAGCACCTCTCTCTCATCACTAAAATTATTGTCAACATAAACCTTTTGATGTCGATTTGTTAAAAATTGTTCAATAATATTTAAAAATACACCACCTACTCCCAACTGCTTCAACTTAAATATCAGGGCCTTATGATTGACACGGTCAAATGCGGCACTGAAATCCAGGCCAACTAAGCGAACTTCTTGACCAGAGTCTAATGATTTTTGGACAATGGTGGAGACTGTGAGAAGTGCATCACAAGTGCTCAGACCCTTACGAAATCCAAACTGTAAAAAGGGAAACAGACGATTAAGCTCGGCAAATGTACTTAAACGTTTAGCTAGTAAACGTTCAAAAATCTTAGATAGAACAGGAGTTATAGAAATGGGCCTATATTCAGTAGGGTTAAAACTACCACTTGCACTTTTACATAGTGGAATGATGTTACCAATTCTCCAACATTCGCAAAAACTACCACTCCTCGCCAGCTTCCGAAGAATAACGGAAAGCTTGGGAGCCAAATACTCTGCAGTTTTCTTAAAGAATAAAGGGAATATACCATTTGGGTCAGTACCACCATAAGCATCCAGATCAAGAAGTAACTGTTTTACTTCACTTGAACGGAAAGCAATCTTGTTTAACCTTGGTTCAGGGAAACAAGTGTCAGGTAGAGTTAGATTCTCATTACTTTGTTTATTATCAAAAACATCAGCCAACAGTGTTGCCTTTTCTTCAGGACTATGGGTAATGGAACCATCAGGTTTAAGAAGGGGTGGCATAGATGAATCATTCCCAAAAAGAGCAGACTTGAGAGTGGTCCAGAATTTGTGGGAATTTGCTGTGCGCTGAAGAGTTCCCTTTGTGGTAGTATTGAATTCAACTTCAGCATTATTATATACCCTCTGAGCTGCTGTTCTGTAGTGCACATAATTATCCCATAGAAAGGCAGATCTACTCCCCTTCCACAGGTTGTAGGCTTCTTGTTTCTGCATATGAGCCCTCTTACAGTCATTATTAAACCAGGCTTTGTCCTTAGTGCGATATCTGAACATACGGAATGGAACATGTCTATCAATAATTGAAACAATTTTATCATTCAAAATACGAACTGCTTCAACCTCCTTATATATTAGTGGCCAGTTGATCCGGGAGATATCATTTAATATATTGCACCAGTCTACTTGAGATTTGATGAATACTTTGCTTGTATGAGCTATATTAGGAATAGATTGCTCAATACAGATAGTTATAGAAATTGCACAGTGGTCAGAAGTTCCCACAGGAGGATCAACAGCACTTGTAACGACTCCAGGGGAATCAGTGAAAACCAAGTCAAGGCAGTTCCCAGATGAATGGGTAGGCTCCCTAATGACTTGCTCACAACCCGACTCACACGCAAAATCATAAGCCCTGATACCATGACAGTCAGTAGGGGAGACAGAAGACAGCCATTGCCTATGATGAGCATTGAGGTCTCCCATAAATACAAAGCAGGCTTTCGGGTCATTTTCCTGTACCTTGGCCATGGCAAGGAGCAGACAATCAAAAATAGTATCATCTAAGTCTGGATTGCGATAGACAGAAAAAAGATAAAAATTATTTTGCTTACCACATACTTTCATAACTTGCATCTCATGGCAAGAACAAGCATAGGAGGTCTTTGAAGCAGAGTAACCATTCCTAATGTAAACTGCCATTCCTCTAGCCCTAGGAATGGCATCACGCCTAAGTAAAATTGGTTTTTTGAAGCCTGGTATAAGTAGTTCAGAGACATGCCTCATATTTGAAACCAGGGTCTCTGAACAGAGTAAAATGTCATGAGACTTGGATGAAGCAGTCAAGTCTTTAATATTGGCATGTAGGCCCCTAATATTAATATAGAGTAGACGACATTTCATCTGACGAGGATGACCAGGTCCAGGGTTGAGCTCAATATCTCCTGATAAAATTAAAATCGATATTAAAAAAATAATATTAGCAACAAGATCTTCAACAAAAATAACAATTTGTACAACAACAACAACAACAATTTGTACAAAATTATTCAATAGCAAAACTTTCATTAACTGAATATTATATGTCGGAAAAAAAACTGGTCAACATGATGGAGCCGACACATCATGCAAGGCAAAATTCCCTTCAGGACGCCACAACAACTGAGGGAGGACAGTAATGATGACTTTGGAATGAAAAAGAATAAAGAAAAGAGAAAAGAAAAGAATAGACCAAGGCAACCTCTTGAAAAGCCATCAGAGCCTCTTTGCTCATCTATTAAGCCTGCCCTACACACCATTTGAGTAAAACAAGAGGAGGAATGAAAAATAGGAAAGTATGCCTAAATGTACCCTTAGGCAGGGATCTCAAACACAAGAGAGTGGAAGACCATGGTACAGAGGCTATGGCACAATCCAATGCATGAGAACACCTTTCTGTCAGGGAGGTCCCTTAGCCTTTGACTGAAGTGTCTATCCACAAGACAGTGGAGGGTTGGATTCAGAGTTATCCCTCTCCTAGGCGGATTGTCAACCAAGACTTCGAGCTCCACCTGCCCGGGTTTGAGTTCGGAGTTGTCCCTCTCCTAGGTGGATTGTCACACAAGACTATGAGCTCCACCTGCCCATACCATAACCCTGGTATAGGGTGGCTACCGAGCGCTACGCCTTGCCAAAGGGCGACTCGTGATTTTGTCCGGGGCTGCTTATTCAGTTTATTCGCAACTAACCTCTATATCTAGAGGCCTTCCCCCGATCCGCAACCTGGGGACCCGATGGATGGGAGTTGTCATCTCCAGCACCGGATCAAGGTTTGATAAGGAAACAGTCTTCGTCTGACAATGGCATTTAGCATACTAAAGAATTAGAAAAAATAGAGATATTAAAGTGTACGATTTAAAACTAAGTTAGTTGATCGGACCCCCGTAAGGGGCGCGGCGATTTGCCATCCTGGCCGCCGTGGTGACGGGATCCAACGCTCCGTCCGGCCCCAGCTTAGCCTCTCTTCCTTCCTTCAGATAGCCCAATTTCTCCCCTACCTCGTCGCTTTTCATACAGCCTCTCCCACAACTTTCTTTGGTCAGCCTCTAATTCCACAAGGTAGAATGCTGACCTTCTTTTCAAGCCAACCACCCCGGATCGGGGCTAAGGGGGGAGGGGATATTGTTCCCTAACCCCTCAGCTCCGGTGCGGGATGGGTTTTTTTTAACAACCTGCTTCATCCCCACCGATACCTTCCTCACATCCCTTTTTCTCTCCTCTTCAAAATCTATCTTTTTTACGCCGTGTTCAAGGTGGAGCCGCCATGCCGAAGGACTGCCAGGCCACCAGGCGGGAGGGGTGGTCCCAAATGGCGGCACATGGCTCTGCCGGGCCTGTAAGCACCTCTTGCAGTGCGGGCTACTGCAAGAGGTGGTGAGCGATTGCGTCCCGTAAAACAAAGAGGGTCACCATGCCCAATGATGAAAAAAAACACATCTCCCGTTAATTCCCCCTAAAACAACGGAGCCGCCCTCGTGCAGCTCCACAGAAAAGATGGGGGTCCCCCCCCCTGTGCTTGCGCAGGGGACCCTCCATACCTCTTTAACCGGAGAGGAGGCTTACTCCTCTCCTACACCTACGGGAGTAGAGGACTCCCCCTCACCCCCTTCTCTGGAGGTGCTTTCGGGCACCTCCCTATCTCCAGCGGCAGTCCCTCCTTTGCTTTCTAAGGGGAATGCCAAGAAAGCCAGCAGGCAGCCCATTGCCGACTGCCCCTCGTGAAAGCGGCTCTGGGGAGCAAACCCCCTTAGGGGGAAGAGGGAAGCCAGGCCCCTTCGGTCGCTTCCCTCAAAAGACCTGCTGGCAAAAATTTCAAACCTTGCCGGGGTCAAGGCCTGTGCCTTGACCCCGGCACAGGACTTATGACGCTGCTAAGGGGACCTGCGATGTCTTGGGAGGGGATGGCCAACTGGAGGCCCATCGTGTGATAGACATAGTCCTTGAGGAAAACCAGCCTCAGACGGTAGGGCCTTCCTTGGGGGGAATCCGGGCTCGGCCCCAAGCACCGAACCCGAATCCGCCCCTATGCAAGGTCCTCATCAAACGGCTGTGGATTTTTAGGCAGTACAAGGAGGGGAGGGATCTCCTCCGGATAATGCCCCTGCGACCACCAGGACCTTCTTCATTTCGGAGAAGGACCTGGCTGAGGCCGGTCCATCTGGCCTGGGGGCTTCTACCAGCGGGGGTGAGAAGCGGGTTCATTCTCCGCACCTCCTACCCAAAAAAGAAAAGGACGAAAAAGACCAAAAAGACGAAGAAGACTCGGGGCTCCTCTCCATCCGCAGGGGATACGGGGACAGGTGGGTCTGCTGCCACTTTGGCAAGCGACCAAGCCAAGATCGGCACATCCGGCCCCTCTGCCCCCTCGGGTACGGAGCTCCTGACGATGATGAAGACCAAAAGTGCACAGGGCGGAGCTTCGATGACATCGGGGCCCCTCATTCAAAGGGTACCTGGCGTTTTCGAGCCCGCTGGCTTCAAACGCTTCCTCGTTATTCGCTCCACTGATGGCACCATGTTGTCCAATGGCAACATAATCCATCAGAGGAGAGGATTAGCTAGTGCAATTGGTAGAGAGCCGAAGGTAACCCGTTTCTCGGACGGGAGCCTTCTGGCAAATGCGGCGAATCCCGCCGAGGCGGCCAAGATAAGTGCTCTTCGGACACTTCATGGCACCCCGGTGAGTGTGACGCCGCACTCTACCATGAACTTTGCAAAAGGAGTAGTTTATGCGAGGGATCTCGTTGACTACTCCATTGAGGACATCACCCTAGAGCTAGCCGACCATGGGGCGGTCAAGGTCGAACGTGTGATGAGAAAACAGGGAGGGGCCTCGAGACCCACCCCAACACTCTTCGTCACGTCCGACTGGGACAAGCTCCCTGAGGCGGTGCGTGCCGGTTGGTACCGCTACCGCGGGAAGGCATTCGTGCCACTGCCGCGGCGGTGCTATTACTGTCCCCGCTTTCGCCATACGAATCGCTCATGTAGACGTGCAAAGTCGGGGTCACCCGAAGTATGTGTAAATTGCTCCAAGGTCGCACACGATAAGTCCAAATCGTGTGTGGACAAGTGTGTCAATTGCGGAGAGCCGCACCCTGCTTCTTCGAAGCAATGTGGTGCATATCTCCTTGAGAAAGAAATCCTGGCCGTTCAGGCACAGGATCGGCTCTCATTCCGCGAGGCAAATGACTTGGTCCTGGCGCGCCCGCTCGGCCTGGGACGTCATATGCCTCAATAGTTAGAAAGGCACCCTCTGCTCCTGGCCCATCCAGGCCAACGAGAACGGTTGTTTCCGCGCTCCCCTGGTAAAGCTGGCGGCAAAAAGGGTTCATACCCTGCCCCGGCTAAAACCAGGGCTCCCCCCTCTTCCCCCAGCGTGCGCGTTTCCCGTAAGGCGAAACGGCCACGCGCCTCCACCGAGTCGATAGACTCACAGGAGGCAACACCCCTGAAGATGGTCGCTAGGCCATCTTTCGGGGTTCCTAAAGCTGTTCCCCGAAAGGAGGACAGCAACAAAGGAGCTTCGGCCCCTTCGCCCACGCCCCGAGGTGAAGCGAGTTTCTCGGCGACGGTGGTTCCTCGAAAAGAGGGCCCCCTGCCTCCAAAGCCGCAACGCCCGCCTAAGGTTTCGATGTGGAGGGAGGAAAAGACTCGCATGGCGAGCCCAACCTCCCCGAATAAGTCCTCGAAGGCGACAGCGCCTTCAGCGCTCTGTCCGGCCAACAGCGCCCAGGGTTCTGCCCCCCAGAAGCGTACGGCCATTCTTGTGAGGGTCTTCGATTCGAGGAGGGCCCCCGCGTCTCCTCCGAGCTAGGCCTGGAGGGCATATTCCTTCAATGGAATTGCCGTGGACTCCGGGCCAACTGGGAGGTTTGTGTAGAATATAACTATTCAAACCTGAGAGAAATATTTTCCCATTAGATCTTTTAGCGATCTTTATTACACATTCAAATAGCCAATTTACCCCACCAAAAGATGTTGGCAAACTCGGAGATGTATATAAGCGTAACATACACGTCAGCGATTAAATTTAAAGTGAATATCTGGTACGTTTACACCCTTAAATAACTATTTAATAAAATATATCTTATTTTAAAATCTTATTTTATTTAACACCTAGGTTAAAATTCATATTTTACTTAGAATTTTACACATGTCCGCAACCTTATTACTTTGTACACATTTACTGATCCTCTAGATCGAACAAGTTGGGCTAATCCTGTCAGCAATACGTTATTTGATATGCAACAGATGAAAATTATCGATGTGTATTTTTAATCCATCCTTATAGTTTTGAGAATGAATATCAGAAGGTTTTTTATATGATCGAAAATTTGCTAAACATATTTGTTAAGGAATCTTGCTCCAATAAAAAAATATTTTTATCTGGGGTGAACTTCATCTTTGTGTTTGCAAGTCTTGATAACGTAGGCTGGTGATACTCCATTCTCTGCAGTCCCATGGTGAGACTGATTGATAGATAGATATTCTATGAAATTTTCTTTACACGTAAAGAACGTACTCGTAAAGATCCCTGAGGCAAACTTTTTCACAAGTTCGATAGTGTTCTCTCTCATGTTGAGAAAACAATGAAAATCATTAAATGATAGCTTTTTTTATATACACAGCTTCAGTGATGGTAGGGGGAAGTTTTCGACATTCATCGAATCCATCGTTGAATCTAAAATAAAAAGCCTCAACCGCATTCTGCAAACAATTCTCCCGAAGAAAACTTTGATGAAACACGTCTCCAAGTTTGAGAAAAATTTTAAATCGTGTAAGAATGAACTCTTCATCCCTTTTCCATTAAATACTGAAATTTATACTTGGAAATGGACTGTTAGGATTTGCCCTCACTACTCACTTTAGTTATTTTGCACTGTAGATCTTCACCATTGAATCTACATAGGGGATATTTTCCTGTTTTAAACTGTGGATTATCCCAAACACCAGCCAAAACTCATCCTAATTAAGGAATATTTTATCCTTATAGCGAGAAATTCCGTATCTATTTTAAAAGATCACTATAACATAACCCTATTTTATTGTAGTAATCTTAAAAAGGCTGAGTATATTAAGTTTATATTCTTGTTGTATAATTTGCTTAACCTGGAATTGACTTAAGGCGTCTTACACGTGAGTATTTGAGTGAATCTCGACATACAGTGAGACAAAGTTCGATATGATAAGGTTTCCTGGACACTGTTTGAATATTCATGTAATGTCTCGTATTAACATCTTAGCTGAATTGCCACTTAACTCTTTAAAAATTTTTAATTGTACCGTCAAAATTTCATTTTCCATCGGGTAAATCCATTAATAATTAAACCACCTTTGTTTTTGCTGTTGGCGATAAAAAGAATTACCCTGTGTGTTTGCGCGAACCACTGAGCTTGATGTATAGGAAGTTAATGTGTAAGTTATATTTTCTAACTCTTTCCCACGTTGCGAATTTTCATGATACATTTAAGGAAACTAGAAGATAACCATTTTACTCTTACTTCCTTCCACAAGGTGGGTAGTAGTCTTTTCCTGCTTCTAGGTAAATCATTGAGTAGGTCGGAAATATTAAATTGTGGAAGTCCTTTACCATCGATGGTAATCCCCCTATTATTTTCTCAATTAAATCCTCTTGGATTATTTAGGGTTTGTGGGTATACCTTTTTCACGAAGACTAGGCTCCAGTGTTCCTAGTACTTCATCTGTATAACCACTTATTTGATTCACAACATTATCGTACTCAATTAAATAGTGTTCCAACGTGTTCTGGTAAAGAATAATATGTCTATCGAGCAAGATGTGTGAACTATTTAGTATAGTAGTCACTATCTCCACATAAAAAAGCCTTTCTTTTGATGATTAAGTGTGAGAGTAGTTCTCTCTCTTTTTCAGAATAAATAATATTTTTTTCATCGGACGAAGTGGGAGAGGATAAATGTTAAAAGAGAGAATATGAGTGGTAGAAACGATCCTCCACGTTGAGTTTTTATGTTTTCTTTAGACTTATATGAAATGGCTTCCGATTTACATACCTATCAAACGTTTGAATCGTGATAACTTTTGTTTCTGCGATGTTGTCTTCTATTAGATTACGACACATTTCACATTCATATTTGACAAAATCTCTATCCATGCTTTCTATTATTAATATTTTAATCTTTTTATAGAGAGTAGGGAATGTATGAAATATATACGCGTATCTTTTCACTCTATGGCACATTCTAAAATATATAGGGTTTCTATTTGGCTTGGAAATATTTTCTTCGGTAAAGTAAATCGTACAACCTTACTGATATTGAAGTCGTAGAGAAAATAACCATAGGATGTGGGACTGCTTTTTATATATCTTTATGAAGCTGTTCCGTTTTCCTGGCATTATTTGCCTAGCAAATATATTTATCTAGAAGATATCTCTCCCCTCGTTAAATAAGACAGGATTGTGACAATTTAAAGAAATATCGCGCATATAAGAATTTTTATAGAATAGATTTTGGGCCACTAGGAATATGGTGATATTCTTATGAAGGGAGGACACTTTGAATATCTCTCATATATTAGCATCTATCTTTTGCATTAGGGCATCTAAAATAAGGAGTGTATGAATTCTTTCATCCAAAGATAACACGTCATGTACACCATCGTAAAACATTACTTCACTTTTAAATTCTTCATAGTATTTCTGACATACAGTGCAACACCACATTTCGATCAACGTGTTGAATAATTATCTCATCTCTATTTCGTTTTTCCATTAGACGTCGTCCCAATGATAGATGAAGTACGTGGGGACACACGTAATTTTGTCAATCTTCCTTCAATAATGCTTTCCTTTTGTATAATGATCCTCTTGCAAAATAAAGCGGATCCCTCGAAACAAGCCAACCTCTTCCTCTTTATCCAACTCCTCATCGAGTAAAGGTGTCGTCGACGAACTTTTGCACATATTTAGCTAATTCTGCTCCAACTAGGATGGCTAATGAAGACGATGATTATGATAAAGATTTTTATCCACAAAGAATATCCAAAGTTCTGAACATTACCTAGATGTCATTACACTGAGCTCCAACGATGAAGATATAGAACTCGGTTTGGAAGGTGAACGTTCAAAAATAGAAGATAAGTCATGTAACAACAGCATTCTTTTTTATGATGGCGAAGTAAATCAACAGGTAAAAACTGCACTCTTAAGAGAAAACATACATAGTAAGCTCCTCATTATTTTATACGGTGTAATCGTAGAGAAACCAGAAAGAACTAGTCTTGGCAGAGTAGTGTCTCACCTTTTACAGAATATATTGAATCTGCAATGGCTTCAGGAGCGTCATTATCGTATCAATATAAGTTTAGAAATCGCCGATGCAAACGGTAATACGATCTATTTGCATATTCCATTCGTTAAACTGCGTGAATTGACACTATTGGATTATATTACGGGATGAGACAGCATTCCAGTCTGCGAAAACATTCGAGTTTGAAACCTTCAATCTCAAAGATTGTATAAATAGGATTCCTACAGCCCATGAAATAATACTATTTAATGTTTGATTTGATTGATATAAAATATATATACTGGACATATAAATTCTGCAGGCTGGGTAATTATTTCTTATATTCTCTCGAATAAAAATAAAGGAGAATGGTCTTTCTAAAATGTTCTGGCTTCTATCAATAATACAAGAATCATTTGTATGAAGATTCTATCACTACAGATCAGTTTTTCTTGATAGAACGCAGTCAAAGATGCAGGATCCTTGTATTCAAACTTACGGGTGATGAATACAAATTCCAATTACTCTATCGACTAATATATCCTGAAAAATATGCCCCAATCCTATTCATTGTTCTTGAAGGTGTAACCTACTATAAAGTCCGAAACAATAAATGATAGGTATATTAAAAAGTAATCCTTTTATGTATGGTACGCGTTTTTCTTTCTTTATGTTCAATAACATAGTACCAGCCCATCTAAAAAATTGTGAAGGAGTACAGTCATTGTCAAGGGCATTGTGATGGAGAAAGAAATCGATGGATTTTATGTGATGAGTGCAATCAATCATTCTAGAATCAATCGTGTTTTAACTACATGGGATTTTTTAATGTCATATTTTACTCACTATTATTATTATTAAAACTATTTTCTGATTTTGAAAATTTCCATATCACTACTTTTTACTCAGTAATTATTACCAATTAGTGCATAGCATCCAGAAAAATAGACGCTAGAAAAATATTCACCAAAAAACAAGTTTGGTAATAATTACTCATTTTTTTGTTTCCGTTTACCCTTAATGCAATTCTCTAACACGTTTTCTATTAATAATGTAAGCAAAATATAATTTTCTTTGAAATAAATCAGTCACTTCAAGATGTCGTGTAATAAGTGTGTTGCCTCCCGATCTGGGTAAGTAAATTACTATTATTCTACATCTAAATTTTTTTTTCAGTAATTTTTTATTTTATATATTTAAATGAAATGTTAATTATCGTGGTTAAGTTATAGATTTATATAGATATTGATAAACATACATTCCACATAGAATAATATTATGGTGTTCAGAAAAACGAACGCTATGTATGCAGACTACATTTTTGTTCACATGCTCCATATTTGTATAATATAAATAACTATTCCCATATATGTAAATAATTGGTTGGATAAAATGGTTTCTATGTATTTTTGTTTATTTTTTATTTAGTTATCTATATTTGATTTCTTGTATTTTGTGTACTGTTGAATTTTTAGTTCTATGCTTTTCAATGATATTTTTTATTATAGGAATTTGAACGCCAACGAAATATTATCATTGCTTGAACACGAGGATAAGGATAACATAGAATCTGCTGACATTATTCTTCATGTTCCTGAACCAGAAGTAAATTGTCTAACTGATGAAGATTCAGATTTGTCTGAACCTTATTGAATACGAAGTGTGATTCTATACCCCATAAACATTACTAAACTAAGGATGAAATCATATCTGGTAGTTAAAGTGAAGGTAAGAAAAAAAGTAAAATAAACTGGGGTAAAAGGTTCCTGCTTTTGATATAAATTCTTCTAAACCATCAACTGAGAGTTTACCTGAGGAGATATTTTCAATCAAATATGATTTAGAACAACTAAAATTCTTTTACAGTGATCATTTTATTGAGGAAATAGTTGAGCAAACAAAGATTTAAGCTCAGCAAATAAATTTCAAGTTAGATTTGAATACTGATCTACTATGAGTAGTATTTGGGGGTTCCTTCTCTCGGCCTATGCAAAATATCCAAATAAAAGACTAATGGTTAGGGAATCTGCTATTACTATCATTTTGTCAGATACTATTCGATTTAACAGATTTGAAATGATATTACATCACATTTATTTCAATGACCACCACAAAATGGATGCAACTGACTGTCTATATAAGATAAGACCATTGATTGTTCACCTAAGCAGTCGATTTTTTGTATTAGGAGTTTTAGAATAACACCTTTCAATTGAGGAATCAATGATCCTATATTTTAGAAGGCATTAGGCTAAACAATGCACAAAGGGGAAGCCAATAAGTTTTGGCTTTAAAAACTGGGCTCTCCCCTTATCTATGGGATATATGTATTCATTTTATATACATGAGAAAACAAAAAAATGAAAATCAGGGTTGTGATTTTAAATGAGAATTTGGAGAAGACGTAGTTGATTGGTTGATTAATAAAACGAATATTCCTAAAAATTCTGGTTACAAGCTATATTTTGATAATTATTTTACATCTTATAAATTATTAAAACATTTATCAAATTCAACATATAAAAATAGGAGAATCCTCAAATTGTCTATAAATATTCCCCTTAAGGTATCTAGAAACATATAAAATTTTAAAACTTCTATCTCTAAAATTGTACTTTATAACTCTAAATTTCTGGTTTTCATTTTCAATTTACGATCCCTTCTGTTCGTTTATAATGACCTTGAACGCATTTCGTTGATTTTGTTATTTTTGAAGGAACGGGGGAAGATCACAGCTTCAATGGGCTCCATCTTCCATCTGTGAATCACGCCTACGGTGAATTCAGTCTGGTTTGTTTCTATCTTCCCCCCGAAGGGGCGCGGCGATTTGACATCCTGGCCGCCGTGCTGACGGGATCCAGCGCTCCGTCCGGCCCCAGCTTAGCCTCTCTTCCTTCCTTCAGATAGCCTGTATATCTCTCCTACCTCGTCGCTTTTCATACAACCTCTCCCACAACTTTCTCTGGTCAGCCTCTGAATTTACAGGGTAGAAGCTGACCTTCTTCTCAGCCAATCGTCCCGAATCGGGGCTGGTTTTTAACTACCTGCTTCATCCCCACCCATACCTTCCTCACATCCCTTTTCCTCTCGTCTTCAAAATCTATCATTTTTACGCCGTGTCTAAGGTGGAGCCACCATGCCGATAGACTGCCAGGCCACCAGGCGGGAGGGGTGGTCCCAAATAGCGGCGCCTGGCTCTGCCAGGCCTGCAAGCACCTCTTGCAGTGCGGGCAACTGTGAGAGGTGGTGAGCTGTTGCGTCCCGTGTAAATAAGAGGGCCACCATGCCCAATGATGATTATAAAAAAAAAACCCAACCCCCAACTTCCCCAAGAACAAAGGAGCCGCCCTCGGGCAGCTCCACCAAAAAAATGGAGGTCCCCCCCCTTGTGCTTGCGCAGGGGACCCTCCATACTTCTTTAACCGGAGAGGAGGTCTACTCCTCTCCTACGCCTACGGGTGTAGGGGACTTCCCCTCACTCCCTTCTCTGGAGGTGCTTTCGGGCACCTCCCTATTTCCAGCGGCAGTCCCTCCTTTACTTTCTAAGGGGACTGCCAAGAAAGCCAGCAGGCAGCCCATTGCCGACCGCCCCTTTTGTAAGCGGCTCGGTAGGGCAAACCCCCTTAAGGGGGAGAGGGAAGCCAGGCCCCTTCTGTCGCTTCCCTCAAAAGACCTGCTGGCAAGGATATTAAACCTTGCCGGGGTTAAGGGTTGTGCCTCCCCACAAATGACTTTTGACGCTGCCAAGGGGACCTGCGATGTCCTGCGAGGGGATGGCCAACTGGAGGCCCCTCCTGTGATAGACATGGTCCTTAAGGAGACCCAGCCTCAGACGGTAGGGCCTTCCATGGGGGGAAATCCATGCTCGGCGCCAAGCACCGAACTTGAGTCCGCCCCTTTTCAAGGTCCCCCTCAAACGGCCGAGGGCTCCGAGGCAATACAAGGAGGGGAGGGATCTCCTCCGACAGGTGCCACAACGACAACCAGGAACTTCTCCATTTCGGAGAGGGACCTAGCTGAGGCCGGCCCATCTGGCATGGGGGCTTCTGCCGGTGGAGGTGAGAAGCGGGTTCATTCCCAGCCCTCCTCTCCAAAAAAGAAAAAGACTAGAAAGACAAAGAATACTCGGGGCTCCACTCCATCCGTGGGGGCTGCGGGAACGGATAGGTCTGCAAGAGCCACTTTGGTAGGCGACCAAGCTAAGATCGGCACATCCAGCCTTTCTACCCCCCCCCGTGTGCGGAGCCCCTGACTAAGACCAAGAGTGCACAGGGCGGAGCCTCGATGACATCGGGGCCCCTCATTCAGAGGTTACCTGGCGTTTTCGAGCCCGCTGGCTTCAAACGCTTCCTCGGTATTAGCTCCACTGATGGCACCATGTTGTCCAAGGGCAATATGATCCATCAGAGGAGATGATTAGCTAGTGCAATTGGTAGAGAGCCAAAGGTGACCCGTTTATCGGACGGGAACCTTCTGGCGAATGCGGCGAATCCCGCCGAGGCGGCCAAGATAAGTGCCCTTCGGACACTTCATGGCACCCGGGTGAGTGTGACGCCGCACTCTACCATGAACTTTGCAAAAGGAGTAGTTTATGCGAGGGAACTCGTTGACTACTCCATTGAGGACATCACCCTAGAGCTGGCCGACCATGGGACGGTAAAGGTCGAAAATGTGATGAGAAAACAGGGAGGGGCCTCGAGACCCACCACTACACTCTTCGTCACGTTCGACTGTGACAAGCTCCCTGAGTCGGTGCGTGCCGGTTGGTACCGCTACCGCGTGAAGGCATTCGTGCCACTTCCACGGCGGTGCTATTACTGTCACTGCTTTGGCCATACGAATCGCTCATGTAGACGTGCAAAGTCGGGGTCACCCGAAGTATGTGTAAATTGCTCCAAGGTCGCACACGATAAGTCCAAATCGTGTGTGGCCAAGTGTGTCAATTGCGGAGAGACGCACCCTGCTTCTTCGAAGCAATGTGGTGCATATCTCCTGGAGAAAGAAATTCTGGCCATTCAGGCCCAGGATAGACTCTCATTCCACGAGGCTAAGGACTTGGTCCTGGCGCGCCCAGCTCTGCCTGGGACGTCATATGCCTCAGTAGCTAGAAAGGCACCCTCTGCTCCTGGCCCATCCAGGCCAACGAGCACGGTTGTTTCCGCGCCCATTCGGAGCCCTTCTGCGAGCTGTACTCAACCCGGGCGCTTCTCTGGTGAAGCTGCCGGCAAAAAGGGTTCATACCCAGCCCCTGATAAAACCAGGGCTCCCCCATCTTCCCCCAGCGTGACCATTTCCCGCAAGGCGAAACGGCCACGCGCCTCCACCGAGTCGTTAGACTTACAGGAGGCAACACCCCTGAAGATGGTCGCTAGGCCATCTTCGGGGGTTCCTAAAGCTGTCCCCTGAAAGGAGGACAGCAACAAAGGAGCTTCGGCTCCTTCGCCCACGCCTCGAGGTGGAGCGAGTGGCTCGGAAACGGTGGTTCCTCGAAAAGAGGGCCCCCCGCCTCCGAAGCCGCAGCGCCCGCCTAAGGTTTTGAGGCGGAGGGAGGAAAAGACTCGCATGGCGAGCCCAACCTCCCCCAATAAGTCCTCGAAGGCAAGAGCGCCTCCAGCGCTTTGTCCGGCCAACAGCGCCCGGGTTTCTGCCCCCGGGAAGCGTACGACCATTCCCGTGAGGGTCTTTAGTTCGAGGAGGGCCCCCGCGTCTCCTCCGAGCTAGGCCTGGAGGGCATATTCCTTCAATGGAATTGCCGTGCACTCCGGGCCAACTGAGAGGAGCTGCGGAGGCTCGTACCGTCCAGATCCCCGTTAGCTATCTTTTTGCAAGAGACCATGCTAGGCGCGTGCCCCCTGCCCGCCCTCCCGGGGTACAAGGGTCTTGCGACCCCACCACCGTGGGATGGCCGGGCTGGGGGATGCGCGGTTTACACCCGACATGATGTCTCCGTTCTTCCTTTCTCTTTAGATACCTCCTTTCAGGCAGTGGCTGTGCAGCTGCACCTGGATAGGAGGTATACTATCATTTCTGCGTACATTCCACCGTCAGCTGACTTCAACGCGGGGGACTTCCGCCGCGTCGTGGCACGGTTGCCAAGGCCCTATCTCTTGCTTGTAGATCTGAACGGCAGGCATCCTCTCTGGGGAGATTACTCCATAAATCCCAGGGGACAAGTACTTGCCGATCTGATCGAAGAGCTTGAGATGGGTGTCCTAAACGTGGATGAGTTTACGCATCACTGTCCGAGAACCGCTTCATTTTCTTGCCTTGACCTATCTTTGTGCTCTTCGGATGCACAGCCTGATTTTGATTGGGGGGTGGTCGATGACCTCCATGGTAGCGATCACTTTTCCATTCAAATATCATTTTCAGGGCAACTGCCGCCTGAGAGACCACCTCGGTTGTGCTTTGCGCGGGCGCGGTGGCCTGCATTTCAGGAAATGACTGAATTCTCTATCTCAGTCGAGGAGTTTAGTTCGGTAAATGAGGCCGTTGCGTTCTTCTCCGGCAACCTCATCGCCGAGGGCCTGACTACTATTCCTAGGACGTCTGGCCGTTTTGCACGCCGACCACTCCCATGGTGGTCAGCCGAGTGTGAGATGGCCCTCAAACAGAAGCGTTATGCCTACATGCGCTATAAGCGCCGCCCGAACGATTTCACTGTCGCTGAATTTCGTCGGGCTAGGGCTAGGTTCCGGTATATTTCGAAGCACGCCCGCCGCTCTTCTTGGCGGGCATACGTGTCTTCACTTAACAAGAAGACCCCTTTACCTGAGGTGTGGAAGCGAGTCAAAAGGATTTGGGGCAAGTTCTCGCAGGACCCCCCTCCCGTTCTCCAGGAGAATGGGACCGCAATCTCGCACCCCGCGTCCGTGGCGGAATACTTCGCGACCGCTCTTTCTGCATTCTCTAGCCGTGATGCTGCTCCGCCAGCATTCAATGCACGTCGTGATGTCGCGGAAGGCCGCCGGCTGGACATTACCTCCAGAGGCGGAGAACCCTTTAACGACAAGTTTACTGTAAGCAAGTTGCGTTCCGCTCTCGCTTCGTGCGCGGACACCGCCTATGGTCCGGACGATGTCCCGTACGCCATGCTTCGACATCTAGGTGAGCGAGGCATGGCCTTTTTGTTAGATTTGTTCAACAGGATCTGGGTGGAAGGTCTTCTTCCTTCTCCTGGTGAATCGCTACTGTGCTTGCCTTTCGCAAACCGGGGAGAGATCACTCTACTCCGACCGGTTTCCGCCCAATCTCTCTAAACTCTTGCGTGTGCAAGTTGATGGAGAAATTGGTAACTGTTAGATTAGCCTTTTTCCTGAACAGCGGAGGCCATCCGTCTTCCGCACAGTGCTGCTTCCGCAAGTTCCACTCCACGTCGGATGCTCTGCTCCGACTGGAAAATGCAAACTGTAAGGCTTTCCTTCGTAGACAGCACTACGCCAGGGTGTTTTTCGATCTGGAGAAGGCCTATGATACCGCATGGCGATACGGTATCATGGAGACTCTCCACACGATTCGGGCGAGGGGACGCCTCCCAATGTTTATATCTGAATTTTTGCGAGATCGTCGATTCCGCGTACGGGTGGGGGGAGCCCTCTCCGGCCCAAAGGAGCAGGAAGAGGGTGTCCAGCAGGGAAGTGTCCTCAGTGTCACACTCTTTGCCCTGAGCATCAACGGCATTACCTCGGTGCTGCCGGAAGATGTTCTCGCTACGCTCTACGTGGACGACCTTTCGATCTCTTTTGGCGCGGCCCAGATGCCAACTCTGGAGCGTCGACTCCAACAGGTATTGAACCGCGTCTCTCGCTAAGCTGAAGCGCACAGGTTTCGGTTTTCTTTGGCAAAGACTAATGTGGTGCACTTCTGCCGCCATCCACGGCTTCACCCCGACCCAGATTTGTTTCTTAATGGGGTGCGCCTGGATGTGGTTGAGTCGCACCGTTTCCTTGGTCTTGTATTCGACCGACGCCTCACCTGGGAGGCTCATATTCGCAGCCTTAGGGTCTCTTGTACCCGCGCCGTGGACATTCTCCGTTCCGTGACGTTCAGCGCTTGCGGCGCTGATAGGGCTACTGCCTTACTTTTTTATCGATCCTTTGTTCGTTTGAAGCTCGACTACGGATGCCAGTTTTATGCATTCGCAGCCGAGCGTTTATTGCGGAAGGTGGATTCGATCCACCACACCGGCCTTCGCCTTGCGACCGGTGCCTTCCGCACTTCCACTATTGAGAGCCTGTTGGTCGATGCTGGGGAGATGCCACTCGCTCTGCGCCGCGTGCAGTGTATCACTCGACTGTACGCACGAGCCCGGCGCCTCCCTCAGTCGCCAACAGCTCTCACTGCATCCGCAGCTGATCTCGATTGTGCCTATGCCGTCGAGAGACGCCAGTCATACCCTAAGCCTTTTGGGTTTAGGGCCAGGAAACTCCTTCGAGAGAAAGATATCGCTCTCGGGCCGGTGGCGCCCTTGATTCTGCCCAGGACGCTACCCTGGAGGGTACCACATTTGGCTATTTGTCGCCACGCCTCTGCTCCTAAAGCTTGTACTGCGCCGGGAGTATTGCGTTCGACCTTTTTGGAGCACACATCGTGTCACGCTGGTACCGTGCCAGTGTATACGGATGGCTCTAAGTCCCAAGAGGGGGTCGGCTTGTGCTCCAAAAATCTGTTCTCAAATGACAAATCGAATTTTTTCTTCTCTTCTTCAGTGATGCGGAAAATGTAGCTACAGACTTTTCCAAAAAATTCGACTTTTTCTTTATCGTTTTCTTATCTTACTGATGACGTTCTAGAAGCTTCTGGGATTGTCGTATAATTCTAGGTTGTAGATCGTACAGTCCAACTTTTCTTGGCTCTTGTAAAGATGCAACGTTTACTTGCTGTTTCAGCAGCTGGAGCAACGAAAGGTCCATTGGACTCTCGTATCCAGCGGCCCGGACGTCTTCATAAACCAAGATAAATTTCTGCTGCAGGTGATACTATCTTGAGTTGGGCGCGTCGGAATCAAGATATTGTGCCTTGTGATCGGGATTATATTTTACCCGGTTGCAATGTTGTCACCATTTGCGTGGCACTAGCCATCTCGGAAATTTCATCCAGGAAAGACATTCTGTAGACCTCCCACTTTGCTGTAGCAAAGAAAAGTTGGGATCTGTAAGCACGATTTCTCACTTGGTGGCTGTTCCTTGGTACATAAACATCGGGAGGTCTGGCCCAATCCTCTCCGTTGCCTCTCCACACATGAGGCGTTCAAGGTTTTTGGCTCAACTTCCTGCTCGGAGGTATCCAGCTATTATTGATCTGGCATTGAGTTCGCCAGCCATAAAGTCTAGGTGAGCATTCTTGAACAGGGTGAACCAGTCGTGGATTGGAAGGTACCTTTTCTTGGTGGCTCGTACCCCGAGCCCACCGCAATCTTCTTCATCTACGATTTACAGTGACGGACAGTAACGACTCGTCAATCTTTCTTCCTCTCACAAACTGTAATCCTGATAGTACCACAATTGCTGTTAAATCTCAGCTCATGACCGTCAGGTTGATTTGTAGGAGGTTTATTGAGAATGTCTTGATGGGATCCTCTTCTCTTATTCCAGTTTCGGAAAGGAGAATATCCAGGTCAATTTCTCTGTAAATGTTGAATAAATGGTGTTTGCGGTAGACCCATCCTGACACGTTATGTGGAAGAATTCCCAGTATGATTCTTACTACCATGTTTATTTCCTGGGCTTGGTGAGAGACTTTTGGCATTTAGGAGGGCTGCTAGGCCTGCCGGAGCTAACCTTCTTCTGCCATTTTTGTGGATACTCTTGCGTCGTTTGTGGTGAGCTATACAGCCCACAGGGCTAGGACTATGTCAGGGGAAGAGTTGTAGTGGAACTTTAGGCATTCCATACAATTTACTTCCATCATCTTATTGAGTTGCGTGCTGAAGGAGGCAGTACCACATAGTTGAAAATATGTGCGTGAAGAATACACGCCAGTAGGTTCATCGAAGTTGAGACCGTAGTTGGAGGACTAATTGTGGCTGAGGCTGGGGTTGGGTCATTGATCGTTATGTTTAGGCGGTGTATGATCGGCTTGAGGATACTCTGTCTGCAGTTTACTTACTCTTCAGGTGTTTCTGTGCACAGCGCATTGCGGGCTAATGTTTCTGTGTATCAACGAGTAGTTTAGGCACTAACTTTCTTGTGTGCTGCGTTAGGTCTCAAATCTTGACCAACGCCCTAAGTTGGTCCACGGATAATTCCTTTAGAACTCTGCATTAATTTAATCTTATGTTCTTTGACCCATAAGTAGATCTGCCTGTTGCGGACCGCCTTTCTTGGAATGGCTATGGTATATGGTTGTGTACTCATGTCCCAGCTCGATGATCTTCTTTAATTCGATGTCCAGTTCACCGAAGCTGACCTTGAAAACCTGAAAATTAGAGAGACGTTCTGCTTTTATCTGGCGAAGCGAGATCCCTAGTTCCGGCGGCTGCTCTTGGGCGCTCTCTGCACTGCCGTTATCTGTGTCTCATCTGAGCAGCCACGGAGTTGTCTTAACCCTAGCCACCTCTTTACCCACGGCCAAGGGCGACCAAGTAAGAATCTGCAATCATTCGCACTCGACTGGTTTTTAACAGCGCAAGGTCGATAAAAAAGATGAATTTATAATCAGTTTATTGTATCTTTAATGTGTCCATTCGAAGGAGCTCTGTGGTGCCCAAATACTTTCCTCATCAATCACTGCAGGTATTAGAAGTATCTCAAATCAGCACGCCCATACTCGCTACTAAAACCGTTGAGCATATAAGTGCACCAGTATTCACCATAGGGGGTATTCCGTGCCTTTGGGTCTACAGCGGCGAAATCCTGGAGCTGCAATGCGGAATATCCGTCACATACAGAAGCGCTCTCGATGTGGGTGGTGAGAGCAATTAAGTGAGCGTAACTACGGTCCCAATGTCTTAGGATTAGTCACTCCACACAATCCCGATGAGATGTAACGAGGTCATGGTTTTGTAGGCCTTTTGTCCTTGCACTTGCCTCCTTTACGGGGTTGTTTATTCCGAAGGGAAGGAGAGAATAAGCTAATTACACAAGATCAGCAGATTTGTCTAAATCGTCTGACAAAAAAAGTGAACGGGAACGACGGCTTATTTTGGCAAAGGACTGAACAGTACTTTGACTATCGTTTTGATTTTTCGCTGCTTCGTCAGTTTCTTCCTGAGTCCAGCCAAGTCTATGGGGAAATCCATAGTTGTGAAGTGGTTATCTTGCATCTTTTTAGGTAAAATGAGGCAAAGGAAAGGGAGGTCTACTTGCTAGGCGACTTTCAGACTTATGTTGAAGGAGCCGGAGTTGGTCTTCATTAATTTTGACATTGCTATGAACGTTACTTCCAATGCTTTCCTAGTCCGTTTGTTTGATGCAAGTGCAACTGTTCATGCTTCTCTTCAGTTGATGCGTCTTCTAATGAGACGGCCATCTTCCTGCCATTAGGAGAACAGAACTACTAGTAGAGGTTTCACATATGATGGCAACAAAATTAGAATAAATTTTCCCGACTCTGCTTTGTACAAGTTTTCCACCGAGAAATTTCCTCAAAATGTCCACGAGTTTATTAAACAACGAGTTTAAATAGGCCTCCGACATAGTACCACAAGGAAGAAGATGATTAAGAACTCCTACAAAGGAACACAAATCCTATGGGACAAATAGCACTAGTGAATTTTGAATCATTTTAATTAATTAAAACCGTTCGACTTACTCGAAACATAAAGTAGAAATGAAACAAAATAGCAAACACAAAATAAAAGTGATAAAAATCTAATGCAAAGTAATATAAAATGAAATGTGAAGTGAATAAATATTGGAATAAAAAGATCAAAAAGTGCTAAGTAAGATCACAGTAATATAATATATCAGAGAAATGCCATAAATAGATGGAGACTCTTTCTTTCATTTACACTAGAAACATGAAATGTTTATAGCCAATGTAAAAGAGAGACCACGTAACTTTGTGTAAATATTCCATTATAGATTAATAAAGGTAGCCATCATCAATCAGATAAATATTCTGATTCCCATGTTTGCCGTTACAAGGGAAGAAACGCGGCCAAAAATCAAATCCCTGAAATTGTCTCAGAAAGAGAAAGCCTCTCGCCAGACAACGTCAGAGATTGCAACCAGCGTATCTTAATGATGATACATATGATTTTATTAAAAAACTCGGCCTATATTATTATATTTTGAAATTTATGGATTCTAACTTTTTAATCATATTTTCCTTCCTCGGAATTTTTTTAGTTTAGTAAATATATACAAGTTATCTAGATCCAAATTGAATTAAATATAATTCTTGAAAATATGAAATTTTATTATCTTTTTATACCCTAAAAGTTTCTCTACTAAGATAAAAATTAGTTTAGGGTAAAAACAAAATATTTATGGACAGAATGGTGCATGACCAAATTATCCAATTAATCAATTGTCCGAGACCCTATTTTATCGGGTTGCAGTGTCCTACACCGAATTTTCCTACGCCATGGATAAGGTGTGATAATCTCCATGGAGAGAAGTATCTTGGGTTTATCATAGATAAATTAAAATTTTATAGCCCAATTTTACGGAGGTAGAAAATAGTGGTTGACGGCGATTTTCTACAAGCTTGTTTTGAATAATTTATTCTAAGTTCACATATCATACAGTTAACGTCCTTCGACACGAAAAAATTAAAGACAAAAAGGAATTTAAATGAAAAAATCAACGAAACAAGAAAAATTGCACCCATTTTTTTTCATTTTGGGATGAGGCAACATCAAATTTGGGGGGTATATCAGAGAAAATTCTGGTATTTTTTGCTATTTTGTAGTTAATTTTAACTGAAAGTTGACTCTTATTTGTTGCAAGATTTCATTCTGACTGACTCCACTAACCTAGTCATGTATAAAATGCAAGTATTCACAAAAGAATCTTATACTTGCGGGATTCATGACGCCAAAGAGTATTGAACATCTTTTATATAAATGAAACGATATTGCAACGTCACAGAGACTCGAAATGACTTTAGAGAAAAAATACAATGGTTTCCTTTTAGAGTCTGAATATTGTGCAGAGGAAAAAAAGAAGATGGTAAAGGATTTTACACGACTAATTAGATAAATAAATTATCGTAAAAGAGTAAGCAGTAAAAAACAAAACAAATAGCGTACTTCTTTTTTTAGGCGATACGATTACTTCATGTGGACATATTTATAAATAAGTACTATTGCATATGAGTTCAGTAAGGAATAGTAGTGCCTTGTGAATGACGAAAAAATTAGGCACTTCCAAGATTCGAACCTGCGACTCAGACGTGCAAGGCTTTATCCACTGAGCTACGAGGGAACAAAATGCAACTTAATCTGAACTCAATTAAGAATTCCGAGGAAAAATATTCCAAATTAGTGACTAGAGGTCTTTTACACGTTTTTCCGTCCAAACTAGGGTATTAGATGACAGTTAATTTCGTAAGTAGCCCCTGCAACACTGAAAACATGGCTTGAGTTTAGTTAAGTATAATAGCGCGCTTCGCAAATGATGAAAACAAGGTCTGCTGACCAAAAAGTTGCGTGCTCTCACTTATTCTATTTATAACCTTACGACTTTCAAAACTTTCAATGATTCAAATACTAACCTTAGGAGGACATTGAAAGTTAGATTAATCGAAAGAGAATGTAAAACAACATAAAGGTTTCAAATTTTGTTAGAATCGGCAGAATAGTTATGACGTTGCAAAAACAAAAGAATTTATGGGCTAATCTTGAGAGGACTTTGACAACATAAGGATTTCAAATTTCGTTAGAATCGACCGAATAGTTACAATGTTATCACAAAAAACACAAAAGCAAAGTGGGGACCAACCCACCGTCATAGTGAGATGTAGAGTCGCACGCGACCAAAGAAGGTCTGCTGACCTCTCTACACGGGCTACATTGTCCTCGTTGGTCACGTGTGACGAGGGTCATCTTCAAGAGACTCACGACCATGGCGAAACTCCCTATTCCAGCGAGCAATGGTTAAATAGGAAGAGGCGGTGTCGTTGTACACTGCAACCTAGATTTCTTTTGCATTCTTACCTTCCTTGGTCAAAAAATTGGATCACTGCGTGGTGCTCAACCTACTACATTGTTTACAAATTTGTGACTGACGATCTGCGATCAGCTACTGCTTCTTAGATAGACAGGGCAGGAGCGTGCGGCTGCAGGTCCTGACTTGTCATAACTTGTCCTAACACCCCCACAAACAGCCACCCTCCCTTCCTCTGTTTTATCCTACTGATTCGCAAACTTATTGACCGCCCCCCAAATATATATATATATATATATATATATATATATATATATATATATATATATATATATATATATATATAAATATATATATATATAAATATATATATAGTCATATGAGTTGCTGCTGACCAGTATAATCTTCAATTTCACGGTGAATATAAGGACACATAGGAGGCTGAGGTATATGTGATTTAATTAAGGAACAACGTTTCGGGTGTATCACCCATCTTCAGGTTCTAAAATCATAAAATAATCTAATACAGTTAAAGAATATTAAAATTAATCAGGTTAAGACCATGTAGGTAAATCAAAAATTAAAAAATAACTCAGGGATTTTTTAGGGAAGAGAATCAAATTATAAATCTAATGTAGCTTCATTTTGGGGAACATTATATGAGAGAAAGGTTAGAGAGTAAATTTTAGTTAGAAAATTATTGATTAGCTTGTCAACCAAAGGTGGGAGGTAACAATTATTTTTAAAATAAGACTTTAGAGTCTGAAATTCATTGTGCATTAGGGAATAATTGGAGGAGATATGGTAACGTCTATATATTAGAGATTTTATTGCACTGATTTACCTAGATGGTCTTAATCTGATTATTTTTAATACTTTAATATTCTTTAACTGTATCAGATTATTTTATGATTTTATAACCTGAAGATAGGTGATACGCCCGAAACATTCGTCCTTAAATAAATCACATGTACCTCAGCCTCCTATTTATCCTTACCTTCACCGTGAAATTATATATATATATATATATATATATATATATATATATATATATATATATATATATATATATATATTTTAATCATATATTTGCTAACTATAACATATTCATAGACTACATCAAATTTACAATCTATATTCTGCAACGTTAAAATTTACCACAATCTATATAATATTTAATTATTATCACTTTGCTAAGCCATTCGTACTATATGTAATTATTCAATCGTGGCATATCAGTTTTAGGCCTGAAAACAAGAAGGGTCAATATTTCAAGGATTAGGTTTTGAGAACAACGCATTTAAATGTTTTAGCGCTTTACTGAAAATCAGCTACTAACAGCTGATGTGTGTTTATTTTTTCAATAAAAATATCAACTTTAATCTATAATTTGACGGCTTTTCACAAACATAATAGCGCTGCTTGACTTCCAAAAATATTTAAAGCAAGTAATATTTTAATAGAGAAACCTGTTTCATTGACTTTAGAACCCATGTTTATGGTATATTACTAAAGAAAAACCTATTTAGTGATAATGAGACTGCAACAATACCACCTGTTCAATAAGTACAGTATCCATATTTTATTTAGAATAAACTTAAAATACAAAGTCATCAAAATACCAACTTATAGCAAAGAGACCCCAGGATCATCATTAATATAATTATCATCATTCTGATGATCTGCTGCCTGTAAGCTCCTGTAGAATTGACCTCTTCCTTCAGAAATGAGTGATAGGAGATCCATCAAGTCCTTTAGCTTATTTGGTGGGAGTTACCTTGGTCCGTCTTTTAGCTGGGGGAGGGTCCAGTTTAATATTCTTCCCTTTCTTTTTCTCCATAAGTCTAAGTGATGTGGTGAGGCATCTTGATTGAAGGATATAAAGCACATGATTTTTCCAGTTTCATCTGGAGAGTATTTCATAACCTTCATCTTCATCCAATTTATTGGCTGTCCCATTGTGTCTTTATGACGATTCACCAGAGGGCCATCATACATATACAAGATCTTTGAGTTCTTGAAGTCAGTTGATTGCATTTCTGTCACCTTTATCTTGTTCTTTCTGTAGATAGCTCTGACTGTAGTGATCCAGTCCCTTGGAACCTCAATAATGTTTCTAGTAGATTTCTTATGTTTTCCAATGGCGCTATGCATGGTGTCAGCTTCCATGTGTGTATGGCCGGGTTCTGAAAAGCAATGCGTGATTTTTATCCCCTTATACCTACGCATATGCATAAGCATGGCTGCAATTAAATGATTTATATTTATATTTCAATAGAGAACCTTGTTTCATTGACTTTAGAACCCATGTTCATGGAATATTACTAAAGAAAAACCTATTTTGTGATAATGAGACTGCAACAATACCACCTGTTCAATAAGTACAGTATCCATATTTTATTTTCAATAAACTTAAAATACAAAGTCATCAAAATAACAATTTATGGCAAAGAGACCCCAGGATCATCGTTACCTTGGTCCGTCTTCTAGCTGGGGGAGGGTCCAGTTTGATGTTCTTCCCTTTCTCTTTCTCCATAAGTTTAAGTGCTGTGGTGAGACATCTTGATTGAAAAATATAAAGCACATGATTTTTCCAGTTTCATCTGGAGAGTATTTCATAACCTTCATCTTCATTCCATTTATTGGCTGTCCCATTGTGTCTTTGTGACGATTCACCAGAGGGCCATCATACATATACAAGATCTTTGAGTTCTTGATATCAGTTGATTGCATTTCTGTCACCTGTATCTTGTTCTTTCTGTAGATAGCTCTGACTGTTGTAATCCAGTCCATTGGGACCTTAATAATATTTATAGTAGATTTCTTATTTTTTCCAATGGCACTAAGTATGGTGTCAGCTTCCATGTATGTATAGCCGGGTTCTGAAAAGCAATGCGTGATTTTTATTTCTTATACCTACGCATATGCATAAGCATGGCTGCAATTAAATGATTTCTATTTTGGCTTCCCTCTCCCCCTTAAGGGGGTTTGCCCTACTGAGCCTCTTTAATGTGGAGCGGTCGGCTATGGGTTGCCTGCTGGTTTTCTTGAAAAGAAAATGGGGTACTGCGGCTGGGAAAAGGGAGGTGCTCGAAAGCACCTCCAGAGAAAGGGGTGAGAGGGAGTCCCCTGCACCCGTAGGCGAAGGAGAGGAGTAAGCCTACTCTCCGGTTAGAGAAATCTGGCGGGTCCCCTGCGCAAGAACAGTGGGGCAACCTCTATTTTTTTCTGTGGAGCTGCCCGAGGGCAGCTCCGTCGATGGAACATGGGAAGTTGAGTGTTGATTATTTATTTGTTCATCCAATTTCTTGACCACCTCTTCTTGCAATTGTTTCATCTCACATCATACAGTGTGCTTTATTTCTCTCCATACTGGTTTCATAAATGGTTAGATTGCACACTGTAAGTTGTCTCTTATAGTAGACCCTTCCTGTCTGCAACATTGGCCATGGAAGGACTTTCTGGAGGTCAAACGATGCAGTGACATTTCCATTATTTTTCATAGCAAACTCTCTATCAGTTTTCTCCTGTTTGTAAGCAGTTTCTGCCAATTCATCTCCAGGAGCAGTAGCTAAGGAAGCCTTAAAAGCGTCACATTTCTCACAAGTATCCTGAAGTGGATGATGAAACGACAGATTAAGTCTTCGTTGAATACTTTTATATAAGTATGTTCCTTTTCTGGGGCAATGTTTTTCTTTTGGCAGTGTTCTTTGTACAAACGATACATCTGAGCTATGGTAAGATCAGGATTTAAATATTTCAGCTCTGAGGTTTCTTTAGTGTAGTCACATTTATAGGCTGGGAATTTACGTATATGATCCTTAATAACATCAAGTGATTCAGAGGATATTTTCTTTTGTTTTCAAAGACTCCCTCGTCCATCTAGTGGCAGAATCCCAGCTCTCGACTATCGCTTCTTTTCTGACACTATTCGAGCTTTCCTAAGTGTAATACCAAAACGTAGTTAGAAACATTGTTTGGTACACCGCTTTTTCAGGTACTGCTTGCTGAAGAAAGTAACTCCCGTAAGGGGCGCGGCGATTTACCATCCTGGCTGCCATGCTGACAGGACTCAGCAGCCCGTCCGACCACAGCTTAACTTCTTCTCCTTCCTTCAGACACCTGTGTTTCCCGCTGTTTCCTCGCTATTCATACAACCTCTCCAACAACTTTCTCTGGTCCGCCTCTAATTTCACAGGGTAGATGCTGACCTTCTTCTCAGCCAACCGTCGCGCATCTAGGCTGAGGGGAGAGGGGACAATGTTCCCTCACCCCTGAGCTCCAGTTTAGGATAGTGTTTTTTAAACAACCTGCTTCATCCCCACCCATACCTTCATCACATCCCCTTGCCTTCTCACTTCCCACTCTAGCAATTTTACGCCGTGCCCAAGGTGGAGCCACCTTGCTGAAAGCCTGCCATGTAACCAGGCGGGAGGGGTGGCCTTAAATGGCGGTACCTGGCTATTCCAGGCCTGTACGCACCCCATGTAGGTCGGGCTACTGCGAGGGATGATGAGCGATTGCTTCTCGTATAAAATATAGGGTCACTATGCCCAATGATGAACAAATAAATAATCAACACTCAACTTCCTATGTTCCATCGACGGAGCCGCCCTCGGGCAGCTCCACAGAAAAAAATAAAGGGTTGCCCCACTGTTCTTGCGCAGGGGACCCGCCAGATTTCTCTAACCGGAGAGTTAGCTTACTCCTCTCCTTCGCCTACGGGTGCAGGGGACTCCCTCTCACCCCTTTCTCTGGAGGTTCTTTCGGGGACCTCCCTTTTTCCAGCCGTAGTACCCCATTTTCTTTCCAAGAAAATCAGCAGGCAGCCCATAGCCGACCGCTCCACATTAAAGTGGCTCAGTAGGGCAAACCCCCTTAAGGAGGAGAGGGAAGCCAAGCCCCTTCGGTCGCTACCCTCAAAAGACCTGCTGGCAAGAATATTAAACCTTGGCAGGGTCAAGGCCTGTGCCTTCCCAGACGTGACTAGAGACAGCTCTGTCAGCGAGACCTATGATTTCCTTGGGAGGAAAGGCCAACTGGAGCCCATCTAAAATAGATATAGTCCTTAAGGGAACCCACCCTCAGACAGTAGGGCCTTGCACGGGCGGAAATCCGGGCTAGGCGCCAAGCAACGTAGCCGAATCTGCCCCTATGCAAGGTCCTCCTCAAACGGCTAGGATTTCCGAGGCAGTACAAGGAGGGGAGAAATCTCTTCCGACGGGTGCTCCTACGACTTCCAGGACCTTCTCCATCTCGGAGAAGGACCTAGCTGAGGCCGGTTCATCTGGCTTGAGGGCTCATGCCGGCAGAGAGGAGAAGCGGGTTCATTCCCCACCCTCCTCTCCTAAAAAGAAAAAGAACAGAAAAAAGACAAAAGACTCGGGGCTCCTCTCCATCCGTGGGGGCTGCGGCGCCGGATAGGTCTGCTGCTTTGGTAAGTGACCAAGCCAAGATCGGCACATCCGGCCCCTCTGATCCCCCGGTGCGTAGCCTCAGAATATAACCAAAACTGCGCAGGGCAGAGCCTCGATAACATCGGGGCCCCTCATTTAGAGGTTACCTGGCGTTTTCGAGCCCGCTGGCTTCAAACGCTTCCTCGTTATTCGCTCCACTGATGGAAGCATGTTGGCCAAGGGCAACATGATCCATCAGAGGAGAGCTTTAGCTAGTGTAAATGGTACAGAGCCAAAGGTGACCCGTTTCTCGGACGGGAGCGTTCTGGCGAATACGGCGAATCCCTCCGAGGCGGCCAAGATAAGTGCTATTCGGACACTTTATAGCACCCTGGTGAGTATGACGCCGCACTGTACCATGAATTTGTGAAAGGACTAGTTTATAAGAGGGAACTCGTTGACTACTTAATATAGGACATAACCTTAGAGTTGGCCGACGATGGGGCGGTCAAGTTCGAATGTGTAATCCGAAAACAGGGAGGAGCCTCGAGACCCACTCCTACACTCTTCCTCACGTTCGACTGTGAAGGGCTCCCAGAATCGGTGCCTGCCGGTTGGTACAGGTACTGCGTGGAGGCATTTGTGCCACTGCCGAGGCGGTGCTATTAGTGTCACCGCTTCGGCCATACGAATCGCTCAAGTAGACTTGCAAAGTCGGAGGCACCCGAAGTATGTGTAAAATGCTCCAAGGCCGCACACGATAAGTCCAAATCGTGTGTGGCCAAGTGTGTCAATTGCGGAGAGCCGCACCCCGCTTCTTCGAACAATGTGGTGCATATCTCCTTGAGAAAGAAATCGTGGTGGTTCAGGCCTAGGATCGACTCTCATTCCGCAAGGCTGAGCACTTGGTCCTGGTGCGCCCGGCTTGCCTGGGACGTCTTATGCCTCAATGGTTAAGAGGACACCCTCTACTCCTGGCCCATCCAGGCCAACGAACACAGTTGTTTCTGCGCCAATTTAGAGCCCTCCTGCGCGTTTTAATCAAACCGGGAGCTCCCCTGGTAAAGCAGGCGGCACAAAGGGTTCACACCAAGCCAGAACTGAAACCAGGGATGCCCGCCTTCCCCCAGCTTGACCATTTATAGTAAGGCAGAACGGCCACGTGCCTACACCGAGTCGTTAGACTTACAGGAGGGAACGCCCCTGAAGTTGGTCTCCAGGCCATCTTCTGTGGTTCCTAAAGCTGTTTCCTGAAAGAAGGACAGCAAGAAAGGAGCTTTGGCTCTCTCGCCCACGCCTAGTGGTGAGCTGAGTGGTTCGGAGATGGTGGATCCTCTAAAAGAGGGCCCCTCGCCTCCGAAGCCGCAACGGTGTCCCGTACGCCATACTTCGACACCTGGGTGAGCGAAGCATGGCCTTTTTCTAAGATTTGTTCAACAGGATCTTGGTGGAGGGTCTCCTCCCAGATTCCCGGGGAATCGATACTGTGCTGGCCTTTCCCAAACCGGGCAGGGATTACTCTACAGCGGCCGGTTTCCGCCCAATCTCTCTAACCTTTTGAGTGTGCAAGTAGATGGAGAAATTGATAAATGTTAGATTAGCCTTTGCCTGGATAGTGGAGACCATCTGTCTTTTGCACAGTGCGGCTTCCGCAAGTTCCACACCACGTCGGATGCTCTGCTTCTACTGGAAAATGCCATCTGCGAGGCTTTCCTTCATAGACAGCACTACGCCATGGTGTTTTTCGATCTAAAGAAGGCCTATGATCCCGCATGGTGATACGGTATCATGGAGACTATCCACACGATGGGGGCTAGGGGACACCTCCCAATCTTTATATCTGAATTTTTGCGAGATTGTCGATTCCGCGTACGAGTGGGGAGCGCCCTCTCCGGCCCGATGGAGCAAGAACAGGGTTTCCAGCAGGGAAGTGTCCTCAGTGTCACACTCTTTGCCCTAAGAATAAACAGCATCAACTCGGTACTGCTGGAAGATGTTCTTGCTACGCTCTACGTGGATGACCTTTTGATCTCTTTTGGCGTGGCACAGATGCCAACTCTGGAGCGTCGAATCCAACAGGCATTGAACCACGTATTTCGCTATGCCGAAGCGCAGAAGTTTTGTTTTTTTTTTGGTCAAAACTCAGGTGGTGCCCTTCTGCCGCCATCCACGGCTGCAACCTGACCCAGATTTGTTTCTCAAAAGGTTAGAGAGATTGGGCGGAAACCGGCCGCTGTAGAGTAATCCCTGCCCGGTTTGGGAAAGGCCAGCACAGTATCGATTCGCCAGGAATCTGGGAGGAGACCCTCCACGACATGGATATTATCCGCTCCGTGATGTTCAGCGCTTGGGGTGCTGATAGGGCTACTGCCTTACTTTTTTATCGATCCTTTGTTCGTTCGAAGCTCTACTGTGAATGCAAATTTTAGGCATCCAAAGCATAGAGTTTATTGCAAAAGGGGGACTCGATCCACTACACTGGCCTTTGCCTTGCAACCGGTGCCTTCCGCACTTCCCACATTGAGAACCTGTTGGTCGATGCTGGGGAGATTCCACTCTCTCTACGCCATGTACAGTGCATAACTCGCCTGTACGCGCGAGCCCGGCGCCTTCCTCAGTCGCCAACACCTCTCACTGCATCTGCAGCTCACTTTGACGGTGCCTATGCCACCGAGAGACGCCATTCATACCCTAAACCCTATTAGTTTAGGGCCAGGAAACTCTTTCAAGAGTTAAGTATAACTCTCGGCTGGTGTCGCCCCTGGTTTTGCCTTGGACGCCACCCTGAGGGTATGACATTTTGCTATTTGTCGCCATGCCTCTGCCCCCAAAGCTTGTACGGTGCCGGGAGTATTGCGTTCGACCTTTTTGGAGCACACCTCGTGTCACGCAGGAAGCGTGCCAGTGTATACGGATGACTCCAAGTCCCAAGAGGGGGTCAGCTTCCACGCCCTATCCCTTCTGTTTTAAGTCAGCGGGGCTCTGCCAGGCGCTGCGTCTGTCTTCACGGCCGAACTGGTGGCAATACATAACTCGGTACGGGAGATTACGCGACGTGCCCGGTTCGGAGACCAGATTGTGATATATAACGACTCACAAAGCGCCCTGAGTGCTCTCAGGGCATTGGAATCTCTGCATCCCCTGTTTCTCGATATCCGTCACGCCACGGTTTTTGCCGAGCCAGTGGATGTCGAAATTATCTTCTGTTGGGTTCCTCGACGTGTAGAAATTGCCGGGAATGAGCGCACCGATGAGGGCGCCAAAGAGTCCGTGACGACTCTGCGATCGGACTAGTGTTTCGCTCTTCCTCACACCAACTACCTGGCAGGAATACGTGCAGCTCTTCTGGCTGCTTGACAAAGAAGATATGAGACGGTCAAAGGGAACTTAAAGTTGCGTGCCATTGCGCCGCCACTGTTTCCTTGGACCTACCCCCAATGCAACAAATGTTTCAGGTTGCTTTCTCTCGTCTCAGAATTGGGCACACTTGCGGGGTGCACTGCCATTTGATGGAGCACTTGCCAGCGCCCTACTGTGAAGACTGCGCTGTCCCTTCAGACTGTTCAGCGCATTCTTGTTGAATGTGCGAGTCTGGGCGATCTTCGCGCACGTTACCTGTCCCGGACCGGGATGGGCGGGGTCGCTACCACCTGTCCCTGGTACTCGAGACGAGTGCGTGCTCATTGAATGGTGGACTGAGACTTTTGTGGGGAGGCCTGTCCTTTTTTCTTTTATTTAACTAGGTTTTGTTGTTTTTTGGTTTAGGGGGGGGGGGGTTATTGTTGTTTTCTTTGTAAGTCGCAAGCTCCTGCGCCGGAGGGAGTGGGACCTTTCCCCGACGCTGGAGCTTGCTTCCTAAATGTTGTCATCTTCACTTTTTATCGTTGTTTTGTTTTCATATTTTTATTTTAAAGAAGCCTAGAGCTAGGCTGTTTGATTGCGGCGAATTATGCCCAAGTCGGCAGTCGCCAGATAGCACCTTAAAAAAAAAATGTAGAAAGTAACGCCTTGTAAATTTTCTTCTGCTGGCTCTCTCATCCATTTGCTGTAGCCTCTGTGTTTTCTTACCTTCTTCTTGAATCGAACCACATTGGGCTTGATTTTGTGCTTCTGGTGTTGCGTTTCAATATTCCTTGTATATCTTTCTTCGTTCCCTTTCTGTAAACTTCTCCCTGCACCTTTTGCGACACCTTCTCTACAATGGCTTCTCATAGGCTGCCCTGCAACATATTTTTCCGTAGGGGAAATATACGCTTCCCCTCTCGCCTTCTTGTTTTTACGAACATTTCTCTCTCCATAGTGAGGGCTGTGTTGTACATTTTCTACTCAGACGTGTGCCTGCTGCACTCATCACATACTGCAAGACAAAATGGAAAAATATCAGTATTATACTACAATAAATCAGGTTTTAAATTCTAATAAGTAAAGAATGAAATTCCTTTTGCAGGTTATTATTAGACAAAAAATCCAGTTTTGTTGCTTATCATGCATACTACTTGCAACCTCATTACTTTATTAGGTTTTACATGAAAGGGATTCCTCCTTTTCATCAGATTCCCTTGAGGATGGTTTGTAGTCCTTTACATCATCTTGTTGGCTTAAGGCTTCATTCGCTGTCATCACTATTTACTTTGGCAATATAATACTAATAATAATATAAATGATTAGCTTAATACATCTAGGCAAGCACACACACACACGCACACACACACACACTATAATACTAATAATAATACTACACCAAAAATAATAATGTATTTTTATAAACAGAAATGGTTTCGTAAATATTAAAGGGTTTTGTGCACATAGATTGTAAAGAAAAATTATTAATAGTTCACCAACCTGTCGTGGCTGTCTAATGAAGTAAATGTTGGAAAAATCCAACGAAACAGGAAATCCAGCTCCTAAGATGCCTTCGAGGAAACTGGAGGCAGGAGCCAGGAACTCCCAGGGAGCTGTAGTTGGCATGCGTAAACAGGTTGTAGCTTGCAGAGCATAGTCGTAAGAGGTACTAGGCACGTGGTGGTTGCTGTGTTCATACATGTTACAGCTTGCAGCGCACTGCTGTGATTATACCTCAGCGCATTTTCATGATGAATGTTACTACTAGTATCACTTACTAATGCTATAGATCATAAGATGAACAACAAACTCATCATAAAATTTGCTGAAATAAACCACATACTTTTATGTGTCCTGTCAACAGTCCACCATGCAAGAAAGGCCATTGTTGACATTGGACTTTCACTGAAACTTATTATCTCGAAAGTTGCGTAATTCAAGAGGGCCAATCAAGACAGTGGCCATTCTAGCACAAAGATTTCTGACTGATCATTGACTTTGGCTCAGAACAGACTGCTGGTGTGGCCTTCCTATCGTGCCACCGACTTTGGCCGTTATAGCACTGATAGAAACGTGTAATTTCAGTTCCTTGGTAGGCTTATCTCAAAAGGGCCATTTCTAGACATTGGCCCTTCCTGTTCTCGGGCCTAGAATTAATGCGTAAATCGAAAATTATGTATTCATTTATTCATTCAATCAAATTAATTAATTCATTTATAATCATTCATAATTCATTTACTCCAACTGTGTGTTTCCATTTTCCTTCTTACTCTTTGTTACCATGATGTTCTTTCATTAATAAGTTTTAAAAATAAACTTTGTTAAAATTACAGTCAGATTTTTGAAACTACCCTGTTACTTTAGTTACGCCCTTACCTCATTTCCTCTGTTCTAACGTATTCTCACCTATTCCTTCATTTAAAGCAAGGTTAATGACTGCTATCTAGGCTAGCTTAGTAATTAACCAAACCCCATTTTATGGTTTAGTTGGTGCCCCCAGACCCGCTTCAATTAATTATTATATAGTTTGACGTCTAGTTACGAGAAATTATATGATTCTTCTCACGTGTTGTTTATGCCCGCGTAGGCTTAAACTCAACCGGCTTAACTCTCATTCATTCTGGGTGCACGGCGAACGCCCCGCCGTCTTTTTTATCACTCGCTTCAAATATTTATCTAACGAACGCACGTTTTCTTTGAACTTCGCTCAAACTTGAAAATAACGTTTCTTTTTATTTTCAGCCAAACTCCCTCTATTATTCAACCTTCTCAAATATTATTTTAATGAGCAGAATAGTTTCATTAGCACACATCTCCTAATAAACATAACAAATAATACAGTTGTGCCACCACAACTTTTGCCTCAATTACAACCATGCATGCAAACCAAATCTTCTTGACCCTCCCCACAAAGTGTACTTCAGCCACGGCGATCAGCCATCCAGCTGTGTTCAACCAGGATGTCAGCACCCGAGGCACCAACCACCCTTCGATTATTCTTTCCACTTTTGATACAACCAACTCAATCGCGTGGTTAGAATTATGCGAAGTACTCATGGCACATGAAGCCATAGGCGATCAAGAGCGCATAATCTACATTTCCCAAAAAGTCCCAAAAAGTATATTTACTTTGTTCCCGGTGATTTTGCTTGAAAAGGGGATAAGGGCTGCGTGGGGAGAATTAAAGCAGGCTTTTAAGCTCAAAGACTTAAGGGAACTTTTAAATACGCAGCAAATGGAGCCTAGACGTCCCACGCGGTTCCTTGAACATCTTAAGGAATTGATTATGGCGAAAGGCGCTCAGTCTGAGCTTTTCGACTCCCTTCTGACATAAACTTTCAGGCGTGAGATCCCTGGCCACATTAGGCCACTCATTATGATTGTTGAGCATACCAACGAAGACCAGATTGCACAAGCAGCCGAGATTATATACCTCAACTCGTGTGTTAGCTGGGGGACTTTTCCACAAAATACGATTCCTCTTTCTAATCTAACTATTTTGCAGGTTCGGTTACCAACGGAGTCTTCCAACAATAAACCGGACCCGTGTAACGCCTCTTTTCCTTCATCACCGGATTTAGCTGCGACGTTGGACAGAATACAGAAAGAATTACAAAAGCTCAAACTACAATGTAGGAACGCGCAGGTGCACAGTCACAAAGGTGGAAGGAGCGACAGACACAATTCGTCCTCTCGAAGGCGAAACCAACGAAGGCATTCCAGCAGCATTCCTTTAATCATTCTACTTCCGCCTACCTTTCCGCACCTGAATCTTCTCACTCTCAACCAAAGAGTCTATACTGGTACCATGAGAAATATGGTAGCAACGCTGTACATTGTACGCAGCCTTGCCATTATAACCACTCATCCTATTCTTTCTCTAAATATAATGCTATAAACAATATGGTTATTCTCATTTTAATGTTACTTTCTTCTAACCAAATAATTGTTGCTGGTACTACAACAAATATGGTGCGCAAGCCGTAAAATACTTATAGCCCTGCTCATATTTACAACCACTACCTCTTTTATCTAACGGTAATCCACCAATTTCATCTCCTTAACAATCAATTGACACTTGCCAATTTAATGCTTAAATTCACTCCCACCCTTCGCATTCTCATTCTAATAATTAAAATTCTCCATCTAATTTAAACTAAAAAGGCAAGTGATCAATGAGTCTATCTTTTTTGCCGTTCCTTCACTTCCTCAGATTTATCCACCATTTCATATTTAGTTGACACTGATGCTTAATATCTTGTTAATCCAGCCTCTCTGGACGATAAAGCATGTTCCTCGTTTGATCTTGTCCTTAAAGCCGCTAATTCCTCAGATATTAGGAACTATGGAAGGCGTATCCTTCAGTTAGAACTCAGCCTCCGTAGAGTTTTTTTTCTCTCTCTGCCCACGACCTTTTGGTCGATTCTTGTAACAGCAAGCTTGTCAATCACACTACTTCGCCCACAGTTCCTGGTAAATTTGCCCTTCGCACAGTTATCTCCTCTCTGTCCGGTTTCCTTCAATCAATCTTCCATTTTAAGGCTTCTACAGAAATTTACTGGACTTAGTATACCATCCTCAAAGAAAAGGCCGATTAAACTCAGTGTTCTTTACCAGGTAAGGCGACTGGGCAGCCTGTATTCTCCCGCCCGCGTCGACTATCCCTAGATAAACTCGCCTTAATAGAGCAAGAGTTCACTTTTATGGTGAAGGCTGGAATAGATAGCCCCTCTACTTCTCCTTGGGCCTCTTCGCTTTATATAGTACCCAAATCCTTTCCGGGCGAGTACAGAGCTGTAGGTGATTACAGGCTTTTAAATGCCTGTACTATCCTTGATAGCTATCCTCTACTCTATCTGTCTGACTTCAACTCTGCTCTTTTCGGTCGTTCAATCTTTTCTCGACTTGATCTGGTTCGTGCCTTCAAGCAGATCCCTATTCACCCAGATGACATGCCAAAGACGGCTATCACCACGCCATTTGGTTCCTTCGTCATACACTGAATGGCTTATGGTCTTCGTAACAGTGGTCATACATTCCAACGATTTATGGATCAGGTAATAGGAGGTCTCTTTTTCGTCTTTTATTATAAAGACGAACTTCTGATTGCAGTTTCGTCTCTAGATGAACATCTATCTCACTTTAGTCAGGTTTTACTCACCTTGAAGAGTATGGTATCGTCCTTAACGATTTTAAGGGGCTCCTTTTTGTTGCACAACTCTCATTTCTTGGACATCATGTTCCTCCTGACGGAATTCGTCCTCAAGAGGAAAAGTTGCTGTTATTCAAGAATTCCCCAGACCATCTTCGTTCAAGCAACTGCGTTGTCTATGTGGTATGGTTAACTTTTACCAAAAATTTATCCCTGACGTTTCTAAAATTATGCAACCACTCTACACTCTCCTCTCAACCACTAAAAAGAACTTTCCTATGTCATGGTCTTCAGAAGCGTGCGAATTTTTTTCTCGCACCAAAGAAGCTATGGCTTCTGCATTTCACTGGCTCATCCTTGCCCAGGGGCACGTATAAGCGTTTCCTTGGATATGTTAGCCACCCATGTAGGGGCAACCTTGCAACAATGGGTTGGTAACTTACGGCAACCTCTCTCATTCTTATAAAATCTTTAACTCCTTTACAAAAGAGATTGAGCACTTTTTCACGAGTGCTGCTCGAGATATATCACTCCCTTCTCCACTTCCGACAATACTTGCACGTAAATTTACTGTTTTAACGGACCACAAACCAATGGTTAGTGCACTATCTGCTCATGGCCTTGCTTCCGCCACTCTGCAGCCTATGCTCTGCATCTATATGTACTTCATTTTGAAATTTACAAGCGACATTCAATACGTTTCGGGCTCACGAAACGTAGTACCTGACACGCTTTCTCGCATTTTTCAATTTAAGCACGCAACTATCTCACACTGCACCCATCAATAATGCGACAATAGCGTTGGCACAGAATAGGATGAAGACACACAAAGGCTGCGTCCCTTTTCTCAACTTGTTTTTCGCGAAGTCGAATTACCAGACAGTCCTTCCAGGTGCATTCAGGTCGAGTATTCATTGCTTGACTGTCCTCGTCCTCTCATTCCTCTGATTTACCGTCGGCACATTTTTGACCAAGTTCACGGTCTCTCTCATCGTGCCGCCAATGCTACACGCAAGCTCATTTTTAAACGCTTAATTTGGCCAGGTATGAATGCCAATATGGCCAAATGGACTCGCTCATGCTTGCCTTGCTAGTGCGCAAAAGTCCCTCGTCACACAGAAGCTCTTCCGGTCCCTTTTTCTCTTCCTTCGTCACGTTTTGACGCCGTTCACGTTGATATAGTAGGTCCTCTGCCTTATTCTCGTGGGTGCAATTATCTTGTTACCGTGATCGATCATTTTACTCGTTGGCCAAAGGCAGTTCCTATCCTAGACTTCAAAGCTTCTACCGCCAATCGAGCTTCATCTCATCATGGGTGCTCGTTTTGGTTTTCCCTCAACGATCATGACGGATTGTGGCAGCTAATTTGAATCCAACCAATGGGATGCACTTATATCAGTGCAGGCTCCTTTCGGCTACGTACCACTAGCTACCACCCCCAAAGCAACTCCAAAGAGGAACGGTTGCACAGTACCCTCAAATCGAGTTTACGCTCCACTGATCACAACATCACTTGGGTAGACAAGCTGCCTTTGATTTTCCTGGGTATTCGTTCATCCTCTAAGGATGAACAAATACTTTAAGGATGTCTACAGTACTCAACTTCTTTTTCTGGTCAATTATTTTCTTCTTCTGACCGACCTCTACCTTCTCACATCAATACTGCTTCTTATGTACACGATTTTATACGGGTGATGGCTGAGATTAAGCCTACCGTCCCTAGATTGCCTGCTAACCAGAAAACTTTTGTGCTAAAAGATATGCTAACTTGTCCCATGTCTTTGCCCGTCGCGATTTAACTGGCTCCTCATTACAACCCCTTTATGTAGTACAGCTTGGCACCAAGTACGATATTCTTTCTCTGGATCGCTTTAAACCCGCCCTTAGTAATGCTGTTCACCCTGAACAGTCCTCATTTTCTTCTTCAACTATTTCGAATAATGGTCCAGTGATTCCCCTAACTCAGCATTATCCAACCTCAAACCCAATCACCTCTACCCCGCCCATATCTCCTTCCCGATTGCTGCCGCCTCCTACTTTGTCGCAGGAAACCCCGTCGTCAGAGCTGCCTAGTAGGAAAACCATCCCTCAACCTATGGTCACCCCGCAACCAGCAAGACAGGCTCAAAGCATCCTGTTATCACCAGACACCAGTTCGGATATGAGAACCAGACGGATTACCATCAATCATTCCACCCTCGCTCGAATTTTGTGTCATTCCCAGCAATGGTAGCCAACCCACCTGCGTCATCACGCGGTCCGGTCACGTTGTCAGAAGGCCTCAGAGACATTCGGTTTAGCATAAATTATTTTATTCTGACAATCTTGCTAGCTCCTACAAAAGTTTCTCAACATGCAGTTAGAATTTCCCCGTCTAAGAAAGTATGCATCTCGCCCTTTAAAATTCATTTGTACGACCTTCCATATTTAATGTACGGTTACCTTCAACCAATCACAACCATTTTCTGACGCATTTTAAACTAACCAATCAGTGTAGACCTCGTCATTCCTGCCTCCCTTTCACTTTCAATCTTCAACTTGTGATTTCCTATTCGTTTGACAAGTTGAGTAATAATATCGATTCTAATAATCAGCTTTATCGAGTGTCTTAGTGTTCTGAATGTAATTTACTCTTTTCTTTACATTTCCACTTCCCCCTGAGGTCATATATATATATATATATATATATATATATATATATATATATATATATATATATATATATATATATACATATATATATATAGTTAAATCACATATTCATAGACTATATGAAATTTACAATCTATATGCTGTATCGTTAAAATTGACCACAATCTATATAACATTTGATTATTATCACTTTGCTAAGCCATTCGTATTATCTGTAATTATTCAATCCCGGCATATCACTTAATACCCCAATCAAAAATTCTGTATTTATTCAATCAAATAAATTAATTCATTTATAATTCTCCATAATTCCTTTACTCTAACTGTGTGTTTCCATTTTCCTACTTACTCTTTGTTACCATGATGTTCTTTCATTGATAATTTTTAGAAATAAACTTTGTTAAAATTACAGTCAGATTATTGAAACTACCCGGTTCGTTTGTCACGCCCTTACCTCATTTTCTCTGTTCTAATGCATTTTTTCATCTATTCTTTCTCTTAAAGCAAGGTTAATGACTGCTATCTAAGCAGGCTTAGGCATTAACCAAGCCGCATCTTATGCTTTACTAGTATATCCTAGTCTATCGCATCCTAGTATAGCCTATCCTAGCTTAGTAGACCCTAGTCTAACCTAGCATATTATATTATGGCCTAGCTTCGACTAGCATATTATACCATTGCCTACTCTAGCCTAGCCTCACCAGCTATGGCTTAGCATTGAATGACAGAGCCTAGCCTAGTCTAGCGTCGCCTCGGATTGCCTAGCCTAATATCGCCAAGCTAGAACAGGCTACTATAGCCTAGCCAATATATCTTTTTATAGGATAGCTAGGACAGTCCTAGTCTAGCATACTCTACGTTAGCATGTTATAGCCTATCCTAGCATAACAACACCTAACATAATAGAGCCAAGCGTATCATATTATAGCTTAGACTAGTATAGCATACAATACCCTAGACTGGTATAACCTTGCATATCTTATCCTATTCCAGCTTTTTTTAGCTGGAATAGCCTATTAGCCTATTATAATTTAGCCTACACTAGCATAGCATAGTATAGCCCTTTCTAGCCTAGTATAGCTTAGCCTAGCCTAGCATAGTATAACCTAGCCTAGCCTTAACTATCATAGGCTAGTATAGCTTATACTACTCTATTATACCCTAGGTAAGCATACCTTAGTATTGTCTAGCCTAACATATTATATGCTATCCTAGCATAGCATTTCATAAGCTAAATTAGCACAGTATATCTTACCCTTGTACATTATTTCTTAGCATAGCATAGCATAGCATAGCCTATAATAACCTAGCATAGCATAGTCTATTCTAGGCTTGACTAACAGTGTTTATCACAGTATAACCTAGCCTAGCATTAACTATCCTAGGCAAGTGTACCCTGTACTATCATATTATACCCTAGTGTTGTCTAGGTTAACATAATATATGCTACCCTAGCATAGCATTTTATAACCTTGTACATTATATCTTAGCATATTATAGCCTAGCCTATAATAGTCTAGCATAGTATAGCCTTTTCTAGGCTTGACTAGCAAAGTATAGCATATTATATCCTATTCTGCTCTAGCAGACTATCGGCAGAATAGTTATGATGTTATTGCCAAAACAAAATACTTCCCGGCCTAAACTTGGGAAGACTTTGGACATTATATCATTCAAAAGAGAATGTAACACAACACAAGAGTTTCAAATTTCGTTAAAATTGGCCGAATAGTTATGATGTTAATACCAAAATAAATATTTCTCGGGCTAACCTGGGAGGACTTTGACAATTATAGCATTTTAAATAGAATGTAAAACAACATAAGATTTTCAAGTTTCGTAGGAATCGGCCAAATAGTTATGATTTATTACAAAAACAACACAAAAAAGAAAAATGGGGAACTGGCTGAATGTTTTGTTCATTATTGTTTGGAAGGAATAACTAATAATTTGAAATAAAGGATTTATGAAAAAGTTTCAGATAAGGTGAGGTGAATTTAATTATCACTAAAATAGTGAAGAATTTGTTTATTTCAACGCATAATAAGTGCGATACCAATTTAGCACAGGAAGAGAGGAATACCAACGTAGCTCACAAAAAAACCTAATTTGTATGAACGTCTAAACAATACCCCTTGGTAGTAAAGAGTTTCTCTTTTCAACTATGGTCATAATACTGAAAGGCAGTTCGTAGCAAAGATCTGAATAAATGCAACGTAAATTTGGAATACCCAGTAACCCAAATGAAGTATATTTAATGAATTCGGGGCATAGCTAGAAACAGATTCATAATACAATACCCCATTGGAGCGCCAAACGATTTCTGGCAACTGCCCTTAAATTCGTACCGTATGGTCCTTTTTTCACAAATCTGAGACTTTACTCCATTACCCATCGTTATTTGTAATTAAATATTAGTATGCAATAATTTAAAAATTCCGAGCATTATGATCGAATTCAAGTGCGGTTACCAGGCGTGGTTTATCCAATTTCTTGCTCATCCCCTGAATTCTAATTAAACCAATCATGTTTTCTTTAATATTAAGTGATATGAAATATTCATATCTTATTTTAATTTAGAAAACTCACTTCATAATTATATGTAACACGCTAAAATTCAATGCCAATTGACATTGTGATTGTGTATTCCATATTACAGACCGGTATTTGTAATTACCTAGTAATATGCACGATTCTAAAAGCCGAGCATTTTGTTTGCCTTTAATTAAAAGCGGTTAACATACGTGTTTAGACCAAATTCTTGAATATAAACATTATATAAGAACAATCCCCTGAATTATAATTAAATCAATCAATCACTCATATTATAATTGAGAAAAAAACTTCCCAGGTATTGGTAATTAACTAGTAGTATACCCGATTCAAAAAGCGGAGCATTATGTTTGAATTCAAAGGCGATTGCTGGACGTGCTTAGAACTAATCTTTGATTCAGATGTTCAGCTCAATTGTAAGTATTATTATAATCGTGCTAGTGAAAGAGTGAGGCAATGTGAACGAATAAATCGAAATAAAATTTGTTCGTACGAAACGAAGCAAAGCGAGAACGAAAAACAGAAAGAAATAGTTTCAATTATTGGATGCAAGGTTTGCGTTTTAGTAAAAGTGGGCTGGCAAGCAATAAGTCGTGCTATCCCTCTTTGGTGGTGGAGAGGTAAAGTGTTTTTTTTTATAAAAAATAGCGTTTTAAAATTCTTTTTGTTTCAGCATTTCGGAAATTTGGCTATGAGTTCTTATTTCGGAGATATTAGGACTACTACAGGTGGGAATGTGGATATGACTGCCCACATACGAAACAATAGTACTCCATCAACAAGGAGTGCGATGAGATTTAATTCCAATTAATGTTGGAGTAGATAAAATACGAAATGAAGAAGAATACTAAAACTATATGATCAATGAGTACTAAAGCATACAAATTCAGGTTGCAATCGATAACCAGTGGACGAACTGTAGGATTACAATCTTTTGCAAAAGTCCTAACAAAAGAACACTCAAGAACTCTTAAATAGGAACAACTTGGCAAAGTCAAATCTTTTGAATAAGAGTAAAAATTACTGGAATTGGAGTTGACAAAAACTGGCCCCTGTATTAAGCAACTTGACTTATTCAGATATATATATATATATATATATATATATATATATATATATATATATATATGGGTAATAATCACGAGAGGTAACATGTGATAAGTATAAATATTTGTATATAACACGTAAAGAAAAGGAAAGATTGATTGGAGTTAGTACTCTCGTTATCTTAACATTTTCAAACTCACAATGGCTTACCAAATAGAGATACAACAAACCCGGGCTAATATTTACATTTATCTCATTTGTGCTGGTGATTCGGAACGATTTAAAGATATTTCTGTTCATAAAATTATTTATATGCATTATGGTATCTGCTTTGACCAGTTAATCTGGGTACCCATCTTGAGCCTGTGGACGGCCAAAGCACTAGCGGGATATCTCTTAGATACTGAATTTTGTTGTTGCTTTGTTCTTACCGAAATATTTTTAGAAGTTTGGCCTACATAGAATAATTTACAATCTAAACAGGGCATACTATATATTACATTATTATCGTTCCTTGGGTTGTTTTTTTTAATATGATTTTAATGCATAAGTGTATTTAAAAATTACATTTATATTAAGTTTTTTGAAAATTGGTACTGCATACAAAAAATTATCATGGTAAATAAAAGTAATATGTTGTGAATAGGTTCTGTTTTCCCTAACCTGCGTTTATAGAATTTTTTTCAGCTTTATAGTGGCAGGTTTCCAAAAAATATTTCGTGTAACATAGAGTAAAGTCCATCTCTTCAATATTTGTAAATTCTTGATCTATGTATATAGTCAGGACTACGTATTCTGAGCGCCCTAAGATAAATGGAAGATAAATCGACATAGGATAAATTATTTGTCGTTTTCCTGAAAATAGAAAGCTTCAACCTGTCTGGTATGTAAATATTAGAACATCTAGTAAAGGAAGGATATTTTTTTCTTGCCTCATTTATGGGTTTTTACTAGGCCAGACAAATAAGGTAATGCCGAACCACTAGAAGAAACTTTGTCAATAATTGGTTTGTTTTTTAAAATATTTTTTATGTCTCTATTTATATTCTTAATGAAATCATATAAGGTATCGCTTCTTAACGGTACATATGTAGTTGTATCAGATAATAAAGTAGCCATTTTAAATAAATATAACAAAAAATTATGTTAATGAAACACAGCCATATGAATGATAATGTAATATATACTATACCCTGTTTAGATTCTAAATTGTTCTATGTAAGTCAAACTTCTAAAAATATCTCTGTAAGAATAAAGCAACAACAAAATTCAGTATCTAAGGGATATCTCGATAGTGCTTTGGCCGTCCACAGACTTAAGATGGGTACCGAGATTAACTGGTAAAAAGGAGATACCATAATGCATATAAATGATTTTATTAGAAGAAATATCTTTTAATCGTTCCTAATCTCCAGCAGAAATGAGAGAAATATAAATATTAGCCCCGGTTTGTTTTCCTTAGATCGAGTCCTATCTTTCTTGACCAAATCAGACTTCTCAGAGGTCCTAAAAATTCTGACCTTATAAGGAAAGCATTACTCTATATAAATACGGTCTCTCTCTCTATTTGGTAAGTCATTGTGAGTTTGAAAATGTTAAGATTACGAAAGTACTAACTCCAATTAATCTTTCCTTTTCCTTACGTGGTATATACAAATATATATATATATATATATATATATATATATATATATATATATATATATATATATATGAATATAATGGAGTAAAACAATATGAAAGCTTTAAGCAAGCTTAGAATACATAGAGAGATATATGTATTAATGACTAATAATAAGTTGAATTTGAGAGAAAATAATGCAACAATGTAATAATGAATATTAAAGTTTAGTAAAACTTTTAAGAAACCGATGCAAATTACCTAGAGAGGACAATGCGAACTTACAAAGAAAAACACTGTAAAATTATAAAACAAGCTGATTAAACAAGCAAAAATTAAAAATTAAAATGAAATAAATGAATGAACACTTTCCAACTTGAGAGAAGGCCAGGAATCGAATGATTTAATATGTGGAAAATTTCAACTGAACTAAACATGTTTAAAATAACTGAAATATGGTTAACCAAATAATAGAAATTTATAATTATCGGGTCATTGAGTGAGTTGTTATTACATTTGAGAGAAGGCCAGGAATCGAATGATTTAATATGTGGGAAATTTCAACTGAACTAAACATGTTTAAAATAACTGTAATATGGTTAACCAAATAATAGAACATTATAATTATCGGGTCATTGAGTGAGTTGTTATTACATTTTAGGTCAATTTGAATTATAAAACAAACTAAAATTAAGATACTAGAATTAATAAATGTAAAGTAGTGTGGACGACTGACTTGAATTTAAATCTGGATTAAGCATTTGAATAAATAGAGATTCCAAAATGTTTAGATCTATGGATTTATCCGCAGAACCCAAAACTTTGAAATTTGAGGAGGACAATAATGAGGTACAGTTATTCGAAGGATTCCGTATTGCAGAGAATTTCGCTTTAGCAAAGGGTGTGCCTGTGTAGTGAGGAACCCCCCTATGTTTGCAAATCCTCAGCTTCAATTGTAGCGTTGTTTTACCTACGTAGCGAGTTTGCCAACTCGCACACATAAATTAGTAAACAAGTGAGGACTTGAGTTGTAAAGGTAGCTTCTCCTTATGAGACAATTAGGTTTTAAGAGAGATAGTGTTAATTGGGATACAGTAGAATTTGATTTGAGGATAAACTTTAGTTAATAATTGTTGTAAGTCTAAGAAGAGTTTGTTGGTCACCGAGCCTATGTAGGGTATTTTTAAATATATTTTCTGTTTCGATACATTAGAGTTAGCAAGAGAAATCACGTGTATTTTATTTAGGAAACTTTTAATCAGTTTTCGATTAATGATGCTGGAAATAAGTTGAATTTAAAAAATTGTTCGAGATAAGACACTCATTATGAAAAATATTCCAGCCAGAGCATATTCTAAAAGTACGTTTTATTCTGCAGCTTACAGAGGACACTTTGAGGCAGTTTGGTAAACTTGAGAAATAATTAGTGACAAGCAGAGTAGATGTGGGTTTTCTATATACTGAGGTGGAGATTTTGTTTACTGACCGGGTAATCTTAATCTCCATAAATGAAAGAGAGTTATTAGTTTCGTGTTCCAGTGTAAATTTGATGTTATGATGCTGGGAGTTGATATAGTTTGGAAAGTGGGAGGCATGGTTCTTATTTTTTAAAAGAACGAAGCAATCATCAATATATCTTTTATAGAGTATAGGTTTGAAGTGTTGTGGACAATTGGACATCCAGTCCTGTTCTCGTTCGCACAGAAAGGCATTTGCAAACGATGGCCCAGTGGTGAGCCTATTGCCATCCCGTCCCTTTGTTTATAAAGTCCATTGTTAAATTAAATAATCCTAGAAAAATCAGGTTTATTGAGACCAAGAATTGTGCGATTTCTGTTAAAAAGTAAATCACATATTATATTACACGTTTCAAGAACAGGAATGTTGGTGAATAATGACTCAACGAGGCGATTACCGCAAAGACATCCGGCCCCAGGCACCGACGGGTCAAGCGCGTAAACGCAGCGCCGCCCCGCTCGTCGCTATGAGAGACCTAAAGGTTAAAATACAAGATGTCCCCCAGGAGATTGAGATTCAATTTCACGTCAAGTAAGAAATTGGAGACGTGTTTCTCCCAAGCTCGAAGGCTAACAAGGAGCCGATTTAAGACTTTGTGAGAAAAACGTTTGACATAAGAACCCTCCTGGGCCAGCCATTAAACCTCCCACCCTCTTAGCACTCCCCCAATGGGGTGACTGTATAAAAAAGGAACACTGTGAAAAATCGAGGAAGAATACGTCAGTCTCCAGGTTACGAGGTCCTCGGGTTAAGACCGGGCTAGCGAGAGCGCACAAGTAGTTTACTTGGCTCGCCAGACTAAGAAGTACCCTGCAAGAGAGGCAGGGCTACCTACCTTAAGGGGCTAAAAAGCAGCTCATTCTCAAGCTAGTCCCTGGTTATCAAACCAAAGGTTAAGTTAACTTTGTAAAGTTCAACTTACTCTCTTCAGAGAGACTCCACATATCCTGGTGCATCTTAAACACCAGGGGTATTCCTCGTCCTTGAGAAATTAAAGAAAGAGGGAAAAGGCTCACCCTTTGAGCCCGTTGCTCAGTGGCCACACCGAACTCATAAGTTAACTTGGTTGAGGAACCAAGTTCAACCTATTCTCGTCAGAGAAATCCCCCTCCGTTATCCTGGCCCTTGAAGAAGAATGGAACTAAGAAGAAGCTCATCCTCGAGCTACTTCCTGGTTACCAAACCGACCTTCAAGTTGAATTTATTCTCGCCAGAGAAAGCCCCCGCCGTTATCCTCGCCCTTGAAGAAGACCCTCCCCGAGTTCAGTCCTCGCTTATGAAGAATTGAATAACGAAGGAGAAAAGCTCCCCCTCGAACTCGTTACTCGGTGGCCACACCAAACTCCAAGTTAACTTGGTTTAAGAACCAAGTTCGATTCCCTCTCGTTAGAGAGACGACGACGACCTTGGTGTTGCATGAAGCACCGTAATTGTTCTCGTTCATGAAGAACCCCCCCCTCCCCGGAATACTCTGTGGAACCCCCAGCTGCTACCCTTGCCAAAACGACCTTGTGATCCTGCCCATCTACACCTGGCCAGGCGGCACGCGTCGTGAGTCAATAACATTCCTGAGGCCTTTCAAACTCCAGATGAGTCCGTAAGCCTAATTCTTATATTATTGCTGTGTGTAGACAAATTAACCAAGTTTTGAGGGTCAAACTAATTTAATTAATTCTTGTTTATGATAATATTCAGAGTATTGCTTTAGTTAATGTTTAGATGTTGTGTATTCAATTGTTAAAGTTAAAATATAAGTTTATTTTAGGATTATCGTGTGTTTCTCTTATATCCTTACGTGTTTCGGAAAGGCTCTGTTCTTTAAGATATTAAGATATCAATATATTAGACCCCTAGCACTCTTAGAGCAAAAAGGGGGGGGGCATTCTACGACATATTATAAAAGTGGTGTCAGGTTTGTAGGTTGTTATTAGAAAGAACCCAGCAGTATCTAATTTTATAAGAGCCATCACGTAAAGGAATACAACAGCAGGAATAAGAGAATAATTGACGAGAGGAAAATTGGTAGAGTTAGGGGTGGTAGCAATCTAAAGGAAATTGGTAGGTCAAGTGGTAAATTTGTTGTCGGAGTGGTACTTCAATCAGCATAGTAGTGGGATTAAGGGTAAGTTATGCTGAGCGCTACCTGGTGAGTGGTGGCATAATTACCTGAGAATACAGAAAGGAAAATTCGACGGACCAACACAAAATGGATCCGGTCGAAAGATTCAACTTACAAGCCCAAATTCTGGGATTTGAAGGCGAGGATATGGATGCCTACATTCTTGAAGAATTGAGAATACAAAAAGAAGAAGAAGAAGAAATAATAGAGTTTGATAAAAAAAGGGAAAATATAGAAATACGGATGAACCGGAAAAGTGAAGAATCCCGAATACAGCGGAAAATATAAACAGAGAAAAGAAGAATGCTGAGAGGAGGTAAAACAAGCGAAAGAATAATACTGTTGAAAAGAGAAGCAAAAGCATTCAGAATAAGGATAGAAAGGGAAGATAAGGAAAGAAGATTAAAGATAAAGCTGGAAGATAAGGAAAGAAGAACTCGACGGGAAAACGAAATAGCGAGAGCAGAACAAGAAGGCGAGAAAAGGAGAATGAAGAGGGAAAAAGAGTCGAAAGAGAGAAGAATAAAGATAAAAAAAAAATAGATGAAAGAAGAATACAGAGGGAAAAAGAGCGTGCATAAGCTGAAAGAGAAGAGAGAGAAGAAAAGGAAAGATTGCTCGCACTCGAAAGAGCACCTATCGAGAATCTCATAGAGGCCGAGGAAGTTGTAGCCCGGCCTGAACCTAAGAAAGGACCATCGAGAAAAACTCAGCTAAATGGGGCAACGATAGAAGAAGTAGAAAGTAGGGAAGAGGTACCATCAGGAGTACCAAAGGAAGAACCTACGATGAGAACCCAGCCAAATGGGGTTATCAAGGAAGAAGTAGAAGGTAGGGTAGAGGTACGAGCAGGTGTACCTGAGGAACTACCTGCGAAGAGAATCGAGTCAAATGAGTTGACAAGGAAGGAGGAAAGAGGTGCTATTGCGATACACCCAGGTAAGACTAATCAAATGGTAAATGCGGATGAGTATCGCCTACCCCTAGTAGTTTCCTCCCCGAACGGAACGTCCATGGAGTTACCGCTAAATCGCCAAGTCGTAGTGAGCGCCACGCCCATTAACGACCTCACAGGGAAAAGTTTTCTCGATCCCCAAAGATCGAACCCGGACACGATCTTCCCGTGTACCTAGTAAGGAGAGCTATGGGCCCCACGCTCCCATCAATTATGCCTTACTACAACAGGCCACTCTAGCCATAATGTTCAGTTTAAAGGTAGTCAAGTACCATAAGAAGGGTAATTCGAGTAGGTTGAAATACCGCTAACATTTAGTAAGATAATTGGGTAGACGCAATAACCCGAACGGCCGACTCCGGCGCGGTAAAGTATTGGTATTAGAGCACCATTTTAGTTTCAGCTACATCAAAGGAGCCGATAAAGTACAACTGGTCTATAGACAGAGACGAAATACCATTAAGGGTTATTTCAGTACCTAATGAGCGTGAAACCATGTTTTCATTTGTTGTTCGTGTTAATATTTATCGGTAGGATTTAAGTTCTCAAAAACTTAGAAATGTAAGGAAGTAGCTTGTTCGGTGTGTTTTTTTTGTGGGTAATCGATGAATTAAGGTTTTGTTATTTTCATGTAAAATTGTATTGCGAGTAGGTCTAGTTTAACGCAGTGCCTGTGTAAACGCGCGTGAGGGCACTCATGTGTAAGGAAACTTAATGTAAGAGAGGGCTCAAAGAAATACAACTTTGCTAACGTCGACTAAGTTAAGTAAGTTGTTTTGAGTTCCCGGGAGTCCTCCCCCCCATTAAGTTCTTCGATGGGAGGTGTTTAGGGGAATCGACAATTCCCATCCCCTTCCCGTTCACTCGTGGTGCAGTCACAAGGCGGTTTCCGCAAAGACATCCGGCCGAAGGCATCGGCGGGTCCAGCGTATAACCGCAGCGTCGCATTACTCGGTGCCATGAAAGACCCTAAAGGTCAAAATGCAAGATCACTCCCAGGAGAGTGAGATCCAGTTTCACGTCAAATAAGAAATTGAAGACGTGTTTCTCCCAAGCTCGAAGGCTAACGAGGAGCCGATGTAGGAATCGGTCGGAAAAACCGTTGGGCATAAGAACTCTCCTGGGGCAATCCTCAAGTCCCTCCGCCCCTTACCACTCCCCCAGTGGGGTGACAAGGTATAAATGAGGAACACTGAGGAAAATCGACGTAGTATACGTCAGATTATAGCTGATGAAGTCCTCGATTAAATCCGAGCTACCTAGACTAGATAGGTAGATTACTTGGCTCGCCAGACCAAGTAGTACCCTGCAAGAGAGACAGGGCTACCTAACTTAAGAGGCTAAGAAGCAGCTCATCCTCGAGCTAGTCCCTGGTTATCAAACCAAACATTAAGTTAACTTTGTTAAGTTCAACTAACTCTCGCCAGAGAGACTTCTCATATCCTGGTGTACCTTAAACACCAGCGGTATTCCTCATCCTTGAGGAATTAGGAAAAGAAGAAAGAAAAGGCTCCCCCTCTAGCCCGTTACTCGGTGGCCACACCGAACTCATAAGTGAACTTGTTCTTGTCAGAGAAACCCCCCTCCGTTATACTCGTCCTTGAATAAGACTGCAAATCAGAAGAAGCTCATCCTCGAGCTACTTCCTGGTTACCAAACCGAACTTTAAGTAACTTATGCTCGTCAGAGAAACCCCGTCTCATCGATCCTCACCTTCGAAGAAGACCCTCCCCGAGTTAAATTCTCGTCTATGTGGATTTAATTAACAAAAGAGAAAAGCTCCCCCTCAAGCTGGTTACTCGGTGGTCACACTGCACTTCAGGTTAACTTGGTTTAAGAACCAAGTTCGACTCACTCTCGCCAGAGAGACCACGAAGACCTTGGTGTTACATAAAGCACCGTAATTGTTTTCGTCCGTGAAAAACACCCCCCTTTCCTCGGAATACCGTGTGGACCCCCTCAGCTGCTACCCTCGCTAAAACGACCTTGTGATCCTGCCCATCTACATCTGGCAGGGCGGCCCGCGTCGTGAGTCAATAACATTCCTGAGGCCTTTCAAACTCCAGATTAGTCCGTAAGCCTAATTCTTATATTATTGTTGTGTGTAGACAAATTAACCAAGTTTTGAGGGTCAAACTAATTTAATTAATTCTTGTTTATGATAATATTCAGAGTATTGCTTAAGTTAATGTTTAGATGTTGTGTATTCAATGGTTAAAGTTAAAATATAAGTTTATTTGGGGATTATCGTGTGTTTCTCTTATATCCTTACGTGTTTCGGAACAGCTCTGTTCTTTAAGATATTAAGATATCAATATATTAGCACTCTTAGCACTCTTAGAACAAAAAGGGGGGGCATTCTACGACATGAATAAAAGTGGTGTCAGGTTAGTAGGGTTCTTATTAGGAAGAATTCTCGATATATATATATATATATTTATATATATATATATATATATATATATATATATATATATATATATATATATATATTTCCCATAAGAAATAAGGAAAGCTGATATAAAAGCGATTTCTTTTTTCTGTTTTTTAGAAGACCACCAAACAAGGTTCATCTATAAATTAAGAAAGAACGAAAGGAATGAGAACAAAGTGAATAAAATAATAAAAGTTCTTTTATCCTTCGAGAAAAAGAGAAAGAGAAATACTCTGTTGTGATGGAAAATGTGGCCTCAAATACTTTTTCCCTTTCAGGATACTCCGCTTATAAGTAGTCTAATAGCCATATCGAATTTATTTCTTAAATTACGCTTAAGTCTTATTTGGTCTGAAAAAAAAGGAATCTTCTATATAACATCTTTCCTTATTTATTATGGGATTTTTGAGCGAAAATATTTTTATATATATATATATACATTTGTATATATATATATATATATATATATATATATATATATATATATATATATATATATATATATATATATATATATTTATATATAAATAGATATTTATATGATATATGCAGAGAGAGAGAGAGAGAGAGAGAGAGAGAGAGAGAGAGAGAGCTCACATAATGAATGTAAATTTTTCATCAAAAAAATTAGTGAAACTAAAGTACAAATTAATCAGAGTTAAAATATCAATTATAAAATTACAAAAGCAATAGAGACAATAAAATACTGAATATCTAAATGGACGAGGGTCGGTCAATAGATTTTGCGAGTTGGTAGGGCAAAACAGAAGAAGCAGGATGTCTGTTTTGGGGGATGTTAAGACAAGTTATGACAAGTCAGGATCTGCAGCCGCACGCTCCTGCCTCGTGTATTTAAGAAGCCTAACTAATCGCAGATCGTCAGTCACAAATATTTGAACAATGGAGAAGGTTGAGCACCGCGCAGTGATCAAAGTTTTGACCAAGGAAGGCAAGAATGCAAAAGAGATCCATGAACGCATGGTTGCAGTGTACACCGACACCACCCCTTCCTATGCAACCATTGCTCGCTGGAATAGGGAGTTCTGCCAGGCTCGTGAGTCCCTTGAAGATGACTCCCGTCCATCACGCCCGTCAAACATGACCAACGAGCACAATGTGTCCCGTATGAAGAGGATTATCCCCGAAAATCAACGGGTGAAGGTCGAAGAAATCGAGCTAGAACTTACAATATCACATGGAAGTGTTATCAACATCATCTACGACAATTTGGCTAGGACCAAGGTCATAAAATCCTCACGCCCCATGATCGACCTCAACGTCGTCAAAGTCTACAAGGCCAGAGTTGCACAAGTTGCCCTGCGCGAGTGCGGATTCGAGGAGCTCAACCTTCCCCTTACAGTCCAGATCTGTCCCCTAGCGACTACTTTTATCCCGCCAGCTCAAGGCTGCACTGCGTGGACGCCAGTTTGGGGACGATGAAGATGTCCAGCTCGCCGTCCAGAAGTGGATTGAACAGCAGTCGGGAATTCGATGCCTCAGGGACAAGTAGCGCAAGTGCATTGTAGTCAAGGGTAGTTATATTGAAAAATAATAAAGCACTTTTCCTTCTGTCTCGTTTCCTTATATCCAAATTGCAAAACTTATTGACTGCCCCTCGTAACTCAATGATATTGAAAATTATATGTTATCCTGTACATAATGAAGTTAATGCAAGTAGAGAAAAATATACAAATTTTAAAAATGAATATTTATCAACTTGGGTAAGGGAGAGGGACCGAATTGATTGATTGCTTTGTTATTTTTAACTGCCTATGAACTTCAAAGGTCAAATTCTCTGTAATTAAATAAAACAACCTATCCATCTATAAATTTAACAGATGGTATATTGAGTATGTTTTTTCAAAAACTCATCCCTCAAATAATTAAAACTAGAACTAAAGATTTTCGAAAACTTGATTAAGAGATTTAAACTAGAATTGAATGAATGGGGATTCGAAAACGTAAATTCCCAAGGAATTATTTGCCCAAATCCCAAATTTAATTCTTTGATTGCATATGAAAGGTTGCAATAAGTAAAGTATGAGCTCCGTAGAATAAAATGATGTGAAGGAAATGGATTCTCCTTATTTCTATAGTTTCCAAATGTATTTCTTTGCGAATTCCAACAGGCTTGTATGTTTAAATATCTCGGGCAGGTTTAACCGATGCTCTTCCTAAAATACATGTAAACTTGATTTGTTATTTTCAAAATTTTTATTCTTCACATTCTCTAAATTATTTAAATACCCAACACCAAAAAATTTAAAGTCTCGTTTCATATGAAAAAGTTTCCTATCAGTCTATACAAAACCTGCCTAGTCTCTATTCAGCATTAATTTTGTATTTCTAATGTTTAATAAAATGTTGCAAAATATCTTTTATTAGTTGTAAAATTGCAAGTGTTCATACGAGTGATCGTAAGATATGGCCTGATTGGAATTATTTTTCTGATTGCTACAATTTTTTTTTCTTTTTATCTCGGATTCATGCTAATTATGTTATGAAATTTGTTCCAAAGGAGAAAATATATAGATACCTACACGACATAGTATGCCTGAAGAATACATGAATATATAATTTAATTTTGAAGTAGAATATAAAATGAGGTGCAATAATTTAAAGCTTAATTAAAAGAATACTAAAAAGGGTTAATCACATAAATTTTGGCTTAAAATCTGCCTTCTCTTAAAATCTCTCCCTGTCTTATGAAGAAATGTTCATTACGTGGGTAAAACTATATTTCATTTTTTAATTGACCAGATTACTGTAAAACATTGCTAGTGTGACCAATTTTGGTGATCATTGCTCTAAGGAAGATATTTCTCTTTTGATCACCTTTCAACTGTTTTAAGTCATATTTTTGACTTTGAAGCTTAATTGATTTCCATTGAAAGCCCAGAAGATGTTTTCCCACTATACTGCAGTGAAACCTTAATCATAAATGCTTTCTCATAGTTTTCGAGGAAGTTTTCTGCCAATTCTCTTCGTTAATGTAAAACTCTTGGTCTCTTGATATCCTTTTAATGGTATACCACATTGATTTTTTTCAACTTTTCACTACGTTAGATTATCATATAAGAAATTAAAGCCCGTTAAATGTCCTTTAATTCTCGGAAAATCATAATAACATACGGCGCCGCTTTTGAGATACAGGGGGTTCTTTCACAACCCTCCCTTGAAAGCTGATATCATATAAATGGTTATAGAATTACTACAAATTAAGTATTCGAACTCAGTTCACGAGTATACAATGCATATATTATTTAGTTATCATTTGCAATCAGTTTACTTCAGTTTCATGTAAATTTGTGTTAATGGTGGACTAAAACATATATTTTTCGGACAAGGTCAACTATAGGTTTTTTTCTCAGTTGGAAAAGGGGGTGTTAAGTCAATAGTAGTGTTGTTCTGAATACCCTGGAATTTAGAACAATCTATAATCGAAAGATGCTAAAAAGATAACCCAGTTACAGGCGCCATCTTTTTAGCAAATATTTAAAATCGCATAGCATAGTTTTGCGTTTTGTTCACAAATCAACTTTAAAAATCTACGGAGAATTTGCACGAATGTATAAAATTTTGCCCTATCATAATTTTCACTATGTTCTAGTTATGTTTTGTTCTCCACAAATTAACATTAAATATATAAGGAAACTTTTACAAATGTGCTATCCCCTTAAAGTGATTTGGACATAAAATCTTGAGAGATAATGGATTCGGGTTTTCTGGGCTTGTCTATTATCTTTTGTTTTACAATTCTTCCTTATTTACAGCGATATTGTATGAACAATAGTTAGTTATAAATTTAAGCTGAAAAAGAAATATAGGTTAAATTCTGATTTAGAAAATAAACCAATTTATTAATTATACATCTTTATGTACAATACTAAGTAATTAAAATATTAAAAAAAATTCAAATATATTAGCAAAATATGAATTATAAAATGTTTGAAAATATGTTATATATATATATATATATATATATATATATATATATATATATATATATATATATATATATATATATATATATATATATATATATATATATATATATATATATATATATATATATATATATATATATATATATATATATATATAATGGGAAAATTAGACAACTGCTCTGCTTCAGGTCCCGCAGGTGACCCTATCCTCCTTGAACTGCAAGACAAGGATGGGCCATCCTTAAGTGTTGTCTTCCAGGTCAAGAAGGATACGATCACCTGCTGGACCTAAAGCAGAGCAGTTGTCTAATTATGCCATTATCTTAACCGCACCAATTTGTCTTGGATATTTTTCCATATATATATATATGTATATATATATATATATATATATATATATATATATATATATATATATATATATATATATATATATATATATATATATATATATATAATACGTTGCTTTGTTTTGAGGGAGAAAGGACGAGGAAACTCGTTGTCTCTTAATTTAGTCCTCATATATTGTGTGTCTTTCCTGCACACTGGAGTAAATGAAAAGCAGCCTTAAAACAATTCCATTCTTTTGGGTAAAGAATGAAGTCATTCTCTTTAATTAATTGAGTTTATTTCCCGGTTTTTGGAAAAGGATTTGAAAAACTTCAATTTTCATGCAAACTTTGTAATGAACAAATGGCTTTCATTAATTTTTCAGTGAACGGAAATGAATATGGGTATAAGTGTGTGCATGAGACAAATAGATAAAAAATGCAGACAGAATTCCCAAATAAAACGCCAAGATCATTATTCAGAATTACAAAGAAATACTAAATGATGTAGCTAGCTCTCGTTACTCCCATTACTCGGCAACATTCACAAGGGATTTTACATGAAATAATTTGCTTAATAATCTCTTTAAGAACGTTAATTAATTATTGCTTATACAGACACCTTTTGTACTGATTTTATTCTTCATCCTTTTGATTGTAATATAGTTAACGACAATTAGTAATTCCTAAGAAATCTGAAAAAATAAATTAATTTTAGTGATAATAGTTGGGAAAAAGACAATATCTTTTTTGATGACTATTAAATGGAATTAAGGACACCCTTGCAGAAATCGAATATAAGTATCGTCGGCCTATTGCTTCTACAAGCCATCATTCTACTCAAATTTGAATAAATAGCTTTAAGTGCTTTAAATGTTCGGAAGAAATCCCCAAATAAGTCAAACACACCAGCAAATTGGCTTCACCGGCTTGAGTATTAATTAACCCTGGGGCATGGAACATATTTCCCTGGAACACAGTCAGTGAACTCAGGTATATTATACCCGATTTTGAAAAATATTAGAAAAATAGTGAATATACAAATTTATTAATCATATAAGGTATGAAAATACTAATGAAGCTAATAAAAATCCGTACTTACTTTAAGAAAGGTATTTAATAAAAATACAAAAAAAATAGTCAAAAAGTGAAAGTTTTAAATAAATTTGGTGGAAAATGCACTAAAAAACCCCCTCTTAAATAGAATTTGATCTAACGTTTGCACATGCCTCTTAGGATGTCAGGCTCTTCTAATAGGGACTCCCCATGACACTGACGATGTAAAAACTGTAGGGAAGAGAGTGCGAAAACCCCCTATTTTTAGTTCACCAAAAATGACTATTTGTTCAATATAATGTGTTTTTCTGTAATGAAACCCCTTTAAACCACCGGAAAATGACAACTAAGATTAAATACAGACTATGTATGACCTATGACCGCTCATACCAAGCATCTTCATTGGTGTCTATCCCTTGCAACCTCATGTCACTGATAAGGAAACTTTTAGCTATTATCCATTGTTTATTTGTATGAGATTGTGGTGGCTAATAAAATGAACCTAATGGTTTTAGTTAGATAAATCTAATCATTTACACACACCCACACGAATAAAAAAAAAACATTTCATGTTTATTACTTACCTCAGCCTCAGACACAATCCCAGCAGTAGGTGAAGTAGTGGCTCGGGCAGACAGGTTAGTGACAGCCATGACACCTAAGGCGTGTCTTCTTGTCTGCCTTTGACTGACACTTGCTACACCGTACTATGGGATCCATCATCTCAGCTGCTGATAGTCCTGCATCTGCAGCCGTAGGAGAGTGGAGGTTAAGGGAGTACACCTGTCTGACGACTTGCTTCACCTGTTGATGTTGTGTTGAGTCTTTCCTTAGCTCAGGGCCTGATGAGTTGCAATGCGAATTCTTGCATGTACTTCCGTCTCTGCATGGCGGTGTTGCTCTGGTAAATGATCCACAAATTTATAACACTCGCATTCAGCATTCCCCAAGATAGATACAATGGCCACCTATTTGTCTTTCTGCCGCAATTATAAGTTTCACACATCAGATCAAACGTGTCGACCTCTCCTTTTGTTACATTATAGAAACCAATGATCTCAGGCTTCACACTAACATTATCTACCGATGTCTGTGTGTACATAATTGACAGCAGGAGCACATTTCGCTTATTTGTCTGTGTCCTAGGGATATTAAACGAGTGTCATAACTTTCGTAAACAGGAATGCTGAGCTGCCAGGTGTGCGGTTGTCCTCAGGGATTTCACTTCCTTGGGGATTTCCGCCTTGTTCGCCTTCAATGTCCCCATCACTGTCAGCACTTTATTGAGCATGTCCTGTATGAGGGGCACTAGTTGTCGGTAGTGATGTGTCTGTTGGTTTGGCGGTAAAGGTGTGTGAGGTCTTTGGTCAACATGCGGCCGAGTTGCAGTCCATGTTTTGCTGTTGTGCCCTGTTAACCTAGGTAGGGAATACCTTGCAACATGTACTTACTTTCCACATCGTTCACTATAGAAATTTTAGTGCAAATTTTGCTGGCTTATTTGGGATATGCATCCTATAAGGCCACATACCCCTAAAAGCCATCAATGGCTCATCTACCGAGAGGTTTTCGTGGGGTGTCTCACACAGCCCTGACTGGGGTAAATTTGTCAGTTGCTCGCCTCTGCTCCCGTGTGGCTATGTCGTTAAACCTGAGGCAGTACAGTAGGAAGCAAAAACGCACCTCAGACATTGCTGCCTTGTAGAAAGGAGACCCTGCCACAGGGCACTACAACTACTTAGTATTCGGGTGGTTATCTTGTCTGTAACCACTAAATATTAGGAGACCTAGCAGGTCACGTATCTCTGCTGCTGTTGTTTGCTGTACAGTCGCTGTCTGTCTACTGTACTTCCTGGCAACAACATTAATCTTCTTGTTGGTGAACCCTACAATCAGATTCATCAAGGCATCAATCCCATACATGCGAAAACACTTTTCAGGTGTGGTAGGGGAGCAGCTGATTGTGTCCCACACATAGACTGAGCGACCTTTGACTGTTGCAGAGTTAAATGTCACTAGCAACTTCCCATCATCTCCATGATGTCGACGTTGCTGCTGGTGAGCAGAAGGGGTTGCAGCTGAGGTAGCAGCAGCATGGATGGCAACAGGAGCAGCAACAACAGCATGGGTAGCAGCAGGAGAAGGGGCAGCAGTAGGGATGGTAGTAAGAGCAGCAGCAGCATGGGTGGCAGCAGGAGCAGGAACAGCAGCAGGGATAGCAGCAGGAACATCAGCAGCAGAATAAGGGTCATAGGGTCAACAGAGCCTGATGACACAGCAGGGTCCTGTACAGGAACATAAACAGAGTTGCATGATGGTCCACCAGTAAGCTTATTAGCTGTAGTGGCGTGAGTAGGAGGCGACAGGTGGGGGAAAGACGCCTAGGCCTCTTTGTCTTCCCACCATCCGACTTTGTTTGCCTGCGTCGGCGAGGAACGTCCTCTACAGATACACTGTCTGAACTTTCAGCTATTTTATGTGGCTCTGGAACATATTCTTTATCATTTTCTCTGTCATAAAATACATCAGTTTCAACACAATCATTATCGTCGTCACTATCTGAAGTGCAGAGAATTTAACCAATCTCCAGCCCAATCAGATTTTGTTCTTTCACGATTTCAGGCACAAGTTCACCGCACTATTAGTCACCCAAAATAAGATTTACAGCCTGAAAAGAGAGAAATTTATCACTACACCATCCCTATAACTTCCCTTTGTACGCTATTACCACTGAACTCGGGTACAGGTTGCCCAGTATTTTTCTACTATAATTAGCCCTAAACTAGGTTAAACGGTACCCAAACAGGGGTCTAGCGAGAAATACAAGCAGAGGAATGGACCGACGTGGCCTCACTCTATGAGAGCGTTCGCTAGACTGAAGTTACGCAGACTCCTAGCATCCTGCTTGACGTCATTAGCCTCGGGCACACTACATACACCCATGTTCAGTGCTCCAGGGTTAAGGTCAGCTAAGTAAAATAGTAACCACTCTCTTTGTGACTATTTTAGCACATTATCAATTCCTGAGTTCATATATCGTCTTAGAATGAGTAGTGTATATATACAGATAAAGAAAATACAAATGTCGATGTATGCCTCATGGGTCTTGATGAAGCGGCTCTTTAAGCACAAAAAAAATTTAAGGGGAATTGAAAATGTGGGCAAGGTACATCGCCAGAAAGGAATATCGTGTTCAAACAGGCACAGTCAACTGTCGTAAACCTAGTTCACTTCAGGGACGATGTCAATGATTTATATAATAGAATCCCTGTGTTGATTGTTAAGACAAATATGGTTAGAAGAATATATCATTATTCTAATCTCTAGGAGCGTAATACAGTAGATATTTCCTCAGACAGTAGCCTAAGAAGGGGTATTAGTAATTTAGTTAGTATGTAGTACTTTAGCTTTTTACAGCCTCTTCTTCTTTGTCTCGTATCTCGTTAGTTGGAATCCGGGCAAAATAATTCTAATAAATGTTCAGATGAGTATATATTACTCATGATAATGTAGGACCTTCAAGTAAGCTAGAATCAAATAACAAAGAGATTTTATTAATTATTGGGATTGATCGAATTTTGTTTATCTTTTAAAGCTGAATTTAAAAGAGTGTCGCTTCTTTCTACCAAACCAATATTTACAGTAGGATCAAATTCTCATTTCTATAAATTGATAACAAAATTATTCATCATATTTTCTAAGAATAAATTCTCTTCATCTTCTCTTTCAAAAGATTTAACTTGATACAGAATTTTATAAATGATACTATGAAGCTGAGATCCGCCAATGATAGGATACCATGAATGCAAAAATACTTTTTACACGAAGCATTTCTTGCCTCTGAAAGTTGGGTTTATGTTGAGTAAGTCCTCACTGTCATTCATTTAATATATAATTCTATACTTTATAAACTTATTTTATTTTTCTGATCTTGTGAATTATTTTATTATTATTATCCCCATTACTTTCCTGACTTTTTTATACATTCAATTATCCTTACAATTTTATATCCATTTGTCCAACAAGAGAAAAGCACCGATTATCGTGGCAGAAATTACTATATAGATATACTATTCGTTTGACTCCTAGTTCTTGATTTATTTCAAGATATCAAAGAAAAGGGAAAAGAGAAGCAAGCCAAGTCCATATTTCACAAAACGGATGCATCATCTTTCTCTTCAAGCTGCCACTTATGGAACTTCAACTGCTACAACTAATATTTGTAGAGGGCTAATATCTTATGTAATCAGTCACTGTTCCCTGCCTTTCCCTCCTGCTTTATGTAAATAATATAAGTTGCATTTGTAAAATATTTATATTTAGATTGTAAATTAGGATTTTTAATAGGATTAGGTTCATCCATTTACATATCATCAACTTACCTTTCATCAACGAGAAGCGCATTACTAGAACAGATTATTCTCGTGAGTCGAAGAGCAGCGCTATAACTATATGTAAGGGCATGCCCAAAACTTTGCCACTAATATATATTTTGTATTTTTTTTTTAATACACATAGTTAAAATAATTATTCTAATATGAAAATTATTGGAGGTATGGTAAAACTTCAGGATTTAAAAATAGAATCAAGAACATTCATTCCTTGGCTGATTCCAAAATCTCGCTTTGGTCCTGTTAGTGTATGAGGTGAGTTTCCCTCCCAGAAATATGCCCTTCGATCAAAAGTGCATAATAATGAGAAATATGGGTTAAATCTATGATGTTTTATAAGTACCATCTATTTCGTAATATTTCTTTTGAGAAAATGTGTGAAACCTTTTCAATTCCAGAAATGCTAGTTTCTAAAGAAAAGGTTGAAAGAATTGCTGCTCTGCACCAGTGCCATGAATTGCAAGGAAATAATTTTTAAGAGTATTGCATTAAGTAATATCTTTAGCATGATTAATTACATTATGAAACTGGTTACACTCACTTAAAGAAATCTTCTGGACACCTAATAACATCATATGAACGCCAAGATCACCGATGATAATGTCTGAGCTCAAGGATTGGGTTGCTTCCAGTGCCAAGCTTGTTTTATATTGGAAAAAGCAGGTGGGCAGGCCTTATGCTCAGAGTGAAGCGAAGAATTTTTGACAAAGTTCTCAACACGAGAAGGACTGCTGAGGCCTCATCACACCAAGAAGAACCTTAGAGATAGGCTCTACCTGTGCAGGAAATATAAAAACTAGACTGGTAAAACTTTCCTTTCATTAGGATGAGGAAAAGGGATGCACTTTCACAAGTCCTGTGTCCTACCCACACCGAAGCATCCAGGCTCTCTCCATGTTTGTGATTGCGTTTTATCTAAGAGAAATTGAGCCCTACAACTTTGCCCAAGAACACTGCCATGATCTCAACATACCACATAAACGTGCTAAATTAACTCTTTTTCCCAACAGATCAGGACCAATTTGCTGATGATTACTGAGTGTTTTAGCATAACGGCGCTCCGTTTCACAGATACAAAGCAATAACTAGTTTTTTGGCAGAAAATAACAGCGATCTTTTGTGAATTTGGCCTGGGAATTCGCTAGATTTGAACACAATATAGAATTTGGGGAGAATATTAACTTGTTGTTGCTAAGGAGAAGCCATCCAATTGTGAGCAGTTCCCTGTTCTTATATAACAAAAATGCAGCAATATCATTCAAAATAACATATGTTTCAATCTAGTATGACAAAATGAATTGAAGTAGTCATGAAGAACAAGGGGCACCATATCAATTGACTGTATTTAATAATAAAATGTGTTTTAGGTCTAAATATTTGCATATTTCACCTTCAATTTATGATAAAAAACATACTAAAAAGCAACGTTTGGATAGTCCGTTCAATTTTCTTATATATAATTAATTTCAGGTCAAATAAATAAATGTTACCTATTATCACTTTTCTCTATTCCTCCATAACTATTATATTTCACAATAATCTTTAACTGTATAATTTCAGATTTATTAGCAAAATTAAGAAGTCAAAAAATCAGAATTACTCATAAGTTTTCCTGAGTCCTTCGCCATTGGTACATAAAATGTTTCCATTCACAGGTAGTCCTCTAAAGCTACGCATATTTCTAACCATAAAGTTTTGAAATTCTGAACCTCCCTGTATTCACTCTTTAATATTTGTTTATCAGATTGACCATGCCCTTTATAATATTTTGCCTAGGATTAAGATTTTTATTTCTTAAGCGTAATATAAGTACTTAATTTTTTACAGTTGATTAAATTATTAAAATTTTTACGGAATTTGCCCTATAAAAACACAAAGGAACAATTTTAATCACATTTTCTGGTGACTTAGATTTATCTGCCAATATTAGTTTGTTTTTTCATGCTGATTTCAAATATATAATGCATTTTTACCTACATGTTATAGTTATTCTGTAATTTCTATTTTCTCGTTTCCCTGAAAACTGCTCTACGGAGGGACAGAGAGGGTGCTTTAAGAAAATTGTTTTTTTTCAGGTCTCATGTTAGAGTGATATCTTCTTCAAGAGGAAATTGCGTTAATGATCCAGCCACCTTCTGCTATATATGTGACTGTTACATGCTAGTTCGTCAAAGGCGCAATATATCAAACTTTGTGATCTGCACTCATAAGGCATATTTTAATGTTCCTCTTGGCGATCAAGATAAGATTTGGACCACACATGCTGTTTGCCATAGCTGTGTGGAACATCTTTGTGAGTGGACGAAAGAAAAGAGAAATGGTCTTTTTTTGGAATCCCCATAGTGTGGCGAGAGCCAAAGGATCATGTTTCGGACTGTTATTTCTGTCTGGCGAATACTAAAGAAATTAGCAAGAAATATCGGCACAAGATCAACTACCCCAACATACAGTAATCTCGGCGATCCGGCCAGTACCTCATTCTGAGGCTTTACCAGTTTCGATTTTCAGTGGATATGGTTTCTCTGAGGAGGAAAATGATGTAACTGATATGGACGCCCAAGGAAGAAATTCAGAGTCTGCAGATTCATCATCAGATGATACACAGTCAGTAACTCAAGAGGATTTGAATGACTTAATACGTGATTTGGCGCTCTCCAAGAAAGCTGCAGAACTTTTAATCTCTAGGTTTAGTGAAAGACATATGCTTGATAGGTCGATACGGGTATCATATTAACGAACACGGGAGAGTACATTTGTTAAGTATTTCTCTAAGGACAAAAGAATTATATACTGCCACGATGTTCCTGATCTGTTTACCGAGTTTGGACTTGGCACCTATAGCCCTGCTGAGTGGAGACTTTTTGGATAGCTCAAGCCTAGCCTCAAGAGTGTCCTTTTGGATAATGGCAATGACTTTGGTGCAGTTCCTCTCGGTCTCTCTGTCCATCTGCGAAATTACAAAATTACCAATTACAAATAAGGTTAAAGTGATGAAATTGTGTGGTAGGTATATAAAGGTGTGAAGATGTTTTAGAAGTTTGCCCTGGTGTTAGGGCATCATAAGCATTCTTCTTATTTGTATTTTTAATATTAAAAATTTCACCGTCATTAAAGTAGCTGACTGTCTTTGACAGCCAGTTTCCTCCGTTATAATATATATATATATATATATATATATATATATATATATATATATATATATATATATATATATATTTATATATATATATATATATATATTTATTTCATTATTTGTGTTTTTCCGTCTAAGCATTCAAGCCTTTCAAAGGTTACTTTTATGCTGAATCTCAAGTTTTGAGTCTTAGTTTATCTCTTTTATTTGGGCACTTCGCCTCTTTTTATTCTCAAATGTAAATTATTTTTCGATCAATTGGTTTGGGCACTTCACCTCTTTTATATGTAAGTTAGTTAAATTTTTACTTTATACTATGTATATATTGGGGGGGGGGATCTTGAGTGTGGGCACTTTGCCTCGTTTTCATTTGTTGTTTATAATTGTTTAATTTTTGAAGTCATAATACATCGGAGTAGTGGACTACTACTACGTATACATAGGTAGTACCACTTCTCTTGCGCAGGTTCTACTACTAGGGAACAGAGCAGTTCTACCTATAGCGCGTCTACGGTTTGCATTCGGGAGTATCGTTCGGCCGATCTTATCCCAAGTCTTCCTCCCTAGCCTTTGGATCTCCGTATTGATCGGCTTTAGACCGATTCTTTGGTATAGAACCGACTGCCGAATACGGTCGATCCATCGCGTGCCAGTGATCAGCTGAGTGGCATTATTTTGCACCCTCTGGATCATTCTGAGAGATGTGCAGCTTGCCACCTGCGTGATAACGGCTGAGTACACTAGGACTGAGCGTACCAAGGCCATATACAGCTTCTTGATGTTTGGCACGCTGAGGCCTCGGAAACGCTAAAGTTTCCTCAGCTCTCTTTTGGCTATGGAGACTCTGGTTTTGATGTGCGTCTTGTATCCCGTTTTGAAAAGTTGTAAGCCCAGGACTTTACCCTCGTTGGAGTACGGATAGATTTCGTTATTGACGATGACGTCGTCTACTTTCCGGCGGTTCATTGGAATGATAGTGAACTTCTAGCGGTTGGTTTTAATTTTCCACTTCTTCTCATATCTGTTGATATTTTCAATTTCAACAGCTGTCACACTCGCCTATCTCCTAGAGTTCTTGAATTGACTCAGGACGATTTGAAGGATGTCATCTGCGTATTGCAAATACATCAAATCGTACCTCACTGGAGCAGGCAGGTCAATCGTGTACACTAGGTACAACAGAGGGCTGAGAAAGCTGCCTTGTAGAACTCCCGCCTCGAGTTCAAGTTCTGGTCCTTTGCAGCCCTCGATTGCAATTCGGGCTCTCCTATTGGAGACATAGTTGTAAAGGACCCTTTCCAAGAGTGGGTTAAGCTAAAGGTTGAGGATCTTGAACTGTAATCCTCTCAGCCAAACCTTATCGAAGGCCTTCTTTACATCTCGCAGCACCACGTCTACGTATCTCCTCTCAGCTTTACTGCAAGCGAGTTTTTCCGCAAGGAGGGCGAGGACTGTTTTCATTCCTCATCCCTTGCAAAACCCGTGCTGCTGAGGGTTGTGGGGTCCTACCTAGGCTAGTTGTTCTTGGAGCCTGTCAGCTAGGAGTCTCTTGTAGACTTTCGCAACGATCTCCAGCAGGGAGATTAGCCTGTAATTTACCAGTTGATCATGGGGTTTACCTCCCTTGGGTATGAAGATCACCTTAGCAATCTTGAAACCTTCCGTGAAGTAGCCCGTGTTCAGGGAAGCGTTGTAGATGTTAACGATTCCCTAAATGATTTGCTGTGGGGCGTTAACCAATTTTTTTCTGGTGATACCCGTCCAGCCTGGTGCCTTTTGTCGAAAGGCTTTTACAGTGGTCATGACCTCCTCTGATGTTATGGTGTTAGAACTTTGTAAAATTAAGAGATATTTAGATTCAATTGATTGTATAGGTTTATTGTGCAAAGGCGTACATTTATACATAATCATAATACAAATAATAATAATATAAAAAAGAAACAAACAAACAAAAAAAAACAAAAAAAAACAAACAAATACAGTAATTATATGATACAATAATATAAATACATGTAGTATAAGTGCACACATTACACAAAGCGGGCAGCCCGTCAGTGTTAGCCTGCAGTAAGACGTGGTGGAGAGTCCCACGCGTTTCTTGTCTGCTGCAAGTGCGTGGCGTCGGTCTTTATCACCTTTCGCCCGGCTAGGTGCGAGCGGCGATGAGCGCGGAGGGGGTGCTGTTCTCAGCACCTCCAGCAGCTCGTTTGTTTGGGTGTGGTGGACCACCTGGGTGGCTCTTGCCTCTCGCGCCCTCAGTAGGGCACCTCTTACAGGAGAGGGGCTGGCACTCGCTCTGGCCTGAGGCGGGCGGTGACTGGGCAGGAGAGGAGGTAGTGCACTAGTGGGTGCCGGGAGCGGCCACCGCAGTGTTCGCACCTCCCTGCCACAAAGTCGGCGTGCAGCTCTTACCGCGTGGAGTAGCCCAGCCTCACACGCTGTAGCAGCACGCCGTTTGCTCTGGGCTGCTGGAAGGATGGGTTCAGTGGGCGATAGGCTGTGCCTGCAGCATACCACGCCGCTTGCCTCTTGATTGCTTTGCATTCTTGGTGCTGCTGCTGGGCGTTGTGAGCGGCCCTGCGTTTAACCTGCACCTTGAGCTGCTTCAGGCTGAGGCGCACGGTCCAGGTGATGATAAGGCCGTAAGCGGCTCGCTTGGCTGCCTCGTCGGCAGCATCGTTGCCGCACACGCCAACGTGGCTGGGAATCCAGTGGAGCCGGACACGTCTGCCCTGAGCTTCCAGGTCCTGCAGGGTGCACAGGATGGTGGTGGTGAGGTGGATGTTGTCCCGTGTGTGGGCGTGGGCGTGGGCGTGCTGCAGGGCCTGCAGTTCCGACCGAGAGTCAGTGTGTATCGCCCAGTGGCCTCCCGGCGGGGCAGAACGTGCTGGAGGGCGTGCAGGATTGCTACCAGCTCCGTCTAGAGGGTGGAGCAGTGGTCTAATGTCCTACACGCCTGCGTCAAGCCGCTCGTGACGAAGGCGGTGCCGGACCTCCCTCTATCGGGGTTGACAGAGCCGTCGGTGAAGTACACTGCGCTGCCTGGCTCCATGACCTCAGACATGGCCATAAGGGCGTGCTGGCGCAGCTCCTCGGTGAGGCAGTTCGCTTTGCTAGCGGGCAGCTGTGTGGCGGTGAAGTGGGCGGCGGTGGGGTCCCATGGTAGGGGTGGAACGTAGGCGAAGTTGGGGGTGTCGGGGTCGCGCCACAGCCAGTTTCCTGTACGGTTAAGGGAGTTGGTTGCTAAGCTGACGTTAGCGAGCCACCTTTTGTTACGCAGGCACTCGATGCCTGGACCGTGCGCCCCAGCCTGCAGCAGCTCAAGGTGCAGGTTGAACGCAGGGCTGCCCACAACGACCACCAGCAGCACCAAGATTGCGAAGCAATCAAGGGGCAAGTGACGTGGTATGCTGCAGCCACAGCCTATCGCCCACTCACCCATCCTCCCAGCAGCCCAGAGCGAACGGCGTGTTGCTACAGCGTGTGAGGCTGGGCTACTCCACGCGGGAAGAGCTGCACGCCGACTTTGTTGCAGGGAGGTGCGAACACTGCGGCGGCCGCTCCTGGCGCCCACTGGTGCACTACCTTCTCTCCTGCCCAGCCACCACCCACCTCAGGCCAGAGCGAGCGCCAGCCCCTTCCCCTGTAAGAGGCGCCCTACTGAGGGCGCGAAGGGCAAGAGCCACCCAGGTGGTCCGCCACACTCCAACAAACGAGCTGCTGGAGGTGCTGAGAACAGCACCCCCTTGGTGCCGATCGCCTCCCGCGCCCAGCCGGGTGACGGGTGATGAAGACCGCCGCCACCCACTTGCAGCAGATAAGAAACGCGTGTGACGCTCCACCACGTCTTACTGCACGCTAACACTGACGGGCTGTCCGCTTTGTGTAATGTGTGCCCCTATATTACATGTATTCATATTATTTAATCTTACTATTACTGTATTTGTATCGCATTATTTTTTTATTATTATTTGTATTATGATTATATATAAATGTAGGCTATTGCACAATAAACCTATACAATCAAATCGTTTAAGAATGAATTTTTTTATCAAGAAAGGACATCCAAAGAGGAATCCAAAGTTGCTGCCGAATTAATCATAGTGAATCCATCTCCAAGATTCCTTTTACCTTCGAGGAAATCTCCCATCACCGCTTACCCAACAAGAAGAAAGCTTTCTACTCTTTCACCGTCAGTGACTTGGAAACACAAGGCGTTCACAGTACAAGCTAGCAGGCAGCCACCAAGCCGAATTAAAAAGTCCATTTGGCTGCCCCTAGATTGGTATTAAACCCGGTGGCAAATCTTTCTTGGTAATCACACGACTCTCGAAGAGGCTCACCTCTGAAATCACCCTATAACTATTCTTTATCAACAAAAAACTATACTTACACCTTTACAAAAGACTCGTGCGACCTATTCTCACGTACGCCCCACTGTCACTCGTAGCCGCGAGTGACACGTGGAAGCAGAAGGGTCAGCGAATTCAGAACTCTGCTCTTAACTGCGCTTGCCGCTCTCTTTTGTACTAGAGAATGGCCACACTACACGACAACAACAAATTAGCACCCCTTAACACATATGCTCACACCAGACTCACAAAATAACTAGGGAAACCCGCCAGAGACCCATTATACACAACACTAGATGTAGGAGGTATGCGATTGCACCGCAATACCCGTGGCCCATGACCACCCGCAACCCATATCGTTCTTCGCATAAACTAGAGGCATCATGAATAAGGCATTTCCGACTGAGCAGACACACTCTCCTTCCTGACCAACCTCCAACAGTCGTCCGGTCACGAACACCTCGAGACCAACCTGACCACACCACGCATCGGTGTCTAGCCACCGACCTATCAATTCTTCCTATCTCTTCTCAAGATATTTCCGCAACCTTTCCTCTATGACTGCCTCTTCCCCTGTGCTACACAGTGATCCCTTCTTTCCTTTCTATACACAAAATGAATGATAACATTTACAAACAAGACATAGAGTAGGTACGTAGGACAGGGGTAAAGAAAAACAGCAACGATATAGAACAGATACAAGCTACACATCGTGGTTGAGATTCAAGATAAGATGTAGGTCGCACAACTAATTTGGTCCACTTTATTTCCTCCTACTATCAATAATGACTGCGCTATCTTTAAACATTCTTTTTCGCTTCCATCTCACTCCTACCATCAGTATCAACAGTACATCGACTCTACTTAAGATCTGCAAAGTGTGGCTTCAGGGGACTACAAAGAAATAACGGCTTCGTCTCCCTCTCTTCGGCCATTATTTTGAAGGCCAATAGGAATGAGTGGTCGGACGATTTCTTTTGTAGCTTAGATTGTTCATTTTATTTCCTTTCCATATCATTTTTACGTTTGTCTTCCTAAAGAGGGATCTTTCAGAAGCCTCAAAGAAGCGTATGGGTGCCAAATCAGAGAATTCCATTTTGCTTGATTCTTCCACAGTCCATTCTTAAATTTCCGACATATTGGAGCCTATCAGTAAGGTTCTTCTCGGTGAGAGGATGTTTCTTCGCAGCCCTTACGGAATTCAGACCTTTGTTGAAAAATGTATGCGCCTCTTTCTAATCGTCAACCAGCATGGCACTGGAGGCAACCTGATCCTAGAGCTAGGAGCTTACCAAGAGGCGATCATGTTGTTTATTTCAGGCACTTGGTCAGATAAATGACTCCTTCATATAAGAGATATCTGTCATTTTAAACTCTTTAATGATCATGATGATTGTATTACTTGATGCAATATATACTCTCTCCTTGCATTTCAGGACACGTTTATGAAGGACAATAGTTTCACGCTTATATATATGTATATATATATATATATATATATATATATATATATATATATATATATATATATATATATATATATATATATATATGAATCCATTAAACCATAATAAAAGAGAAAACGGAATAATTTTTCCTTGCAGTGTGCCTGGGTCGAATTGCTTCCCTTCAGGGACTTTTTCGAAAAAAGGTAATAAAAATATTACTGCAAGGAAAAATTATTCCGTTTTCTCTTTCAATGTGGTTTAATGGATACATTTTCATCATTCTCTCGTGCTACTTTGAAAAATATATACATTTGTATATCTGCCACGCGTTTACCTATTCCTCATTTATTCTTTGAATTCCCAATTAATTTTCTATTTCTTTAATAGTCTCCGTTCGAGCCTGCGAAAGTGTTCCTTAAAAGCTATTCTATCTAGAGAATTTTTGTTCTCTGCGCAGCGTAGTGTACTAACGGCATACTTTTAACTGTGATCAAAGCGGTGCTCACTGCTTCAGTGTGCCTGGTTCGAATCGCTTCCCTGCACGGATTTTTTCGAAAAAAGGTAATAAAAATATTACTGCAAGGAAATATTATTCCGTTTTCTCTTTCAATGTGGTTTAATGGATTCATGTTCATCATTCTCTCGTGCTACTTTGAGAGATATATACATTTGTATATCTGCCACGCGTTTACCTATTCCTCATTTATTCTTTGAATTCCTAATTAATTTTCTATTTCTTTAATAGTCTCCGTTCGAGCAGGCGAAAGTGTTCCTTTAAAGCTATTATATTCAGAGAATTTTTGTTCTCCGCGTAGCGTAGTGTACTAACGGCATACTTTAAACTGTGATCAAAGCGGTGCTCGCTGCCTCAGTGTGCCTGGGTCGAATTGCTTTCCTGCACGGACTTTTTCGAAAAAAGGTAATAAAAATATTACTGCAAGGAAAAATTATTCCGTTTTCTCTTTCAATGTGGTTTAATGGATTCATTTTCATCAATTCTCTCGTGCTACTTTGAGAGATATATACATTTGTATATCTGCCACGCGTTTACCTATTCCTCATTTATTCTTTGAATTCCCAATTAATTTTCTATTTCTTTAATAGTCTCCGTTCGAGACGGCGAAAGTGTTCCTTAAAAGCTATTCTATTCAGAGAATTTTTGTTCTCTGCGTAGCGTAGTGTACTAACGGCATACTTTTAACTGTGATCAAAGTGGTGCTCGCTGCCTCAGTGTGCCTGGTTCGAATCGCTTTCCTGCACGGATTTTGTCAAAAAAAGGTAATAAAAATATTACTGCAAGGAAAACTAATCCGTTTTCTCTTTTAATGTGGTTTAATGGATTCATTTTCATCATTCTCTCGTGCTACTTTAAGAGATATATACATGCATATATATCCAACACACCGCAAGATTGAGGAAACGGAATAATTTTTCTTCGAAAATAGTAATTTCCTACTTAAAAAAATCCGAGCTGGGTGGGATTTAAATCGTGCATTATGAGGCAGCGAGCAACCGCTTTGATCTCAATTAAACCACCCCTTAGACCATTCGCCCACGCAGAGGACAAAAAATTCTTCCAAATAGACAAGCTTTTGAAGCATTTATGTTTGCCGTACCAAATGGCTTGCAGCCCGTACTGATTTTCCAGTAAATTTCTTTCTCTTTTCTCGATGCTCTTTTAATCTATTTACTCAGTTTGTAATATTAGTCTACTATTTCAATTTGCACTTTCTAAAATTTATGTGTATCATGTCAACCTTTGGTGGGTTTGGCATCAAGAATATTTTTAGAAGATCTATTTGGAGTTCGAAACTGTTTCTTTTGAGGTTAAGTTTTTGAAGAATTGTTTGACTCTCTTAGGTAATTTTTATTCGCGTGCGCTTAGTCACGTGCGAATCAATATTTCACTATGTCGGTCCGTTGGTCCCTTTTTGTTTTTTTGTTTTTGTTTGGCAATATCATTGTAAATATATGGCCGATTCTAACAAAATTTAAAACTCTTATGTTGTTTTTAATTCTATTTTGACTGATGTAATCGCCAAGGTCATACCCAAGATTAGTCTGGGAATTATTGAACGATTTGCAGTTCGTAAGGTCATAAATCAAAATAAGTGAGAGGACGCGACTTTGGTTATCAAACTTAGTTGTAATCCTCATCAATCTCAATGCCATTGTTTTTCCAGTTTAGCCTTCAGAAACCTAAATTAATTCAATGTACAATCTGTAATTTTAATACATGTATTCTATGATAGACCGGATCTATACCTTGATTCTTCAAGGCTCTTAAAATATTTGATGTTTCTATTGAATCAATGATTTTGTTAGGCAACAAATGCGAGGATAGAAGTATATTTTACTCAAAAGTTTGATAATGACTATTTGAAGAGATTATAGACACATGAGAGTGGACTATTTGGGATGTACTTTTTAATATATGCTTGATCGGGTTTTTTATGGAAAAAGATTATAAAGAAATTGCGCAGACCTTCAGAATATTTCCTTGTTTAAGACATTCAGTGAAAGGAGAGCTAGTTTGTCCACAATGGCACCCACCTAGTGCTGGAAGGATTTTCATTTGTTTTAATTCAATTTCCATTTCTGATATGAGAACAGTCGGGACAATATTAATAGGTTGTTGGTTGGTTGTAGTTCATGAAGTTGTTGTTACTTTGAGTATTATATTTCATAGTACTCCTTTGGTCTGTTAACTAATTTTCCCGATCTTTCTTATCCATAAATATATATCTGTATATCAAGAATAAATTTGGAAACAAATTCACAAACAGATAAAATATCTTTTAAATGTTGAGGAATTATACCAGTTACTTATAAAAGCTACATTTTATCAGACGAAACCTTTTCAGAGGATGACCAGGGAGACAAACAGGTGAAAGAAGGAAGTTACTTTACATGACTCATGAGTATGAAAAATGGAAAAAAAACCTGAGGAGGATTCTTGGTTAATATCTTTATCATAAATGCTTATAGAAAAAGTAAAGTTATAATGGCATGTTTCTACAATTCTGTTGTTCTTCTGCTTAAGCATACAAAGGAGAGAATTAAGTAATTACATGACAATCCGTTGTTTATCAGTAAAGTATTACTTACTTAGAAAATTCATAACCCCTAAGCTAACACAAAACACTTAATTAAAATCAGCAACTTATTCAGGCAGGGAACAGTCGTAAATATAGTACTTACGTCATTCCCAATATGGTCTTCGTGGATCATGAAAATACGTTTGACTCAGTACACTCTAATTTAATTCAAAGCTTATTTTAATATACATTCTTGCTTATAACGTCATGCAACATCACCTTTTAGTTTACTCACAGTCATTAAAAAAAAGACAAGGCAGGGTGGAGGGCAGGCCCCTCGAAGTAAATGTTCGAGCAGAGTTTAAGGAAACTCTTAATATTTAAGAGTAAATCAAAATGGAATAGGAAATCTATATATATATCTATCTCTCTATCTCTCTCTCTCTCTCTCTATATATATATATATATATATATATATATATCCCACTGAGAAAATGAAAAATAAGCGAACGATTTTCTTTTATTAAAATACTTTGTAAAATGTGATGTATCGGTAAATTAAATTTCCATGGTACATAATGGATATATTTAATATATTTTATGAAGATTTCATATATAATAGAATCGTATATTCAAGAAATTATACCAAATTAATAAAAATTACAATATTAACAGGTTCAAAATAAGATAACCATTTTCCCAGGAACATTCTAGAATTTTTTTTAAATCAGTTTGCTTATTAAGATATAACTGTACAACCGCTATTGTTTTAGTATACACTCTGCAGCGTTGCGATAACACCCAAAACAGACTCTTGATCTCCGTCAGAGTATAATTCACTGAAGAACTTCATGGCGGACTCTTCATGCAACTTAATAAGAGGCAAGAATATCTAAGAGTATAAATTAGCGCATTCTAAAGTTCTCAAATGAAAACAAACTCTATAAACTGCCACCTCGGTCAATCTTGCATGACCTTTTGAGACTGAATCAGGAATTTATCGGAAAATTAACAGAAATAAAGGCAAACACGTAAGTCTTTCACCCTGTCCAGTCACCACAATGAATCTGATTTAAAATCTCGCTCTCCAACAACCAATGCAATAATCAGTAAGAAGAACCAGAATGAGATAATTATTTATGCTGAAGCTCATCTTGTTTGGGAAGAAGAAGATTGGGAGAAAATACATTTTGGTGACGAAATTAAATTTAATTTAGTTGTATCTAATGGTTTAATCATTGTTAGACGTGCTGGAGGTGACAAACCTTACCCTAAATGGGTTAAAATTCTGTTACGCATGCAAGAGAAGTGTCATAAAATTAATACCCGCTTTTCCAAATATGTCCTTTAAACTATTTAATATATTATTAAATAGCAATGTTATACATTTGTTGAAGTCATTAGTGCGGGAAGGCTTATTAGCATAGAATGTTTTCCTAGCTTTAAATATAATAATTCCTTAAACCAATTGATGATTGCCAGGAAACCCAAAGAACATCATAACATAGGAGTATATGCAATACCATGCAACGATTGCCATAAAGTTAATATAGGGGAAACGGGGAAAAATATAGACAAGAGATTGTATGAACACAAAAGAGATATTAGAGTAGGCAGCGAAAGCAGTGGAATATTTTGCCATGTTAGAGACTTGAATCATACGATCGATTTCAATAGAAGTAAAATGGTATTTAAATTGGCTAACTATGTTAAGAGAAGAATCGTAGAATCGAGCTTGATATCGTCAGTTCCTAATTTAAATCTATCTGAGGGTCAATTTTCTTTTAATCCTGTAATAAGAAAGGAAATAAACAAAATAGTAAAATGTCAGCCCTTCAATATGTTTAGGCCTAACCCCTCCCCCCCAGATTGGCCACAAGTAGAGGATGGGGGGAAAAAAGAGGGGATCTTTCACGACCTGACCTTGTGTTATGATGGTATGCACTTTTCTTATATTTTCTATCCAGTGTCAGTTGAAAAAGGGTGTGAGATACACCGCAACTGTTCTGAATTAAATTGTCTTCGGAGAATATGGTTTAATTCCTCATATATATATATATATATATATATATATATATATATATATATATTCAACAAGGTTGCTTCTAAGAAGGCGTAAATTTAATTGCAGTAGGAAGGATACGACCATCAGTGACATTTTTATTTATTCCAAGCAACGTTTCGGATTACCCAATTAAGATAACATAAAGTAAATACAAATCAAAAGCAAATAATTTAGATAATGAACCTATAAAATTAAAAGTATTAATAATTACAAGTACATATACAGATAAGCTCAAAGCAAAGGAGAGGAACAAATTCATACTTGCTGTAAGCGAGTCAGGGAAATGACTAAGGAATTTACCCCAAATCGGACACGATTATGGGTAGTTTGTTGTCGGTAGAATATTAACAGGTCTGAAGCTGGTTGGTTGTGGCTATTACCGGTAATGGGTGGCAGGTCAAGTCTGAATTTAACGTGGGCGAATGTGTTTTTAGGAAGAGAGATTGCAGAATTCTGAGCCTAGAATCTCAAAATTATTGACGTTTGTATAAACCTTACACTTTATAATGTGATCTCTGATTAGCGAGACTTCCTTACTAGCAAGAGAATTTCCTATTACACTCGAGGGTTGGCTCAACTGGAGCATGGGCTGGAGTTGATCTTCCAAATTATTCGCATTTTCGTTGTTGTTGATCCTACCATACAGGGCAACGATTGGACCAAGAGAATTCCATGATATAGCTGCCCAAACCATTACTGACCTTCCTCCGTGCTGCACTCTAAGAAGAAGGTACCAAGATTAAAAGCTTCTTCAGAATGCCTTTACACATAAACTCGCCTTGCAGTGGAGAAAAGAGAGAAATTGCACTCGTCCAAGAATATCTGTCTGTGGGTGGACCAGCCCTTGTGATCTCTACACCAGTTCAGCCTTTTCTGAATAATTTGATGAGAAAGCAGAGGCCTCTTAATTGCGGCTTTTCCATGATATGTGGCTGTTTTAGCTTAGGGCGAACAGTTTTGGTCAAAGCTGGGCTAGTGAGATGTTGTTTCAACTCCGCAGTCACTTTTGTGTTAGTTGGCCGGGGAACTTTAATCTCAATGCGTTTCAACAATCGTCGGTCTCTTTTAATGAGCTTCGAAGTCCTGCGAAATTACTCCTCCTACTGGAAGTTTTGATAGGCTTCTTGAATTCTGTCATGGTCCTTGATATGGTAGCTCTCGAAAAACAAGGAGTTTAGCTGTTCTGATGAGAGAAGCTCTTGCAATTCGTGCTCCGCCAATTTGCCCTTTATTTAACTCATTAACGTCACGCATCTTAGCATCTATACCACGATCTGTAAAAGAAATACAAATAACACTGTCTTACACGATTTTCCTCTTTGGGTAGAATCTGTTATTTTATATTTGCCTGTGTCTAGAATACATAAAAATCACTGTTATTTATTTAAAATTTTGCTTTTGTGTCCAGGATAATATTTATATGAAATTTACCTATTCTTTCTGGAAAGAAGTGAAAAATTTGAATTTTTATTTGAATAAAGTAAAAACAAAATGACAAGATAAAAAAAATAGCATTTATTTATTCTAGAATTACATAAGTGATACAATTAAAGTATTAGAAATCTGTATTTTTCCGTGATTTACGCTTATACTGTAAATTACTTTCCAAATTATTCACATTTTCGTTGTTGTTGATCCTACCATACAGGGCAACGATTGGACCAAGAGAATTCCATGATATAGCTGCCTAAACCATTATGTACTTACCTTCCTCCGTGCTACACTCTAAGAAGAAAGCACTCAGGATTAAAAGCTTCTTCAGAATGCCTTTACACATAAACTCGCCTTGCAGTGGAGAAAAGAGAGAAATTGCACTCGTCCGAGAATACTACTTGCTTCTATCTGTCTGTGGACCAGCCCTTGTGATCTCTACACCAGTTCAGCCTTTTCTGAATAATTTGATGAAAAAGCAGAGGATATACCATAGTCTCCTATCAGATTTTCATTATCCGATCCTTGATAGCGGCGTTCAAAGTAAACCTAGGGGAAAGTGCTTGCCATGCTCCTCGTAGTACGTTCCCATGGTTTCAACAAACTCTACATAGCTTTTGACTTTGTGATTAGCTAGGAAGCATAGAACTACAGCGATAAAGTTGCCTCACGCTGCCTTTTCCGTCTTAGTGAGCTTCTCGGGAAACTCATCGCAGTCCATGATCTTTTTAATTTGTGGACCAACGAAGACCCCGCTTTTCACCTTTACCGCATACAGCTTAGAAAATAAATTTGAAGATACTTGAAAGCTGCAAACCCTTTATCTAGAGCTCTAACGAATTGCTTCATAAATCCTAATTTTAATTCCAAATGAAGAAACAGTACTTTAGGGGCTCCACCAAAGGCTCCAGTTTGGTGTTATTTCTCTCCATACTAAACTCGATCCGTTTTGGCCAATTCAGTTGATGCTAGTGTGCCATGGTGTTTCTGCTGTTTCAAAGGCAAAAATAACAATGAAACTTGGTAGGGCCGCCTCGAAATCCCATCAAGAAGACCACTATTTTGAAGTTTCCGATCAGCTCCCAATCATACTCTTTATATTTCAAAGCATCGAGCAAGATCTTGACACTGCTGTATTCCTCCTCTTTGAGGTGGACCGAGTGATCAAGGAGAAGACATGGATACATTTTCACGTTATGAAGCAGCACTGCTCTGAGGCTCCTTTACGAGCCGATAATGAAGAGGCGCCACTCGTTGGGATTACAGGCGATTCCGATTGCCTTAAACCTACCGGTAACATTGTGACAAAGGCAAAGCTCACCTTTATGTGTAACAAAGCTTGGAAAACACTGGTGAAGCTTTCTCTGATCTGATATTTGAACACTGTCATCTAATAAATCCCACTGCTTAAGTCTCGAAGTTATAAGCTCGGCATTGTAATTTCTGATACCAAGATCACTGACAAGGTCTTTAAGATGTTTTTGGTTCGGGTGGTATGATTTTCTCTCTCAGTTGTACTTTTGTAATCTGGATCAATGACTTTATATTCTTCTTAACTACTACTCCCATTTTGGAGGAGTGGATACGAGGAATTCAGAACTATGTGGTACTGGCGCAATTGATGACTGAAGGTCTGGAAACATGATAGAAGACGCATTTTTGCCTGCTCAACGTTTGGAAAAGTTCATCATGCAGAAGAAACAATATCTTGAGTGGTCAGTTGTTTCCGTCCAAATTCGTAAATTGCGAAATTCATTGCTCTCTTTTCTCTTCTGTACCCTCCTGTAAAAACAAATGAAAACATAAGGATAAATATACAAATAGTTTTCACTTAGTGTTATTAGAAATGTTAAAAAATTAAAAAATCCAGTATCTAAATAAACAAAACACATTATATTTATATTGTAGGGAAATCGATATCCCACACTAAAAACAAAGGCCCTGTTCGGTCACCACAACGTCCTGGTGCTTGGCATCGTAACCCAATTACTCAACCCCACCTCTCTTTCCACGACTCGCTGACCACCAGAAGGCCTCCCTTAACCAAAAGATGCTCGAATCATCAGATTTGTGTTCCGGCGAGCATAACATTGGTTAAACCGGCACTATTTCTCCTAAGAGTTTGGATTTAATTTCGCCTCATAGACGAAATTGGAGGAACGGCGACCAAAAGCAGGAAGATGCCTTTACGGATAAGTGAAAGACGCTTGGAGAAGAGTCGAAGGAGGAGCGAAGCTTAATTCCTATGCCTTCAACACTCCTTTTCTCTACCCCCATTGGCTTAGTAAAGTATTTTGGCGGATAACTAGAGAAGAACAAGGAAGATTGAGTTAGTGATCGACAAGACAATGTCCGGCGCAGTACCCGGCAATCAAAGAAATGTACAAAGAAGAAGCTCAGGCTGAGCCAGTTCCTGGTGGTCACACTGAAATTAGCTTTTGTATTGAAGATCAATCTCAATCATCTCTCGTCAGAGAGATGATTAAGGATTCACTTGTCAAAGGATTCACTTGTTTGCTTATCGCTCGTCAGTGCAGACCATTCCAAGAATACTCCTGAGATTGGAAAAAGCATACCTTCACGGTGCTATTGTTCAAATCATCTGACTAAGACAACGTGCTTAACGCCATCCGTCACCATCACCGAAATCACCTGTTGCTTCAAGCTCGTCTCCGCGCCAGTCAAACAGCTGGGTGTCTGTGAACTCACTCACGCGCCTAACAGCAAAATCACTTTTTCCTCTACAGAAAAATTCAAGGCCAAGATTCACGAGCCAGAGTCACGTGCGGTTGTTTTAAAGGTAAAGAAATATTAAAGTGAGCTTTGGGTAAACCATTACGTTATATTCATCTGATTTAAATTAGTAAGTCTCACATAATCTCGTTTAATTCATAGCTGTAGAGTTTGTTATATTTATTTCACATTTTAATGATGTAATTAAAGATATATATTTTTTAGTATTATTTAATTTAATCCTCGAAACGCTACACTTGGCACTAGAAATCCTCAAAAATTAAATAACGTACAGATAATATAGCACTCTTAGAGAAAACGTAATAAAAGAGATATTCAAGTACGTAACAAACCGATGTACGTATACCAACGACTATTCCTGTTTGCAACAAAAACGAGAGATAATCCTCGCCATTGACAAATACCCAAAGTGAACTCCCTCAAAAACCCCAGTCGTCAAAGGATTCACTTGTTTGCTTATCGCTCCTCAGTGCAGACCATTCCAAGATTAATCCTGAGATTGGAAAAAGCATACCTTCACGGTGCCATTGTTTAAATCATCTAACTAGACAACGTGCTTACCGCCATCCGTCACCCTCACCGAAATCACCTGTTGCTTCAAGCTCGTCTCCGCGCCAGTCAAACAGCTGGGTGTCTGTGAACTCACTCACGCGCCTAACAGCAAAATCACTTTTTCCTCTACAGAAAAATTCAAGGCCAAGATTCACGAGCCAGAGTCACGTGCAGTTGTTTTAAAGGTAAAGAAATATTAAAGTGAGCTTTGGGTGAAACATTATGTTATATTCATCTGATTTAAATTAGTGAGTCTCACATAATCTCGTTTAATTCATAGCTGTAGAGTTTGTTTTATTTATTTCACATTTTAATGATGTAATTAAAGATATATATTTTTTTGCGTATTTAATTCAATCCTCGAAACGCTACACTTGGCAATAGAAATCCTCAAAGATTAAATAACGTACAGATAATATAGTACTCTTAGAGAAAACGTAATAAAAGAGATATTCAAGTACGTAACAAACCGATGTACGTATACCAACCACTATCCCTGTTTGCAACAAAAACGAAAGATAATCCTCGCCATGGACGAATACCCAAAGTGAACTCCCTCAAACCCCCAGTCGTCAAAGGATTTACTTGTTTGCTTATCGCTCGTCAGTGCGAACCATTCCAAGATTAATCCTGAGATTGGAAAAAGCATACCTTCACGGTGCCATTGTTTAAATCATCTGACTGAGACAACGTGCTTAACGCCATCCGTCGCCCTCACCGAAATCACCTGTTGCTTCAAGCTCTTCTCCTCGCCAGTTAAACAGCTGGGTGCCTGTAAAACCACTCAAGCGCCTAGCAGCAAAATCACTTTTTCCTAAACAGAAAAATTCAAGGTCAAGATTCACGAGCCAGATCACGTGCGGTTGTTTTGAAGGTAAAGAAATATTAAAGTGAGCTTTGGGTAAAGCATTACGTTATATTCATTTGATTTAAATTAGTAAGTCTCACATAATCTCGTTTAATTCATAGCTGTAGAGTTTGTTTTATTTATTTCACATTTTAATGATGTAATTAAAGATATATATTTTTTAGCGTATTTAATTCAATCCTCGAAACGCTGAACTTGGCACTAGAAATCCTCAAAGATTAAATAACGTACAGATAATATAGCACTCTTAGAGAAAACGTAATAAAAGAGATATTCAGGTGAGGAATAAACTGTTATACGTATACCAACTACTATGCCTTACAATACCACGCCATACATATTTGGTGTCAGTATTTAATTCAATCCTCGAAACGCTGCACTTGGCACTAGAAATCCTCAAAGATTAAATAACGTAAAAATAATATAACACTCTTAATAAAAACATAATCAAGGAGTTATTCAAGTACCTAACAAACCGATATACGTATACCAACCAGTTGGCCCTTACATATTTCAGTCAGGTGTGGGGTATTGGAAGAACTCAGTATACTTGTTTGTCTTGTTTTCCCTTCAATAATAGTAAATTTGTGCCTAGCATTCGAGAAAAAGTTAAACATTAAAAGGTCTGTCTATAAATTAGTGGTTAATTGTCGGTGATTAGCCCGTTAATGTTATTAATTATTTTGGGGGGATTGGCATTCCAATTAGCAGAAAGTGTTGTGATATGGAAGAGTTAGGCAGCGCGCTATTTGTTTATTGATTGTATATGCACCAGAGCGTACAGCGGTTAGAGTTTGACGGACATACACAATATGGCATCGGTTAAAAATTTTAGCGGTGTGAGTTTGACGGACATACACAGTTGGAATCCTTCAAATAATTCCACCAACAAGGCCAAATTCTTAGACTAGAAGGCAAATATATGCTTGTCTACATCCTGGAAGAAGAGAGAATAGAAAGCGAAGAAAGACGAATAGAGTAGGAAAGAGAAAGCGGAGAAAAAAGAATCGAGTGTAAAACAGAAGACGAAGAAAGTAGAATTCAGATGAAAGGAAAAGTAGACGAAACAAGAATACAGTGGAAAATAGACGCAGAACGAAGAAGAATACTGAGGGAAAGTAAAACAAAAAAAGTATAATACAACTGAAAAGAGAAGCAAAAGAAATAAGAATGAAGATCGAAATAGAAGCCGAAGAAAGAAAAATACAGAGGAAAAGAGAACTAGCGCAAGCGGAAAGAGAAGCCGAGGAAAGAAAAATAAATAGGGAAATAAAAGCAGAAGAAAGAAAATAAAGATGAAAAGAGAAGTAGAATAAAGAAAAATACAGATGGAGAAAGAACTAGCACAGACTGAAAGAGAAGAGAGAGAAGAAAAAGAAAGAATGCTCGCACAAGAAAGGGCATCGAGAAAGGATTAGGTGGAAGTCGAGCCGGTTTTATCACTGCCTGGACCTAGGAAAGTACTAACGATTAAAACCCAACCAAATGGGGCGTCGATGGATGAAGAAGGAAGTAGGAACGCGGTAGACCCATGTAAACCGATTCAGATTGCAGAGTCGGATAACGAGTATCCCCTACCCTCAGTAGCCTTTTCCCAGAACGAAACGGCCACGGAGTTACATTTAAAATCCCAATTCGCCATGAGAGCCGCACCCATTAACGATCTCTTGAAGGAACTGTTTCCCAATCCTGTTATAGGGAATCCAAACGCGATCTCCCAGGTTAGCTTGGTAAAGGATGACAATGGGACTCCTTTTCTCCTCACTTATCCATTCATGAAACAGGCGGCCCTAGCCATAAGGTGGAGATTAAAGTTAGTCAGTTGCCATAAAAAGGTAGTACAACTACGTCGGAATTCCATTACCAGTTTTTGAAATACTTGGGTAAACACAATAACCAGAACGGCCGACTCATACGCTGTAAAGTATTGATCATCAAGCAACACTTTAATATTAATTATATCAAAGGTGCCGATAAGGTAAAGCCTCTGTATAACCTGAGCCGAAACCCCATCGAGGGTTATTTCATCTCACGTTAATCTTATAACCATTCTTAATTTTTTTTTGTGTTCGTTTTTTGTGTATATATTTAAGGTCTTAAGTTTTAGAAGTGTAAGGAAGTAGCTAGCTAGATACCACTTAAGAGCCAGGCTCATATGTTTTTTTGTGTAATCGATAATTTGATTTTTTTGTTTGTTCTTTTGGTAAATTGGATATTGTAAGTCGTACCCAGTTGGCACGAGGCCTATGTCGATCACCTATCTTTGTCCGCGCGGCTTGTGTGCCCGAGATAAAAGATACTTAATTTAATAGGATGGTTGACCAAGCTAACGGTAAGAATCAATATTATGTTCTAAGACATGTAAGGTTGATTTTGTCGATGATGTTTGTTTGTGTGTTTTTTTCACTGGAGTTCCCCTCCCTCCCTCCAGTAACCTCTTCGAAGGGAATGATGTAGGAAAATCGATATTCCACCCTAAAAACAAAGGACCTGTTCGGTCACCACAACGTCCTGGCGCTTGGCAGCGTAACCCGATCACTTAACTTCCCCCTCTCTCCCTTCGACTCGCGGAGCACCAGAAGGCCTCCCACAACCACGTCATGCACGAATCATCAGATTTTTGTGCCGGCGAGTATAACATTGGTTAAACCGGCCCTATTTCCACAAAAAGTTGGATTTAATTTCGCGCCATAGATGAAATTAGTGGAGCGGCGCCTAACCACAAAAATATTTTTTCCTCTACAAAAAAATTCAAGGCCATGATCATTCTCCAGACAGATTCATGTGCGGTTGTTTTAAAGGTAAAGAAATTCCACTATTTTTGAGCGTCAATTAGCATCCAATATTAAAGTGAGCCGTGGGTCAACCATTATTTTATATTCATTTGGTTTAAATTAGTAAGTCTCACATAAACTCGTTTGATTCATAGTTGTATAATTTTTTGTTTTTTTCACTTTTTTATGTTGTAATTAAAGATAAATATTTTTTAGAAGTATTAAATTTAATCCTTGAAACGCTACACTTGGCACTAGAAATCCTCAAAGATTATATAACGTAAAAATAATATACTCGTAGCACTCTTAGAGAAAATGCATTCAAAGAGTTATTCAAGTACGTAACAAACCGCCGTACGTATACTAACCACTCTGCGATTACAATATCACGAAATAAATCTATTGCTTTCCATAGTTCTTCTGCAGAGCTCGTAGGTGAAATGAGATGGCCATGGCCATGGCTTGCCATAATGAATTCTTTGCATACCTAGCAAAATGCGTATGTCGGATGCTTACAACTTCTTGATGCCATGTGTTACAAATGTTTTTCTCAATGACGAGTGACCATGTCTGGGCTATGTCGGCTGGGACTAAACTGATATGTTGAGTAGAACTTCTTTGTATTTATACAGTAATCTATGTTGCCAAAAGGGTCTAGAAATTTTTCAAACCTATAAAAACTTTTCGAAAGCTCTAGAAAGCCCTACAGTTTATTTTTCATCAAATTAGTGCTGAAACTATATGGAATGTAAGAGAACTGCCATTTCTGTCCAGGTCACCAAAAAAAATATGAGGGAAATAATAGCTATTACTATTGTATTACCGTTTCTATAATTTTTTTAAATACGGTATATCTTTTTTATACTATAACTGAAAAAAACATGACCCTTGAATCTTTTTATATATTCTTACAATTTGCATTAAAATAATGTTATTTACCATAAATGAGCTAATTTAAAAATTCAATGTCCTGGCTACTAAAGCAAAGTCTTGGGATTAAATTTTTATTTTATTTAATATAGCCACAAACGATTGGGCAATAACACTTTTAACCCAAGGCTAGTCAACAGTGAAATTTCGTTACACAGTGTAATCATTAAAGTTGATTAATAAAACTATGTATCTACAGTTAAAACAAAACACTCACAATGAATTTGAAGTTAAATCCTTGGGGGTCCAATTATTTTGTCCAACCTCTGTATATTAATTTTTTTCTTTTATTGGCCTATACTGGGTAGCTATTTATTCTAATGAATTTTAAGGCCTGAATTAATATGTAATTTTCTGATGTTTTCTTCCAAAATATTTAAATTAAACATTATTTAAAAAGGCCTACGATTTTTTAAGAAATTAAAACTTTCTTTGATCAAGTTTAAATGTGGCGATGCCTAAGGTGGACATAATATCTCCTCATTTAGACAATACTCCTTCATTAAAGAATATTTGAAACAAGAATACATGGGAGGTTGTTTAATAGCTTTACTATAATTGTTTTTAAAATGATTTTATATTGTGTTATACCTAATGCTCATGTATATTATTGTTATCACTATTATTATTTTATATAATATAGTAAATATTTTATTTGTCAATTAACTTAACATTAATTTAACATTTTGAAAAAAATTTAATCTACACTTGTAGACTTGGCAATTTCACTACAATTGATTCCTTATTGTTATATTTTTATTAAACATTATTATTAAATTTTTTTTAATTTTGAAAAATTCATTATCATTAATTTAATTTTAACCACATTAATTATTATTAACTAATAACTACTTTTTTTCGTCTTCATTTTCAATTTCCGATTCCTACTGTCCACTTTTAAAGACCTTGACTGCGTTTCGTCGACTTCGTGTTTGCGGAAATCTCGGACGAATATCACAACGTACAGGGAGAGGAGATTCTACTTCTTTATGGGGTTAGGGAGCCTCAAATGTCATATTGTACTTCTCTTTGATTATTCCAGGTATGTTCTTGTCAACGCTTCTGTCAGTTTAGTATTTGTACATTGTAGTTTATGAAGTGTTTGACGCCCATATTCTCATCTTCAAAAAGTTATCCCTTTTGAATATTGAGGCTGTGTTACTAGCACTTGATTTTTTGTTACCTTCTTCGATTGTTTCGTTTGTGAACAGATTGCTTGCTGTTGAGTTGACATATGATTGGGTTCACGTTGAGCTGTTTCTCCTTGTTGTCCCTCTATGGGGATTATTTTCTTTGTTTAGCTATTGGGTTTCTTCTTTTCTTCTTCTTCTCTTTCTGCATAATTTTTCATTTGTTCATCTATCAGAGTAATCTTTATTATACTTATGAGGGCTTTTTTGAGAGGAACCAAGGTACCTTATCTAGTCCAATAGTTACCAATTGGTTCTTCGGGATTTTGCTGAATGTGCTCTAGTTTGCTAAGTTGGCCATCTACTCTTAAAAGGTTTCTTGAATTTATTTATCTATCATTAACTTATTATTGTATTTTCTCGATGTAGGCTGGGCCCTAGTTTCTGCTGCCCTAATATGCCTTTTGTCCTCTGTTTATTTTCTCTTTTCAAGTTTTCCCTTCTTGTTCTCAAAGCATCCATGCGAATAGTGCAGTTAATGGGCAGTGTCCCGGTATCCCCTTAACAGTTGATGAGCTTTGAATTTAGTGTTGGCATTTTATTTCATTTGTGCTCAATGCTACCAGGGGTTGAACACACTGATGCACTAGTTAGGCATTATTTGAGGAGTTCATTTTGATAGCGTACTTTTCTGATTCTATTTGTTCTGAGACTTATTTTTTCTATAGATTCTCTAAGGTTGTACTTCCTAGACCATATCTTTGTAGGCGAAAGTAAAATTTATTACATTTTTTCCAGTTTTCTACCTTGGTTACCATTGCACAAGGCTGTTTATCTTCCACTTCCTCTTCGATTTTCTTATGAAAATTTTCGGAGAAAACTGGTTCGATTTTCCTTCTTTGAAAGAGTTTTACACCGCCCTTAGAGAAGTGTACATGATATTGAACTTTGTATCTGCATTTCATGTTTCTAAAGTATATCATATAAAAAAATGACCTCCTACTGAAAAAGAGATGGAATGCCCGGCTATTGTTAAGAAGTACAATGTCTATTGGTAGGGTCGAAGCAATGGAGCAAAACAATTAAAAGCAGTTTGCACAAAGTTTAAACGTTAATATTGACTGAGAGTAGTTTGTGATATGGTAGCTATTGCAATAAATAATACCTTATTATTTTCTGTCAATCAAAACATTTAAAAGAATTGTCGCCCCTAGGTTGAATGTAAACTAATCCAGCAGAAAAAAAGCCTACCCTCAATTGCTGTAACTTCAACCAAAAATGCAAGATACCATCTAAAATAACCCACATCAACACATTCAATGAGAAAAATATGATTACAGAGAATGTTGCAAAATGTGCAATGGAGATGAGGTTTATAGTAGATACAATAATACTCGTAGGTGTATAAAAAGGAAGCTCACAAAGTGCACGTGACTCAAAGTTATGCAGATACAGCTAAAGTGTAAAACGACTACAAGTCTTTTTTTTTAGACTTTTTCAAAGAATGACAACAACAAGGACATATATTGTCTTAAACAGTGGTATGGGACTATTAGACTACATACTTCTGAACACTAATTAGGTAAACAAAATCCTAAAAAACTTTATTTTAGATTTTATGTATGTAGTGTGTAAGGGAATTCCACGTGGAATCTCTTGTTTAGAACGGAACTTCCATGCACTATAGAGGATCGGTTAGGCTTAAATTAGTAATCCTAACCCCCCACCCTTTCTACAAGCGGTAGCCTCAAACCGCGTCCACTACGATTCACCTTTACACGGGCTAGAATATCCTCTGCAAGAAGATTCGAGGCCATTCGAGAGTAGAGCTGGTCCCGCTCCTCCCCCGCCCCCGGGGAGAGCCTCGGACATAAATAGTGCTCGACTCCCATGAGGAGACACAGAGTTGAAAAGTCTCGCCTGGACCCCAAGAAAATTTCCCTAGTTCCAATTCAGGTGCTAACAAAAAAGCAAAGTGACCGCTGAACTATTTTTGTGTATTTGAATTAGCCCCAGCCAGTGAGGTAATTCCATTTAACGATCACTACAGAGTGATTTTTCCGACTTCTCCTGTCAACTCCTGTCCAGGCCCTCTTCGTTTCCCCCTCGTTTCCAGGTGGCCGAAATACTCTCCCTTGGACCGGACGTTACCGCCCCCCCTTTTTTGGAGAACTGTCATCACTTTAACATCTCACGTGCAGAAGACATCCGTGAAGCCTTACCCTGACGTCTCACCCGGAATCTTCTGTAAGCCAACCTCTCTCTCCCTCCTGTAACCTATTTGCGTTAATTCCCCCCATTTGAATAGTCTCTTCCCGTAACACCTTAAGTTTTTCCTACATAGTCTGATTCATAACTACAATTCCCCCTTCCCCTTCGTTCATCTGATGTATTTTTCCTCTTTTATTTTCTAATTTAATTTTTGGCCATGATTTCTCTCATTATTTTTATGTAAATATAATTATATTTTTGTACATACCTGTTTAAATAACCTTGAGCTTTGCCATTGCACATAATATACCTGACCTCGTTGCACTCTTATCTAGTTGTTTCACCCGTCGAAACTCGTGGCGTTCCGTCCCTTTTTTCGGTTTGCCTTGAAGTTATCGGTTCCTTCCCACATAGATATAATATGGTATTGATATAATATAATGTCATACCACGACATAGTGATAATGGCGTCTAGCATGACAAAACCCAGCTAATGTTGAAATCTGGGAACGTGTTAATGGAAATACATTCTCATATATTTCTCAAAATATAATTACTGCATTTTATGACTGGTTTAGCACTATTCCAGTTATTGGTACGGTTAAGATTCTATGTACATATGTAAAACAATCGCAGATTGTTCATTGTGATTACGTACATTGGCTTGATGTTGCATCTTAACCCGGACATCTTGCTCTTCCCCGGTTTGTCTAAAATAACATTTTTGACAGTTGTTGCAGCCTATCAAATAAAAATGCCAGGTTGGGGGTGGGTGAGTGATGAATTTTTGACAAAGATGCATGTGTTGAATGTTGTATCTAACTTTTTAACTCTGTTACGTAAATTTTGAATTTTGATGTGAAAATTATAATGAATAATTGAAAATTGACAACTATGAGTTTAATGGTATATATATTTATTTTTTTAAATATATGTATTCAATAATTATTGGCCTTACACTCTACCTATTTTCTATAAATAATTGAAAATTGAAATAACTAACAGGTTTGAGCAAAACGTATATATACATATATATTTTAAATGTTTATAAATGCTTAATAAATACATTTACTGAATAAAATTGTTTTAAAGCTTAATAATAATATAAGCATCAAAGATGAAAATTACTAAAAAGTATAAATAAATACTCCTGAGGCTTAATGCACACAGATGTGCCCTGCAATATTTCATACATTTCGCAATATTTTGTATTTTTTCAGTAAAAAATTAAATACCACTTAGATGCAGCCAAGATATAACTTCTCTCAATAATAATGATGGTTTTATTCTCCCTTAAATAATTAAAATGGTACCCCTTCTTTGTATGCATTTGGGACAGCAAAGTACGGCAGAAGAATTTGGAAAAGGGAAATTGTCTTCCAAATTCTGACTTCAAATCTATTGATTCCAACATTCAATATGAGCTACTTGATGACACAATGAAAATTATATTCCCACCTCTGCTCATCAAACTGTCTGGTGAAGCAATTCATTAAAGCATTGCAAACAGGAGGCGTCTATTTAAAGTACATCCTTTTGGCGTTTTCCGGCCTGCCAATCGAAAAATATTAAAGGTGTGTATGTTTGGTGAGCCAGAGATTCGGCAGCTCAACAAAGATGAACATTTAATGAGGATAGAACTAAATCTTGCTTAAAATACAAAGACCTTTTCCAAGACTTTTTTGGAAATACACAAGGAAAGAATTACCTCGAAATTTTCCAGACACTACTGGACACACCAAACTCTCGTTTGCAACATGAACATCAACAAGAATTTTCAGATTAGCCATCTTGTTAACTTCTTAGAAAACCTTGGTCATCGATGAGCAAGGTGATCGGCTCAAGATTGACTTGAATGGTTATTAAAGAACTGTATCAGGGTAGATAGGGTGCAAATGTGGTGAATGAATATTTTTATAATATAAAGCAGAATTGTCCACATATTGAACATTCCAGGAAAAGCTATAGGCATATAGTATTACCTTAACTACTCTAACAGAATTTGACTTACAATAAAAATATCCCTCAAGGGAACAAAAGAAATATGTACTAAAATTACTTTCAAGCAATTTTTTATTATTTTTCAGTGTATGGAAGTTGTTAAAACATTCTTTACAACAAGCACAAATTTGTTATTTGCAGTAATTTTATGGTTTTTCATACAAATCAAGGGTATCCTGTAGTTCAAAAAGTTGATGTGATACAGACAAGTTATAAATTAGGGACAGATAAACCTATTCTAAAATTGTCTTCCACATTGTTATAAGCAACACTTGCCTATATATTTAATTATATGCTATTAATTTAAAATTTAATCCCTTTTATTTTATTAGTTATGAATTTACTCTCTTCTAAATTTGCTTGAAATTACATGCTAGTATTTCTTTAATCTTCTTTTGATGAAATTTTTTTTAACTTCCACTTAGTTGTTATATCATATAACTTTTAAGAACGGAAGTTTTTTCCATTTTTAAATATTCTTCCTCTTTGATTTTATCACTTAACTTTGAATGCTTTTAGCATACAATATTTCTTTTACTCTGTTTTAGCTAAATTATAATATTTAACTTCCTTGATTATTATTATTTTTCTCACTGTCAACACAATAAGGTTGGTTATGTCTAATTTCACTTTTCATTTACATTTGTCAATGTCTTTACATTTTTCAATCTTTCGGGACAGTTTCTTTAATTTTGAAGGTCAGTTGGGTGACGTTGTGCATACTGGATTCTGTTAAAAAATGCTTATTTCAGTAATATAGCTCTGCCACTTGCTCTTAGGTGTATGGGCATTCAAAAGTCAAATTGTATTTTACTCTATTAAATCTTTGGACTGGATTTTCTTCACTTTTTTCATTTTATCAAAAACTAAACGCGAAGATTTTCATTTTAATATCTTATTCGTCTATGAGGTACTTTATTAAAAAGATTTCCTGCGCACTTTTTATGGGATACTGTGGATAATTCAGTAGTTGCTCTATTTAACGCTGCTGCTCTTGTTTTTCCTGTCGTTTGAGTGCAGCTAACATTGTTCTCTCATTATATTTGTTGAGCTCGTTTATCTCTTCTTTAGGTTTATCGTCGATGAGAGGGAGCTTTAGCACTCTGGGTTAGGCAGGTGTGCCATGTGGGCGAATATAATTAGGCTCATTAGTTATTTGTCTTCTTTCTATTAGTTTGAAGTGCTGGTCCGTTGTATCGTTGCGATAAAATTAACTAAGGCTTCATCATATTTAAATGTTTTAGCTTTTTTTCCTATTAATTTTTTCATTTATTTGATGAAGTTTTTTGTATATATGCAAACACATGGCTTGGGTCCTTTGGTCCTTTTCCCCGTGAAGCACTTTGGGCTACCAATATTTTAGTCCTTCCAGACGTGTTCGAATTCTGCAAAGTCTGGACATACCAACTCTTTTGCCTAGCTCTATCGTCTGGGATGTTTTTACAATGCATAGAATCTGGAAAACACTTCCTGGGTAATGATCTCTTCAATTTGCATTTGCTTTGTTGCTATTCTAATCTAAAAAACCACAAGTGCTACCTTTTTACCTTCTGCGCCATTTCATATTAGGCGAAAATCAATTTTACAATATTTGGCCTATTCCCGAATTGTTTCACTTTCATGCTCTTTGTCCATGATTGCATTTTCTTAAGCTCAACCTAGAGCTACTATCAGAAATTATCCGTGAGGTAAGAATGGATCGTGCCGTCGGTGTATGTTGATTGTAGAAACAAGAATTTTGGGGAGTTGAGATTGAAGCCTCGCGTCAAATTTACATTCGGCTTTTCTAGTTTCTTCCGAAACCAACTTCACGACGTCTTTTCTGCCGTAACAGATTGTAGCAAATCTGAGGTGTAAAGACACTGCTAGGTTTTATTACCCGCCTGAGAGTGAAGAGGGAAACCTGCTTGATTTTATAGGTTAACAAAACTAGAAATTCCCTGAAAGTAATAAGTTGTTTCCTCTTCTATTTCACTTCTCTCCTTTATCGGGGCACTGAATGAAGCAAATGCGTTAAAAATCTTAAAGGCTAGTGTTCTTACACTTTTACACTAAGAATAGAGAGAAGAGATAAAAATAAAAAACGAAAGGACAACAAGGCATACAGGAAGTTCTGAAGAAAAGAGGCAAACATAGATAGACCTAATAATCTAAGGAAATGAAAAACGAAATGTTATACTTAATAGATGAGCGTAAATAAATAAATACTGTTCAGCGTTATTAAAAAAATAAACAAAACCAGAAGAGAAAATAAATATTAAAGATGAAAATAAAGATTAAAGAAAAAAAGTAACCAAATTAGAATCTTAATAAATAGAGGAAAATTTCGCCGCACTGGTATTCAGTTTTCGCGATAACACCAAAGTGAAACGATTTCTTGAGTCGCGATATAAAAGAAATTCAAGATACTTAAGAAACAACGTCAATAAAATGACTCCTCCTTATTCAGTTTAACAAATCAGATAAGAAAAGGTTGGACCAGAGGCGAACAAGAACAAAAGAAGAAATAAAGAACGCCATTGATCCATTCAAGAAAAAGGTACCAAACAAACAGGATTTAACAATTCAAACCTCATACACTACTCCAGCGACAACACTACGATTCTTAAAATCATCTTTAATACAATCTTCAAAATTGGCTAGTTTCTTGACGTATTAAACCATTCTAAATAGCGACAAGCTAATAATGTTATAAGAACTTACTGGCCAAAATTTCGAGAAGATAATAACAGTACGATGAAGTGACACAGGTCGTGTATGAGACTTCCTAAATTTGCTCTTATAAGCTCTAAACACACACTATCAGTATACATCGCGATTTGTCACCTCACCCAAGATATCTAGAATTTGTTGGCAGACAAATAGAATAAAGAAACATTTTTAAAAATAGGAATAGAAACTAGGATTTCACCGGAGATCATCGACTAGAGAACGATTTTCTGCCAAAAATGAGACCAAGCATTTCGTGATAAACTTTTAAGGACATCAAGAAGTAAATTTAGTAGAAAGCATCCTTAAGAAAAGTTTCTAATATACACAAATTTGTCAAAAAACAAAATCTCTTTAATTTCTATTTAAGAATCCTGCCAGAACAAATAGAAACGTAAAATAAATATGTTTTATTTGGTGCTACAAACTTTACCCGGTCGCCTTCCAAAAAATCAGCGTTGCCAAAAAACAGAAAAATATGTTCATGGCTGACTTGGAATAAATGCCGAAGAACCACCAAAAAATGCATCAAATGCGACGTTGACCATCAAGCAAAAGCAATGGAGGCTAAACAGAATTGTGAAAAAAGACGCAAAATTCACCGAAACAAAATATCCATGAGGAGCAGTCTATAACTCCCTGTTGAATAAGAGAACAAAAAGATCATGGCTTTAATCAGCTAACATGACAAATCTTGGAACGTTTGCAGATGTGCTGAACTTCCTCTTAGAAAAGAACATCAACAATTAACGTTATTGTGTAAACCTAATTAATCGTTGAAAATTCTACTACAATTAAAATAATAATAACAAGAAAGTGGACAAGACAAGGAAGAAGGTGGATGTGAAGACAGACTTAATCCACCGCAAATATGATGAATTTACGACTTCCCCAATAGAGCGGACAAAGAGAAGAAAGAAGAGGAAAAACAAAACCACAAGTGACACACGCTAAGAAAGTGGTCACCAAACTTTTCGAAAAGACAGGAAATTCTTACCAAAAAGCCGCCTCTATCTCCCAAGGAGACCTCCATCTTCCTATCATCAGGACACGGCCCTACTAGAAAAGGTTTCACATATGATTTCTACAAATTGAAAGAAATTTATTCGCCTCTCTCTTGTACAAGTTTTCCGCCGAGAAACTGCCCTCAAAATAATTATGGCTTACAAAATAATTTTAATTAATACAGTAGCACAAGGAAGAAGATGAAAAAGAACTCTTACAAAGAAACAGGCACAAAAATCACAAGTGAATTTGGAGCCATTTAAATCGACTAGAACCTTTCAACATACTCGAAACATAAAGTAAAAGTAAAAGAAACAAGTGCCTACAAAGTAAACTGGCAAAAATCTAATGGGAATTAATATTAGTTAAATAAAAAGAGGAAAGAGTGATAAGATAGCAGTGATATAATAATAATATCAGAGAAACGCCATAAAAACTCATGTAAGAGGTCAAAATCGACGGAGACTAATTTCTTCATTTGCACTAGAAACATGCACTGTTTATGACCGATGTAAAAGAGACATCACGTACAGTTTTAAATGTTTTTTTCTACATTAATAAAGTTATCTAACATTAATAAGTGAAACATTTATATTGCCATTTTTACCGTCAAAAAGAAATAAATGCAGTCAAAAATCAAATCAAATAAATTGTGTCAGGGAGAGAAAGCCTCTCAGAGGAAAACTAGAAAGATGGAATCAGCGATTCTAATTATGTTGTATATGTTTATATGAACTAACTCTGCGTTAGAAGAGGTATTGCTTATATTATGATTTTTTAATTTACTGAAGCCAGATTTTTAACCCTATTATCTCTCCTCGAATTCTTTCAAATTCAGTGAATAAAAACAAGTTATCTATATCAAAATAAAATTAAATATGATTCTAGAAAATAAAAAATATTATCTTTTATACCTTAGAAGTTTCGCTACCCACCTTTAATATATTTTAAACAGACGTAGCAATCCGTTAAATGTTCCTTTGGCTCCCTCCCGACTATTTGTACGAGAAACATGAGTCCAACAGGCCCTTTGCCTTTCACCCAAGAAGAAAGGGAATTTGTACACCTGACACAACATATGTGAAGTGCCCAGCTTTTCTCCTGGTCACCTACTTTACATCCAAAATAGAGATCATAGAGTTTATTCATATTTTAGGCTCAACTGTCTCTTGTATTGTCTTAATGTAACTGATCCATATACATATATAAGAGTAATTGTCTGGGGATTTTTTGCATTCTCTAGGCATTGTAGCTATGTCACCTGTAAAGAAAAACACTGTAGTATGGGAAAAATATTAGATATAGTAACAGCAACAAATATTAAATAAAAAAGTTAAAATAGAAAGCATCTATTGCAAGTTACAAAATATTGAGTATACTTTCATAAATTTCATTGTTTTAAATAGTGATTTAATCTTCATGAAATGTTTTGCTATCAGCGAACATACTAGGTGTGTAAGCTTCACGGACATGATTTGAAATTCTTTGTAGAAGTCATTACGAGAGAATATCTAAAAACCGAAGGATGAACAACAATAAAAATATAGAATCTGGTGAGAAGAGAGGAAGGATGCATTGAGTTCATTTGTACGACTTGTCGAGTTCTGCAAGCGAAAAGGTGAGGCAATGTGAACGAATAAATCCGAATGAAATGAGTTTGCACGAAATAAAGCAAACCGAGAACGCAGAAAAAGGAAATAGTTTCGATCCTGTATGGTATGTGTGAGTTTCAGTAAAAGTGGGCTGGTAACCAGTAAGTCACGTTATCCCTCCTCGTTGGTGTGTGGGTGTGTGGATGTGTGTGTTGGGATGGATGGGGCTGGGATCTGTTTTATACCATATAGCGTTCATAAACCCTTGCTGTTTCAACAGCTTAGATATTTGGCTATGAGTACCCCTGTAAGGGCCAATAGGACTCTACAAGTGGCAATTTAGATATGACTGTCCCTATAATGGAGAATAGTATATGGCAGGTTTGTAGGCTATTTAGCTATGGTTGACTATTAACTGTTTACCGAGTTATAGTTGACGGGATAAGGCATTTATGACGGATTTATAATTCAAATACTAACCTTTCCCAGTGTTGCTTAACTTCAACCTAACGCTATTGTGGTATTTGGTTAACGGGCACTGACCTTGAGCTAACTCTAGTTGTGCGACAGATTATACTCTTGCTTGGTTTCAGTGAAGTAACCTGGTAAGAGGAGCGGTTGGATTATTCTCTGGAAAAGTAATCTCGGAAGGTGGATTCAAAAGACTCGGTATTGGGCGGAAGACTACGTAAGGGTAGGCAGAAAGAACTTGATTGAATTTGTGTTGCGTATTTGAGACAGGCCTACGAATGTATAAGCCTATTTCGAGTATCTTTTTGATTACCTGACCGTATGACCGAGTAACTATCTTTCCCTCTTTCTTGACTCTTGACTCACTTGACTTTCCTGTCCTGCCTACCCCTTAGCTCTATCCAGAGCTGTATATACTGTATCGAGAACCCGTGGGCTTGGCCCGCTGTTGACCAATGATACATCTCGGGTGGAGCTTACTCTACAGGATGTATATTTGTATGTGCACGTAGATAGAGAAAATATTTATCTCAAACTTCGAGCATTCAATCTTGCGTTTCGCACCTCATGACATTTATTACAGTCCCTATCTTTCCTGTTTTCAGCTGTGTCAATGACTGCACGTGTTTTGACGTTTGTCGGTACAACTCTTGCGTTTCTCAGAACCATGGTGATCGGGGAAGGTAAGGGTCTAAGTGTATATGCCTGTGAGTGTGTATGCGTGTGAAAATTTGTTCTGCCTGGAGCCTTTATAAGAAAAGTAAGTATTATTTATTTGTTGATCAGATAATACATATTATTTTTTCTAAAAAAATTCATATATATATTACTTTTTAAATGACAAAATGTTATATATTTTGCATGCACAAAATTATGTGCGTGCTTATTTCAAGTCTCCATAGGATTTATATTACTTATCTGTGAGGCTTTATTGTCAATCCTATTTCGCCTTGTAATGTGACACTACAATTACTTCTTCGGCAGGTTTCCTCACCAGAGGAAAGTGCGTATTTTGTTCTGAAAATTTAGGCAAGGAATGAAACCATGTTGTGAGTGCCTATGTCAGACTACTGGACCTACTTAAACGTGTGCGTTTTAAGCCTGAGCTATCATCATGTCTGGTCCTCGCAAAATAGAAAAAGTTAAAGTGAAGCTCAAAGGAAAACCTACTTCAGACTCGCAGGGAAGAAATGCTTTAAGAAGAAGAGGAGAATAACAAAGGAAAAAGAGAGAACCGCTGCCCGAAGGTGCCTATTGGTCCACCACCATGAAACCAAGCGAATACTTATCCGCAGCATACGGAGAAGGGACAAAGCCATCCAGCATGAGAGTGATGGAAACGATCTTCGGTGTCCTCAACATCTTAAGAATTAGCGACATGCTCAACCGATACGCTACTATCTGTGACACGATGGAGAACATCAAAAGGCTCGTCTCTGATGAAGCCAAGAAGTCTATCAGGAAGATAAGGCTGGAAACCTCCATCCCACAAGAGATCCATGTGGGTCTCGCCATCCTCCTCAGAAAGCTCAACCCTTTCTACACATTGAACTCCTGTGAAGAATTCAAAGAAAATCTAACCAAGAAACAAAATTAGGCCAATATCACTAAAGTGCGTTATTCGGTAAGGGACATAACGTAGTTAAAATCGTTTTTGGATTAATAGAGATGGCCCAGAGGGCAAAGAATGAAAGTCTTCTGGGTTTATATCCACGAGTGTAGCATATCGAGGCAGAGGTGTATATCCGACTCGAATGTTGCTTCAAATGCTTGGCTAAACCGATCTGACGAACGAGTATCAAGCAAAGGACGTCTGTTGTTTCAACTGGTCCAAACCAGGTCATACTCGTAAGTTAAAGGAGTGTAAGTCCCAGAAGCTAAAATGCGTCAACGGTACGGGGGACCACAGGTCCTTGGTCATGAGGTGTCACATCCGTAAAGAGGCAATTAGGAACAAGAAGGAAGAAATGAAGAGACAAAAGGAGGCAAGACACGAACCTACATAGAAGCAGCGGATCCTCTAAAAAATACATCGATCAAAAGGATCTACAAACTGAAACTTTTAAGGCCGAGTGAGGGCCGGAAAATTATGGTAATGGTCATAATCGCACACCTGTTGAACTTGACACATTCAGGCAGATTTGTAGAGGAACTAAACGGCTTCTTGGAATTGAATGGATTCAAGGAAAAGCTGTGGTTGCCAGAAAATCCTCCGTCGGAGGATCTGCTGAAGAGACAGTTCATCGAAGATAAAAACGCAAAAGAAAATAAACAAACGAATCAGCAGAATAAGAAAAAGACTCAAAGAGCAAGAGCTCAAACAAAACAAAACCTGAAAGAACAGGAAGAAGAAATGGAATGAAAAATAAAAAACAGACTTAAGAAAGCAAACCACTAAGTACGGGTACGAAGGAGAAGTAATAAACAAATACTAAGGAGAACCCCTCATAATGAGAAGCTGATTTAAAGAGTTAAATTAGAACCTGTGTCGTCGAGCGCTCTTTGCTATCAAAACCATGACACTTAGTCGATGAGCGTCGTGGTTTTGATAGGAAGAGCCCTTGAAGACACATGTTCTAATTCAACTCCTTTAATCACCTTCATATAACCGATGTTTTCTTCTGAATTGGTTAGGTTAAATGCAAATGTTTACCTAAACTTCGTATAAGAACATGTTATACCTTCCTTCAAAACATCTATGAACCATCCTGCACTATTTAGGAAAGATAACGCGCCATGCCATAATGCAAAGCAAGTAAAATAATATATCGTACAAGAAGATATCGAAGTAATAAAGTCGTCTGCTCAGAGCGGGACCAGAAACCAATTTAGAACCTTTGAACAATTATTGAAGACAAAGATCGAAAATATTTACCTCCAACTGTAATGGATTTATGTAAAAAAAATTAATAAAATGGGACAAAAGAACAGCAGACTTTTTCAATAAATTAGTAAGATACTGTCGTTATTGTTAGGCCCAAGTACTAGAAAACAAAGGCTTCAACAGCTCATATTAATTCTTTCAATTTTTATAGTAATCAAATCTTTCTAATATATTTAATTGCTGAGCAATCCTATATTTTATTTTGTTCTTTTGTTTGTTAAAATTTCTTGAATATACGATTATATCAAATTGAATCTTTATAAAATATATTAAATACGTCTTTTTGTATCCTGGAAATTTCATTTAACTACTCATCATATTTTGGGAAAATATTTTAATAAAATAATCTTTCTCTCGTATTTTGGTTGTTAGTTTAAATAGATATATGAAGAGGGACAGTAAGAGAATCCAAGAGAGGTACGAGAGTCTTTACTACTGACGTTTCGTTCCGCAGGAGCTTCCTCAGAGTGTTAAGAAACAAGAAATGAATGGGACCACCGGCAGTTATGTGCATGTGACGGAACATTACTCTGACTATCGTCTGAGCTCGTCACTGATTGGTCAGCTTCCAGATTAGTCCGCGCAAGTGTTTGAGGCAGTTCAGTGCCACTTCTTTTTCACGATGAAGTAGGCAAATGAAAGGGAAAGACTACCCCTCGGCCTCGTTCCAACTTATGTTAAAAAGGTCGGGTGTGCGTTCAGGCATTCAGACGTGGCAATGAATGCCGCTTCCTACACTTTCCTTCTCTTTTTGTTGGATGCATACGCAACTGTTCTCGTTTCCCTCCTTCTGAGGCGGTGGTCAGCATTTTGCAGGTGTTCGGTGAAAGCGTTGCTAAACCACCCTGCCCGAACATCCTGCTTATGCTCCCTTACCCTGGTATCAACGTTCCTGTGTGTCTCACAAAAGTAGGCCAGTGGGCAGTCGCTGCAGGGTACCGTGTATACTACGGATTTCCAGTTATTCTCCATCGATGTTTAGAGCGGAAGATGTCTCCCACTTTGATACCTACTCAAAGGGCAACTTTGGTAGATGGAGCCAGCTTTCTCCATACTGCGATGGAGAGTGGGCTAGTAGAAGCTAAGGTGTACTTTTTACTAGGCCTCACTTCCCCTGCTGCTGCACGCTGACTGATTTTCATGACCATACTCCTTGCTTTCCTGATGAAGGAAAGCTTCTGAAAGGAGTCTTGGATGTATTTATCCTCGTACCAAATAAAATCTGGCTGCTGATCCTCCGTGCGTGCAGGAAGAACCTGATGATGATACTCATTTTTGTGTGAGAGTCATGAACCGACAAATAGTAGATAAAGTCATCCTTGTTGGTTGGCTTCCTGTAGACGGAGAATTTCCAGGCCTGTGAAGTTTGACGTCTAACAATGAAAGAGTGGCATCGTTTTCCTCTTCCTCCGCGATAAATTTAATGGTATCGTGAAGCTCATTGATTCTACGGAGCAACCTCTCATGGCTGAGGCGTCGTGATACGATCAAGATCGTGTCGTCTACGTAAATGAGCCTCTCTTGCTTTCTCTTATTCTCCCTCTCGATTTGTTGTCATAGACTACTATATATATATATATATATATATATATATATATATATATATATATATATATATATATATATATATATATATATATATATATATATATATATAGAAAATATATATATATATAAATGTATATATCTCTTAAAGTGTTTAAGGTGACCTTCTAGAAAACAGAAATGAACGCGAAGGCATCTGAGACCGGGCTGGTCGTGTTTAACACGAAAGTGTCTGCCAGCTGTATAGAGCGTGAAGTATTCGTCCCACTACATATTCGTTTCTCGTGCTATTCTGTGGAAAAGCATTCAGCCAAAGAGTGTAAGCTCAAAATAAAAGTGTGCTCAAGTGTGCAGAACTCGGTCATACGTAAAGGGAATGCACTAACCTGAATAAGAAATGTCTCAATTGCGGCAACTCACACACTATACTATCATTGACTTGCTACTAAAAAAAAATACTATGATTACTCATAAGAAAAAGATAATGATTGGGTAAAGAAATAAAAGAGCCAATATACGTATGCACAGGTGGCGAAACTGTTTAAAGGAGTGTGGTTAACTCCCCCTAAGAATAGAATCACCATCAAAGTTAACGCCATTGAAATTACAGAAGACCGTGAAATCGAATGTAACTTCCGGGAGTATTGGCAAAGCCGATTTCGAATAGATGAGAAGAAAAATTAGAACTTAGATGGGAGATATGAGAAGGACGTAATCGCAAGGGTTGGGGAGCTAGGTGATGAATTCACACCGCACCATACTGTATATGCGACTCGTGTCGAAAAAAAAGAATATGAGGCTGCCCTAAAGAGTTTTAAGAAAAAAGCTCCAGGAATAGCCGGAATATTAACGAGGCATTATTGGATCTGTTTAACGCTTTCTTTAATGCCAGTTATTTTCACGACCAGTTCAAAAGTGCCAAAATATCTTTCCTCTTGAAAGCTGGTAAACCAAAAAGGGATATAAGCAGTTATAAGCCTATCTGACTCTTAATTAATGGGCAACCTCATGGAAAAACTACTTAACAATAGACTAAGGAATTACTTAGATTTCATAGGTTTAACTAATGATCAAGCGCAAGGATTCAAGGTAAAGCCTGGCATCGAAACAGCACTAGCAATGATTACTGAAAGTATTGCTATCACCAAGGCCAAAGACTGCAATGTAGACCTGGTTCTTCACGACGTGTTCTTATCTGTTGATAAGGTATGGTTACCGTCACTTAAAATAAAAATCAGTGATCTCGGGTTGGAACAAAATAGATTACGAATACTCTGCGATTAATAAGAAGACCGTCAGGCAATCTATAAAATAAATGAAATTGAAGGGGAGCCCTCCAATCTGGAGACAGGGGTGCCATAAGGGGGATGCCTTAGTCCTACCTTCTATGCAAAATACACAGGCAACCTGCCTCACCTCAATCACGAATCAGTGCAATCTATTTAACTCGCAGATTATAAAGCGCAGTTTGTGACCGGTAACTATCAACACCCCAGATATGTGGCCAACAGGACGAGAGTAGAGATTGAGTATCCCAAATAGATACGAGAAGAAAACAAGATCAGAGCAAACCTCAACAAATTTAGAATGATCCTAATGGGACGAAAAACGACAGGAGGAGTTCTGGTTCAAAACCTATATCACGCATACTTCAGAGATGGCTGAGTACTTAGTATCAAACTAGCATCAAACGTATATGCAGTGCACTACAGGAAAAATATTGGTGTGCCTAAGAGGCCATTAGATTCACTGTTCCCTTTCAGACTGCTCTCATCAAAAAGAAAAGGAAACTATATATGTTTCTGGAGAGACCAGTACTGCTATACCCCACTATTCCCCTACATGTCTCAAGCAAACACTAATGAGAAAAGTACAAGCGGTCCAAAATAGGGCACCAAGATTTATAACTAATGTTACCCTTCAGGACTGGGTTCCATCGACACTACTTCACGAAATCACCGATGTTGAACAAATAAATATCAATCTGCACAAGCGCGGAAAGAAAATATGGCAAAAGATAGACCAATATTTACCAAAAGAAGTTACCCAACAAATAAAACTTGAAGACGAAGAATCACCAAACCTACACTTCAAACAAGCCTTCAGAAGTAGCTGGCTGCAGATGCTGGAGGCGATCTATTCTATTTATAAATGATAATGATAATAAAAAAATTAAAAATATAGAGTAAAATAATAAATAAAAACAATGATAAAAAGATCCGTAGTGAACAATTTAAAAAAAACTCGCAGTGGACAAATTATTAATAAATAGTGATCCGTAGTGGCCAAATAATAATATTAAAAGTTGAAAGAAACGATGAAAATAATCAAAGATGACAAAAAGTTTAAAAAAATTAAAAAATAAAATAAATAACACGAGAAATAATACAGCGACAAGCTCTCCTAACTCACATAAGAGGTTTATCAATAAAAATAAAGGCTCGAAAGCTAGACACATTTATTTAAGTAACCGAGAAAGCAACAAGAGGAAAAAAAGGGCCGTATCGGGAAGGCAGCTATTTTTCCTTGGTCTGAAATAAATTACTAATTTAATTTTGCTAGTTTGATGGGTGGTGATAATATTCCGGTATAAGGTGGCTTTGAGTACTTTTTCGTCCTCCTTATATCCTGTGTTCATAAAGGCGTGGTAATAAAGGTCTATTGCAGATTTTTTAAATTTTTCTGTCCTGCGTTGTGGTATGAGTCCATTTTCTGTTTTATGATATTATCGATTGACGTTTCTGGGTAACCGTTGTTAAAGAGCAGCATAGTTGCTCTCTTTATTTCTGTATCAACCGCTATCCAGTTTAAGAACGAGAGAAGGCTCTATTAAAGAAGGCTTTCATAGCAGAGTTTTTGTATCGTTCACGACATTCGGGCGATCCGCTCATTTATAATCCCAGATTTGTTATTTGACGTAAACTTCAGTCGTAAAATGTGTTTGTTGAGAATGATCGAGGACGTGAAGAAATGGAAACATGGGGTTGTTTTCTGTTTCATGAATGAAATTGAGGGACGAATTTTGGTTGTAAGTTTGAATTAGGGTGTCAGAGAGGGAAGGTTCCCCCCCCCCCCCCCGAGAAGCCAACTTCTACCTGTGGCGGCTGAGAAGATACACCCGCATGCCCAGACAGCCCCAAGGGAATAGCGAAAATTTCGCGGGGTTGTGCCACACCTGTTGGGTTCCTTTTCTTGCCGTCACACTGACTGATCGGCGCAAGACCTACGGCCCCAATAAACTTTGATGTAAGGCTGTGAGGCCCATCGAAACTATCCCCCTATCCCCTCTGGCGCGCGAAGTATAATCAAATCCACGTCCCTCTTTTGGGGGCACCCGGCCACCCGCTTCCGCCGAAGCAGTATAAATACTTTGAAAAAACCTGCTTTGAAAAATTAGAACAATACAGCGCTGTCTTGGTTAGCAGCCACGTACACCCTGCTTCGCCTCCCAACGGCTTCTAGCTTTAAACGCGACGCGACCTCTCTCCTCGGCTTTGTATCTAAGGCCAGAATTTACGCCCGACAGAAGTTAGACACGGACAGGCATCTATTACTCGGGTATCGACTTCGCTCGACTGGAGTACTCTCTCGTTCATTTCTCAGAAAGGTTAAAGAAGAAGGAATCTTGCAGGTTTAACCTTGCAGTGCCCCGCGTACTCGTCGTTTCCAACAAAACAGTCAATTAGGCCTCACGTGAGTCTCCCTGTCATTTGCACTCTCCTCCCCATTTCCCTGGAGGCAATCACCGTACATCCTTTCTCGGACTCTCGTACTCGTCGAGTCATTTTGTATCCCCCCCCCCCAATTGGTACCTCGGGTTTCATTTTATTTATTGTCATTTATTTACTTCTAATCCCCAAACCTCTAAGAATTGATTATTTAGGCTAACCGCACTCGACTTTGTTTATTTAACCCTCGCACTGGGGTCTGTATCCCAATTTTCTTGCGTGCCCTCTTTACGGTGACCTTACGACATTTATAGTATATTCTGGTATCCGGTGTTTTAGGGCCACCCGCAGTATCTGCTCTCATTTCTTTTCAGACCTTTGACAGATTCTAATGGGTGTTATTCTTGTATATTAAAGGTTCTCGTTTTAGATACTGTAGAAATTTTTTTCCCCATTTTCCATTTTCTCTTTTGTGTGCATATTTTTATGGAATTTTGTAACCGTGTGAAACTTTAACTCTTTCTAGGCCTCATAAAACATCTGCCATATTGTAAAACAGTTAATCTTCTTTATTTTTTTGTATTGTTGTGTTTTTCCTGCGTATTGGGCAACACAGGCTCTCGATATTTCCAGAATGAATATTTCGAGTATAATTAAGAATTTCCGCCGTAGGAAATAATTATCGCTCTTTTTTTAAGTGAAGAATCATAGGTCCGCCAAAACCTACCAGTATTTTCCCTGTACGTCAAATAAGTTATCTCTTTTTGGGGTGCTTTTCTTAAAAGATGGTGGAACGTGATAAAATTTCCTCATTATTTAATACGTTTAAGTTGCAAGGAGAGTCGCATGGAATCAACGGCAAGGACCTCTTAACTTATATTCAATAGAAGGACATGGTCAAAAATCTCGAAAGAGAGAAGAAGGAACGGGAAGAAAGAAGAGAAGGAACGAAAAGAAAGAGGAGGAAGAGAAGAACGAGAATAAATGGAAAGTATCCGCCTTCATGAACTTGAAATGAGTCCATCACCTTGAAGTCCAAAGTTCCCCGTACCGCGTCTGTTAAGCTTCCGGTTTTCAAGGAAGGCGAGGATTTCAGAGCTATCTTAATCCACTTCGAGAAAATATTTGAATTTAACCATTGAGACATCGAGGCAGATGGAGTTGCTCAATTGTTGCCTTACCTAAATTCCCAACTCCGAGATATATTCATATCACTCTCCTTGAAGGCAACAATCGATTATTCGACCTTAAAATCGGAGTTACTGGCGGTATATAACCCTAAACTTTCAGCGATTCAAATTCAGACATGCCTGCCTTCAACCACGCCAAACATACTGTCAGCTTGGATAAACCCTCCAGCGTCACCTCAACTTTTGGCTCGATGCTTCGAAAATCCCGCATGACTACGATGCCCTCGTTGACTTCTTCCTGAGAGTCAGATCTTTCGGAAAAGTGTGGTGGTGAGTCACATTCAGGAGTGCACAGAAGAGGCAGACATTTATTTAGCAAGCCACAACCTATATCCGAAAGAAGGGAAGAAAACGGCCCCCCTTTCACTAAAACCTCAGCAAGACAAAGGTAAATTTAACCTTCAGAATGAAAGCAAGTTTACTAAGGTAACTCGGCCGCTGAAGCCCAACCCAGTCTTTTCGTCCGACCCCGGGATGTAAAACTGTTCTCTTTCGGCCCCCCTACTCCATCTTTTCCCAGAGGAACCATCATTTGTTTTTCAGGCAGTGTGGAGCGCAATCTGAAAACGAACTACTCCAAGAACCCTGGGTTCAGGAATAACTTTTCTCACCAGGCAACCAGATCTGTGACACGTCTGTGCCTCCGTAAACACCATCGGAATCTTCTCCTCCTCCGAGCAACTCAAGTCCCGGCGGCACCAGGTAAACTTGTTTGATCAGAATAACCCTGGAGGCCTTAAGTTCGGATCCGGAACGATTAATGGCTGCCGTGTCTCCACTTTTGTGAGAGATACCGGGTGCACCTGAATAGTAGTGTCGACCAAGCTGCTTCCCCCAGTAACCCTGAACCATAATAAATTCGCTATCGTGCACGACCACTTGTAGCTCGACAATTGGTTCCCTATCGTTAAGTTCTACATCGATTGTGCGTACTTTACTAGCTGGGCAGACGTAGTAGCAGCCTGTATTAAATTCTGCTCTGTCCTCATTGGCCAGTGGCCACGGGTCTTGCTCCCAAACCGTTGTGCAACCCGTGGTTACCCGTTCGCACGTGGTAAAAGATTCAAAGATGCCCTCACCCCTAGAAACGTCACGTTCTTCAGAATTCAAGCAGGTCATGAGTGAAAAACTTCACAAGGAAACAAAAGAACTGCGATTCCCCCAGACTCCTGTGGGCTAAGGCCCAATCTAAAGAGAGAGAAGCCACCCGAGGAGACAAAGTGATCTCCTACCAATTTACAGACGGCTTACTTTAGCGTGCGTGCTAATAAAACAGTAAACACCCGACGCGAGTATTGTGTGTTCCACGTTCTACGTTGGTCAGATTTTAACTAATGTCTATTTCGGTCTATTTTCAGGCCATTTTAGCCACATGAAGACAACCCAGATGATCTTCAAATATTTTTATTGGCTAGGCGCCCATAAAAAAATCCTTCACTAGTGACATCTGCCAAAAGATTGCCGTCAAAGCACGAGTTAAGCCCGCACCATTGCAAAAAAGACCTCTAATCTCAGAGCCGTTTTTCTGTGTCGCAATTGATCTCATCGGTCCGATACACCCCCTTTGAGTGAAGGTAACACAAACGTGCTAACTTTAGTGGATTTTGCCACCCGGTTCCTTGAGGCCGTGCGGTGAAAAATATATACAGTATCTCCTGCGCGGAAGCACTAATCTCCATATTCTCCCGCGTTTGACTACCAAAGGAAATCCTGTCTGAACATGGCTGCCAATTTACGTCGCACCTCATGGAGTACGCTGGCAAGCTCTTAATGATGAACCCATTTTTACCAGCCCTTTTCACCCAGCTGGTAATGGAATGTGTGAGAGGCTGAACGGCTCCCTCTAATCCATCCTCAAGAAACTGTGCACCAAAGAGCCCCGAGAATGGCACCGTTTCTTGCCGATAGCCCTTTTTGCATACCGGGAAATTCTCCATCGCACCCTAAGTTTTCTCCATTTGAACTTCTTTATCGACTTAATATTAGAGGACCCCACAGCATTCTAAAGGAGCTTTTCAAATGGAAAGTAGATCAAGATATTGAATCCTCCTAGACTTTACTCCTAGACTTGAGGCAGAGGTTAGGAACGTGCGCAGAGATCGCGCATTAGAAATCCGAGATAAACTTGGAAAAGTATAAAACCTACTTCAACTGTAAGTCTTCAAACGCAAATATAAACCCGGTGACTAAGTCCTTTTACTACTCCCTGCGGAGAAAAACAAACTTTTGAGCCAATGGAAGGGCCCCTTTCAAGTGATCAAGAGACGCGTCCCTGTGGACTACTTGATCCAAATCCCCTCTGGCACTTAGCTATTCCACGTGAGCATGCTTAAAAAGTACCATCAACGTGCAAGTAACGATGGCATAGGTTGTGTTCTCGTACAGTATGGTGACCATGTTGAAACTTTCCCCCATCGCGTTTGCCATCGTTTGGAGCATCCACAAGTTCAATGTGTTTCTCTTAGATAAATAATTAATTATCGAGATTGACCATAAACCTCTCTCTCACCTACGGAACGTTAAGAACAATAATAGTCACCTCATGAGGTGTAGTCCCTCTTTTCAAGAATTCCACTTTAAATTTGTGTACATTAAGGGCTTCGAAAATTGCTTGGCGGACAGCTTAAGCAGAAATCATCTGCATTTGTCTCCGGAGTAATTCCCCTGAATTAATTGTAACGTTAACTGGATTTCTTTTGTATATATTCCTGAATAATTCTTGTAGTTTCATGTAATGCCTTAAAAGCATATGTGCCACTATTTTTTTATTATTGTGTATATTTTTTAGGAGTTACCCTGTAAATATGTACCTTTTTTTGTATTGTGTGACTTTTTTGTGAATATCCTTGTATATAAGCTCCTGGTTAACCATATTCTGTTAACCCCAGCTATTAATAACCATTCTGTCTGTCTTATTGTATTATTAATGTTTTTTTCTTCATGTGTGCGGAAATGGAAATACCGAGCATTTCCCGAGTCCCATTTATTTGAATTATTTTTTTGAAGAGTACCCGGTACCATCCCTTTTGTAATTGTGTCCCTATGTGAAATTTAGCCGTTTAATTACCCTATATTTGTCTGATGTCACTTTCTTCGGAATCTCCATCATGGGAGGGAAGGAGATCTCAGAGAAAGAAGGTAACCCCCCTCCCCCTTTAGAACCCAACGTCTACCTGTCGCTCCTGAGAAGATACACCCGCACGCCCAAACAGCCCCAAGAGAACAACGAGTTTTTCTCACAAATGTGCTTCCCGTATTGGGTTCCCTTTCTCGATATTACACCGCCTGATCGCGCCAGACACACAGTGCTAAGGACCTTTGCGCAAGGCTGTTAGGCACATCGAGAGTATTCCCTGCCCCCCTGGCGGGCCAAGTCTAATGAGATCCACGTGCCCCTTTGGGGGCCCCGGGCGAACTGCTTTCACCGAGACAATATAAATACAGTCGACTCTCAGCTATTCGCGGCTCGTCATCCGCGCCTTCAACTATCCGCAAAAAGTTTTATGGGGCCTTAAAATTCAAAATTTGCGCCATTTCCAAACATCCGCGGAAACCTATGTACGTAGTCGTAAAACGTAATTGTTGCTTGACTGAGACGGGACAATTCCAGCCAATTAGCGTTCAGATCTTACTTGCTCGACTACAGTATGTACAGTATAGGCACTGATTTCCAGCGCTCCATTCAGTACGCTTGTGTCCCACGTGTGTAAGCGGTGATTTGTGTATTTGTCGTAATTTCGCGTGTTTTATTTCTCGTTTTACAATCGTTTTACACCCTGAATAATTCTTGCTTTTTGAACCTTAATATTAACAATGGCTAAGCGCCCTGCATCTTCTATTGTTGCTTAAGACATGCCTTAACGTGCCAAGAAAGTGATGAGTTTGGAGGAGGAGGCAAAAGCGTTAGATAGGTTTAAAGAAGGGAAGAAAAAGGCCGAATTTTTCAATTCATCCTTCTGGAAGACATCAGTTTGGCATCAGAATCGGCAACGAAACCTAAAGGTTCAAGAGGGTACCAATGGGATTCTCAAGATCACCTTATATAATGCAAAGTTACATGAGTGGTATTGCCAACTATTGGGCCAAAAAACTCGGCATCCAAATCTTCCCTTACTCTAATGACTTCCTCGTTGTAGGAAGCGTGGACAACGTCCTCAAAACCTTCGGGTATTTCCTCGATATCAGCCTACAAGTAAACACCGAAAATTCTATATTTACTACGAAAAATACTCTTGAATAACTGGGCATCAGGATTTAGTTACATAAATCCCGTGCACGCCTCACCAGTAATATGATATAAAAAGTCAAAAATGCTCTTAGCTTCTGTACACATTCATCTTTGCATGGAAAATTCTGGCAACGCCTAAGAGGTCTTCTAAAATTTTTGACACCCAATTTATATCTGCCATTCTTTTTTGAACAAATGTATAACTCTAACCACCACCTGTTCGGTCATACCGATGAAAGATTTCTACAATTTGGTCAATTAATTCACTTGCATAAAGCAGTAAAATAAAAACCTTAATACATCTGCATGAGCTTTTTAGTTGCTTTGAGTTTGCCTAATTTAGATCTAAGTTTAAACATTTGCATCTAGAATTGGCCCAACAAACTATTAAATTAGAACAGCATTGCTGGTTTTCAAAGATTATTTTGCCTAAGTTTTTATAATCTGCCAGTGGATATCATTAATAGAATTCATTGCTTCCAATTTCAGTTTTCAGTTCTCCCTAGCCCTAGAAGGAAACCTATCATGCTTAAAGTCCAAGTTCTCTATCGACCCTTAAATAGCAAATGAGGTACTCACTAAAAGAGAGATTAAGAAATTGTAAAACAATTTTAATAAATTGCCAAGCTGGGAGCAAACCTTGCAAATGTGTTTTTACTGCTGCATGTGGGCAGCTGGTTCGTGATCAGAGCCACTTTTCTGGAAATTGCCTGGATTTCCTCCCTACGAATTTTCTCGCCGTTATTGATCTACGGGTTGTTCCACCCCTTGGTAACTGGGATCACTCTGGACTCAGTTTTAAGAATCAACCATATTTTTACCTCCGGATGAGTCGACTACTCGAGTGGGATATTTGAAGTCCCGTGCCAAGTGGCCTGGCATTGATACTGATTTTTACAATAGCTGTTGTGGCGATGTATATAGATACGAGTCTCTCGTTACTGCCCTTAATGAAATTCTTCTTTCCACAAGTGAGAAGTGAGAGAAGGATTCCACGTAAAACTATTCAGAGTCGTTGTACCGACATGGCCTGGTTCAATGACGGCTGCCGATTGGCCAAGCCAAATAAGCAGGCAGCATTTTGCCAGTGATCTCGTTTGCGCAGCTAAGTGCAGTTCAGGTCATACGCACAGCGTACTTATATTAAGGCTGAAAGAGCCCATAATGATCATCTTTGAGATATTTTAACTGGTACTTCTTAGCCGTAATCTTGGTGGTTTGCTCTTAAACAATTCCTGTTTTGGGTTGAGTCTAGCCTTCCTCCTTTCTCTTGTGCTGATGGCTCCGGTTGCCATAAATCTAAGAAAAAAGCTGATCTCCTTGCCACAATTTAAACAAAAACAACAAATCAGTGATGTAGTGGACTAACTTTCATCTTTCTTTCCACCTAGTAAACTGCATTCGTGGCTTTTAATTCATCAGAACTTCTTTTCTATTTGAATGACCTTGATTCATTTGACGAACGTGATCCTTTAATTTTTTTGCCCATTTTTTATAGAAGGAATTGCTCCAACATTGGCTCCTAAATTGGCGGTTATCTTTATTACTTATTCGTTGGAGTTGTTTTCCTGAATGCTTTTGCTCTTTGATTGTCACTCCAAGCCACAAAGGGTCTTCACCATCAATTCATCTGGAGGAATATACACCCATTTCCAATACACCGGTTCTGGTAAAATATTTGAGCGTTTTGCTACCCAAAAGCATGTTTCATTTTATGAAAAATGATAAATTGCCGCCGGATAGACAGTTTGGTTGTTAGAAGGGTCTTAGTACTTCTGATGCTCTTCCTTTTATCATCAATGTGCTTCAAAGCTTTCTTGATGCGGTCATGAATCTGATCTTGTATCTCTTGATTTTAGCTCAGCCTTTGATTGTGTTAATCATAAGGTTCTTTTATTTGAAATAAGATGTCTTAGTATTCATGGTCATTTCCTCGACATACTGGTCGAGTTTTTGACCAACAGGAAGAAGCGTGTGTCGGTTGATGGTAGTGCCTTGGGCCGCTGGGATTGAGTCGAATATGGTTGCTTATGCTGACGATACAACTTTGTATACCTAAAGTCTTTCCCTTTGGACAGAATAAAAGTCGCTAAATTGCTTAGTCCGGATATTAATAGAATGTATCCTGCTCTGATGTTAGGGGTATGAAATTAATCCAAGTAAATCCAATAAATTTGTCAATGGTAAATCAAGAACCTTACAACTGCATCACCCTAACATCATTGCGCACTGTTGCGTCCTCAATTTCTCAAATTTATTTTTTTGCGTAAGTAGCGCCAGGTCTACTCTACACAAAGTGTTTGGGAATTGTTAGTGACGTGCGAGCCTTGTCGCGGGCGGCTATACATCTCACTATCTCGGTCGGTCGGTCCCCAATTTGCTTTTTTATTTATTTTGTAATAACATTGAAACTATTAGGCTGATTCTAACAATATTTGAAACTCTTATGTAGTTTTACATTATGTTTTGAATAATGTAATTTTCAAAGTTTTACGAAGATTAGCCCGGGAATTATTTTGTTTTGGCAATAACAACATAACTAGTCGCTGATTCTAAGGAAATTTGAAACCCTTATGTTTTTTTACGTTCTCTTTCGATATATAATTGCCAAAGACCTCCCAAAGTGTGCTCAATAATTATTTTGTTTTTGACAATAATATCATAACTATTTGGCCGATTCTAACAAAATTTTAAACTCATATTGTTTTACATTCTCTTTCTAATGAAATAATTATCAATGTCCTCCATAGGTTATTATGAAATTTGGGAAATTTATGAAGATCATAAGATCCTAAATCAGAATAAGTGTGAGTATGCGACTTTTTGTTCAGCAGGCCTTGTTTATATTCCCTACCAATGCTTCATTTTTTAATATTGTCATACTGTCTTCCTTTCTTTTACGGAGACTAATTGGTTTTCCTTGACAGAGCTTTCAAGCAGATTAGTTTTTACCTACCCGATGTATAGCTTAACCGTAGGCATCATCTCATTAGTCATTTCTTTAAAATTGTCTCTGCTACTGATGATCCACTTCATTTTCTGATAGCAGCACTTTCACGCACGGTTCGTGAAACGCGCTGGTCAGTAAAGCATTAAGACCGTGCACTTTCGGTCGCTCGAGTCAATACAACGTAGTTTTCTCGCTCTTTCTTTACTACAGCCGTCGATCTGTGGAAGAATCTGCCTAATGATGTCGTTAATTCGGATAATTGTGATGTATTTAAAAGAGGCGTGAATGCTTTTTTCTCTTTTGATTTTTGTGTTTTCAACTAAAAACGTTGTATCGCCGAGCGTTGCTTCCTGTACAGCTCATAGTAAAAACAATAAAATACCACAACAAGAGCCTTAAATCACGCTCATCTTTACAAAACATGAACTAATGGAATGTGATAATTCAATTTATCTCGATTGAACTCTAGCTATTCCAAGATATAAAAAAATTGCCCGAAGAGAAATATTTGCCTTTGGATCAAAAGTATTTTCAGCCTATGTAATACGGCACCGTAGTTATGAAATACTAATCTAAACTCTACGGTTGCCAAAGCTATTATTAATTACATATACAATAATTACAGCTGAAAAATGTCCAAAGAAAAAATAAGTCTGCGATGACCTTCAACCTCAAAACACCCTAACTATTTAAAATAAATAAGATTCGTTGAGTATTCACAAAATAATGAGTATTAACATGTAAAACACCAAAGCCGGATGTATAATTCAAATTTTATTAAACTTAATCTCTACATATTGAGGATAATTTGTTTAATTTTGCTTTTCATATAATTTTGTCTAGATATAGGGATATCGCATAGTAGATTTGAAAATTGCTCACAGTTTGCGCATCTCACTTTTATTTAATTAATCATTAAAAATGCTTTAATTTCGAGTATTCGAATGTCTCTTCAATATTCGCAAGTTTTCTTAGGGAGTTCTCTAATAGAATTTTCTAACGCTAACTATTTGTTGTTTATTTGTCATACTCATCCTTATTTAAAAAAAGCAAAATTTTATTTTTTATTTTATTCTCCTACTTATCTTGCTGCCACTCCTTTATTATATTTCCATCGAGTGAAAATTCTCCGGTTGTCTACTAAATTTTTCCTTCTTTTCGCAACTAAAAAAATCGATTCGAATTATATGCATAGGCGCGAAAAAAATTACTTTATGGCAATATTCGCTTATGGAGGGGAAGCTGATTTCATTCCCTGTTATAATAGGGAACTCGTTTACTCTACAGCATTCAATATATTGCTAGCCTGCTTTCTACAGTTTTGTATTATATTTCCTCTCCCTTTCTTTCCTTGATGTAGCATCCTCATAATTTTCCTGAAATAAATATCGGGCATATATTTTGTATTTCTTGTAAAGCAATGGGGTTCCCTTGTTCCTTTTTTATTGAAGTCTCTTGTCCTAAAGGAAGTATTTTACTCGAGAAGTTATTCCGTTGTCATCCTGCTACAGAGAGGCGCTTGATTGATGACCTCCGTTTGGCGACTGCATGTCGCATTCATAACAGATGCCATGACGTCCGCTTCTCTCATAACGCCAAATTAGCGTTAGAAAACATAGCCTTAAATAAAACTTCTATTTATTAAGTGACGACATCATAACGCCACGCTACTGCAGGTGATTTGATGTTATTAAGGATATTTTAGAATTAAAAGCTAAACGTGACCTAAACTCTTACGTTTCTGATGATAGAAAATTTGGTTTTATTGTAGAAATAAAGGTGTAAATAATTTTAGTTGGGGAAGATTTCGTCAAATAATTTATTCTAACGAAAAATAATGAATTATAAAACTTCGTATGGTCTACTTATCATATTCTTTTACTATTTAAGGAAATAAGTGGAAAACTAACAGCGTAAATCTAGTAAAGAATTTTACAATGGAGTTATTGTAAAAACCTGCGATAATTAGGTAAAGTAAAATGTGTCGAAGGTAGAGTTGCTGATGATTCAGCGCTTAACAATTTTTCTAAGAAAGAAATGTAGTTTTCTTTCTGGGAAAGATGTAAAACGAAGGCGGTTTTGTCCTTAAATTTAATTCATTTACCTTAATTAATGTGTTAAGTAGGAGGAGTTTGTAGGAATATATTTGAGGTTTTTTGTGAGATTATACCTGACAAAATTTTATTATTTTCTAAAAAGCAGCAACAAATGACGGCTTGAATTTTTTTATTGGGGACGTAGAGTGTGCCAGTGGTGAGGTTAGGTGAAGTCAAAATGAAGCTCTTGTAAGTTCTAATGTCATTATTTTCCCAAATTATAATTGTAAAATAGATGGCATGAGTTTTTAACGAGTATAGGAGTGTGCGGAGTGGTAAATTAGGAGACTGAAAAAGTGGGGAAAATACCTAAAGATGAGCTTACATACGTTCCTCGGGACCGCACTGGCACGCAGCTCTCCCGAAACTACGATGGCTAAACATGTTGCAGCTTACATCTTAAGGACCTCCCCCCTCCACACACACACACAGACAAAGAACAGGTATATCTGGAAGAGATTTAAAAGGTTCCATAGAGTTACGCTCCAACGTTGCTCCCAGTCCCAAAGTATCTCCGAAAGAGGATCAAAACTAGATTTCTACGAAATGCAACAGAAGGCTCATTGCTTTTCATGCCACTAACCTAACCACTTAGTGGTTAGCGTAGTGGCCTGAAAAGTAAAGAATGCTTGATAGTATATGTTCGAACCCCACCAATTTTTCACTTTGTTTGTGTATTAAAGAGTTTATAGTATTTTATTTCATTTTTTTCTCTTTCTTCCTTAATCTTTGTTTGATACTTGTTTGGTCTCAAAAATAGTGAACACGAAATCCTTTGTGTATTTTCTTTCTTTATTTCACTTGGAGAGAGAAATACAGAGATCAGGTAACGCATCACTAAAATATTTTCCTAATTATCAACTAGTCATATCTCAGTATCGAGTTTAATTAATTTGAATATACGTGGCATTACATTGCTCAAAAATTGAAAACAATGCCATATATATTTTTTTCGCATTATGAAAATGAGTTATTCAAACGAAGCATAAAGGTTATTTTATTCATTTTTAGTAAATTATCAATTGTTCCACTATTTTCAATCGTTTATTTACTAACATAATTAAAATATCCGTTCTTTCGTTTAATAAATTTTCTATTTTTTCTAATAAGGCGGGAAAACTAATCACAACGTCATCTTCTTTACAGACATGTTTCGTCTTCCTTCAATAATGCCAATTTCTTGCTGTGCTTGTAATATTTTTATTTTGAATCCAGATTCTTTGACTTTTTCCCGCTCCTAACCATAAATATTCCCTCTCAGAGAATCTCAAATTGAATAATCCCACGGGTTGCAGCAGTCTATGCTTTGCCGTGGACATTCATGCTTCCTAATAAATTGGGCTTTGCAATCATTCAATAATGCCCATGTGGCTTTAATTCACTTCGAAGTTGCCCCATCTTGATGAAAACAAAATTTATTTTCTTGATGGAGACGAGGTGATTCTTGCAACAAGATTTTACATAAATGTTCTATGCAATTTTCTGAATTTAAGTTTGCTTTAATGATTGCAATAAAATGAACGTTAGTTCTACCTTTCCATCAAACTCTTGCAGATATAATCACTTCTTTTGAAATTGTTGATGTCTTATCATACAAATCATTCACCTTGATTATAACGCTTTTAATACACTCATAACCACCCTCATTTGGACGTTTTCTAAGAATTTACGGTGTAAAATCTTTATTTTTAACACTATAATATTAACATCAACAAATAAAACAATATACCAAAACAAACGATTTCCACCATACTTTCCCTTTATCCTCCACATTTATTGTTTTTACTTGTAGTGTAAATATTTTTAAATGCTTTTAGATTGTGTAACTTCGCTGCACGTTGCACAGAATTCTTTCTTATATTCACATTTTTAGCAATTTTCTGTTGCGATAAATGAGTCCCTGGTTCGTCATCTTGAGAGCAGATTTTATCATTATATAATTTAGATTTTTGGTACTGTAGTTGTTTTAGTCTTACCACGTCTTAGTTTCCTGGTGGTCTTCTCAGCATGGCGAATAATTTTTAAAAGTTTTTCAAATATACGTCTTTTCAAATTTCTGTCAGGGAACACGCGTAATAATCTTCCAACTTTTGTCAATGGAACAAGTATTCATGAGGAAAGGGTCTCCTTTTGACGACATCATTTAGCACCCTGAAGAATAGGAAAAAGGAGATATTTAAATGAACGCTTTAAAACTAAGCCTAAGATGGGAGAAAATAAGCTAGTTAATTCGGCTGGAAAACTCAACCAGTAGCCTACCAAGGCAAGATGGCAGTTGTATAGAACAAGAAATTTTATTTGTTTTATACTGCGGGAGAGTATATATGGCATCGCTTTTACATTCAATATTGAGAGGAATGTGTTGTTTTACATTGAGTTAAATATTGAAAAAATAATTCAAATGGTTACTGAGATATGAGGGGTTAAGAAATGCAAGCCTTTTGAACAGTCATCACATATATAGATACAGTAGCGGCCATAATGAATTAGGAACTTAGGTTTCTATCACAAAACTTGTGGTAGCTTCAAAAAAAATAATTGTAAGTAATGCGTGATAAATTACAGATATTTTATAAGCATAGCTATTTATTAAACATGTATATTCTACATGTTAGGATTGATGAAACTGCAAGTTACGTGTAAATTATACCGAGGTTATGATGGTTCCAAGGTTCCCGATAGCGTAATTCTCTTATGACTTTCTTTGAGACAACCAACTAATTTATGGTAGTAAATTATTTGCAGGAATTTGTAGCACTTTAATCATTAACTTGTTAAGTTCTGATCAGCAAACATGCCTAAAGGACCCACTACACTTGCCTATATCCAGGAGTTAATTGTATAGCTATGTCAAGAAGTTTAACTCTCCATCATAGACATAACGTAGAGGGGGAAACGCCTCCAAAGTCCTTATATAATAATACATATATCAGTTTACAATACCACAACCTCATGCATCAGTGGAATTTATACTGGTAGGCTTAGAGAAACCGCAAAAGAAATGACCAAGAAATCACCAGTATCTCAAAAAAGGAAGGATATAAGTTAGCAGGGAGGATTTCCTGAGTATTCGAAGAAACCATTAGCATTACTGTCTTCAGAAAGACACTATCCCGCTGCCTAACGGATAAATCTTAAAAAAACTTGCACACTCGGAGTTATTTCAATGATCAGCCCTAAGATCACGAAAGCTAGATTATCCTTGGCACTAAACACGTTCTTTGGAACGAAGACTAAAGGTCAAAAGTACTCTTGAATCATGAATCGAAGTACAATTTGTTAGGTCAGATGGCAGAAGGTTTGTCTGTCAAAAACCTTGCAAAATCTTATCTTAGAACTGCCTCAAGACCAGCGTCAAATTTGGTGTAGGAAGTGTTACGGAGAGGGCAAGAATTTGAGCGGAATGTACTAGTTAACTTGTCTTCTCGCATGACAAGAGTGAACGCTTAAGTGTACAACGAACTTGTGAAAGCTGCTTCTGCGACGTGCTGCTATTTTTCTGCAGAATAATGCACCTTGAAACAAAGCAAAGTTAGTGAAGAATTCCCTGGATCAGGATTAAGTGCTATTTAACTTTGTTGCGTTATCTGTTTAGTTAATTTTGATTAATTAATTTGCATTTTTATCTACCCTTACATGAACAAATTATAGTCAAGTTTATTTTATATCTAAAATTTATTATGCATTACTTACCTTTTTTTTGGTTTGAAACTACTGTATATTTTGTGCAGGAAACCTAAATGTCTGAATCATTAGGGAGTTTACTATATATATATATATATATATATTGAGAGAGAGAAGAGAGAGAGAGAAAGAGAGTGAGAAAGAGAGAAAGAAAGAGAGAGCTATTAGATTGCTTCCTGGTAACCTAAATTTATTGCTTTACTTATCAGAAATTCAATAAAGGAAAAATAGCTCGCTAATTCATTTATATTTACCCCCGAACTTTCGTACACAATACGGTCATCTTCTTAGGCCTATAATACAAAATAAATGAACAAACCATGATTGGAGCACAGTGCTAAATTTGCTACTCAAACCTAAATAAGTAATTTTATTTTGAATAGGAGACAGCAATTCACAGTTAATGGACTAATAAGATGTTTCAATATTTGCATGAGTTAGTGAGTGTATAAAATGTTTAAATATATTAAGTATGGGGGGTTTGATTATGGAATTCATTATCATCAACGCTACTTTCAACGAATCTTAAACATATAATTAAAAGTTAAGGTAAAATAATGAAGTTGAAAACGCTTCCGGCTGACCTGATAAACATACGGTATCTGAAAAAACATATGGTGAGGAAGATATTCGTTCGGAATTTTAGCTACAAATTTTATGCATTTTTTCATGCTTCAGTGTTCATCCTTTTCTTCTTAAAAACAATAACCATTCTTAAGTTTGTTTGTTTTTTAAAAAATACTTCACTTGAAAATATTCAACTACCAAATTTGTGGAAGAGGCAGGGAATCCTTTTTTGAATCCGAACAGGAATGACAAACAAGTAGATTTAAATCTTCCTCAATCTTTCAATCTTTCAATCTTCCAATTTTTCTCAACGTAATCACAAGGATGGTAGAAAAGCTCTGAAATTTTCGGCGATAGACATGCACTTTGTTGTGCTCAACAGTAAAGGTGACATCATGCCAGCTTACTTCTTCTTTGACGGCCTCAGGGTGAACACCGACGACTACATCTGGGTTTTAAACAAGATGATTAAGCACTAAATCGAACGGATAGATGCAGGGAGGTGTTACTTGTGGAAGAAAGAATATGCGCTTTGCTACATCAGCCATAAGACCCAGGCCTTGCAGTTGGAAAATTTCTTCGATCAGGCAGCACCTGACATTTGGCCTCACAACTTGCTTCAATACAATCCCCTCGATTTCTTCGTGTGGTCCAGCCTGGATTGGGGACCAAGACATACAGCTGCAACATGAAGGACGAGCTGAAAACCGCGACTACCAGGCCCTTCAAGGTCCTGAAGTAGGACATAGTGACGAAAGCCTGTGGGCGTTTCCGAGTTCGCATGGGTTTTTTTTCAAATCCACAAGCGGGTTCTTCGAGGAAGATCGACTACACGTGTCGTGAAGACAACCTGCCCCAAATTTGTTGAATATATATCATGAGGCAGTCATCACATGATCGAATACCTTTCCTAACCTTTAGAAGCAAAAGTTTCCCTTCATCATCCAATTCTAAGTAAGGCAGACAAAATCATAGAGAATCTTAACTCAGGACCTGATGTAGTATGTGTCAATGGGATCAAACGAAACGAATCCTGTGCCAAATTAAAATTTTTGAAAGTCTAAATGCATATAAATTTTTGAAATATTTCTAGAAACGCAATTATTACATTAGAACTGGACCTTTTATTCTAGCGAAGACTTGATATTTATTTCTTAATGAAGCCAATTTTAAATTTTAATTGACAAATGTATTTCTTTAAAAATAGATGTCATTTTTCCTAGACTAAAATTATAGGCATTGTTAAAATTTTGTATGAGAAAATTAATAGAACTAATCAAACGTTGCATTTTGTTATAGGATATTTATATCATTATTTGACACACGGGACCCGCAATTGATACGTGCCACAAGCGCTACGATAAACAGCACGAGCTAAGAATGTTCATTTTGTTGTCTTTTACTATATTTCCTCGCTGTCCTATCCTTAAACTTTCTTATTACTCTTCCTATAGCTCCTACCCACTGTACCTATATTACATGGAACCTACTTAGTTCTCAATGATGTGGCTGCGGAGACTACTAAAGATTAACGGACATAGTCTTTCTCTCTCTTTGACCATTCCTGTGAGGTCGAATGAGGCCCATTTGTTTATTGTCGTACATTGTTTATTAAATTTAATTTCATATCATTTCTACGTTTTTTCTCATGTAGAAGAATCTTTCAAAAGCCTCAAAGAAGCCTAAAGGTGCTTCATCAGAGCCTATTCCATATTTAGTTGATAACCTCCGTAAGGTTCTTCTTGGTGAGATGATGTTATTTCGCAGCCCCCTCGGAATGGTGGCCTTTGTGGAAAAGTCTTCGCCTTACTGTATGTGCGGAAGCGTTCACTCTTGCCTCTTTCTAATCGTGAGCAAGCATGGCACTGCAGGCAACCTGATCCTTGGGCTTTGACCTTACCAGGACGCTAGCTTAGTGCTCATCTCAGGCAATTGGTCATATAATAGATTCCTTCACATGAGAGAAATCTGTCCTTTTTAACACTTTAATGATCATTAAGATCGGTTTCCTCGATCCAATATCTTTATCAACTATCTCATTGCATTTGAGAACACTAATATTAGGAAATATATCAGAATTACATCTATTACAGAAACAGGACCAGAATACGATTTTAGTGTTAGCGAATGGATGCAGTTTTTCTTATTATTTTAGAAAGGCTGACTTTGTAATAAACCTGCAATATTTAAATATTTTAATAATTATTCCTAACATGTGAATTTTAAAAACGAAGGAAAAAATATATATTAGTCCCAAAACTTTTGCCCATGACGGTACAGGGAACCTGTTACTAAACATATTACTCTAAAAATAGCGATAATCACCAGCATTAAGAAATAACGTCTCCTAGTCAAGGTCGCGTAAACCTTTGTAAACTAGCCTTACAAATAAAACAATTTTATTTTTCATAATAATAATAATTAGCCTTGAGTTCACGGCAATTTCATTAGAGGCAAAAAGTTTCAGGAACTCTATGGACGCCGCTCTCGGGGTCATTTTATAGGTGACGAACAATAGTGGAATGCAGCTTTTGATAGATTACTGGAAGGTGGCTGGCGTAGTATTCTATCCTTTCTCTCTTAATGCCTCAAAACGATATTCTAACAGTTTAAATTTCGTGACAAGGTTCCATCCTCTTGAAGAAAGGCCCGATATTCCGATTTTTTTTTATTTTACCATTTTGGGAGGTAAGACTTTAGGAGCTCTGGAGTTAGTTTCACCATGAAATAAAGAGGGTTTGATTTGAGTGATTTTAAATACTAGATGAAGGCGCACGCGGTCACTTCAATTCTTTTGAAGCGACTGCATATCTGTGAGTGGGAAGCATGGTTTAAAGTGAGGCAAAGTAGGAGCTCGTTTTCCTAAAAAAAATCCTGAGAATTGTGCCATGGTGAGACAGAACACACAGAATGGTTCCCAATTGGCGAGGGAGCTAATGTCTTCGAAGATATAGGGTGGAAGCCAAGGATAATCGGTTTAATAGTCTTAAGGAAATAAAACTAGATTCACAACCTGAATGGCCAAGACACCTTTTCCAACATATACGACTCACATTGATTGTGAGAAGTAGTGTATAATTAATCTCGGGAAAATGAACACATTTCGCCTTGCTTCAAACATTTTTATCATGCTAAGGTTAAGCCATATATAATAGATCTGCAGATAAACCAAATATGCAGGTATACACGATATATTAGTATGACCGTAAAGGGAGCAAGGCAATAATATTAAGAATGGCACACAAGATAACGGTACCATCCAGATCTCATGCCATAACGAAATTTATGAAAAGGTAGGGGTGTGACTAGAGCACTCCTTCCCTTCCAGACACCCTTTCGACTCTTCATCATTTCCATAAAAGTGATTCTGAGGCCATAGTTTTCCGGCTAGGACTCGATTCCCTCGTGGTTGGCAGGGAAACATTTTTACTGGAGGACTTTCGAAAGCAAAAGTATCACAAACTTTCGTAATTTTTTTCATATTTTTCTTTTGGAAGAGGAGCGACGTGCTCCCCCTTCCCCACCAAGCTGCCCCATTCCCAGAGAAAACTGTCTCACAGTCTGGATGTCTATTGCCCTCTACCGGAGGAATAAGAGCCATCTTATCAACCTGAGCCGTTAGGAGACTGACATATTTGGGAAAACATTTCTAGTTGAAGCATTATCCTTTCCTATGAAAAACCATACCATCTGAGAAGAGCGCACACGGGTTCCACGCTCACAAATTAGAAAACTACATCAACGCAGCTTTTAGAGACAAAGCTGACCCCGACTGAGGGCTATACAGGCCTCTCTCCTACCATTGCTCTATAAGTGGATGACTAAGGATTCCCCACTGACCTTCTATTGCTAAGCACAATAATACTGCCCTCTATGTTTATACATCTCCTGGTGGAAACTAACCGCAGGATTGCTAAAATTTTTCATCATGTTCTTTAAGTGAATTTCTTTATCCAGTAGGTGGACTTCTACGAATGCAGAGGGACTGTTGCTCCAATTAAGTAAACTAAATATGAACATTAATGCATCGTCGTCAATTATTTCACCTCCATTGTATTTCTTGATCCTTTGCTTCTGAACAAATTTCGCTCACAGCTGAGATGGGTTTGGGGATTCTTTTAGTCTTAAAGTGTGTGGCAGGAGGAGGGGAGGAGCGCGAAGAAAAATGGCTGCTCTAAGAAAACACCAAAGCTCTTTGTAATTAAAGAGAAAATTGCCCGAGGGAAGTTTTGCGAGAGATAAAAGGATTTGACTCGGTCGAAAGTAACTGAAATTGTCTTTGAATGAAGGGAAGAATGGTGTGAAATGTGAGAAAGAAATGTAGGCAGAAAAAAGATCAAAGGAAACACGTTTTCAGTATCTTTAAGATATATAATATATATATATATATATATATATATATATATATATATATATATATATATATATATATATATATATATATATATATATATATTATATTCCGGAGTAATGATAAAATGAAAATACAGGCCTGCGTTTGAAAAAGAAAATTATGTTCCTCAGGATATATTTGTGGTTTCTTAATGAATCAAACTTCCTAAGCTCAAAAAAGAATGTATTTTTGTTTAATCAGGGCAGATTTTCTCACAAGAGTATACACCATTTTCATTGAGATTACCTCATTTTTCCAGGCAAAAATTTTCAAAGACCTTTCTCTATCTAATAATAGAGAAAGGTATGTAAACTATAATCCTTTTAATAAAAAAAAATTAAACAATGCAACATAATAAAGAAAATAATTATAATTTCCAAGAAAAGACGTCCTTGACGATTTTCGTTGTGCCTCTCATCTGGTGCATCACGCTTCAAACACCAATAGTAGTCAGCAAGCATGTTTACTCCCCATTTACCCTGGTACCTAGATTCCATTGTTTTATTTCCTGGAGGAATCTTTCCCCCTGATCTTCAGTGTAATCGTTGCAGTTGTCGGGAAAATATTCTAGATGGGACTGTTAAAATTGTATCTTTATAGACATTCGAGCTCCCAAATGTTTGAGACTCGTTAAGAGCTGATTGACCATGGCAACATATTCCGGGCTTCTTTTATTGCCTAGGACATTGGTAATTAGAGCTTTCAAAGCTTTCCAGGCATCTTTTTCTATCTCCGTCATTGATGCCTCAAGCTGCTGATCTCTCATCAAGTTTCTGATCTGAGGTCCATCAAAAATTCCCGCATGGAGCTTAGTGTCACTGATTTGTGGAAATTTTTGAAGAAGAAATTTAAAAGCTTGGACTTCTTTGTTAAGGGTTTCGACATAAGCTTTCATTATGCCGAGTTTTATATGGAGTGGAGGAAGCAGTATTTTGTAAGGAGGCCCTAAAGTTTCAGCTATCACATTTTTTGATCCAATTCTAAATGCTTCTCGTGGAAAACAAATCTTCTTCTCATAGTGCATACTATCTGCACGACTGTCCCATAAACATAGGAAACAGGAATGCTTAGTGTAGCCTGTTTGCATCCCAAGTATAAGAGACACTACCTGAAGAGAAATTTAGCAGGGTATGTAAATTCAAAGTGTAATATTTCTAAAAACAAATTCAAAGTAATATTTCTTAAAACAATAAGAATATGAATATGCACTGAAAAATGTTGTATGCCGATGCATTAAATCAAAGTTTTGAACTAATTGGATATATGTACATCTTACTTTGAGTTTATTGAGTTATGTTGAATTAACCTATAGGCAAACACTTTAAAAATGACTCATGGTTTCCAGTTTTGCATTCTTGACAAGTATTAACAATTAAAAATGAAAATGTCAATACCAAAGATCTTAGAAAAGCCAAGTGTAAAATGATCTTACCTTTAAGTCACCAGATATACTCCAATTGTATGTAACGTAATTTAAGTCATCCAGCAATCTTTTCATATTTTCCTAATTTTCAGTAAGTTGGATTGAATAGCCTATATGAACGGAAGCTATCTTGTAAATAATATTCAGTAACACAGCTTTTAAACTTCTAGTGTAGGATTCTATGATAAGGCTCTATTCTAATGGGTTGTAGGGAATTCCCAGGGCCTTAAAAGATCCTTTAATATGGGCGCAGTATAATATAGAGCTAAAAGAATGATGTAAAAAATAGCTTAGAAACTCTTGTTCTCTATTTCTGTACCCCCCAAAATGTTGTTTCTTTAAGCGAAAAGATTACTTTAACAAAGTCGAGAGCCAAGAAGTTGTGCATTCTCCTTTGAAAACCCCAGATCCTAGGTCAGGTCATTTTAAGGAATTTGAGTGAATGGTCTTGCGACCATATCATGTGTGGAAACCTGATAAGACTCAGATGTGTCATAATATTGATCAACTTCCATATTAATCTCTTCATGGACCTCTATATGTTCAGGGGGAGAAGGTATAGGAATTCCTGGTCCATGGCAAAGGGGTTTGATGGCAGAAGAAACAACCGGATATGCTACACTATGTTTATTCTTCTTATTTATACGTGTGGAAAATATAATTGCATATTACATAAAGGAATTGATTTGGAGTTGCAGATAGTCCGTAAAAGTGTAGTAAAAGTTATGTTCATGCTGAAGTGAACTATGTTAGTTTTTAATTTTATGCTAATTATATTCATAATAATGACATTTTCAGGAGCCAGTATGATACAGAAAGCTTAAATACTTGATACAATGCTAACCTTTAAAATTTGTCATGCAAAAATAGCAGTCCGTAGTGTGGTCTTTGCCCTCTCTCCACACCATGGGAACACCAAAAGAGAGAGACTTCTGTTCGGCCTGGCTCCAGCGTCTTGAACGTATGTAGCAACGCTTGCAGCAGATATGTGGTGCAACACTTTGATCTTGATCTCCTATCTTTACTCCAAATTATGCATGATACGAATATTTAATTACAGGAGAGATTGTACATTGCTGCTCGGAAAAAGTCACATTGCCGCAAACATAGCAAAATCTGTCGGAGCTATTCTTACATTTTCTGTTCATTTTTAACTCAACCCACGATTATTATCATTATTATTCTAACTATTATCATGCTAAGCAATTTCTAACCTGCAAAAATATAAACTTATTAATATAATTACTTCAAATGTACACAAAATACTGCAAATACAGTAGTGCAAAAACTATTGAAATTTTGGTGTAATATAGGACATGTATAAACTATAAAATTATTATCACCCCTTTATCGCAAAAACTTCACCTGATAGAGAAAAACGGATGCCAGATTCGGATTTAGGAGGTCAATTCTATTAAGGAACACTACGGAAAACCCAAGGTACATTTTTGACGCAGACCACTGTAATGAAAATGACAGTAATCAATATCTTTATTTTCGCTGCCTACGTTTCGAGGAAAGACATGCTCATCTTCTACCTAATAAATTGAACAAGAATTAGGTTTGTATGCAAATCTATTAACATTGAGATTAATTAAAACGGGTATATCTATCTATATATATATATATATATATATATATATATATATATATTTTAGGGGAATCGTCACTTTCCCTCCCCCTCCCCCCGTTCACTCTTGGTGCAGTCACAAGGTGGTTACCGCAAAGGCATCCGCCCCAGGCATCGGTGGGCCAAGAGCTGACCAGAGCGTCGCTCAACTCGGTGCCATAAAAGACCTAAAGGTCAAAATGTAAGATCTCCCCCAGGAGAGTGAGATCCAGTTTCACGTCAAATAAGAAATTGGAGACGTGTTTCTCCCAATCTCGAAGGCAAACAAGGAGCCGATGTTTGACTTCGTGGGAAAAACCGTTTGGAAAAATAACTCTCCTGGGGCCGTCCTCAAGCCCATCCCCCCATTACCACTTCCCCAGTGGGGTGACGAGGTATAAATGAGGAACTCTGAGGAAAATCGAGGTAGTATACGTCAGTCTCTAGGTGACGAAGTCTTCGTATCAAACCGAACTACCGAGACTGGAGAGGTAGTGTACTTGACTCGCCGGCCAAGAAGTACCCTGCAAGAAAGGCAGGGCTACCTACCTTAAGGGGCTAAGAAGAAGTTCATCCTCGAGCTAGTCCCGGGTTATCAAACCAAACGATAAGTTAACTTTGTTAAGTTCAACTTACTCTCTCCAGAGAGACTCCTCATATCCTGGTGCACCTTAAACACCAGGGGTATTCCTCGTCCTTGAGGAATTAAGAAAAGAAGAAGGAAAAGGTTCCCCCCTCGAGCCAGTTACTCGGTGGCCACACCGAACTTCTAAGTTAACTTGGTGAGAAACCAAGTTCAAATTATTCTCGTCAGAGAAATCCCCTTCCGTTATACTCGCCCTTGAGGAAAACTGGAACTAAGAAAAAGCTCATCCTCGAGCTAGTTCCCGGTTACTAAACCGAACTTTAAGTAACTTATTTGCGTCAGAGAAACCCCCCTCATCTATCGTCACCCTTGAAGAAGACCCTCTCCAAGTTCAGTCCTCGTCCATAAGGAAATAAGTAACGAAGGAGAAAAGCTCCTCCTCGAGCTTGTTACTCGGTGGTCACACGACACTCCAAGTTAACTTGATTTAAGAACCAAGTTCGACTCACTCTCGCCAGAGAGACCACGACTGCCTAGGTGTTGCATAAAACACCGTATTTGTTCTCGTCCTTGAAGAACCCCCTCCCAGAAGAAAGTGTGGATCCCCCAGCTGCCACCCTCGCCAAAACAACCGTGTGATTTCGCACAGCTACATCTGACAAGTCGGCACGCGTCATGAGTCAATAACATTTCTGAGGCCCTTTAAACCCCAGATGAGTCCGTAAGCCTAATTCTTATATTATTGTTGTGTGTAGAGAAATTAAATAATTTTTGTGGGTAAACTAATTTAATTAATTCTTGTTTATGATAAGAGTCGTAGAATTCTCCCCCTTTTTGTTTTATTCTAAGAGTGCTAAGAGTGTCTGAAATATATTTCGATATCTTGATATCTTAAAGAACAGAACCTTCCGAAACACATAAGTATATATAAGAGAAACGAACATTAATCTCGAAATAAACTTATATTTTATCTTTAATCATTGAATACACAACATCTAAATATTAATTACAGCAATACTCTGAATATTATCCTAAACAAGAATTAATTAAATTAGTTTTCCGACCAAAATTGGTTAACATTCCTCTACACACAACAATAATATAAGAATTAGGCTTACGGACTCATGTGGAGTTTAAAGGGCCTCAGAAATGTTATTGACTCACGACGCGTACCGACTTGCCAGATGTAGCTTGGCGAAATCACACGGTTGTTTTGGCGAGGGTGGCAGCTGGGGAGGCCACACGTTCTTCTGGTGGGGGGGTTCTTCAAGGATGAGAACAATTACGGTGCCTTATGCAACACCTAGGCAGTTGTGGTCTCTCGGGCGAGAGTGAGTCAAACTTGGTTCTTAAATCAAGTTAACTTGGAGTGCGTTGTGACCACGAGTAACGAGCTCGAGGAGGAGCTGTTCTTCTTCGTTACTTATTTCCTTATGGACGAGGACTGAACTCGGGGAGGGTATTCTTCAAGGGCGAGTATAATGGAGGGGGGTTTCTCTGGCGAGAATAATTTCCTCAACGTTCGGTGTGGCCACCGAGTAAATGGCTCAAGGGGGAGCCTTTTCCTTCTTCTTTTCTTAATTCCTCAAGGACGAGGAATACCCTTGGTGTTTAAGGTGCATCAGGATATGAGGAGTCTCTCTGACGAGAGTAAGTTGAACTTAACAAAGTTTACTTATCGTTTGGTTTAATAACCAGGGACTTAGCTCGAGGATGAGCTTCTTCTTAGCCCCTTAAGGTAGGTAGCCCTGCCTCTCATGCAGGGTACTTCTTGGTCTGGCGAGCCAAATACACTACCTCTCCAGTCTCGGTAGTTCGGTTTGATCCGAAGACTTCGTCACCTAAAGACTAACGTATACTACCACGATTTTCCTCAAAGTTCCTCATTTATACCTCGCACCCCACTGGGGAGTGGTAAGGGGGGGAGGGGCTTGAGGACTGCCCCAGGAGAGTTTTTTTGGCCAACGGTTTTTCCCATGAAGTCAAACATCGGCTCCTCGTTAGCCTTCGAGCTTGGGAGAAACTCGTCTCCAATTTCTTATTCAACGTGAAACTGGCTCTCACTCTCCTGGGGGAGATCTTACATTTTGACCTTTAGGGTATTTCATGGCACCAAGTTGTGCCCCGCTGCGGTTACGCTTCAGACTCGCGATAATTCTTGTTTATGATAATATTCAGAGTATTGCTGTAGTAAATGTTTAGATGTTGTGTATTCAATGGTTAAAGTTAAAATATAAGTTTATTTTGGGAATTAGTGTTGTTTCTTTTATATCCTTACGTGTTTCGGAACGGCTCTGTTCGTTAAGATATTTAGATATTAAAATATATTAGACACTCTTAGCACTCTTAGAATAGAACAAAAAGGGGAGGGCATTCTACGACATATATATATATATATATATATATATATATATATATATATATATATATATATATATATATCTCATGAGAGCGAGAAAATGATGAAATTAATCCAACTTCACCGCAGGAAAGAGAAAACGGTATAATTTTTCTTCGGAAATATTTACTTCTTACTTCGAAAAAATCATATATTATCAATAAAATTTCAAGATGTTCATAAGGTTGTTGAAAATGTATGAATAAATAGCAACAGGAGATTAATTGTAACCACAAGCAAAATGATGAGTAAGATAACCCTGAACAGAAATCAGATATTTCTTTATTGCAAGTTAAAAACTTCTTTCCTAGAATTTTAACTCCACCTCTGCGGTTTCCATCTTAGCCTACCACTTAGCTATTTTTCTCTCTTTGATCTACCTATGATAAGGCTTCAAGAAAACCACACATCAAACCTTTTTTATCCTGCCTGATCGGGCATGTGCAGATGGCTCATGACCGACCTCAGAGAAGTTCATATAATGAGTGCATCCGCTAATCACTACGAAGTATGGACCTCCACTGGTCTTGATATAGAAAAGCAGTGGTATTCAAACTCCTTTAAAAAGAATGGAAGAAATAACGCTTAAATACGCGCTAGATCGAGATAAAAAACGCGCTAGAATGCGCCAAACTTGTGTTAAAACGCGCTAATAAACGGTTAAATAAAAGCGCGATTTGTGAAGAAACTAAAAGATATGGTGAATTTGGAAGCTAATGACTTTATCTTGATGAGAATCACTCAATATTGTTTTATTTCTTGAAAATCTGAGCAATTTTAGGACTAGAAATAACGTGTTTCTTTTTTAAGTCAGATAGTGAGATTTCGTTGTGATTAGTTGCTATTTACAAAAACTAAGAGGAAAATACGAGCGACCGTAAGAAAATGATTAGAGTTTCACGGCACCTTTCTCGGTCCTTGTGGCCACGAAAGTAAGGCGTCTTCATATTTAGTATTAATTACAAGTATCAAAGAATACCCGTTGTGGGTATGGAGGTGTCACATTATACATACATAAAGAAACTTAGAAACAAGCGCAGTAAAGTTAAGGAAAGTTCAAATTTAGGAAAATAAATATCGTAAGAAGAACTTACGAATTAAACTTGGAAAACTAAATTTACTTTACTTAATTTATCATCATTGTTTACCTCTTTATAAGGCCCACGAATGAGTCTACTTGCTAGTTTTGAGTCCCTGTTCTCATTGTACGTACTTATGGATCCCCTTTAATTAATGGTATAGAATTGTCCTCAAGAACAGACATACTTTATTTACTCATTTTCTCTTCCTTATATCATGTGTAATTGTAATTTTTTTTCCTATATCCCAACAATTCATTTAACTATGCTACTAATTACACGTCCTTTGGCTCATGTTAATAATAAAATTTACAATTATCACGTAGTACATCCATAAATTCTCATTTCAACCAATAGGTTAGAAATTCATCGAAAGTGACCTTTTCCTAGGCGGTGTTGAGATAAATATAACATCGATCCCGAAGTAGCATCATCATGAAACCTGTGTATAATGCAGCAAAAAACTCTTTCGGCCACAAAGAATAAGGTAAATATGAGGTACGTAACTTAATTTGTATAATATTAGTGGATAAAATCGTTGCTTGGCTTGGGAGATTTCCCTTTACGTTTTACCAGAGATCATCCGTGACTCTCAAGGTAAAAAAACGCAATTGAGGAAGCAGATAACCTTCATCAAAACGAAGCAGTCTCCTACATGACAAGGATTAATGACGTCAGAAAGAGATAGAAAGGCTATCGTGGACAATCTTTCCTTTTTCAGTCACACACTTATCGATGTATAGTAATAAGGTAAATATGAGGTACGTAACTTAATTATAATATCAGTTGATAAAATCGTTGCTTGGCTTGAGAGATTTCCCGTTAAGTTTCACCAGAGATCATCCGTGACTCTCAAGGTAAAAAAACGCAATTGAGGAAGGAGATAACCTTCATCAAAACGAAGCAGTCTCCTACATGACAAGGATTAATGACGTCAGAAAGAGATAGAAAGGCTATCGCGACCCATCTTTCCTTTTTCAGTCACACACTTATCGAAGTATAGGCTTTATTTATATTCATATGCATAGCCATTTTTTTATAACGTCATCAACTTTCATTTTCATCTTTATTTCTTTTATTTTTTGAAACCTCCATCACATTTTTTTAATTAGAATTTTTAGCAAAATATTGTATAGCCCGGTATCTTTGCCTCGTCAATATCTTCGCAAAGTCTACTAAAATCGAGCTTTCCATCTCTCGGACACACACTGAGCAAATATAAGCAAATATTTTATCCCTATTTGCATGCACTGTTAATACGGCGTTTGATACGTATAAAACGAGGGATAAAATCTGACTTTCTCTTTAAACAAGCAATATAAAACTTTTGCTGTATTTTTACAACCATTCCTCACGGCAGCTTACTCTATATTTCACATTTTTAATTGAAAATTACTGGCAAGTACTTAGTCATATAACTATTGCCTGGAAAGTTTAAAATTTGTAATTTCCAAATTCCAAACTACCAATTTATTGAATACAGCATTTATTAGTGTATCTATATTCTTCAATATTGTAATAAACTACCGTGAATTTTGATATCAAACAAGAAAGTTGTTTCCACTTGAAACTAATGACATGGTTATTGATGTTCAAATGTTAAGCTTTTGATCAGAAGGGAGTAGTTACACAACGTAATATCTTTGGAAATCGTTTCCCAGTAAAACACCATTAATTTTTTTTTCTAAAAGAAAAAAGACCACAGTTTATCATCTCAATCCGTAGCGCCTTCCAAAAGATCTGACTATTAATCCAAGTAGAGAAATAAAAAATCATGGTGTCCGTAAACGAGTCAGTATCATACAGTAAATTAAGACATAAAGAATTGAACACGACAAACAATAAAATAGTTTCTGGGAACAGCGTCTTGCACGGGCGGGTTAATTCTTTGCTGCACTATAATGCAAAATTAATCGTAGACTTAAAGAGTCTGATTTAAGTAGAAAGATCACGAGGAACACCACTAGCAGGCAACAAGGAAACAAATAAGATGAGGACATCTTATGCATGAGAATGCCGCTGACACATAATTCACTCTCCAAATTTCATTGGTGTCTGTCTCGACAACATTTATAATACCTCCTCAAAATTCTTGTCACAAGAAGTATCCATTCTATAGCCTAGACGTGAGATCTTCTGCTTTACTTAGCGCCTTATCATGGCCGAAGTTTTAACCGATTTGCGCTGTATATTACATCTATCCTGTGATGCCATTATTAGGTCTTTCAAATGGAGACATTTTCTTTCTAAACCCTAAATCTTTCATCTTCTGTTGTCCACTCTATGCCATCTACTCTCATTTCTCCTCTCACCTTGTTAATTTTCTGTTGTCTTTCCAGTTCTGTTGTTGTTAAGGAATAGACCTGAAACTGTTGTTTCTCCATACCTTCGAAAATACCAGGGTAGAGACTCACCTGCCCAACCTTTGCTTTTTGTCATCTAGATTGGCTAAACTAAAGTTTTACTTTTCACTTTAGGCCTTGTTCACAATTTCCCCCAGGAAGTATTACAAACTTGATCATAGTCAAGGAATTGTCACTCTTGTTTGTAATTTCCCAGTAATTTACTGACACAGAGATCGTTCTTTAACTCCAAATTTGGAGACCATGGCACAGGAATTCGCCAGATTTGAACCAAATGCAGAATTTGTGGGCGAGAATCAAACTGGAGGTTGATAAACAGGAGCCTCTAATCGTGAACAGTTGGGTGAGCTTATTGAACAGAAATGGAGGAGTAACAGTAAAGATATCCTCACAAATTTTGTCTCCAGCTAGGAAAATGAACAAGGAACATCATTGATAATATTGTTTCTGCGCATCAATTGACTGTATTTAAATATGAGATATTTGAATATAAAATAGTAAAACAAAGTTTAACACTTGATTTGTTCTATTAATTTCTTATATAAAACAATATAGTTGTCTCAAATTGTTTGGCTACGACCCCATAAGATTGATTGAAGACCACCAGGTTGAATTAAGCTTTGAAAAGCGAGACTTTATTCTTCTCAATTTTTTCTTTTCAATTTCTATTTGAAGTTTCGTAATGGAAATGTAATTGGGAAAATCGATTATATGTATTCAGATAAATATTTGTTTGAATGTTCTGAACTTTAGCCTTAAGGAAGGCATCTAGAAACGGAAGTTAAATATTTTGTCGAGGCTGATTTGTCGTACTTCTTCGTAGTCCCTCTGACTCCTTCATCAGTCTTGTGAAGGTGGCTCTGGATCGGCGATGAGTAGTGGTTGAGTGGTAAAATGAGTGATGTCATGGTTTTTTGGCCGTGGGAGATAAAAGGAAGAAAAGATTCATCGCAGGCACATGCCCATCTCCACCCTAGTCTCCTAAGTGAGAAATTGAGGTCGATATTGGCACCCAGTTGACCATTCATCTAACCTCCTCACCTCAACTAAAGTCTCCGATGTGATCCAGTTGATTTACGGGTCAGCAGGAGCCAATGAATGTAGAAAGGAGTTTAAGGATATGTAAAGAAACTGCTGTATGGAAGAGAATTTAAGTTGATCTATCTTGACCTTCTTAACGTAAGGGAAAGATTTGAAAGAATTATATCTTAGCATGTACCTGTGTGTTGAGCTCAGGCAGAATCTTTCAATTGTTGCATTAAATATTTATATACACAGCCCTACCCCACTGCCTATATAGGAATACTACACAAACTTAAAACATCACTGACTGCTCGCTCCGGGCATGCTTGTACGCGCCCAATTTAAGCTCTCGAACTCGGAAGGATTTACAGTACTTCTTTCGCATTTCGACGCTGTTCATTTTTAGAAGATCAGACGGAAAACGAATATCGGTTACAAGTAAAGGTAACTAACGCTACTCCGAGCCATATCGATTAAAAAAATCTCATCATCGTTCACCTTTCTCCACGGAGGAAATAAAAAGGATAGTGTTTTTATCTAGGCTTTCATACATAATATTATGGTAGCCTAAACTCATTACTCCTCCGTCTCTGGGGTGCCAATCATAATCCATGTCAAACTATGTCCGTCTTGTAACAAAGAATGATTCGAGGTGGTGGAAAAAGCCGGTTCATGGATTTTCTCACTGCGCATCCCTCTGTCATGGGCACCCCGAATAAGAGGCGAAGTTGCAGACTTATCGGAAGAGTTCCCTCTGTCTCTACGGGTTACCACCAAAGATCACCGAGGGACATTAAACCATCTCTCTGTAAGGGGAAATAAGCTTCGATATCCAAACCCTTGAAGCAGTGGAACCCCGGGTGGTGGTAGTTGATTCAATTACCACCAATCATCAAGTCTGCCATGAGTTATTCTTCAGGAGGAGCTCCCTGGGTTCATTAACTCATCGATTTATTATGTTCTCATCCAAGCATATACAGCAGCTATGATTGACGTTGTGGGGCCGGATTGATCATTCCCATTTCATCTAGACAATAAGTAATATTCTAAATACCAGGAAAAGGAAACCACCAACAGGAAACAGACTGCAAAGGAGCCATCATGGAAGACCGAGAAGGAGTGAATAAGTGACTCTTCCTATCGTCCCTGGCTGGTAACAATAAACCAACTAGGGAACACACCATTCTTACTATCTATTCTGACATCTAAGTAATTCTTTTGCAGACTCAAAGAACAATATAACGATTATTTTGCGCTCGGCGACTCAGACAAATATCTCGATCTTCTAATGAGAGAAAAAGCAGCAAAAAACTCGGAAATTCGGCCTTGCAACCCGCAACTCCGCTCTTAACGTCAAAACGAAGAGATCTGTAATCTGTAGATTCCTCGACTTAAGGGTTAAAGCAAACTTGAAAAAGAGCAAAGATGAGAAGCGATTGAAGACGTTGTGAATTTCAGAAGCTAAAACAGGGAAGATCATAGGCACGTATTCAAGGTTATCTTACGGAATACATAATTGGGAATTATAAGGTCCTGTATTTTACAGGAAAATCTCTCCTCAGCAAATTGAATCTTAAACACTTCTCTCCATACGGGTGTGCTTCATCTGTTATGCCTTTTACCAGCATACAGCGAAGGACTATACCTCCAAGGGTAATCCATGTTTAGAGTGTGCAAGTAAAAACCTCAGATAGGACAAATGCAAGAGCACTGAGAAGAAATCCTTAAACTAAGAGAACATTCTTAGGACACTTGCTATCCGTGCCCAAAGAAAAAGCAACACATCAGGAAGAAAGAATTGAAATCACAACAGAAAAAGTAAGGAATAAAACCACTACCTACGCCACAGCAACTTCTGAAGGACAAACGATGGTACCTGCCTCACAAACCACGACTGTGAATATCGAAAGGAATATGAGGAGAGATCTCATAATCTATATAATGAACGCCCACTTCGCGAGATTTCTTAAAAGATTTAAAAAGAAAAACAAAGGACCAAAATGAATACCTAGGAATTGAATATACAGGTCACATGTATCTCCAATCCAAAAGATATACAAACAAAAGAAAACCGTAGAGAGAATCATAAAATTAAAATTAAAATGAGACTACGACGTGGATGTCGATGAGACTAACAAGAATAACCCAGTTAAATAAGAAATGATCCTAATTCTCTTGGAGTAATGCTACAATCTTTTGAACGATCAGTTCAAGAAGAAAGGATCTGCTAACATTCGATCATTAAGCCGATCAGATTGAAGCAAAGCAGAGAAAGAACAAAAGTAAACAGAAAAAAACAACATATAGACGTGCCAGCTTAGAAGAAAAATGTTCACGATCAACACGAACGTCTGGAGAGACAAAATGGCTTGCCCATTCAAACTTTATAAGGAAAGAAGACTCGGATATTATCTTACTCACTATATGTGGAATTAATATCGAAACGGAAACAATGAAAATTTCAAATTACCCAATCATATTAAGAAATCACAGCCATACAAGATACGACAGTGTATTGATTAATGTAAAAACCGAGATAAATTACACCGAAATAAAATATTTAGAAGAAACCTATCTTGCTATTAAAATAAAAATGATTACAGGTGACCTAGTTATAGCCAAGACATATCAACCCCAAAGGGGCCCATACCTTACCATGCCGAACTTCATCAAGGTCTTTCGCCGAGTAGCTTCAATCTTACTGGTTTGAGATCTCAACGTAGGATGCAGGAAAGCAGGTGAAACTATTCAAACAAACGGTACTTAAAGAACCCTGTAGTTAATATTGCGAAGAAACTTGGTCAATAGGAATGGAACAGACTTCCTAACTTTTTTAACTGACCGAGTATCTACTACTCCAGATATCGTACTCACAAACCCCAACTTCAACTTCAATCACCATATTAAACCCGAAGCATCAATGCCATTTGACCACTTAAGTATGGTCACTACCATCTCAACCACTCCCATCCAAATCAAGACCCTACGGATAAAAGTAACCAGCAGAAAAGATTTGAGCAAATCAAAGAACATCTAAATACAGTAGAGATCGGACCAGTAAATAACCAAGGAACAAATAAAATAGAAAACCAGCTACAACTAATAACCAATAAAATAACTGAAGCAGAAAACTATACATTTCAATAATAGAATAAGTACCCTACCTAGACCGCGATGGGACGAAGAGATTAAAAAAAAGAATTTAACAAAGGAGATCCTGGAATTGGGAAACACAATGGAAAGGTATCGTATACTGATAGCAATCAGAAAACAAATAGGAACACTAATACAAGAAAAATTAAATCTGCTCTGAAATAACATAATGGAAAAAATGGAGATCGAAATAGGTTCAAGAAAATTCTGGAACCATTAAGAAAACTACGAGGATCGCAACCAAATGAGAAAATAAAAAAAAGAGTATAATACGAGACACCAACCCGATTTCTGAATAAAAGAATTAAAAATCCTGAATAAAACTACCGATATTATAAACTCAGCCAAAAAGGAAAAACCACAACAGACGACCGATATAGAATAAAACCGAAAGTGACAACCGACGTAACCAAGAACACAAATCAAAATGAGAAACCAGATGAAAAAAGCAAGAGAGTGAAAAATATATATACCTTCTCAAAGATAAATTCAACCTGGTCTTCAACCAATCAAGCTTACAAGAAAAGTTTCTTCCTTCTAACACTTATATATATGAAAAAGCTCACAAAACGCCCGTGATTCAAATCATGAACATACACCCACAAAGGAAAAGTGAAAAACGATTCTGAGAATACTAATAATATAAATTAAAAATTAGAACATTATTTATATTGATGTAATGTTATCCCTGGGCTTCGTACAGTTAGGAATTTCGATGTGTCTATTGATCTGAACATTGTCCGATTGCCAAGTTTAAAAAAAAATCATATCGTCACCCTCTGGAGTGCAGTGAGATGCAATTTCAGAAAGCGAATCTTCTTCTAAGAGATGGTTGATGTGATTTTATTGTTATTTTCAGCTATTTTAAAATTTGTCCAACGCAGTGTCTCGGCAACCACCGCAATTCGCCTTATGAATAACAGCATAAAAACACCTTGAAGACTTGGCATAGTTAATTATATTTTATATAGAAATAACTTAATATAAGATTTGAATTACCTAGAGAAATAATATAGTTTTCATTGGTGATTGCAGTAAAAGATTTATAGTACAGGGAACTAGTAGTATATGCGCATCGACCATGTGCATATGTTCCTGAGACCAATGCTGTTGTGAAAAAATAAGAATGTTAGTGTTCTTTATTTAAGTTTGTCCTTTTTTGGACTTGGAATAACTATCGGCGACTCTTCGAGCAATTAGTAGGGTGTGAAAAAGCAATAGCTTGCGATTTACAATGGTCTTATATCTTTTAGATGTTTGACTGGCGTAGGTAACTTTGATGAAATAATGAATTCCAATATCTTCTTAGGCAAGCTACGCGTTTAGTTATATGCATACCATAACCTTTGTGTTTAAATGCAATCGAAGAGATAGTGCTCTCTCTGTCATAACAGGTGGCAATATAACCCACTTCTACCTCTGTTAATTTACTCCTACATAGGGATAATAGAGAACTTAGCTGGATTGTTAGAAATTTTATAGATATATACCTTAGTGATGATTCTTATTAGAGATATCTCGCGTTGTTTTCCTTGTCTTAAAACCGTTATTTTTATAAGGTGAGGTTACGATCTGGCTATATTACGTCAACTGCATAGTTCGTACGGCTCTGAACGAATTATTAAGTCTATTTTAGCGATTATACTGTTACATTTTTTTCTAAATCATCTTACCGTTTATTATTTGGATCCCCCCTAATTCTTTGAAAGATAGGAATTGCTTTCAAATTATCTTGCCTTTTAAAGCACCTATCCCTACACTGGCAAAAATGACGACTATACTATCCTAGGTAGGCTATTAACTAGTACTAGGTTAGCCTATTAGGAAAATATGTATCTAAAACAACTTTGAAAACAAGGATAAGGGTATAACATTAAATATAGTAGTGATAGTTTAAGTACTTTACATTTACTTGTTTAGCTTAATCCTTATTTATTGCTCATTAGTAAGAAATGCGTTTTATTTCAATTTTGAGCACAAAAATTCGTATTGAATTAAAAAAAATTCTAGTTGTTATTAAACTAATTAAATGTGAAACAGTTTTAGAACAAAACGGCAACTATCTAATTAATTGAATCGATTTTTCTTTTTACAAACTGACAGGTTTCCTCATGACCTAAAATGTAAACTTTTCATACAACGAATCATGCCTCACAGTAGACGGGAGATAGGTATGTTACGCAAATTTTGGTGCCTACCATTGTCCTTGCCGGCACTAAACCATATCTCAACAGAACCAATTTGCTTTAGCTTTGATTCAACTCCACAACCAAACAAGGCAGTGACTACTGGCCGTGAATTTGGAGGAGGTTGAAACTTCTTCATTACTTTGGAAAGTGACGAGGGAACTGACTGAAGTTAGTAGTTTATTAAACTAAATAATTATTCTAATGATATTAATTAAATATGTCAAATAATACGGTAATACATAAAACTAAAATTATACACTTCAAAAATTGCAAAAGAGAATTATTTCGCTATTATTGGACTTTATGAAATCATAGATTAAATTAAATTATCTTCGAGTTCGGTAAAGCAAATAGAAAGGCGTGAGAGACTTGCAGGCTAAAGGAAGAAGTAGTCTTCGAGATGCAGCGAGTATATGCGGGGAATTCGATTAGTAGAGGCCTGCTACCATAGATAACAGCGAGAGAGTGAGAGGTATCAGATTGTAAGAATCTCCTTCTTATATATTTATGTGATGAGAATGAAATTATCTCTTATTCCACTCAATGGACTGATCTAAACTTTTTCTCGACAAGGTGATGTTATTCCTATGCAAATTTGGGGAGTCCTATGTGACCTTTGCATGTTGAAAAATTAATTGTATACATGGGCAATTTGCCTCCAGAGAGTAGGAAAAATGAGATAACGAGAATCTTATTTGGCACGAGACAAAGAATGATTGCATTTCTCTCTCTAACTCCCCAAAGGCAGCAGAAAGTTCGCTCAGAAGCTTTTTTGGCTGCCCCGGAGGGTTCTTGTTGGGGTGCAAGAGTCGTATTGTAAAAGCCGTGGGTTGGCTTTCACACAGAAAATAAAGATAAATATAACAGTAGGTTAGTGCAACCGCTCTTTGAAGCCCTTGTTATTTATGTTAAATTCTGTTCCCAAGAGGTTTAATGCTTATATATGATTTATGTTACAGGGTATAGTCAGATAGAATTCTCTTTATAATTTTGCTAATTTTCAGTTTAAGTATTTTGAATTGAATACTTTTGCGCCAAATATTATCAAAAGCAATTTTTACATTATTAGGATGAAATAAATATATTTTCCTCTAGATTCAAGTTTGGATAGCTTTTTTGTAATGGAAGCAAGTGCCATATCCCTGCTTGGCCTAGGTTGAAATCCATGTTTTGAATGTTTTGTGGGCTATTAGAGGCCAAGAATAAATGATCGTTGCTGGAAATGATATTTTTAACTGTTTAAAGGTCAAACTTCAAAAGAGAGAAGAGGCAAATTTTCTCCCGGTTTCTTATGGTTTGCCAACTTTAGTAATGAAAATGATATTTTATATTTCAATCCCCTAGGAACTAGCACGCATTCCGAACAATATTTATAAGATTCAGAAGACATTGCCTAATATTTGGTGGTAGATTGATTAAATTGGCTATAGCATGCCGAAGATCTTTGTAACACGCATGAATTGTTTTAAGCGTCTTGGTCATCAGTTGAACTTTTAACTTCATAATTAAATCCTAATAGATCCTGAGATTGTTTACCAAACAAGTCCTTGAATAACATAATTACATGGATCGCATTGTTTCTGGTATATTAATTCCTTCAACTCGAGCCGGGTATGATCTAGCCGCCTATACAGTTCTTTGTTAAAGTTTCTTCTCGGTTTTTTTTAAATATCAATCGGTGCTCATTTGAAATCCAAACTTTTGGGATCTAAAAAGGTGCATGGAGGTCCTGAACGTAACTCATAAGATAATATCAGCAATTTTATTCTCTTTTCCTCTAATTGAATATCATTTAGGATTACTTATTCAATTAAGCCCTGATTGCATCAGTCAAAAGTCTCTTATACAGTTTTTGCAGAAGATTTGCTTCAATTTATTTGTAAATTGGATGGGACTAACTGGAATAGTTATCAGTATAGAGAAATGATACTAATGGTAACTGATCCAGGTTTTAATGATGATAAAGATGATGTCTGGTTTTGCACAAAGCTGTAGAAATTAACAAGGATATTTTAGGCGTATTATTTCTGCAATGTTTCTATTAAGGAAAGTTTGTAACTTAAGGAATTAACTATGCTAGAGGTATACAAAGAGGGAAAGCAACGGCACTTAGATACTGTGACCAAAGAGTCTGAAAATTTGTGAAAAGGCAGGTAGTTTTATCAGTAACGTTGTTACACATTGGCCATAAATTATGCCCAAATGAATGCTTCTACCTCTAACTCTCCGCAGGCTTCATCCAACTTAGATAGAAATTTTCTTGCGAAAACAGTTTCTTTCTACGCCTGAGCAATCGGAATGCTTTATAGAATGGTTCGGTGAGATAACACTTGTCATAAATTTTTAAGTTTCCTATTTGTGTATTAAAACTAATTTTGCTAATAATGAAGAGGTAGGGAACTATCTGAAATAATATGGCCATCAATAATATATCGTTCTTTCCAAGTCATTGATATTCAATTAGAGATTTCTTAATTGACGAGAAAAATATCCATTTTAATGGGTCTTCAGTAAAATATCGGTTCAAGTAACAAAATAGAGGAGTACATTCCTTGCAGAACTCAAAGGAGCTGGGTAAGATGGAGGGGTACGTGACTAACTGAATTTTTGTTGTAAAATCACTTTGATGTAGGGTTAAGAATGCATTTGAGAAACTTTAATAATGCCTTAAAAGAAATAATATAATTCAAAATTATATTAGCAACAGGCAGTCATTAATTTCTTTAAGGACTTGAATCTTAAAGTTAAAAACACTTAGAGGTGTGGTGTCAGGTGTAGTTTGAGAAAGTGATCTGGAGCTGACACAGAATATGAAAAATGTCGCCACACTTTGAGTTTACGAGGAATTAAATCCATGGCATTACCTTTCATACCAGGATTTGTCGGCAAAGGTGCATGGCCTGGTGAGGTTGAAGATATAAATAGGCATAATAAATGTAATATATTATTTTTTGGTTTTATTTTCGATATTTACGTGAATATGTTTTTGTCACTCAGACTTTTGTATAGTACTGATCTTTCTTCTTGTTATTGCGAGCGCTTTTTCGTTTGCCGTTTATTAATGTCGTTTTAAGATGAAAGACATGGCCATAATACGATAGCTACAACCACACTCTAGCCATTATTTTCTAGCATTAGTGAAACATCAGAAGGTTTAGTGATTTGATCAGATAAACATTTGCTCATAAAAAATATATCCAGGAATTTAGGTTGACTTTGTATATTTAGATAAACAGTGTCTGCCACTAAAATATTGATTTCCTTTCATTGTGTACGCCCTTGCGCAAAAGTATTAAACAACGTATAAAATCATTTATATAATATAATTGCAGATTTGTGGTAATAAATTAAGTATAAATATTATATATTTCTTTTTTTCATTATTTTAATAATAAGTTGTACCCCTTTTGCCTTAATTACATCCATAATTCTTAGGGACTTGGATTTTACTAACTTTTATTAAATTTTTCATCTAGTTTGTATTGCTTTTCCAAACAATCACCACAAGCCGTCTATTGGATTTAAGAGGATGGGCTCTGTTGTAGCCACTCCATTATGGCGATCCCCAATCTCCGAACCATTTCTTGTGGTGTTTGGATGTACGACATGAGGCATTTTCCTCCTAAGAAATAACTTCATTTCTTGGTATTGTGTGATTCAATTTTGAATAGATGACTCTAAACTTTGTAAAAAATGGTGGTAGAAAGTCTGGAGTTCAATATTCCATGGTGTAAAAACATCTCCTCTTAACCTGATGAGAATATTTATCCCCATACCACAATATTACCACCTCTATGATTTCACAGTTGTTAAGATACTAGCAGGGAAAAATGCCACTCCAATACTTTGTATCTCCAGAAAGGTGAAAAACTTTAAAATTGTTACGATAAAGTTAAATTTATAAATACTTTCCTTAGAAGATATAGTTGTAATTTAATTACATTAATTAGTGGTAAAACATACCAGATAAGTACATTCTTCTCACCAAATAACTTAAGACCATTGTAAATATGTAATTTTTTCCTCTTTAAACCAATGAAGACAGAATTTTTCTGTTAACCTCAGATACCATTGCTTCTTTTTCTCTTTGCATCCAATTTGCTACTTATCTTTTAACTCCTTTTTCATAACTGTTTTGGGTAATAATTTCAAATTTAACATTTATTGGACTTTTTAGTATTGTCAAAAGTTGATTTTAGCCATTGGATAGAAAATTCAGAATGATAGATCTATCTTATTTAATTATTGTAGGACGTTTTGTGCTATTTCCCATACTGCATACAAAGCTCTTGGTCTCTTTATATTGTTTCTCAGTGCTTTAGAGAGAGCATTTTTATTATTTTTATTACACAAGATGAGACAGGTAGAACGGGAAGAGTGCAAGCACTATAGATTGCAATTAGCAATCCCCGCACATCTGCAACATCGAAGAGGGAACGATGGTAAGAAGAAAAGGAAGTAGGATAGAAGATAAAACTGGAAAAAGATAGGTAAAAGAAAACCTCAAGGCTTCCACTCATCTATGGATTCAGTTAAGTTAAATTGAGTAATAAAATTAAATAAAAGTTTTGTAAAGCAGTATATAGCAACATTCAAACAAAACAAGATATACTGTATATAGAATATTCAAACAAGAAAAAAACAACAAATAACAGGATAATGGATTAGGATGAATACAAGATCTTATTAGCTTTCTTTTTGAAGGCATATACGCTATTCGATGCACAAGTCTCTTCGTCCAAGGAATTCCAAAGATGGATAACTCTTGGCAAAAAGCAACGCTGAAACTGGCTAGTACGGCATCTGATAAACTGAAAACAAAGAGAATGCCAGGCCAAAGCGTGACGAGTGTTTCTCCTTGCTACAAAGCGATTTGGCAAGGAAATATATAGCGAGTGATGCGGATTGGATTGTATTTTATAGAGCATGCACACATTGCTGATCTTCCGGCGATGTGCAAGGTTCAATTGGACATTACCGCCATAAAGAAAGGTGGCAGTATAGAAGACTCTGTCAATAAGATGTAAGTGTGAGGTAGCAGCAGACGACCAGACAGAGGCACAATATTCCAAAACCTGGAAGAATAAAGCTTCTAAAGCAAGTAGCGGACACTGATGCATCATTGAAGGTGGCATAGGCCTTTCTTATGATTCTAAATTTATACGAAGCAGTAGTCACAAGATATCTGATGTGACACTCAAAAGATAGTTTGGAATCAAATTTAACGCCCAAAATGTCCAGTTCGTCCACATCGTTCAATGCTAAACCATCAACATGGAGACGTCCATGTTGAGGAAAAGGGCTACGAAATCGTGAGATACACATACATTAAGATTTACCGATGTTAAGCTTCATGTTTCATGTATGGCACCATATAGAAATGCATCGAAGATCTTTATTGAGAGAATTAGATGTAATACTGCGAAAGTGAGGGGAGTCAATAGTCGCGAGCAGAGTTACATCGTATGCATGACCATGCATAATATTTTATGTGATTCTAAAGAGGTCAGAAGTGTAAATATTGAAGTAAAGAGGTCCAAGAACACTGCCCTGTGGAACGCCCGAGTGAGCATGATGCGTGTCACTAATGTTCGCATCAACACAAACCCTGGGGGTGCGACGCACCAAGAATTGCTCTAAAATAGATAAAATCTGTCCACCAACACAAATATCTCTTAACTTCTTCAGCAAGCTATTATGATTTACCCCATCAAAGGCAGCTGAGAGATCCAGTTGAACTTTGCTAGCCTCATGCCCCTGGTCTAGTGCTAACTGGATCTTGGGAGAGATCGTAAGAAATGCATCCGTTGTACCAAGTTTTTTTCGATAAGCAAATTGATTAAAAGGAAGGACACCTGATCTCCAAAGAAAGCGGAAAAGGCGAGCTGCAACGAGGTGCTTAAAACTTTAGAAAGTATTGGTGTAGTAGAGATTGGACGATAGTTGGAGGGATCAGGGAAAGGAGTTCCCTTAGGAATAGGCGTAATGTGTGCCACCCTCCAGCACTTGGGGAACGATCCAGATTGCATGAGACATCTAAATACTGCACTCAGTTTTTTTGCGATTACAGTAGAAGTTTCCCTGAAAAATAAAGGAAACATCTTAATGGGATATGTGCCCCCGCATATATGAAGAGCATTGAGTAGCTTCCCCCCTTCTTTGGACCGAAATGCAATTTTATTAAGAGTAGGCATAATGGCCATTGCTTGATTGAAAATTAATTGTTCTCTACTAAGTTTAGAGTCAAAGTGCTTCATCAAAAAATTAACTTTTTCCTTTGGACTCATGATAAGTTGATTGTTCTCAGAGAGCAGTGAGGGAAATAATGAACTGCAGCCAAAGACCACTGATTTAAGGGTGGACCACCATTTATGTGGATCAGTTGCGCTTAACAATTTATCTTTGGCAGAACTCAGATATTCCCTTTCCGCATCATGATGAATCCTCTCTGATTGAGATCTTGCTAGAATATCCTCGTTCCAAGATTCTCTTCTGCGTAGATGAGACCAGTAGCAGTATGGTGCCTGTTTGGCCTCCCGAGGAGTTTTGCATTCCACTGTAAAATAGACTCTATCTTTGAACCGGAATGAGATCCTTTTAACAGGGACTCGGCGAGAAATAATACTAAGTATCTGTTTATTAAAAGCGGACATGGGCTCAGCACTGCAAAGAATGTCCGCTAATCGGATCCTCGAAACAGCATCATGGACATTATTTCAGTTAACCCTGTTTTTCAGTGTGATAGAACGGGTTGAGGCCGCGTTAATTTCAACCACTATCACATGTTATTTAAAACCACGATGATACCCACGTGCATCTTCGCTTTGAAGCCTGGGGCCTTATTGCAGCAACCTGAGTCAATGTTTAAACAAGGAGGTTTATCTTCCTCCGTTCGCCCTATGCGCCGATCTTGCTAGATTGAGTCAGGCTTATAGGCAGATAAGGCATTGTTTCCAGGCTCGGCTGTGCATTCCCTCGATGCTCCCACTCCATTGCCCCCCCATGCCAAGGGGATGTCCTGACTATTTATTTGGAAACTTTACCACTAAGATCAGATTGGAGATCCAGATTTTCATCGCGAAACATCACTACGACCCACTCTCACCTTGTGCGCCAAGGGACCTCGACCTTGAATTCACCATCACTTGTCCAGAAGAAGGACAATATCCCTTGGGTGCCAAGGATCGAGCCTTTCGTGACGCCGCGTCCACAAGGCCTTCCCTAGTTGTTCAGAAAGAAAACAACGTTAGAACAGCCATTGTTCTTTTGAGCCCGTTGACAAGAAACGGTTCTCACCCCCTCCCCTGTTGTTCAGAAGAGAACAACGTAGACCGGCTATTGTTCGTTTGAGCCCGTTCGCAAAGAAACGGTTCTCACCCTTTCTCCTGTTGTTCAGAAAGAGAACAACACGCACTCTAAAGATAATTAAAAAAGTTCCCTCAACGAATAGTTATATATGGTATATCGTCGAGAGTCCATTCTACGACATTCAGATAAATCTTCTTCGTAAAAGTATAAGAAGGGACAGGTTGCCTAAAAACAAGTCCGATACTGATGGCAGAGTGATCGGATGTACGTATGGGTGCATTAATTTTTGCTTTAACAATGTCAGGTACATCCGTAAGTACTCAGTCGGGACAGTTACCAGCATTTCTTAGAAAGTTATTTTTTTAGCTACTCCTACTTGTGATAATCGTTTTAGTGTCGAGAATTTGATTTCTAGTCTGTTTACTTTTATAAGTTCTTTACTTTTACCCATATTTCTTATATAAATGATCTTGAATACAATATAATTATTAATATAAGCTGAAACATAAGAAATATTGTTTAAATTTGGATTTTTGGAAACATCTAACTGTACATTTAATTGTACAAACCATAAATGTGATGGGAAACTCACCTACTATTTCCCCTTGTACTTAGTGTAAAAGTTGGCTTGCAACAGAGCTTGATTGCAGTTTATTTTATGAGATGCTCCTTGCATATTTTATGTAGACATTTTGAGGATTTGCACTGAATAGAATTTAAAAATCTGTTTATTCCTACTTAGCTATTTGCTAGAAAAGATTATCGACCGATTTACCATAAAATGGGGTTGGCTTACATCAACACCATACTGGCATGACGACAAATCCCCCCTGATTACCGATTTATGTATTGTGCTCCCAGGACTTAAACCTTCCGATGCCTGGCTTTCCCGGCCAAAGGCCTCTTATCCCGATCATCTCTCATTTTCTATAGGCATAGGTATTATTCCTGAACACTCACATATTTGCTAAATAAACTGATGTATTTGGAATCATCACTTGGAGTGGTGCCCAGACGTAATATATATGTATATAGAAATTTTATGTACAGATTGATTTTTCTTCCGAGTCCTCTGGATGTGAAATTCTTGTGTTTCTCAATCGATTGCTTCAAATCTTCTGTAAGGAAAACCATCCCTAAACTAGATCGTAATATTGAGGAAACGCTATCACAACTTGAAAAGGTTTGAAATTCCACATGCAACACGCGACTGTATTAATAAAGCTCTCTCTAACAGCGTTGTACAAATGAAAAACTCTGAAAAACGTCAAGACCAAAAAACTTAGTAAACTATACAAGGAATGCATAGCATTGGCAGAATCAACTACATCTTTCATCAATCTTACCCGATATACGCTCTTCACTAGTGAATTAGAAACTCTTACCCTCGGTTTGAACTGCCACTCACAAGCTAAATTTGATGCAATTACAAAAAAAGTTAAACTAGAATCTCTGTTACAATCCTTATTGGAACTAAATGATCAAGCCACATTGAAATTAACTCCAACCTAAACGACCAACTACGCGCAGAAGCCACCAAACGAAGGTACTTTAATGGCAGCAAACTCATAACTCTAGAGATAGGCAATGTCATTAGCTATCTAAAAAAGAACAAAGAAATAGTCATAAGTAAAACCCACAAATTAACATATACGTCATTCTAAACAAAGAGGAATATAACAGCAAATTGAAAACCATCCTAAGCGACAACACTAAATTTAAACGTATGAAAAAGATTCCACCAAAGATTTAAAAAAAAATTAAATGGACAAATAATTAAAGCTAATGCACTCATAGGAAGACTTCACTTCCAAAAGATCATATGCGATTATACACTAGGATATCTGTATGAAAATGTAAAAATTCATAAACAGAACAACCCACTGAGGCCTATCATTTCGCAAGTCACGACACCAACCTACCGTTTAGCTAAAACCCTAAATAAAATAATAAAAATGTATATCCTTTAGAATATAGTATAGAGTCTACGGAAGAATTTGTCGAAATACTCCACTCTACAAGACCGGCAGGAGTAATAGCATCCCTCCATGTGAAAGCCTGTTTATGAATGTGCCCATCGCTCAGACCATCAACATCATTATAAAAAATGTATACAACCACCCTACAATGACTTCTCCAAATCTTGACCTAAATATCTTAAGGAATATGTTACGTTCATGCATATGAGAGGCTCCGTTCAGGAGAACGGACCGTAATCTATACACGCAGGTAGATGGAATGGCTATGGGATCACCCTTAGGGCTGACATTCGTCAACTAATATATGGGCCAACTTGAAAAGAGCTTATTTGAAAACAGTGAAAATAAGCCACACACATAATGCCAATATGTAGACGACATCTACATCAACATCCAAAACGAAGAACATCTAAAAAACATTAAACAACAATTTGAGGAGAAATCCGTGTTAAAATTTACTTATGAATTGAGCACAGGCAATAAACTCCATTTTTTGGACGTTGAGGTACAAACATCAATCGAAGCTATATCCGAAAAGTATATATAAAAAATACAGATACAAAAAATGTATCCTTATACATCTGCCGAGCATACAAATGCTGCTCTACCTGGGAACTTTTCTATTAAGAGATCTCCCTTGTAAAACAAACACTCGTGAGCAACGGTTCCCCGAACTGCATGATTGAAAATCAACTCAAATCAATTTTAAGTATGCAATTCAAAGATACGGATAAAATGGAAAATAATCAGGAAGCAGTAAATAGCATCAAACTGTATTACAGAAATCAGATGTCTACGGCCTATAAAATAGACGGAAAAAACAGCAAAGAGAGAGTCAACCGTAACATCAATATTAAGAATCAAATGGACAAAATTCAACTTATTATATACTATAAAACGACCAAAGTCAACAATTTCCTTATGAAAAACAGCAGCTGCCAAAATCCTCGAATCTAAAGTAACCAACATTGTTTACGAGTTTATCTACCCTAATAAAGATGCAAGATTTATAATAACTCAAAATATATTGGCATGACAACCACCACCCATTCGAAGCATTTAACCATGCACCTGCAAAGCAGAGGGCGTAGAAAATCATATGGATAACGCGCATAGCATCAACATAACTAGAGATATTTTAGTTGCAAACACCACAATTAAAACAAAAAAGGGAAATAAAGCGAAGCTGAACATCTTAGAAGCCCTCTTAATAAACGAAGAGTAGAGGTCTATAAAATTCCACTCATCGGATTGGCTCGTTTCCTTTGTCGTTACGTTTAGGGGAGGAGGAATAAATATCCCCTAAAATTCGTTTTCGTTCATTATACCAGATTCTGACTTCACCATAATTCATCGATAGAAGAGCAAAGAATACATAAAGACGCTCCAAAGATGATCGAATAGATCGAAAGCTTAGCAATTTAAGTTTGGTATTTACTAAAGGCATTTATTAGAAAGAGAGATGAATATAGGACAAGTGATCTACTATCTACAAGATGGACTAAAAACGACAGTAAGAATAATAGAAAGTTGCCAAAGTAAATTGATCAAGGAGAAAAATACCATGGTCTTTAACAATATTGGCATTCAGGAAAGACTGCTACCCATCTACACTAATATATATATATTATCTAGAATTTATACAGTTATGTGGGTAAAGGGATAATGGTGAGATTACTGTCCATGCGCTATTAATGGCCCCTTTACTTTGGGGGTTATTAATACTCACTGCGCTATTCTTTACCGCATTATTATTGTTATTAGTTAATAGCGTAATCCTAGTTTTTTATGATTAAAGTTGCGTTGGTGATTTGAATGGAAAGCTGTGAGGGAAGGAGCAGTTGGAAAATTCGAGAAAACCATTAGAATAGAAGCAGTAGGACACATGGAGTTCCTAATATAGGTAGATCTATTTCCCTTGGCGTGAACTAACAGGTTCGTGATCTGCTTTTAATATATTTTTCATGTAATAAGTTGCAGTCCACGGTGATGTAGTCGCATAATATTATTTTCATATTGTTAATTCTTAGTTTCATTATTTAATAATACATACTTTTCTGCCATACTTTCTCGAAAGTTTTGGATTCTTCCAGTTGACGACGTACAAGCTCATTTTTTATCATTTAGCTTTCGCTATCTTTGCTATTATTACAAAGAATGTCATATAAGTTTCTTTGTTTTTTTATAAATACAAGTTGCCCATTGTGCGGAGGGTTTTCATCCTGTAGATGAGTAATTAGTCTGTTCTGATTATATTTTTAAATACTTTCTGGATTTATTCGAGCAGCGAGATAAGGTGATAGTTTCTCATTTACTTTGGAAGTTTCTCTGCTTTGGGGACGAAAATTATTTTAGATACTTCTAATTCATCCGCTAAAGTAGCCCTTATATAGGCACGAATTTAATATATTTCTGTTCCCCTCTAGCATGGTTATGTGCGTTTCTATATATATAGTTAGTCTTGTTGAAGCAGGATCTTCCAGGAGCTCTGTTTTAGATTTTCTTATTTTTTCCTTTATTTCCATTGTAAGTATGGCGGCCTGAATCATTCCTTCGAGGGTGTTTCTTTCGGTTTCGAGTTAATGGAAGGGGTATGTTTATTTTTTATCTCCCCGTTAAGTTCATCTAATATTCACTTTTTAAAATCTATATAAAAAATTTAGTTCTCCACTACAATTATATTAAAAACAACTCATTTTTTTTTGAAAAATATCTCAATTCCTTCTTCTTCTTTTAACAAATTGTCTTTTGAGTCCTTGAGTTTTATTCTTTCTTGTTCCGTGCTTTCGTTTTAGTTAAAGGTAACTCTCGTTGGTCCAAATCTTCTTATATGTTATGATGCCCGAATTATCTCTTCATTTTCCATTACCTTTTATTGACTCCATCTAAATAGCTCCACAGACATTACAATTTGGGATGATTGACTTTAAATATGACTTTCATATTGTTTCTCTTAATATGTGCGAATCTTCGTCGGTCTCTTCCTAGCTTACTTCTCTCAGAGAATTGGGTAGTAAAGTATGAAGTTTTTTTACATTTCTTTCAATCCTCTCTGCTATATGCTTTCCATTACTTCGATAGTATCTGGATAGGCTGTTTAATTATCTACATTAGCGTCTCTTTTTGATCAACACAGGGCGCATCTATTGTTTCAATGAAAGAGTTGAAAAGGAGACAGGTAATCAGATTTTTGCTTGTTTCAGATTGTATGTTGGGAAGTTAGGTCCCAAACGCTGTAATATTCCTCCATTTAGCAATGTTCTCAGCTAATTCGGGCTCTGTTGGTGGTCGATACCGAGAAGCCGCGCAGTGGCATTTAAATCACCGATGAAGATAACCGGCGATTTATTGTTAAATACGTTGGTGAAGTTAAGTATTATTAATTGGAAGATCATGTGTAGTTGATATCATGTGGCTATTATTAAGTTCATTAGCTACAATTTTTAATTTTAATTGCTAAGTATAGTTCTGCTAATGCTTGTAGATGATTGTGTTGCCGTTTTCTCCTTACTACTCGGCTGCTCCAAAGGATTTTTATCCAGAATAATTCGTGGCACTTATCATGTAATTCAATATTCGTGTTTTCATTTTCTAAATTTATCCCGTGATCTGTTATTAGTATCAGGTCCAGGGCGATGCCTATGAAAATGATTCAATATGGTACTTCTTTATTTAGGGCATCTCTAAGCTCTAAGGAAAGACGTGATCTCATCGATCCATCATAAGAGTGAATAGATTTGTTCATGAGTCTTTTAAACTGTAAATAGCGTGGTAGGAGTAAATGTGTCGAAAGTTGAGTGCTTCCAATCAGAATCGTGCTTAATTCAAAATGAGCTTTGACAGTAAGAAATACACGAAAACCTAATTCGACTGGCTCCATACCACCAAGAGAGCTAACCCAGTGTAGAATACATAGATGCTTAGGCTTCCGGTCTCACCACTTCCCACCCCAAGCAAGGGCAGCAAGGGAAGTGACCACCGCTTGACCACTCCCGCTGCATCCTCGTTCTCCTCCTCAAGGTCCAGGTTAGCCAGACCAAGAGGGCCGGCTGGGGGCATGGAGGGAAGATAGGAGAAGAACAAGGTAAAAGAGGCTTAGAGTTATATTAAAGGGGAGAAAAGATGATTTAAGTTGACCTTTTTCTTAGAGAGATTTAATAGGATAAAATCGAATACTTTTATACATAAAAGAGGATGAAAAGCGTACATGTCATATGCAAAATTAATTAATCACAGAACGGCAATTTCAATCACTATATTTATCAGAAATAGGTTTAAATACATCAAACAAATTCATAGAAGTCATATCGGTTAAGGATGTAAGGCGCTTGAGGGCAATTCGTACAGACTAACATCAGAAAGAAGTTTTGAGTTTAAGATTCTTTGAAAGAATTTTTCGGCCTAATTTCCGATTAAATCTTGGATTCCCTCAAATATATTGACTGCTTCTGCTATTCTTAGACATGTGTAATCATTTACTCGCCAGAAGTTTGATATGTGATTATTCAGACATACTCACTTGAGTGCGATGGTGTAAAATATTGCAGGAATCGTTGGATAGCACATCAGTTAACATCTGCAGTCAGACGCTTTAAGAGCTCCGTGGTCACTCTAATGTATCAGGTCCCCGACCGCTCTAAATCACTGACCTAACGTTTATGAGGAAAATGAAATTGACCTTTTAAAAAAAATCCTTGTCGAGGAAAGTAGCTGTTCTCCATCAAAAGACTTAAACTTTCTTGTTTTTGTAATAAATGATTAGGTATGGATTAAAGTGGGGTGATGTAGGGGTAGCACTCCTGTTAACTATCCATTTCAAAGTTTTTTATCTGCCTTGCAAGTGGTTTTCATGATGGCTTCATTAAAAAGCAGATGTTGTCTGCTTTAACGAGAGACAGATAGGTAGTTGAGATATAAAAGCTTGCATTCTGGTATCGATGTCAGTTTGATCAAGTTCATTGTTCACAAGATTTTAGAAAATATGCTGGAGTTACGCAGAAGTGTCCATCGATGTAGATGAAGCTATCTATGCAGCGATCTGTTGTGTCGGACTTACCATAGATGCAGGAACCTAAGTGTTTAGTTGAGGAGTAAACTTGTATATTGAAATGCTCTTCTGCTCTCACTATCAAGACATTCAGTAGATGAGGCTTCCTTTAACTTTGCCTCAATGGGTGAAATTTAGGATAGAATTGTCCGTGACAGTGAGCATACCTTTGATTATTCGCTATGAATTATTGTCCCTTAGAAAATGCCATCAATGGAGCTGGCTTAGTTTCTGAATAAGGAGGAAGGGAAATTGCCGTAGGTCTTGTCTTTAAATCCGCCTATATAAATGATGGCAAAGAGCACGTCGAACGACGCGCTCATTGTCACACTATTTACTTCCACATACATACGTTGATCAGAACAATCGAAGAGCGCATCATTTGTACAAGATTAATTAATAGCGTGGGTTAAGGGTACGATTTGCAATGACGAGCCCTAGGGTGCTTTCAGAGTGGTAAATGCGGTTAAAGATAAGATTTCTCGTGAGTTGAAATGAATTTGCCTTCAAGAAAAGAATCGACGAAAGACTTTAGATCTTCTATTGGATGGAGTATGTTGCTGGGTTTATGTGCATAATCAAGCTTATAATTACCTTCATTTAAGTGTAGGTTAATGTTTTTGAGTAAATATTCGTTGTGTCGGATTAATTTATTAAATTTAACTTTAGCTTATTGATAGAATTCCTGTAAATGAAGCCGAAATAGAAACCCTAAAGACTGTGTTCACATTGGACATATAGTTATTTTTGTCTAAATTACAAATACGCTTCACATTTCGACTAATGGGACAAAAAATAAATGGTTGTTATGGAGCTTGTTGGAGGCAGACCGGAAGTTCTGAAAGCTTACTTATGGAACGTAATTTCTTCAATTTGCTTTTGGTAGGAAGATTTAAGTTCGTTTTAAGATTTATATATCTCTCAAGATGCTGTATATTAGTCCTAGCATTAGCGATAACTCAAAGTTTATGTTTATCATAAGGAATCCTAACAAAGAAATTAAATTGAAGTTTAATATATTGATGCCAGGCAACAACGTTTACCTCAGAACATCAAATTATATTTATTTAAAGTCGACTACAAATTGGTTAGGCTTAGAGCAACAGAAATGCAAATAAATCAAGCAACCCATATCTACTAATCATAAACCAAACACTACTTCATCTACCTACTTGGTTACAGCCGAAAATAATTTTACCCACATACGGCCCGTAAACATTTATCCTTAAATCCTCCTCAAATTTTGCCGTGTCCTTGACACTCCCTAACCTGCCAGTAGTCTGCGCATCAAAACTAGTTAGTTACAACATTAACTCAAGTATTAAGTTGAGGAAAAAGTTCTTGCGTTTTTTTTATGTTGTATTGATTTAAGTTTTGTTGACGTGATTTGTGCACATATTAAGAAACAATAATAAATAATAAGCGCAAAATTTGCAAAGGTTAGGCTACGTCACTTAACAGCGTAGACTATTAGGCTTTTTCTTAGGCTACGTCTTTAAGTTGAGTAATAAGTCATTGCAGTTTATTTAAAAGTTGTGTTAATTTAATTTTTATTCTGTACCTTCAAAATGGAATGTCAAGTTGAAAGAAAGGCGCATTTTCAACACTTGTTGTTATTCATTTTCAATCAAGACGGGAACAATGCAAACGCAGCAAAAGCTCGTCGCGATATTTGTGCTGTGTACGGAGAAAATGCTTTGTAAGAAAGGACAGCTCAATGGTGATTTTCGCGTTCCAAAAATGGTCATTTAAATCTTAATGACGAAGAACGTTCTGGTCAACCCATTAAGTTGGATGAAGATCGATTGAACGACCTTCTTCATGAAAATCCTCGTCAATCAACTAGACAATTGGCTGTACAGTTCGATGGGGAAAGTTCAAAAACTCGGTGCATGGGATCCGCACGCTTTGAGCGAAAGCAACAAACTTCAACGCTCCACAATTTTCGCAGGTTTGCTTGCTCGTCACAAGGCTACTCGTGTATATAAGGACAGATTTCCTCACCACATCATCACTAGCGACGAAAAGTGGTGTGTTTATGTCAACATAAACCATCGAAAACAATGGCATTGCCCCAATGGAAAAACACTACAGCGATTAAAATAAGGACTTCATCTACGAAAGAAGAATGCTGTGTGTGTGGTGGGATTGTGAAAGCATCATTCACCATGAGCTCCTTGTAAACAACGAGATTGTCAATGCAGAACTCTGCGTTCAACAAATGTATCGACTCGCCGAAGCTATTCGTGAAAAGCGACCTCATCGACGTTATGGAGTCCTTCTCCAACACGAAAATGCTCGTCCTTACATTGCCAATATGACAAAAGACGACATCCACACGCTTAATTAGAAATTTTCCCGCATCCTCCATATTTGCCAGACTTGTCTCCATCGGATTTCCATTGGTTCCAATCGCTCTTAAACAATTTGCGCGGCATTTCATTTAATAATGATGTGGAATTAAGAACCTGGTTAGACGAATACTTCGAGTCAAAATCCAGAGATTTTTATTGCAGAGGCATCGAAAAACTAGTTGAACGTTAGGAAGAAGTCGTAAATAACAACGGAGAATATATTATTGATTAATTTGCATATTGTTATCAATTAAAAATGAATTTTTTTCTAAAATTGTTAATGTTAATGAATAAATTTGATAAAACCACAAGAACCTATTCATTACCCATTAAGTAGAGACAAAGTTAAAGTTGTAGGCTAGTGTGATGAAAAGAAGCGGGCCCAAAACACTACTCTATCGAACACCGAATATAACAAAGCTTTTAGGAGCTAAAACTCCCTTAAAAGGAGATACAAGAGGAGATTAACTTAATCGGTGACCAGGTCAACCACTTTGAAAGCATCCAACAATTCGCCATTCAGGACCTAACCTACACGATCTCTTTTAATCTTGCATAAAAATATATCCATCTGGGATACTGTTGGATGCTAATATTTATAAGTAGATCGTGTGTCTCGGGGTGCAGTTTGATAACTCTTCATCGCAAATCACCCAGTTATATCTCATACATCTTCTTAATTTTGGGGCGAAACTTAGTGGAGCTTCATTGAACACCCCATAAAAATGACTGACTAATCACAAAATAAAAATAAAAAAGAAAAGAAGACAAAGAGCGGAAATTATAGAGTAAAGGAGAGATTCCCATCTTCCATTATTTGTAGAAATCATCACCACCTGACCCGAAGCAACCTTCACTCATGATTTCCCACTAGAAGAATTTAACTGTGAATAGTTGCGGAACCATTGTATCCTTGAGAGATAAGAAGGAGTTCAATTAAATTAAAAATTTGCTCCGAAGACGTTCAATCTAATAATTTTTGAAAATCTAAACGGGAAATTATCTATTAGATATAGACTACATATCTTTCCAACCCCCTTAAAAAGAGAAACTCACAGAACTTGATTCAAGATAAAGACGACGATTTAGAATACCCACTGGATATCATGCTATTGCTCCTTATTTCCACTCTAGGCAACATAACTGGATCATCATTGCGATTACAGCCACATAACTGTGGGGCATAGTGTAGCTAGGAGGAAGACGAGCAAAAAATTTACTGACTGATAGAAATAGGAGATTAAGGTAGGGTCGTTGATGTGTTTTCTACCATAGTAAGATAAATAGGGCCCTATAGGCATGTAACATAAGATGATCCGCCTAACTTTCTATTCTTTTTTAGATTAAAGCTGTGATGTTAACGAACTAGGTAGTAAAAGAGTGGACAAACAACAAAAACAAAGTGAAATGGGTTTTGACAAGAGTTAGCGGAAACACCACTTGAATGTTAGCTAAATGCCTCCAAGTCACAGAGAGGACCATCGGACAAAGACACGGTTAAATAAAGAGGGATTTTTCAAGGCAATGTGTAGGCAAATGAAGGTCGCCTCAATCAGAGTCATTGACATCCCTAACAGATACTTCGTAAATTAACAGGAGGGATACCTCACAAGATTAGTCTCACTTAAAGGCATCGAACCTCGGCATAAAATCCAACTACGAGTATCACCCAAAATTGTAAACAAAGTTAGAGCCATTATGAGCATCATATGTCGAAAGGTGGAGCAACGGGTCGGCACTAAAAATCTATAAAAAATCAAAAGAACATAATAATGGGAAAATTCAATCGGACGAATATCAAACAAGTAATTAAATTTGGGTATCACATACATGTCTTTAATATAGTGTGTGAAACGACCGAAATAACAAACAAAATTGCATAGAATGGCTCTTACTTTCTAACAGGTGAATACCTCCCAAACGTGGGGAAAATATAGGCCTATCAATTCTTCAATTGCTATAAAATGGAGGACCATAACACATAAGATTCGCAAGAAAACGAACGTTGCAGTAACTAATCTTGATGATAAGGCTACTATTGCAAATAATGTAGCGAGATACAGAAATATTACCTCAACTGTGGATGACTCTATAGAACAATAATAATGACGTGCCTTAAATGCAAAAAACTTTTGAAAGATAGACGAATAAGAGAAAAGATAACAATAAAAAAGAATAATCACGAAATAGGGTAGTGTGACAAAAACTAATATAGAAAAATGAGAGAAGCGAAAACACGCCCCAATGTACCCAGGGGAACATAACTAGAGCTTTCGACGTGTATTATGTATGCCAACACCTAATGAACATTAGAAACACGAAAGATTTTCAGTAACGCTGAATAATATGCTTGAGAAAAACAAGAGGAAGATTGATGATATTCTCTGATAATAAAGGTCTTGGGAAGTCATTGAGTATAGCTATAACATTGACACAAAATAACTCAGAACAAAAGGGATTAATAATCAAAAAGGGAAGAAACAGGACGAATAATTCGGCCTCAAAGGAAAAACACGAACTAGGAAAACGCATATGAGACCAGAACAATTGAGAGCAGCAACAAGAAAATTGAAGCAGCTGAACAACCTTAAATTATTTATCAGCGAGGAGAAACCTTCTTCGTGGAGAGAAAAATGCTGATATCACAAATTCCTAAGGGAATACACACGTAGATGTGCCGAAATGGAAAGATGTCAAAGACGCTGAACGTAAAATCGCGAAAATGGTCCTACCGAATAAAATTATAGTATATTGAACGGAGTGCGTGTCCTTCAACCGCACACATTCGAGGAAATCGGAAATGTTAAGTTTGGAAGTGCACCAGATATTGCTAAACAAATATATTTAACGGAGTGCGTGTCCTTCAACCACACACATTCGAGGAAATCGGAAATGGTAATTTAGAAGTGCACCAGATATTGCTAAACAAATAGAAAATATATTATAATTCTAAAGTAACGCAGATATTTTGGGAAAGTTATTGAATTGTGAATCGTTCAAAAATTCTTAAGGGGCACTTAATGAGGGAGAGTCTCAAATTTCTCAATACCCTATTTCTAGGAAGGAATACTCCCCTACCAGTTAAATCCCACTGCAAAGAAAAAGGCAAAGAGTTTAAGTTCTGAAAAGAAAATTATTACTAAATTAATAGGAAGAACTATTAAGGAATATATACCTTTTACCTGGTCCTTATATGTAAATTTATCATAAAAAGTTTTTAATCCTTTGTCCACTATTTAATTTGGTTAACGTTTCTCTTTCCTTCTGAAAATGCATGTTTTGAAGACCTTTGATCAAGTAACTGATGGTTTTTATTTTATGAGTTTGAGAATGTTGTAAAACGGAACTAATGTATTTTCTTCTAAAAGTTGCCTTAATTTTGATTCATACTTATGAGATTTTGTCTTATACAAAACCTCTCAATTTTTAAAATGGTTTCCTTTAGTTCACTTTTTTAGTTTTTATTACAATAATATCGATAGTGGTTTGTCAATATTTTGCCAAGGATTTTATAAGAAAGTGGTTAGGCAATTCATTTTTCTTCTCTAAGATGTCTAGAACATGTTGGTATAAATCAAACAATTAGTTAAATTTTAGGGAAAATAGACTTCCTGGAAGTAAACATGTAGAATTTTGCTTTTCCGCAACATAACTAAATTCACTTCCATACTTACTTTTTTCAATAGCTTCTTGAATATCTTTGATTATATTCTTTCCAAAATTCTTTTAATCTTAGACAATTTTGTGTTACCCAGTTAGGTGATACTGCGAATCATTCTAAATTATTGTATTATAAAAAAATGATGATTATTTACACTTTCAGATAAATAAGTTTTCTTAAGATAATCTAAAATTTTAACCACTAAACATATAGCTATAAACTCAAAATTGCAGATCTTCCAATCGTTTAGATCGGACCTATTTTTGACCTTAAATATATCAGTGTATGATTTACGAATTAGAAGCAATCTGCATTTCTTTCTTTGTTAGCATCTCAAAAAGGGCGAAAAGTTTTATGGCAAAGCTAAGGCCTTGAACTTTAATTATGTTTTTACTAAGTTATTTCCATGCTTTAGTAATTTCGTTTCTAATCGTTCATCCAAATTCTTCTTACTAGTAAGTACCTCTGCATAAATAGGTTTAACTTAATAATAAGTCGAACAAAAAGACCTATAGTATCACAGATGAGCTGCACTGAGCTTCTTGATTAATCCAATATTTTTTAAATAAAAGGAGTCCCCATATCTATTCCGACAATAAACCCAAAATTTAGGTTATTGTGGATCTCCACTAGTCCCTGAAGTTCAAGTTGGTTAAAAGAACATTGATAAAGTCTTAAGTTATATTTTATTAAAGTATTAAGACTATGAATAAATAAAGCCTTCAGGTCAAATATATTATCAACATTTAGAATTAAATTATTCATATAAATCCTTTGCTGGGTAATTCGGATTTTTTAGCCAAAATCTTTGTGGGCTTGATAGTCATTTTGAGTTCAGTATTTAATTTGTAAATTAGTTTTTTCAATATCCTCAAACATTAAATAAGTACCATAACTGAGTTTTGAACGAAGTTTTGCAAAATGAGGCACTCATAATGTCTATTCATCAGTGAATCATTAACTGCAATGTTCTCTGCTTTTGGCTTACCACAGGGATCTACCACAATCTAAACTTACTTTATTCACAATTGAGATAACAACTGAAAAATGTGGCACAATCGTACGATTTTCCATCAGATATATTAATGGGTTTTCTTATAGGGTTTTGCTCTTCAATTTGCTTATTTAAGATTTCAATATAAGATAACAATAGATTCTCTTACTTCATTTTTTTTAAAGTTGTGTCATAGAAAAGGCTCCCGACGATACACTATATATCTATTCTTTGTGGGGATAATTCTATATTTAAGTGCGGGGTTGATCACATGGCTGAGAATGACTTTACGTTAATAAATAGGCCTGGAGAGGGCTTATTATCTGCAATCTATTTAAGAAGTGGAACGGAGCCCAAAGATAAATAATATTGCAAGCATTAATAAAATAGAATTTTATTAATTAATCTAACAAAACAACACATGGAAAATATTTACATGACCGGGGATTAAAATGGGAAATACACATAAAATGAAAAGGTCATAAGATAAATTTGACTAAGCGAAGAATTAAGATTTGGAGGGATTTAAATGACAAAACAAACAAGAAGGGAAAGGGGCAGCTAAATCCGTGTTAAAGCACCGAGTTACGTTGGCACAAAGTTAAATATTTAAATGAAATTCGTAGCTTACGTATATATAAGGTCGTCGTGCAGAGGAAGGCGATTTGAAGGAATGGCTTCGGTCCGACTGGCGATTTATTTACTAGGAGGAGGGGTTTTTAGGGGGGGGAGGTTGTCCTTAACGAGGGAAAAAGGCCTGACTTTGAGGAATGAGAGCGAAGTGGGGCTTGGAAGTATGAGCGATCCTAGAGCCAGGATGAACAATTGAGGTTATTGGTGTAACCAAGCGTTCTCTTAGAGAACGTTAAAATGGGGGAATTAAATTACCACAGACGTGATATCAGGAAAACGAGAACCGTTTCTTGTCGAACGGGCTCGAATAACAATGACTGTTCCAAAGTTGTTCTTATTTTGAACAACAGGGGGGACCGTGTTGACTTAGCGTCTAGAAGGGCACGAACCTTGGCACTTAAGGATATTGACCTCTTCTGGACAATAAGGGGGTTCTTGGGGTAGAGTTCCTAGGTGCACAAGGGAAACCGAATCGGCGTGATGCCTCGCGAAGATAATCGGGATCTGCTTCAAACGCGAAATTCTATCGCATAAATAGCCGGAGCCAGCCCGTCGGGGTAGGGGACAATGGGAAACTTCTATGGAATGTCCCGGTAGCGCTTGGAAAAATCTTATCTTTCCATAAGCCTAATTCAATCTGACCAGATCGACGCCTAGGGGCCAACGGGGGATTAAACCTCCTTGATTAAACTTGAAGCGGGGGAAGATGATACTTGGGAATGGTGGGCGATAAGAACGCCGTTCTACTCTCTCTCGCAGGATTCACGTGGAAAGCATGAGTTTCAATATGTGATAGAAGTGAGGCGCGGCCGCCTTAGGCAATTCTATCACAAGTTGAATTTAGCTTAGTTACTGAATATTCAAAGTTTTTAGCCAAACTATTTTTTAAGTTGTTCCTAGGTATATTAACTATCAGGCAACAATTCTCAACTCCAATCCTTTCCAAATATGTATTTCTGTATCAAGGTTTTATCCTTATCGGAAAGTTGTTCATCATTAATACTTATGTTTTCTATTTGACTAAAACTGGCTATCTCTCATGATACCTCATCTAGGCTAAAGGTACTAAAATTAGTATTAGCAATATTATTGACGATACAAAAATCTAAAGCACCACTTTGAAAATTATGTTCATCTGATGGATAATAATAAGATGGAGAATCATTTAAAAAAATTTCTAATCTTTCATTGTAAAACATAGCTTCATCAGAGGATTCTATTTTAAATCAAATATTTATGAGTTCAACGCCTAAAACTAAGTGAATATCAGAACCCCAATCATCATTAAATTTATCAGCTAGGAGAGAGCGTTTGGAGGTCAGATAATATTTAAATTTAATTAAATTTTGATATCAAAACGTATGTTATTGTCTTTGATTATAATAACTTCTATTTATTTATACTGTCCTAATTTCCTATTTCTTCCAATTTAAGTATTAGGTTGAGGAATAAGTTCTTGCGTTTTTTTAATGTTGTGTTGATTTAAGTTGTGTTGACGTGATTTGTGCACATATTAAGAAACAATAGAAACAATAAGAGCAAAATTAGGCTATGTCTCTTAACAGGGTAGACTATTAGGCTTTTTCTTAGGCTACGTCTTTAAGTTGAGTAATAAGTCATTGCGGTTTATTTAAAAGTTGTGTTAATTTAATTTTTGTTCTTTACCCTCAAAATGACTGTCAAGTTTAAAGAAGGCGCATTTTCGACACTTGTTGTTATTCATTTTCAATCAAGACGGGAACAATGCAAACGCAGCCAAAGCTCGTCGCGATATTTGTGCTGTGTACGGAGACAATGCTTAACCAGAAGGGACCGCTCAATGATGATTTTCACGTTTCAAAAACGGTCATTTGAATCTTAATGGCAAAGAAAGTTCTGGTCACCCCATTAAGTTGGATGAAGATCGATTGAACGACCTTCTTCATGAAAATCCTCGTCAATCGACTAGAGAATTGGCTGTCTAGTTGGTGTATGATCAGAAAACTGTAGTGAATCACCTTCATTTGATGGGAAAAGTTAAAAAACTTGGTGCATGGGATCCGCACGCTTTGAGCGAAAGCAAAAAACTTCAACGCTGCGCGATTACCGCAGGTGTGCTTCCTCGTCACAAGGCTATTCGTGGATATAAGGACAGATTTCTTCACCGCATCATCACTGGCGAGGAAAAGTGGTGTGTTTATGACATTAACCATCGAAAACAATGGCTTAGCCCCAATTAAAAAAAACACTTCCGCGATTAAATTAAGGACTTTATTTACGAAAGACGATGATGTGTGTGATGGTGGGATTGTGAAAGCATCATTCTTTATGAGCTCCTTGCAAACAACGAGATTGTCAATGCATAACTCTACGTTCAACAAATGTATCGACTCGAAAAACCATTCGTGAAAAGCAACCTCATCGACGTTAAGGAGTCCTTCTCCAACACTACAATGCTCGTCCTCATATTGCCAATAGGACAAAAGAAGCCATCCAACCGCTTAATTGCAAAATTTTGCCGTAGCTTCAATATTTGCCAGACTTGGCTCCGTCGAATTTTCATCTGTTCCGATCGATCTCTAATAATTTGCGCGTCATTTCGTTAAATACTAATGTAGAATTAAAAACCTGGTTAGACAAATTCTTCGAGTCAAATTCAAGAGATTTTTATCGCAGAGGCATCGAAAAACTAGTTGAACTTTGGGAAGAAGTTGTAAATAACAACGGAGAATACAATATTGATTAAATTGCATATTGTTATTAATTAAAAATGATGTTTTTCTAAAATTGTTAATGGTAATAAATAAATTTGATAAAACCGCAAGAATTTATTCCTCAACCTAATAAATCAACTTCATAATTACGTTGTTTCTTGTTAGATTTAAACCCAGTTTTTAAAAAAGGCTCCTTGACACAAGTTTTCTTGTAATATTTATTTTCCTGACTGCAATTGTCTAATAAGCCCCTACACTTGAATTTTTTTTGCATATTTTGGAGCATAGCTGCAAAGTTGGAATTAAGGTATAATTGCTTGCACCTTGAAGAGTAATAAGTTTCTGATTGTCTGTGTTGTGTTCTTTTATAAATTAGTAACTAAAGATACTAATTTTGAAATTTTATTTAAATTAATTATCTCCAAAGTTTTGGTAGCTTCAGTTAATGTGCTTTTAAAGTTGTTCAATAAATGATATACTTTAAAACCACAAACGCTAAAAAATTCTTGCACTTCTTTGGTTAATTCATTAAATTATACATGAACAAGAATATCTTCGAGTCTTAATTTTTATTTTCAGTTACATTTAAATTTAACACCATATCTGATTGAAATACATGAAATGATTTAAAGACTTTAGCTTCTATTCTAACATTTGAAAACTTTGATTATAGAAAACTTAATTTTGACTGGTGATGCATGGCAACTTTCTAGTTGTAAACAAGCCTCTTCATAAGTCGTATCACTTTCTTGCAAAAAAATGATTTAAAAGTAAGAGTTGTCAGATAGATGATGTTTTAAAATTGATAACTCAATTTTATAATAAATGTTCAAATAGAGTTCTTAAAGTTTTAAAAATTAGATGTGCTTCTGTCAAAAGGAGGAAATTTTAATTCACGAATTTTGGTTTAAATTTTAGTTCAAATTTCAATTTGAAGGTTAGTTGAACTCAATGTTGAAAAGTAATTCTTAGGAAATTTGGTAATAATTATTTTTATCACCAAGTTTTGGGGTTTTCATTCCAAAAATGTTCACATAAGATAAAAGCATCCAAAGTTTGTTCTTCAATTATTTTTAGTTTATCTTCATAAGAAGAAAACTTTTTAACATATGATTTAATATTTTGTTCACTGGCCAATGAATAAGTCTCGTTAATTAAATTTGTTAATTTTGAAAGGGAAGTTCTCCTGTAACCTCTCTTCTTAACAAATTTACTTGTTTCTTTAGTTACTTCATCATGTCCCAGCAATTTTGAAACAATTTCCACCTTTTCTTTAATTGATTTTGGAGATTTAATTCTTGTAGAAAAAATAAATTTTATCAGATACTTATAAGTTCCTTTAATTTATGCTTAATGCAATTTTTAGTTGCTATTAGAAGCTCAGCAAATATAAAAAGCAAAAATATATGATATCAAATTAATGAATCTTGGCTTCTTCTTTGAAGCAAGGGAACAAAAAAGAAAGAAAAAACACACTAACCACTCCTTTCTACACACTGGGTGGTATATTGAGAAAAATACTTTTAGGTCATGTTAAATTTTGTTATGGGTAAATTGACTTAGATATTTTTCAGAAGTTATTCAAATATAGTTTCTAGATCAACTTTTATCTATACCTGTAAATTTAAAATAAAATTTCTTTAAAATGTTTTGTTTTTTTTCAATTAGAGTAATTAAGACAATTAGCTTTCCTAAATACATGCGCTAAGATAAGTGACCTAGATTAAAATATAAACTTAAAATATATTAAAATGTTAACGTAAATATTGTAATTCATTTAAGCTTAACCTAATTTTATCTGTATGCTAAAAATAACTTTATGTTATAAGGAATAAGGAAAATTATACTTTCCCTCATAGGTGTTTTTGGTAAGTAAGAAATAATTTTCCTGCCAGGAATTAAGCTCACTGCCTTTCTCATTTAAATAGGCGTTTAATGAGGGTTAAGAGTGTATCCTAGGGGTTTGGTTATTAATGATTTTGAGTCTCTTCCTCATTAAGGAGTTACCACATATTTTCATTAGCACTTTTCAAATTCTTTCATTCAAAATTTTCATTTTTTGGTTCTCTATATCATGTTATTGCAAATTTTATGCATTTTTTTATGGTATAATTATTTGTTTAGCAACATGCAGAACACAGTGAAAATTAAGATAATGCAAAACTGTATACATTAGTGGAATATTTTTCTATGAACTGGGTTATATTTTTAGCATCGTTCGAATATAGATTGAAATAAATTCCAGGGCATTCATAACAACCCTACTATTCACCTAACCACTCCCTCCAACTGATTTCAAATGATAACTAAATCATATGTGAATTTTTTGGGGCGTGAATTCAGTTCGAATGCTTAATTTTTAGTAATTCTATAGCCATTTATTTATATGATATTTGAAAGCACCCCCCTTTATCTTATAAAGGGCGTGGTAGGTTATTATGATTTTGGCAGGAATAAAAGGGCTTTTAATGCGTTTTAATATTTCATATATGATAATATAACGTAGTATACAGTTGAAAAAATGAATATGGTATCCCCTTAAGTGCCCTTTAAGAACTTACATCGATTCACAGTTGAATAATTTTCTAAAATATCTATTTCAAATTAGACTCATAAGTTATTTGACGATTTATCCTCCAATATTTTCTCATTAGAAGACACTTGTGAAGGAAATACTCGCAAAATGAATAAGATATTCTGAATTTTCATCAAATGAACAAGGGATATGAGAAGGAAAAGAAAATTTAAAATTCTGCAAACAATTAGAAAATACTCGGATTACACCCTTATGCGCAATTCCATTTCAATATTCAGTTCTGAATTCTCAACAATAATCATAGAAGACCTTAATTCATGGTAGACGGCAAGTAGACGAAAATTAGAAATGTTGTTTAAAAGGAACATATCAATGGGTATATGTCCAGATTTTCCAAGATAACAGGTTAACAATGTTGCTACAGCACCAGACAGCTTATTAAGCAGACATTATATGCCATATCACATTCGCATGCAGCCCTTAAACATTGAATGTAATCATTATTTTTAATTACTACTGAGCCTCAATCAGAGCCATATACAACTCTCAGTACCACAGAAGATGTGCTAAACAAGAAAGAAACTGAAAGAGATTCATTGAAGAACTTATGGAGTTAGTCCCACGAGTTCCTGAGCAAGCAAATCTGAAAGGGAGAATAAGAAAGTGAGTGAATAAAGAAAGTATCTACTTAAAGTAACATTTTAAAAATTCCAGTATTCTCAATGGACAAAAGAGATGAGGAAGAAGAATAAAAATCTGAGCAGTCTCAGTGACCAAATAGCAACTTTCGAGACAAAAAAAGAAAATCAATGCCTAAAGTAGAACAAAATATGAGATGAGACTTATTATAGAAGAATAACAAGGAAATACATTGGATAGTCTCATCGAAGAATTAAATAATTAAAGACTACGAAAGAAAACTGGAGGCTAATCAGCCGAATTAAAGGCAAAAACTAATTAGCAAAATAAAATTAACAAACGACCAAAAGAGAAAATAATAGAGAATAGAGCCATCGAATAAAAGGTCAATAACACCTAATAAAAACATACATCGACTAACTTTGTGATTGAAGCGATGATTCATGATAAACTTAAAACACCTAAACAAATTATCCCTACCAGTTTTCTCCGAACAACAAAGGAAAAAGAACCTTGGACCACAAGACACAGCAAAAACTGCACTGTATAAAATATATTGTAAATTTTACATAAAATTTCCTGGCAACTAGATTGGCAAACTTTCTTTCTGTAATTTACAATTATCTGTAAACAAAAAAGTCCTTAATATTTAGAAGCTTTCTGTGAATGATGCTCCGTTAATTTTATTTTTTCCCTGTTATATATTACGGGATATTTGTTGTATACCATGTACAGGAATGGTATACTTTTATTGTATTTCACTGGAATTAGAGTACTTGCCAACATAATTTACAGTTTATATGAACTTGACCAATATAAGTTTGTAAGAAATTTCTAGTAATTTGATATAATAAAGTTACATCCTGAATCAACAGCAATGTTTTTATGTCAACAGTAACCCTTTAAGAATGCAGAAATCTCACCAAATTCCGGATAATTACAGTGTCTGAATAGTGACTCACCGTCCCAATAGCAAACAAGATAACTGTCTGGATAATGAATAAAACAGATACGGACGGTCCGGATATTGAAGAGATTGGTATACTGCGGAATAATGATTATTCAGCATACCTGAGATTTTAGTAAATTTACTAACTACATAATTAATAACTTAAACACAGAATTAATATAACTACATAATTACTTACTAAAATTAAAGTTTAATAGATAGAAAACTTACCTCCCATATGTAGTGCACTTTGAAGACCTTTTATTATTATGAAATATTATTTTCTTAATTAACAGATCTTGAGTATTACAAATCCACCTGATGTGTCAAAATAAAAAAATATTTTTCTACCTCGGTGGGGAATCACATCTCCTGAACCAAAGTATATTAAGATAAATTCACCGATTCCAATCTTAAAACGACCTTAGAAAAGCCCAAGAAGGTATTATTTGAACTGTATGTGTTTAAGAAAGTGTCATAAAAGAAATGTAACAATTGAAATATATCAGGAATGACTGACATTTTAGTTGAATAATTATGATATAAAAAAGATTTAAGTGATCCTTTCAGAGGAATCAGGGCATTCAAATTGTAAGAAACATGGGAAAATGAATACTTAAAAAATTACAACACTATAAGATATGTATATTTATAAACACATATATACACTACATAGTCTATAATAAAAGATACATAAATATATGAATGGTAACTTTTAAGGAGATTATAAAGTAAATTAAACTCTAATTCAGTAAAAAATACATTAGACAATCTAGAAAAATCTTTCCACTAAACCACACGATATGATAGAAATATTTGATTAATTACTTCACACTTCACTAAAAAAAGGAGCTTTCCAAAGTATCATAACAAACCAAACTTATAAACAGTTAAGTACATCACCAAGCATGGAACGAACTTTGATACGCTTAAGTATCTCTATTTCTAGTTTCCTCGCCTTTACCTGCTGACGCCATCTGCAATAATTACGATAATGTAAATGTAATACAAAAGTAGCATTGTTGCTCTCAGCTTTAAACACACCATATTAGTACTTGATTAAGAGTAAGGTATATAATACATAGCAAAATGATTAATTCTGCTTAAGTAAATTGTAAAAAAATATAAAAAAATAAAAAATAATGACCCACTAAGTTTCCAGATAAGCATGATCAGCCCTTTCATCTGGCCCAAACAATTGAACCAATCAAACTGTTAAAACATAGTAATAACATCTCCAATCAAATCTAAATCTGTAGATAATTCTGTGTATGTTACCTATGTTTGGGCGTAACGTTGATTCGATTGCAAGCACACGTGATTTGCAGGTACATTTTGAACTGGAGGTTGTCTCTGGAGGGTCATCTTTAGGCCATCCCAATGGAGAGCCAAAACATGACCCTGTGTTGGAAGACCATTGATTAGATTGCAACCAAATTTGCTGTTGATGTACTTTTTGACCTGGAGAGAGACCTTGCGGGACCAAGCCTTAGGTCAACCAAACTTGCTGTTAGGGTATTTCTTTAACTAGTGAAGGTCTTTGAAGGGGTAAACCTGATTCAGCCTAGGTCAATCTTTAATCGGATTGCGACGAAACTTGTCATGGAGGTTTTTCTTGACTTGGAAACTGTTGAGCTGACTTGACCATTGACCTCCCCATGGAAAGTGTCTTCACAGGGTTAAATATACAGGCCCCTCGATGGTCGTACCCCTCTGAAGCCCTAACCTGTGCGGCGTAGGATTTTCTTAGCTAGTTTGTGATAAAACAAATTTGTTTTTTAAGGTAAATAAGATAATGAACTACATGTGACTTCCTGGAGTGTTACTTTCATTTAAACAAACCTAATATAAAAATGTTCAAAGATTTCTTGAAAAAAAATAATAATGATGATTTTTCATAACCCTATAATAAAGTTTTCATAAGTAACAAAGATTACCTTGGGAGATTTAGCTCCTCCACTCCACATCAGCAATAGCATTATTCAGGAACAGAACCTTGGGATGGACTTGAGAGTGGCTCTTGCAATGTTCCTTTACTTCTATCTTGATTGCCAGCTCTGGATTGATTTCAACAAAAGAGCTGTAATGGAGGACAGTAATGTATATAATATATACTGTAAATATTGGAATTCTTTTCCAATATTGTTAAAAACTGCAATTCTAATATGTAAGTTATAAATAGATACCAGAGCTACATGAATCTTAAAAAACAATAAGATCATTTATTTTAGCAAAAGGAAAGAAATATGTGTTTACTGTTAACACTGGATAGGTTCTGGACAGATTTAACCATGTGTTATATTTTTAAAAATTACCTTAGCTTACAATGAACTACAGTGATAATATAGAATCAATAGATGCGTTATATTTACGTTGTTGCTGGAGGCAAACAGCATACTAAACCAGTATTAAATGTAGCAAAATGGTCAGTGACAACTACACCATCAATTCACAGCATATATCTGTTTGTTGTTAATCTTGATTTTCCTGGAAGTATTGCAAAACATTAATATAGCCACCTCTTATAATTATTTTATGATTTGCCAAACATTCTTACCTCTACCTCTAAAGTTCTGTGCTCCTGACAGAACTGTTTTTAGATATTTAACCTCCTCCACCTCCAGCATCTTTCCACAAAAGACCCATGTAATAATAACAATGATAACAATAATTGTTTCACCTCTTTATTATAGAGGCCGCTGCAATTTTTTAATAGACCACAAAATAGTTTTCTATCACAATTTTTACACCAAATATCCTCACATCCCCTTGTTGTTCATTAAGCTTATTGGAGCCAATTAATAAATTTGTCAAAGTAAAATGACCACAAAACTACAAATGTCTACACTGCTCATGGTTGCAATGTTCCACATCCTTCTATTCCATATGATTACCCATAAAAATTAAAACTAAGTTTGATGATAATGTTCGGAAATATCAGGTATGTTAAGGATAAAAACTTATATATAAGCTTTAACGTACCAAAGCCTTGTAAACATGGTGTTTGGGAAAGGTCCTTCTCATATTCAGGCTTAGATAATAATTCATTAAAACAAAGTAACCTTTATACTCAGGAAACATAATAAATCACTGATAAAAAAGTACAAACAAATAGTACATGGCAATAAGAGTACAGTGATGACGCTTTTGGCTGCTGCATGAGAAGAGACGAGGGCTAGGAGTATAAACAAAAGTGACAGTTGCACATCATGACGCGCATGTACTAATATTCTGTTTTTATTCAGTTCATCATACATCTTTAAAATTTAATGCTACTAAATGAATAAACTGAGATTACGAAATATATAACCTACCTTGAGTTCCTGAAATATATAGAGTAGAACGTCTGAGTTTCTTTGTTTCTTAAAATAAATACACATTAACATACAAAAGCGTTACCTGGCAATATTTTAAGGTAACGATGCCAGATGTCTCAATAAACTCCTTGATAGAGTTTATTGATAGATTAAGTGGGTGTTTCTTCATCCGATTCTTCATAAGGGGTCTGTGAATCGATATTGAAAAGATCATTTTGATAGAGCTCTTCTGGATGAGACTTCACTACCTCATTTACATTTACTTTATCCAAATCTCCAAAACTAAGCTCTTGCCCTACATTTGTAATTTCATTAAAAACACTGTCAATTTGCGGTGTAAACCCAGTAAAGTCGTTGAAGCAGGGCAATAGAATGCAACCCCAGACAGCCGTCACGTTTCTCTCTGTAACTTTGATTCACGAATGATGAATGTTTTCCAAAATTCAGTAAGTGAAATTGAGTTTTCTCCAGTTGATAAATCAATTGCTTGTTTAAAAGTTCTATTCTAGCAATTACTACTTGATCCGAAGGCTGTAGAATAGATGTAGTATTTGGAGGCAAGAAACCAACTTTAAACCCTTTAGAGCGCGCGGGGTTTGTGAACGGTAGACTAACATAGGCTTCAACTTAAAATCCCCCTAAGCATTGCGCACTAAAAAAAGGTTAGCCTATCTTTAGCCACTTTAAAACCAGGTTGGGACTTTTCTTGTTCAGCTAAGAATGTCTTAAAGGCGTTTTGTCGAAAAAAAGCCCTGTTTCGTTGGCATTAAAAAATGGTGGATCTGAATAGCCAACTACTTCTACAATTTTTAAAAAATGTCAAGAAATTTCTGGGCTGCTTCCTGGTCTGCAATTGCTGCTTTGCCTGTTATGCGTACAGTAAGCAAATTACATCGCTTCTTGAAACGGTCAAACCAACCAGCGGTAGCTATAAATACTTTACTATCGTATTTTGCCCTTTTTTTTTCCTTAAATCAATTAAATAATTTTATGGCCTTTTCTTTAATTATAGTTGTACTAATGGGGATTATTTTTTGATTGCCGGCTCCAATCCAAATTGATAATAATCTTTCCACTTCAATCATCAAAAAAGATCTGTTTCGTTTATTTTGCCATGATACTGCCCATCTCTTTATATTTATTTGAATTTATTAAATTTTTCCTTACGTTGATTCATCAAACCAAAACGGCATGCAATTTTCGAATTCGTTTCTCCTTGCTCAAGACGTTCTATAATTTCGAGTTTTTCTATCAAATTAATAACATTTCTGAACTTTTTATTTCCATCCGCCTGTTTATCACTCTTTCGTTTGCTCTTTTTTAAAGGACTTAACTAAATAAACAAACACAAACAAGATTGTTATAGCAGGTGATAAGCGTGGCACTGAATGTTAAGTGACACTGGAGGGTAAGCGATCCTTTGAGACGTATATATGTATGTACAGTAATAGTAAATTTTGCTTCCGTCGTAAACTATATTATTTTTTTTATCCTGAACTAATATTTTGGGGTAGCGCGGTAATCGGTATTCAAGTACAAAAAATATAACGCGTCAATCAAATTCACGTTAATTAAGCTCGTGTTAATCTGGGGTTTCCGGTATTCTATCCTCCTAGCCCCTTCTAATAAACAGGTGAAATTTGATCAACTTTTTTTCTAATATATTTTCATTTTCAACCATGTTTGATCTCCTCACACTCATATCATCGCGCTAAGGCCCTGCTCCTCCTTCTCCCTCAGGCATCCCTGGACCTTGGAAATGATGTGGTAGTACTTTGGTGGTACACCGCTGGTTGCTTCCCTTCCTGACCCCACTTGGTACAACACCACTTAGCCGTGATAACATGCTGTGGCAGCCTTTTATAAATTTTTTATCACTTCTTGTGGTCCTAATTTTCTATTACGGTTGGGTTAATAAACTTGCGTGGTAACTGAGATGGCAGTTACAAAAGGTTCCATGCCTTCATCTTCAGCCAATCCTTTGTGGATTTTGTCGTGTCTTTCGGATCGTTATTTCTAGTGAAGTGTCCAATTTCGTTGTATCTTTAATATATTCACTTAATAAGATATGTCTCCAGATAAACTAGCCAAATACCTGTATACTTTCACTTGTTGATATTGGAAGCCGTGATGATCCTCCTGACTCAAAAGACAGCAATCTGAAGGATATCCTACAGGGGTGCGAATATTTTGATTCATAAAAAAATAATAAATTTGTATATGCTCTTTAGTTAAAACATAATCAAACTCGAATTTGTATTAATAAACTATAATATTTCATCTTTTGTGTTTAGATTATCTAAGAAAGTGTTACTCCATATATTTCCTAATAATAAATTAATATTGTGGTAGGTTAAATCTTTTCATCAAAACTCTATGACACATTGGCCATTACACTGATATGACTCTTAGATATCTCAATCGGATATGTTGCCTACTATTTCGGAGTTAAGGACAGGAATAAAAACACTTTAGACTCCCTAACAAAAAACCATGGAAAATCCAGCAACCATAATAGCCAACCACATAATCAGGGGAAAATAACAGCAAGCCAAGAGCAACCCTAATCACTACCTTAGCTCAACGCATTGAAACCCTCTAGAATGCCTACTCTTAGGCAACATACAAGGCTTATTCCCTAAATCAAACCAAACTAAAGTTACATTTCTATCGGAACTATCAAAGGAGTATAAATTCGCCTTTATCGCCCTCACAAAGTACCACCAAAGCGATGAAATCAATAAGGCTAAAATAAAGCTAGAAAATTACACTCACTTTAGGTCTGATAGAAGGGAAAGCAGCCATGATGGGTAAGAAACTATGCAAGGAACGACTTAACCCAAGAAACTGAGACCCTTTTCAGTCATACAAATGGATCAGTTAAAACAAATATACTTTATAATAAGAAAATTAAGCTGGTTTAGGAAATATTGATTGTCTCCTAAACTGCAAAACGAGGTATTTTACTAATACACTAAGTGGTGTTGCAGGCACATTAGACTCCTTACTCAAACCAGTCTTTGATATAATATATGTCAGCGAGATCAACTTGCCCATAATTCAGCGGCCATCAAGAAATATATCTTGAGGCACAAGTGACGACCAAAAACAAGCTAAGAAACTGATCACCTTTGCAGAAAACTGCCTGCTCACCCCAGGGTTGGCAAAAAAACAAAAACTTTGAAGAAACCCAATAAAACCCAGGTTTTATTCTTGGTATTTCAAATCTTGAGTTTTTTTAAAAAACAAATGCTACAAGCATTAGAATAACATCGAAAAAGAATAGCTATCTCTATTTTTATATAATATTAAAAAATACTTAGTTTAATAATTATAGTATATTAAGAATAGATCACAGTAACAGACCAATGATCGAGAATTTAGGGTACTCATTTCCTATGATAACCATTACCTGTAAGAGGAGAGATGAATTATAATGAGTCAGTATCAGACAAATAATCTAAATTTCATACATATTTGTTCAATTATAAATATAAATATGCATTTTGAATAAAATTATGATAAGTAGCATTTATTTCTTTAAATAAGAGTATAATTTTGAAAACCCCTCAAAACCAGGGTTTTCATCTTGATTTTTTAAAATCTCAGGTTTTTTAAAAAATAAATGCTACATGCATTATAACAATATAATAGAAAAATAATAACTATCTCTATTTTTATAATGATAATTAATTAGTTAATATTAAGGTAACAACAGATCATCGATTGAGAATGATGGGTACCCATGATAGCCACAACCTGTAGAAGGAGAGATGAATTATTACGAGTCAGTATCAAATAAATAACTTTAATTTGATAAACATTTGTTGAAATTCTAAATATAATTATGAATCTTGAATAAAATAATGATAACTAGCATTCATTTCTTGAAAAAAAAGTAATATGGAAAAAACCCGGGTTTTTTTACAATTTAACTTGAAAAAGCCCCCCAAAACGTGGGTTTTTTGATTTGCCCACCCTGGCTCACCCAAGTAGTGAAAAAGCCACAAGAGGAAACAACATATTCGACTTATTATTTGTAAACAACCCAGACCTGATACATTGCTACAAGCTAGAAAACAATTTCCTCGGACCACAGGCTCATATTAGCCCATACCCAAATAAGGAAAATAGAAACTGATAAAATTGCACATGTAAGTACTCTGACACTTTTCAGAGCCCTAAATTTCTTTAGCAAAGAGATAGACTGAAGTAAAATAAACCTTTGTCTATCTGAAGAAGACTGGGATGGATCTTCACACTCAGATGATGTAGACAAAATCCTTGAAAAACTCCTATCAACCCTACTCAGAATCTGCCAACTGTATATCCCCCCAAGAAGACAACCTGGATTGCAAAAAAGTAGAACAATACTTAGAATCAGAAAACTTCTCATGAGGAAAGGAACACGCATACAAAAGCAACTCCATTCAACGCAGAGCAAAAATAAACAGCATACATTACAAGAAAAGATAGCTCGGATTGAGAGAGAAACAAAAAAATCCCATGAGGACCAACACCATTGGGAAGAAAGCATGCCGTCTCAACTGTCAAGACGAACCAGAAATACTTCTTTTGAGTGTGCCAAACGTTTCTCCTGAAAGAAATCACAAATAGGACCACTAATATCCACAAAGGGCTTACTAGAAACTGAACCACAAAAAATTTGTGACGCCCTCGCTAAACAATATGAGTCAGTCTACAGTACTCCAAACAGCTCCAAAATCATCAGAGGACCACAGACATCCTTCTGCCAACTGCATTACAGACCCTGTAGAACTTCAGATTCACTGAAATCGATAAAAAAACAATAAGCGATCTGAAAATTAGTTTGGCACCAGGACCAGATGGTATCCCATTTCTCTTAATGAAAAGCACCAAAGGTGTGATAACAAAGCCAGTTGCAATACTGTGGCGCAAATCCTTGAACTACGGGACCAAACTGAAGGAACTAAAAAAGGTAACAGTGACTCTAATATATAAGGTGGAAGATCGAGGGCACCCATAAAATTATTGGCCACTATCACTAACCTCGCCCCTAATCAAGATTTTTGAAAAAGTGATCCGGGGTCACTTGGTGAACCACCTTGAAACCAACAACCACATGAACAAGGAACAACATGGATTCCGTCAGGGGAAGTCATGCCTCTCTCAACTTTTAGAAAACCAGGATCGAATATGTACAACACCAAATGTCAGCCAACTTAAACATCAATACCATTCTCCTTGATTTTTCCAAAGCTTTTGACAAGGTCCATCATGGTATACTGTTGCACAAGCTAAAGGATCTTGGAATATCAGACGAACTTGGTATTTAGCCACATAACTTCCTGAAATTGAGGAGCCAGACAGTTTCTGCAAATGTAGGAACCTCAAAGCCCCACCCGGTACAAAGTGGAGTCCCGCAAGGAACAGTCTTGGGTCTCCTCCTCTTCCTAATTCTAATTGTTCACATAGACTATAGTGTACAACATGCCACCTTGTCGTCCTTTGCCAATAAGACGAACAAAAGCATGGGAGTGAGCTTACCCGCCGATGTCCGAAAAGTACAAGAGGAGCTTGACGCAGTGTACAGCTAGGCAAACTCGAACAACATGACATTCAACGACGACGAATTTAAGGCACACCGATGCGTCCCCTTGGGTGCAAATAAAACTTCAACATGCGTCATGACAGAACAGGGATAAGATATAATGCTGACTCAGTAGTAAAATGCCTGAGAACTCATCTATCAGAAAACGGAGACTTCCATACACACATTAAAGAAACCCTTAAAAAAGCTAACAGAATAGCAGGATGGGTAAGGAAGCGTACTTAGAAAATGCAAAACAAGAAAAGAAAAAACCCTCATACTACTATGGAAGTCTTTTATACAACTCATCTTTGACTACTGTAGCCAGCTCTGGTCACCATAAAAAACATCAGAAATACAGGCCCTAGAAGCAATCCAACGCTCATTTACAAGACAAATGGAGAGACTCCAAGACCTAGACTATTGGCACAGACTCAAAAAATTGAAAATGTACTCCCAGTAAAGAAGAAGGGAGAGATACATAATAATCTATGTATGGAAGATCCTTGAACAACTAGGGCCAAATCCATCCGACACTGCTGGCATAATGTCTCGCCACTCTATCCGTACTGGGTGGCAATGCATAAGAGGACAGTGCATAGTCAAACCCCACTAGAGTCCAAACACTAATAAAAGCCAACTTTACCACAAATGGAGCTAAATTATTTAACAGCCTACCAAAGGTGCTGAGACACCTCACAAAGATGTACAGTGGTTCAATTTAAAGTTAAACTGGACAAATTCCTAGAGAATATCCCAGGCGAGCCGCCTGTCACTGGATATACTAATATCTGCATAGCACCATCAAGCTCAATCCTAGACCAGCTATACCTCAAGAAAAGGTACGCAGGAGTGGGACGCAGGAGTGGGGCTGTGAAGCCCTGGCCTCTGACCATCATCAAATAATTAAGTAATAACAGTTTAGAGTGTTCTATGTTCTGCTATTAACCAGTCTTCACTGTCTGGTACTGTAACTGGTGAAATCTAATTTTGATAATGTTGTAAATTTAAGTTGCCAATAATAATCAGCACTGTATTTCATCGCATTATTGCAGTTATGAATAAAATTCAATTTCATTTAGCAAATCTTAAGCGTAATCTAATCTCAATAAAATTTTGCCTACCTCGTTTTTACATGAAATGGAATAGATTAAAGGGATGAGAGGTAAAGATTTCGAAAGTCAAAAAATAAGAACCACTGTAATACTTAGGGCATATTCGCCTCTTTCCCAGACCATTCATTAAAAATGATGCCTCATTTTCATTTATTAAATTTCCGGTGACAATTTCTAATTTTTAAAAAATTACTGCGTTAAGCTTAAACGATGAAGTCGATATCGTTCAATGAGTTGATTTATATTCGTTTTTTTCTTACAATCTCAAATTATCACGAACTATTCAATGAAATAACATTGCTAAGATTGTATCATTTCGCCTGGCCACACGTTACCATATTCGACCAATAAATGTCGCTCCTGCTGGTTTATCTCTTCTGCCTTCGTAGTTCTCTGATGCTGTGAACGGCCTAGGTTCAGATTAAGAACCGTACCTTCTTCGTTGTTTTTGCGAAAACTTTCAAAATTTTATACTTAGGTGGAGAAGATCTATCAGGAAATTGCTGTTCGAAGCAATTCGAAAGTTTTTTGGAGATTTTAGTTTTTCTAATAAGCCGGAGCTATGAAGAATTGCTGCCTTCTTGCTAACTGCATCATTTTTTCTGCTTTCTAGAAACATAAATACATACCAAACTTTCAAACAAAAATATACAAATCGTGCGAGTTAAAAAGTAGCACAAGAATTAATGCAATATGGAGCAGTAATTGACCCGGGAAAGAATATGATTGCTGGCCTTTTTGGGGGTCCATTCAGAAAGCTCAAAAGCTATATATTTTGAACATGATAAAATTCATATGCTAAGAAAGAATGTTTTTCTCTATTAAACACACAGCTTAAAAATATTTCAAATTCGGAATTGATAGGAAAATCTCTACCTCTCTACCTCTTTCTCTCTCTCTCTCTCTCTCTCTCTCTCTCTCTCTTTCTATATATATATATATATATATATATATATATATATATATATATATATATATATATATATATATATATATTTATTTGTGGTTAAAGTGGCAATGCCGGGGCTAACTACGCTCTTCATCAAGCCCTCAACTCAGAAGGAGCTCTTCTTACAGTCACGACAGAATAGCGTATAAGCCAGCCTTTTTAAGGCAAACCGAAATATTTGACTATCAATCAGCTATTTAATTGTTATCATTGCTCTTGTTAATACTGGAAAATTTACTTTTAGCCATTCTATCTCAGCCTTGTAATACGAGAAGTATTTTTAATTATGCAATAATAATTTTGCGGTTAAGAAAGCAATGTTGTAACTAAATAAGTACTTCATCATGCCCTTGGAACTATTTCTTACAGTCACTAGATAATAATGCATAAGGCAGCCTCTCTAAAGTAAACCAAAAAATGGGTCTAACAATCAGGTTCTTTAATTGATATACCTGCTTTTGATGAGAATTAAAAAAATACTTTTACCCATTCTAACTCGGCCTTTTGAATTAAAATAGATATAATGAATATCCAAATATTTTGGTTGAAAGTCAAAAAGAATATAATATTGTAAGTTATGAATAAGGCATTTAGAATTTGCGGTCATAAGGTTGACAATTTAGAATCCTCCAACTAGATATGCATCTCATCCTCAAATGAATAGATAATATATGATCTAATAAGGAACAAAAATTCTCTAGTCTCATGACCTTCAAAAAGAAAGCTTCAGCCCCCAGAATTAAGTCATATATACTATACCTAGACGTCCTTGGACCTATAATCGATGACTCATTATACATTAAATTTTTACATGCTTCAGCACGAATTGTAGCATTATTTTAGTGGAATTTATACTTAATAGCAAGAAAAAAGCTACCTTAGTTTTAATGCATCAATAATTTGGCATGTAAAAATAAAGATTTCTAAGAATCCGTTGAAGGTAAAATTCTACCATTGAACAGAATTATTAATCAAGCGGAAAGAAAAGTGAATCAGAATATATACATATATAATGGAGAACATGGTCTGCTGGCCAAAATATCGCGTGCTCTCAATTATTGAGCTTTATGATTTTCTGAGCGCTAAAACTTTCAATAATTCCTGAATTTAACATGGGAGGACTTTAGCAGTTATATCATTCAAAAGAAAATGTTAAACAACATAAGGATTTGAAATTTCGTTAATATCCTTTAAATAGTTAGGAAGTTATTTCACAAAAGTTTCCCGCCTAACCACAAGCGGCCATTGTCAATTATAACATTCGAATGAAAATGTAAAATAAAATAAGAATTTCAAATTTCGTTAAAATCGGCCTAATAGTTATGGAATTATTGCCAAATAATTCCCCAGCTAAACTTAGGAAAAATTTGTTAAACATATCATTTGAAAGAGAATATAAAACAACAATGGGGTTTCAAGGTACGTTAGAATCGGCTGAATAGTTATGATTTTATTGCCAAAACAAAATAATCTCCAGGCTATCCTTGGGAGGACTTTGGCAATTTTATTATTCGAAAGACAATGTAAAACAACATAAGGGTTTCATATTTTGTTAGAATCAGCCATATAGTTATGATATTATTGCTAAAACAAAGTAAGAGTTTCAAATTTCTTTAAAATAGGCCTACTAGTTATGAGGTTATTGCCAAATAATTCCGGGCTAAACTTATAAGGAATTTGTTAAGATATCATTCGAAAGGGAATATAAAACAACAGCAGGGTTTCAAATTACATTAGAATCGGCCGAATAGTTATGATTTTATTGCCAAAACAAAATAATCTCTAGGCTAACCTTGGGAGGACTTTGCAATTTTATTATTCGAAAGACAATGTAAAACAACATAAGGGTTTCATATTTCGTTAGAATCAGCCATATAGTTATGATATTATTGCTAAAACAAAGTAAGAGTTTCAAATTTCTTTAAAATAGGCCTACTAGTTATGAGGTTATTGCCAAATAATTCCGGGCTAAACTTAAAAGGAATTTGTTAAGATATCATTCGAAAGGGAATATAAAACAACAACAGGGTTTCAAATTACATTAGAATCGGCCGAATAGTTATGATTTTATTGCCAAAACAAAATAATCTCCAGGCTAACCTTGGGAGGACTTTGCAATTTTATTATTCGAAAGACAATGTAAAACAACATAAGGGTTTCATATTTCGTTAGAATCAGCCATATAGTTATGATATTATTGCTAAAACAAAGTAAGAGTTTCAAATTTCTTTAAAATAGGCCTACTAGTTATGAGGTTATTGCCAAATAATTCCGGGCTAAACTTAAAGGAAATTTGTCAAGATATCATTCGAAAGGGAATATAAAACAACAACAGGGTTTCAAATTACATTAGAATTGGCCGAATAGTTATGATTTTATTGCCAACATAAAATAATCTCCAGGCTAACCTTGGGAGGCCTTTGGCAATTATATCATTCGAAAGAGAATGTTAAACAACATGAGGGTTTCAAATTCGTTAGAATCAAGTGAATAGTTATTGAGTTATAGCCATATAATTCCACGACTATCCTAGGGAGGACTTTGGCATTTATATCATCCGAAAGAGAATGGAGAGTAACATAAGGTTTTCAAATTTTGTTAGAATCGGCCGAATATTTATGATGATAATGCCAAAACATTTATATCATTCGAAAGATAATGGGAAACAATATAAGGATTTATGAACTTTTTTAGAATGAGTCGAATAGTTACCAGGTTAGGCTCCCCCCAAAAAGTCAAAATCGGGACCCACCGACCGACCGAAAATAGTGAGAAATACAGTCGCCCGCGACTAAGCACACCTGAATAATAAGCAGTGCTGAGAATGAAGTTAACGAACAAAGTTATGTGTAACATATTAAGAGTCTAATAGAAATAACTAGAAACCTCTAAAAGGTACCGTTGCATCTTTTGAGTCTGTATTAGACCTAATCTCTTATTACTTCCTATTCATAATAACAATATTAAATTAAACTGCATAACATGACTTAAGGTTGTGAAGAATAACGATTAATTTATTATCACATGCACTTTTGAAGAGAGAGAAATTCTAACTTTATATCATTTAATATATTAAACTAAAAAATAGCGCTAATGAAATATAGGAAAATTTAATTTCCCATTTGAATCAGCAATAGAGAAGAAGAGAGCTAGATATGACCATGATTTATGTGACATTAAGATGTAATTTTCCAATTAGTAGACAAGTCAATTTTTTGCGTATTCAACCATTTAAATGAGCTAGTCATCAATGAGGAAAAATTTATAGTGTTAATATAGAGAAGTACTAGGAAATTAAAATTGCCTAATGGAAAGAATAAAATTAATGACTGTATTTAATTAATAGATAAAGCTATGTATAGTAAAATCGTTAATACAGATAAAGGAGACGAACGATTGAATTGAATTTATTAGTAATTAACATAGATAAAAACTGCTAGGTTCTAGATAGACAGTTTTGCCATAGATCTTTTTCTAGATATTCTATAATTTTATCTCATTTAATAACGTTCTCTTACGATTTTACTTTCTGTTAAATTTCGAAATTTGTATGTTCAAGGTCAAATGGTGATAACTGAAAACAAGTGGAAAGAACTTTCGGAAAAAAGATAAAGGATGGCATCCGGCTTTTTTAGTCTTTCTTAACATTCTCAGCAGAAGTCTCTTTTAAGAATAGTAAAGGAACAATTCTTTCTTGGTTTTCGAATAAAATAAATAATGCAGCCAACATTGCCTTCTCCTTATATAGGGCCTTTCAACAAGGCCGCTCGAGCTTTGTCAGGCGATAATGGCCATGTTGTTAAAGTGAATCTAGCAATCTCACTGTAAACTGTTCAGTAGTACTTGGCAAGACATGATTGAAGGTTATAGCGTTGAACAATGTGTGCAAATCCTCAAATTTCATTATCAAAATCAGTGCTCCGTTCGACAAACGTTCCGTACATCACGTGATTTATATCCTCGCCACAATCGTCCTGCCGAGTCCATTGTTCGACGCTTGATGGCCAAATTCGAGACAAAAGGGTCGATCAACAATCAGCCAACACCCGAACATCGCCGAAACGCATGAGCTGCTGTAAACATCGCTACAGCAAATGAGAGTGTACGGGAAAATCTGAGGCAGTCAATTTCTCGTCGTTCACAAGAACTTGGCCGTTCTGCGACTTCAGTTTAGCGAATTATGCGTAGGGACTTGGGTCTCCACCCGTAAAAAATCCAACTTACCGAGGAACCTAAGGTAAACGACCATAGACAACGCCGTGTTTTCGCTGATTGGGATCTAGAGCAGATGTAAGTTGCTCCAAATTCCCCCAAAAAAATCATCTTCAGCGACGAGGCCCATTTTTGGATGAATGGATTTGTGAACAAGCAAAATTGTCGAATTTGGGACGAAAACTATCCACATGAGATACACCAGCACTAATTACATCTCAACAAAGTCAGTGTTTGTTGCGGATTTTCGTCTAACGGAATCATCGGTCCGTATTTTTTTGAGAACGAAGATGGGATTGCCATAACCGTCAACGGTGAGACCTACAGATCAATAATAGGCAACTTATTGCGGCTTCAACTGGTTTATATGCTGATATGGATACTGGTGACATGTGGTTTCAACAGGACGGCGCTACGTGCCACACTGCGCACGCCTCGATAGAGATTTTGCATCAGCGATTTCATGGCAGGGTCATCTTGCGTGGCGGCGACGTCAATTGGCCCCCGAAATCATGCGATCTAACGTCATTAGAATACTTTCTTTGGGGCTACCTTAAATTGTAGGTCTATGCGAATAATCCGCAAACAGTTGATAACCTCAAAGTCAACATAACGAACACCATCCAGCAAATTTAACCAGATTTATGCGACAAAGTCATCGATAATTGGGCCACCTGGCTACGTTCCACCAAGCAAAGCCGCGGTGGACATTTGAACGCCGTCATATTCCACACTTAATGCATTAAAATGTACTTTCAAATTCAAAATAAATTGAGTGCATATATCCCACAAAATTTGCTTTATTTACATTTAAAAATCAAGCGACCTCATCGAAAGACCCTTAATATTTATAATGTATATATATATATATATATATATATATATATATATATATATATATATATATATATATATATATATATATATATAGTTCTAATGGACACATTTGACATGCACCTATCTTTCGTACTTTCTCCTTACACCTAAAATAAATGCATTCTCATTTATTTCCAGACAGATCTTTAATAAAGCTCTTGCCGAGCCATCTCAGATTAAAATTGCTGTCGCCTTTTCAACAGAATCTTCAAAAATGCAAGAAACCTGATGAATTTTTCTTTGGAAGTGGTAGTTTTAAATATTTGATATGCAAATCATCAGATAAGTGAAATTGAAAAACTTCGGTCAATTTGAATACCACGTCATGGCGAAACAAAATATACTTCATCCAAGTATAAAAATTTGTTAAGGTAAAAAATTTATATAGTGTCCAAATTCAACTATACATAGATAAAACATCGAGAATCTGTTTTGGACCTAATTTTTTTATAATTTAAATGACATATTACTGTTTACCCTTGATTATATAAAAGTTGAGTTTTCTTTTAAAGTGATTAAAGAAGATTTATTTACTATCTGACCCAAAACTTTATAATCTAAAACTTATTCCAGATTATTAATATTTAGTTTAAATTTTGCACCTAAATTTATTCCCATTCTTAATCGATTGGGAAAGTTGCTGAAGAAAATTTCTTTGTGGATAATTTGATGAGCGTTTTATCTGATTTAATGTTATCCACTTATTTTCTTATTGAATTGAAGAAATAAATATAGCTGATTATATTAAAAAGATATAATAATATCCGGTTGATTAAAATATATATATAATTTTTTATCACTATATGTATATATCAGAAAATAATAGTAAACAACAATATATAAATCAAATTTAATTATAACAACATAAATAGTTTTGGCAAATTATAATTGATGTCATTTTCAACTGTGCAATGAAAAAGCAAAGCAAGCAGCTCTCGTATATAAGGCAAACAAAATACCAAACAAAAATAAAACATAGGAAACAAACTGGAAAACATAAGTATTTGTGTGGATTCAGGAGGAATATACTAATCTTCGAGAACAATTGCATCCTGTGGTTTATATATATGATTGGTGACCTTATTCGAGATATATTCGTTGAATTTGAATTGCCCTTCGGATCAATTCAAATTATTAACGATATTAATGATCATGAATTCTGCAATTTTCCTCACAATATAATTGTTTGATTATAAATCGTTTTGCTTGGTTAAAATCTATTTAATGGTCTTAATTTTGCATGTACGTAAAGATACTTGAAGAAATTATACCTCTTCTTATAGCTGCTTGATGTTCTTTTATCTGATTATTAAAGTGTCCAGACTCTCAGACATATGATAAATTGCAATGCTGGCATGGTATAACGTATACGTCAGTGTCTTGATTGATGGAGTGTAGTTTAGTCAAGGATTTTTCTATGATATTTGAATGTTTGAATATAATATTTATGTAATTTCTTTTCGCATACGATTTTAAAGGGGCTAAGGCTGGAGTATAAGGGAAACTAATGTATTTTTTATATTCGTCCCTTCGCGGTGTGGAGATGGAATTTGAAAAATCATTCTCCACTAGAAGTCGATCCGATACCTCAGGCTGTCAGACACGGGCCTTGACCACTAAACCACGATCTAATAAAAGGTAACGCAACTTGAACTTTCTTAAGAACCCTGATGAAAGAGGTCAAATTAATGGCTAGCTGACTTTTAGACCTCTTCCCGTCCCCAGTCGAAGAGTGTAAAAAATTTAAATATAAAGTATCTAGTGTAAAACTGATCCGCTTTAATTCGGTAAGGTATCATAATTTCTATTGTTTACGACGAAGGTGTAAAATACCACCGTCCATTAATTAGACGTCTTTCATTGGAGTTGTTAAGAGAGTTAAGGTTGTCTTAGATTACATCTTGGCTCATTGATCAACGCCCACATTACTCGAGTTTCTCGAATTTTACCTACTTTAGAATGTATTTAACAAAGACAAAGGTGGAAATCATTGAGAACAATGCCATTTTATGTGACGAAAAACGAGATTTACTGTAAGAGAGTTGATAGATAAACTCCTTTTAGGAATTGTTAGAACGATTCCTTGAAAAACTCCTGACCAGACAGATGCCCGGCCGCACGACCTGGTACAATGTTGGTTTCCAATTTTTGCTATATATACAGTGAAGTGACATACGTATAAGTATTTGTACACTTAAAATTCAAAATTTATGAAATATTTCGTGCTTTCGTCTTCTAATATAACTACTAACGGAAATCTCAGTAAACTTATAGTTAACGAAAGTAATGCATAATGGAAATATTTCTTTGTATATTTCAAACAATTCATAATAAGCAAAGTTTAGCAGGTAACAAAGGTTTCCAACCAATAATAAATTTGGTCATTTGATATTTCGTGGATTAGCATTTATTTACAGTTACAGCAAGAAGACTATTCACATAGGTTTATATATATATATATTATCAATGCAATGTCCCGCAGGAAAAAAATGAAAAGGTGTTTCCAAGTACTTTCGAACTTTATTAAGCTCCTTATCAAGCATAACTACAAAAAATAATATTATATTAGAGGTATATATACGAAAGAAAAGTATGAAAGACTGCCTCAAAAATAAGAAATTACCAATGAGGAAGACGGAAGGGAGAAGGTAAAGAAACACATTAAGAATTACAAGAAGCAGGTAGTAAGGTAAAACTAAGCCGAAGAAAAGGGTAACAGAGTCAAAGAATTGGAGATAGCCTAACGAGGGAGATTATAAGACACGATGAGCAAAAGGGGGTAAAATACAATGTACAAAACAGAGCAGTGACAATTGAAAAATAATAATAAAAATAAAATAGGGGCCACATAACTAAATAATGTATATAAAAAACTAAGAACGAAAGACAGAACTAATTTCTTTAAGTATTAATCTTTTAATTATAGCATCTATTTTATATAAGCCAGGGAAAAAGTTAAAATTATCACAATGGCTTATAAAAGCACATTTAATGATATTCCTTTGTATATGGTCATTGGAACGATAAATAAATTTTGCCGAGTTCCAGATAATTAGATCGTCTTTATCTGACATATGGTCAAAGAAAGCATTGTTATCTTTCCCTCTTCGGACATTATATTTATGTTGATTTATGCAAACAGAAAGTTGTTTACCTGTTTCTCCCTAATATTTACTTAGACAGCCAGAACACTCAACTGAATAAACTCCCCCTCCTCCCAAACTATTATAATTATTACGTACTAATAAATTCTTAATTGTCGTCTCATATTTAAAAGCAACAGAAATGTTAAAGTTATTCAAAAGACGGGGAAGATCACTAAAACAAAGAAAAAAGGTAGAACTAAATTGTTATTACTATCAAAAGAGAGAGTAGGGACAGTTTGATAAAATGTCTTTTTAGCAGAAGAAAGACAGTTTTGAAGAAACGGGTAAGGGTAACAAAGTTTGTGGCCAATTTCAAAGATATTGGAAAATTCCAAAATTCCAGTTGAGCGTTCTGGTTGTCTAAGTAAATATTTTAGACAAACAGGTAAACAACTTTCTGTTCGAATAAATCAACATAAATATAATGTTCGACGAGGGAAAGATAACAGTGCTTTCTTTGTTTAAATGTCAGATATGGACCATGTAATTTACTGGAACTCGGCAAAATTTATTTATCGTTCCAATGACCATATACAAAGGAATATCATTAAATGTGCTTTTATAAGCCATTGTGATAATTTTAACTTTTTCCCTGGCTTATATAAAATAGATGCTATAATTAAAAGATTAATACTTAAAGAAATTAGTTCTGTCTTTCGTTCTTAGTTTTTTATATACATTATTTAGTTATGTGGCCCCTATTTTATTTTTATTATTATTTTTCAATTGTCACTGCTCTGTTTTGTACATTGTATTTTACCCCCTTTTGCTCATCGTGTCTTATAATCTCCCTCGTTAGGCTATCTCCAATTCTTTGACTCTGTTACCCTTTTCTTCGGCTTAGTTTTACCTTACTACCTGCTTCTTGTAATTCTTAATGTGTTTCTTTACCTTCCCCCTTCCGTCTTCCTCATTGATAAGGAACTTAATAAAGTTCGAAAGTACTTGGAAACACCTTTTGGGTTTTAAAAAATTCACAAAATTTCGATACTTATTTTTATTTCTGAACTTCACCATTTTGTTTTTGGATATTATAAAAAACATGTCATTACCAAACTAAGATTAGAATTATTATTCAAATACTCAAAAAAATCCACTTCTTAAATTATAGAGTTAGTGATGATTATATATATATATATATATATATATATATATATATATATATATATATATATATATTAATTATAGGTGATCGATAGCGTATGTTTAGATCCTTTGTTTCGACTTCAGACGCGAACAATTATAATTCAGTGTCGACTACTTTCGCTAAGAGTTGCTAGCGAAATATTGTGTCGCTTCACTACATAAATATATATAAATATATATATATATATATATATCGAAAAAAGTACAGTGGCGAAAGTGTAACTATAGGGATAAAACCACAGTAATAGGACTAATTCTATATGCGCACTCAGATTTTGACGGAGACCTCCGTCATTTTCAATCGCTCGTGAACAAGTGAGATAGAAAAGTTGCTTAACGTACAAACACACAAATCAGTGGCGCTAAGGTGGATTATGCGAGAATGTGTCGCCATTTTTGAGAAACGGAATTATGAATTTCATGCTTATTAAGGTATTAGTATTGAATTGGCCTACGGAAGTATTATAGTTTGGAATTTCTTTTATAAGTAGCATAGTGTTTAGAGCCTTTGGGTCGATTTCAGACGCGAACCCAAATTCAGTGTCGATCACTTTCGCTGAAAGTCGCTAGCTTCCAACCCTAGTGGGCCAGCATGTTAGATTGCGTCTCTAAATCTCTCAATATAATCAAATCCTAGGTAAATTTAGTCCTTTCTTTGGATCTATGGATAAATATTAACGTACAGCCACATTGTTTGCGTAGACAGGCTTGCTGTGAGTCAAAATGCGACTGCCTACAATTTTAGTCCCAACTACACATCAAAATCCTAAATAAAGACTTGTATCTTGCAACCTAAAACTGCAGAACATATATCCAGGTAGGTATTCCTGATACCCCAAGAGCTCAAAGGAATGATAGTAGAAGATCCAAGCATATAGGAAAGAGTAGCTTACATAAACTTAAGAGTCTCTAAGAAGTAGAACTCAAAAACGTTCAAGAGTACGCACGAAAATCTGGTATTTAGCAGAAAAAAATGACATTTAAAAATCACATCAGGACAAGCTATAACAAAACAAACATTGCTATGAGCGATTTTAATACAAAAGTCGAGCAACGTAATGAGGCATCCAAAGAAAAGTTCTCAATGCGGAACTAAATAAAAGTGAACCAGATCTGGTTGATTTTATATTTGCCCAACACGTCAAAAATAACAACAAGCTGTTGAAAAATAGACTCAAAAACCCCAAACTATAATTTTTATTATACTCTGTTAGACGAAAAATTCACTGTCACTAATTTCCAAATCATCAAGAAAATCAAAATCAGTAGGATAGAATGATCAGATTTATTCATGATAAAATTAAATTCAAATAAGTGAAGGTAGCTATTCCATTAAAATATAAGCTAATAAAGTTCAAGAATAACTTCTTTTGATAATTATATCGCCATCTTCATGGATCATACCATAAAAATCACCTAGGACCCAGAAACACCACCAATGTACCTGCGATGAACAATAAGTTGATGAAAAACATGGAAAACAGTTAAAAATTAAAGAAAAAAACACTATAAATGCAACAACAAATTCTCAGAACAATAAACCTACGCCTAATGAAGAAGGGCAAAATCCTTAAAGCAACAAACGCCAACCAACAAATTTAATTAGTAAAATTAAATAAGTTTATAAAATACCAACAACTATTGTTGAAAACCCCAACAAAGAAGGAAAGGAGAAAAAATTACTATAAATAAAGTACATGAGAGTTCAATCATTAAAGATCGTGATATGATTAGTAAATTAACAAAAGAGTAGTATATATGAAAGGTTGTACTTAAAACCTAACACTATCTAGAACCACAATCAACCAACAACAACCCCAAAAATCTCTCGGCCTTTCTCGAATAAGAAATTGAAATTGCAATTAAACAATATCACTTTGGACTTGCTTAATTATTATAGATATGTTATTGTGGACAATATATCTTGTCTTTACACTGAACTTTTTAAAAAGGCAAGATTCTGAAGGCTTCACGCAATGACAAAATATTGATTCTACACAAAAAATGCAAGCAAAAAGATACTTACAAACTAGAGACCAATCAGCAGTCTCTCCTGTATATATAAACCATTCAAAGGTCACTGATAAACAGAGTGCAAATGAAGCAACATGAGTAACAAAGGAGAGAACAAACAGGATTCAGAAAAGGCTTCTTAAAGATTGAACACATACATATTCTCAACCAGATAATTAACAAAACTTCAAAGTATTAAATCGCTCTATAGTTGGTTTTCATAGTCTGTCAGAAAGTATTTGATTTACTATAAAGTCGAGAGATCATAACAACCTTGAAGAATCATGGTATAGTAAGATCTACATAATTATAATAAACACATATAGCAGAATTCCAGATCCTCTATTCATACATGTTACACTTGAAAAAAGGTGTGTGAAATGGAAAATCAATTTACTGGAATAGTTCTTCTCAAGTATAGAACAAATCTTAGGGATGCATTACTGGAAATACAAAGTAATGAGATCTTTAATTATACCACAAATACCAGACATTCATACATAACCATGTAGTCATAGCGGAAAAATTAAATCGATCCCAAAATTGTTTTAAGAACTTAACATTGAAAGCAAACAGACGTAGACATTAAAGAGATTACATTTGAGAAAAAGCAAATAGTTGGAGAGCCAGAAGAGATAGCCTGCCCTCCCTCGGATATAAACTTCTAATTGACATTTACAGACTGAAAAATATGCACTGAAAACGATTAGCTATGTTCCCATTACAAAAAAGTGTCCCAAGTACCCTTTTTCGGCCCCCGAAGACCCCGAGGTGGGACGTTCGGAGCCTCAAGAAAGTGATTTTCCAACATCACTGATTTTGCTTAGTGATACATCATTTTAGGAGTTTTTGAAGGCACTGAGTCCAAAAAATGACTTAATTTTATGATTGCACTGTAAGATTATTATCAAATTAGAATCTTAAAATATCTAATTATGATTAAATTAGAAGCTAAAAATATCTCTGCTTGCATTCATTGGATTTCTTGATGGAATGAAGTGTATTTTTTCTATGTTTTTATGTCTAAATATTTTACTATCATATACTTACATTGTAGATGCCAATTTCACCATTTAATTGTGATTTCTTTCAATTTCAGATAAACGTAAACGAATGAGGTAACCCATCATGCCAAAAAGAAAATATAGTGACAGCGCTCATCCTGAAGCCCCTGAAAATCGTTCCCCAAAATGCATTCTTTACACCAGTTCTATTTCCGACTATGGTAATTTTATACCACTAAGCTCAGTAAAAGGTGATGCAAGTTACAGACTACAAGAATTAAATAAGCTTCGTGAACTTCGCCTCCAGCACTCACATGACTCTCCTATCGCATGCAATCTCTGTGTGACCAGACTCCTACTACTCTTCCCACTTACCTGCAATATGTTGGGTATCACCGTGGATGCTACCAGCATTTTACTAGATATCTATAGCGCCTTCCAGATGATCAACACGCAGCAACGACATCACTCCCCTCGTATATCGATTTCAGCAGCTTCCCATGGACCCTATTTCCACCAGAGTGTATTTTTTGTGAGAAGCTAGAAATCAAAGTTGGTCGGAAAACTGAGAGAACTGAAACCTTCTCCTACTACAGAAAGATAGGAAATGCATGGGAAGAAATCGAACAGTGAGCGCAGAAAATAGGTCTTACTCGGGTTTATCGTCAAGTGAAAGATCAAAATCTATTTGCCGTTGAGGCCAAGCATCATCCATCATGTTTAAAATCGTTTCGCACAGCATTCTACAACTACGAGCGCGGGATTCACTGAGCTGAAGAACCACAATATTCTTAGCAGATACGTTTTACAGCTGCACATGAGAAGGCCTTTGGCACCATAGTGGATCATCTTAAGGCTCAGGTTGTTAAGAACAATGATGTGCTACAATTGTCTTTACTGCGGTTGCTATATGTTGACGAACTAAGATGGAATGGTCATGAAGACTCAAACTACAGGTCGGAGAAATTGCGAAATCGTCTTCGGAAACATCCAATAAATAACCACCTCAGCTTCACAAAAGTCGACAGAGATAAAGGTGGTTCTGTTTCATTTTGGTTGGTCTACAGCTAAAACATCACTGTTGCACACGCTCTTGCCCAGGCCTATGCTCTCAGAAGCACAGGTAGATATCAAGATGTTGCATTTCTTCTTCGAGACCTCATTCTACGAGCATATAAAGATTAAAGGAACATCCCCTGGCCACCAACAGCCAATGACATGGAGCTAAGTTCTGAAGAAATTCTACCTAAAGATCTAGTTCGCTTCCTCAGCATTGTCATGGCTGGCAAAGAGGATACAGAGACAAGTAAGAAGATTAAGCGGCGGATGGTTTCCATCAGTCAAGATCTCTGCCGTGTGGTGTCAGATGGAGAATGGAAGCTGCCTAAATACATACTCCTCTGTTTCACTCGAAGGCACTTTTTTCGAAGCAAGCAATTGACCACCTTTCTAAACAGACTTGGCCATTTAAAGACCTACAATTTTGGCTTAGAGATTGAAATTGCCCTGACCAAAGCTCTGGATGACGCCTCAACCCATCTAACACCGCAGATCTTGACTAAAGATGGAAATGTTGTGTTTCACTGTGAATGGCACAATTTAAAAAAAACTACAACAAATGTGTACGGCACATTGTCAGCAGTGCTAGAGGCATATGGTGCAGGAGGTCAAGCCTGATTTTCAGAGCACACACATGCGAACGCTGCCTCTTATCGACAAGACCAAGCATAAAGTATACACGTTGACACACCAGAAGCTCTCCCACCCCTCTACTTCAACCACATTGGCCCGAAATTTCCACAGAATGCATTCTTTACACCCCCTGCTGAAAATGATGCAATCTATCTCTCTAAGATTCAGATGTATTACATGTGGCTTTGTTGCAGATAAATCGGAAGTGGTGGCACGCAGTCCATGCCAGGACTGGGAGGCTTTGTCCCAGCAATTGAAACTGTTCCTTACAGGAAATCAACAGTTGATTACTTCACTCCCATACATCAACCAATCACTGACAATGCAGTCTTACATAAGCTACTGAAGCGCTCCGAAGCAGTTACAGTTAAAGTGGGGCAAAAGTGGGTCCTCAATACATTCAACTTGGGTGTATAAACGAAAGCCCTGCCCATCATCTGGAGATGGCCAGACGAGTTTGCCCATCATGTGGTCACAATTGGGCCCTTTCACACGTCAATGAATTACATAGGGATGATCACAAATCACAAAATGCGTGGCTCTGAGTACACAGAGATCCTGTTATAGACTCAACTGATGTTAAGCGGCTCACTGAAAGGTGCTCTAAGTGGAAAAACCTATGCCAAGTCCCTCTTTTGTCTAAAAACTGTGTGCGGGGTAATTGGAGAAGCTAATGATGGAACATTTCATTAAAGAAGAGAATGTACCTATAGCTTATCCTGCTGCACTCCTCAACTTAATACAGTCATGTGATCAAAAAAATCTGGAAGAAGCTATTGACAACCCCTCCATACTGCACCTTACGGAGAGGTACTGCAATTATGAGGAGAAGGCGCGCAAGGGTTAACTGGGGAAAACGGTTACCTTCTGGATGTCTTTTGTGAATCATTATCATCTCGTATTTATGTTGCTTCTTTATATCAAGACAAACAACCTACAGCTATTCCACAAATGTAATGGAGACATGGTAGTCGTGTTCTCTGCTTTTGATGGGCACAACCCCTTAAGGTTTGTACATTTGAATGTCAAATCTGATCATAAATTAGATCATATTCACACTAATAATTGCAATTGAGTCTAATAAATATAATAGGTAGTAATATTGATAAATACGATGCAGGAACCTTGATCATTATGATAATATAATATACTTTTTAAATTCATATGTGCTTTATAAAATATCATGCCTCTATTTGCAGATATCTGACATGGCTGGAGGTACACCTAACAAACCTGGAAAAGAGTCACTCAGGAGCAAAGTATCTTCTAACCAAAGATGCAATTGCTGTGGCCCGCTCGATGCTGCCTGGGGCACTCAGTGCTGTGAACAATACTATGAAAGAGACGTTGATGCGCTTTGCGAAATCGTCAGGTACATATAATCTATTTACACCGGTGTCAGCATGTAACAGTAGCAATAACTGAATAAGGTAAAATATTATTTACAAAGCTAGCTTGCATCCCTTCGCTAAAATGATGGGAGACAATTTTTGGTTTAACTAATTTCAAGAAATTTGTTCAATGTTTGTAGGTGGGTTCATAAGACTGCACAGCAAGTTTAAGGTATACCAAAGATGGTGTCGTACAACATCCGCACGAGCCCAGTTCTATGAGAAGACTCTGGAGGTGGTGGACATCATCAAAGATCCAAACTCCCCCAAAAGGAGAAGATATCGTGAGCTGGAGAAGGCAGATATCAAGAAAGGAGAGAAGGCAGTTTAGAGAGCCATTGCTGCTGTCAACAACCTTACCAACCCGTTCAAAATCTCGGACAAGGACCGGCTCTACTCCTTAGTATCTGGATCCAAAGTCTCACCAGACGTTGAATTATAGGTCCTCTAGACAGAAGCTTTTCGGCAAAGTCGCCAAGTCTAACTTCATCTGCCGCCTGCAGAGTGGAGAGGCAGGAAGCTTCTTTGACTCTATCAAGCGGCAAAAGCTGAAGACTATGGAGGCGTGCAACAAGAAGGTCACCCTCACATCATTACAGGGAAAGGTAAACTGACATTAAAATACCTTGTAATTTGATATGTTTCCTGCATTTTACCATAATCAACAAAGTTATTGTCAAAACCACTATCCAAAGCAATCAAATTCTCTGACTGTAAGAGCGATTGCAAACATAAGATGCTATATTGAGGATAAAAATAGTGAAACACAATTTCTTATTTTCATTTAGAATAAGCATGTTATGACATCACTTGGTTACATCAATATTAAAACCATATGATTATGTTCTCACAGGTCATCCAGTATCAGGCGCAAGGCAACCTGGCGTTCACACTTCTCGTCAAGTCACAGAATCAAGATGAACCGTTGGATCTGGACAAGCTGATGAAATTCAGCCTGATGCCGGTGCCTCCCAGCCTCAGTACCCAGAGGGCTTTTTCTCAAAGACTAACAAGGCCACAATGTTGCGCTATTTTAAAGATTTCACCACAGATCTACCATACCCCAAGCAAGCCCTGTCCATCCAGGACAGGTGCTAGATCAAATGGTAGCCAAGAAGTATTTCTTGTTTTTGGCAGACAGTTATCATCCACAGTCTATTCCAGTCCAGGAGAGGTTAAGATGAGGCAGACCAGAGAAGATTATTCTGGATGGACCAGCAACTCGGAGACCATGTGATTTCAAGCTGTTTCTGGCTAACGATGACAACAAGTAGCAGTTTTGCGACCTTCTCCTGCGACTGTGGAGTGGTCAACAGGCTGCTTCAAGGCTGAGGAAAACCGAGAAGGCAGTGCTGATTGTTGAAGGGCCGGCTCCTTAACTTCTCATTTCAAATGGACAGGTGAGTAAGAGGGCAAAACAGCAACAGACATTCAGATAAAAATATACACACATTTGTATAAATATGTTGTATAATGACACAAACTTTACAAAAATCTCAAATAAATGCCTAAATGTATTTCAGATATTGCACATACACACACACAAACCTTATCCAACATGATACTTTCTCCATAAAAATGTCACACATGTTCGTTAGAAAAGGCTGAATTCTTGCTATTTCTTCTTCTTTTCTCTTTTTTTATTATAGTGGTGCTGTGTTTCAGGTTGAAGTTCGAGATCTCTTCACCATCTACAGCAACCAAGAAGAGACGAAACTAGGGTTGTACTATATTTACACCATGCTGTAGCACTTGGGTACAAGAACGCTGTGGGTAGAACCCCTGATACAGACATATTCATGATTCTTCTCTACCTCGCTTATGCAATAAAACTAACTGTATACCTTGATACGGGATCAGTAAAATATCGACAACTTGTGAACCACTCCGAGCTTGCAGAGTTCCTTGGTGAAGATTACTGTGCTACTTTTCTTGGGTTCTACATCATTACCGGAGAGGACTGTACAAGCGCTTTCAAGGGGAAGGGAAAGATCGGGTCTCTAAAGAAGCTGGAGAAAACCCCCAGGTTTCATGTGATCTTTAAACAACTCGGCGACGACTGGAATGTCAAACCTGAGGTGCTAAGGCAGTTGTAACAATTTTTCTGTCTCATGTAGCAACAAAGCCATGAATCATCAGTTAATGTGGTTCGTGCCAAGCTTCTCCGCACTATGGTTGGAGAGAAAAAGCATCTCACTTCCAAGTTAATGGTGGATTTGGCTTGCTGCCCTACATGTCACTCTGTCCTGAAGCCACATATCTAGCGTGTGAATCACCGAGTGGCCTTGTACAAGCGCACCCATAAAGCCATTCTGGAGAGGCACAATCCATATAACGATGTACAAGGATGGATTATGTTTGCTGACGGTGTGATGGAACCCTTGTGGTCATGTAGTCCTGTATTACTATTGTAACAAATTGATCTGATGAGAGCAGATGACCATGAATTGGAGGATGTGGAAGAGGAGGAAGGAGAAAGGGATGTAGACTTTGATGCCTATTTTGAAAGAATGATGAATTCTGAGAAGATTTTAGTGCATGCTTGTTCGAAAACAATGACCTCTGGCTTCTTAATCATATACATAGGATGTTTTCAATCATGTATTTTAATCATTTTGAAGTTATTGTAAATAAAAATTCTGTGTTAACCAAAATTTTCAATAAATTATTGGATTTTTGTTAATTTTTTAGGCAGAATTTATTGAAAATGACCTTCAGCTACCTTTATCACGTAAAATAACGATCTAATCATAAAAATAAGCCATTTTTCGGACTCAACGCCTTCAAAAAACCCTAAACTGATGCGTCACTGTGCAAAATCAGTGATATTGGAAAAGCAATTTTTGAGGCTCCGAACGTCCTACCTCGGCGTTTTCGAGGGCCAAAAAAGGGTATGTGGAACACTTTTTCGTAATAGGAACATGGTTAATCATTTTCAGTGCATATTTTTCAGTCTAAAAATGTCAATTACAAGTTTATCTCCGTTGAGTTTAGGCTATCTCTTCGTCCCACTAGACTTAAAGTAAAATTGTATACAATTAAATATTTATGTACCTGAAAAGCAAAGCATATAAACATGCCAAATCTCTACTATGACATGTAGATACAAAGTTTTTCTCCCACCAAAATCCTTGTATAGAAACTAAAAGCAACTCAAAGGAGCCTTTAACCCATTATAATGAAGATAACTTGGCAAATTTACCAAATTTGAGACCATTGATACAAGACGGAACAAGGAGAAGATAAAAACAGCATGGAAAGATGATCTTGAAAATTATACCAAAAATTGAATAAAAAGTGCACAAGAGATGAAAAAGGTTTTTTTTATCAGTGGGAGACAAATACCTAAAATGATGATATATGTAACCTACTAAAGTAAATTTCAAAGGAAAAACTGGAAAAACTAAAGGAATTGGCGAAAATTGTAACAAGTAAATGAAGGGCAAAGTAATGAAGATAATATCTGCACACTATCCAATAGATGAATAAAAGACAGAGAGATAGACAGACAGACAGTGTGTGTCTGTTACAAGAAGATACAAAGAAAAAAAGTAGCTCCAAAGTTTTTGCGAACTGTACCGAGATAGTTTCTATAGGAAGGCCTAACTACCTGCTATGAGAGAAAGCATTGCCAAAAATGAAAGCTCTTCCTGCCTCCCTCTCCTCTGCCAATAAGAGGGTATAGAAAATTTAAGAATGACCAAGACATGTTGATAAAACCATACCAAGGAAATTTGCCAATAACTTGAGATATTTATATGACTTCGTATGACTCCTTTCGCTAATTTTGCTCAGCTATCATTGCCTTAATCATTTGTTTCTTGAACTCATTATTAGTAAAGAAACTTACTTCAGCAAAAGGAATCCAAATCTAGCATTCGACTATACTATACATGAAGAAGTTTCACACCAGTCTAGTCTAAAACAGCAGTACTTGCAACTTCCACCTGTGCTTCTGAGTCCTATTCTGATTTAGACTGAAATTCTTTGTGCGACCAGTTTCCTTCTAACTTCCAAGAATCATGAATAATTCTATCATTTGTCCATGCAGCCTAGGGGACTCTAAAGAGAAAAGTCATAACTCTAGGCAAACGTATCAAATACTTATTGTTTTTTATCGACGAGGAAATATTTTTGGTGATTTTTACCCTTTCAAGCAGTCGATGTTCTTTGGAAGGCATATGGACCAAAATTGCACCCCAGATTCCAATTTAGGTCTAAATAACTTGTAAAGTTTCAAATCATCCTCATTATTCTGGAAAATAAATTGACCTGGATGTAGGAATGATGATAAGAAACGCTAAGTTTGTGGACTACACCAAAATAAGCGAAAACGTGGCGTGACCTGAAGACATGGAAAGGATCCAACAATACCTAAGACTTGCACAATTGTAAGAGAATCCACATCTTATATACGAAATTTGAGTCAGATTTCTTGCTTATATAACCTTAAATTCACTGGAATTTCTTCTGAACCTCAAAACATGGGTTAGAGAATTTCAAGTCTTTGCTTATCAGCACAATCTAGTTCTTTCTACACGTTGGTCATTACAAGCTTTTTGCCTTTTAGCGAGTAATCTGACTCGAATTTATTATATAAGATGTGGATTACCTTGCAATTGTGCAAGTCTTAGGTATTGTTGGATCCTTTCCATGTCTTCAGGTCGCGCCAAGTTTTCGCTTATTTTGGTGTAGTCCACAAACTTAACGTTGCTTATCATCATTATTACATCCAGGTCATTGATGTAGATAAGTAACAAGATGGAGACAAAAACTGAGCCTTATGGAACATCGCTAGTGACTGATAGCTGGTTTGAGACCTCTCCAACTACCAACTCCCTTAGCCGCCAGTTTGCGGCAAATTCTCTATCAATTTCGCAACTTTGACTCTAAATTCCATCGGACGTATCTTCGCCTTAAGCACCTTATGGGAGACTTATCAAACCCTTTTTGAAAGTACAACTAAACTATGAAAACCGTTCAAGATTAGTCATCCACGTTCATTATTTCGTAAAAGAACATTAGTTTGTTTGTCAGACTCGATCTTTTTCGACGAAGTCTCTCTTGGGAGTCCCGGATTAAATCATTTAACTCCAAATTTTCCATAATTCTATCCACTAAAATTCCCTCCAGTAGTTTTGCGACTATAGAGGTCAGACTTATGTGTCTGTAGTTTCGTGCTTGAATGCGCTCTCCTTTTTTGTGGTTGAAAGTCACGTAAGCCGATCGCCACTCCAACGCCTATTTGCTGCCTGCGTTCGGGAGAGACGTTGAAGATCTAGGAGATGGGAGTTGCTACCTCTTCCTTAACTTCCTGCAAAATCTGTTGATAAAACACCATCCCATGATGAGACATGGCCGCGTTCAGCTTTCTTAAAATAGTTGCAGCATCTTCGTGCCCTTGAAAATCACTAGAAAATCCGCCCTTCTCTCTCTCTCTCCTTTTTCTATAAATACTTTCAGGGTTCCAAATTTAAGGAAGGTCCTAGCTGCAATACTCCACTTATAAACAAGTCGCGACATATTCGGTGACCATTATTTTCCGAAAGATAGTGTATTAAATTTTCACGCTATGAACAAACTTTATTTTATTTTACAGCTAAACTATGGAAAAATCACCCTACTTCTATGTTTTCATCTTCTTTCAATCTTATCTTAAGACGAATTATATCTCACTGGAGCCATGGTTCCGCGCCTTGAGCGGTCACTCATTCATCATCACTAACTCTATAATTCCTTAGTGTAAAAATCACTTATGTTTTTGCGTTCATTTGAAAAATAATTACAAATCGGTTAAGTTCGGAAAATATATTAAAATTAATGGATGGATGTTTTTATTTTTTAGTATATAAAAGTAATTTCAGGTAAAAATAATTTTTCTTTTACCTAAACCCCGTAGGTATATTTAAAATTTCTATCAAAGTTATTTCTAATAATTCTTTTATAATATCAAATAACAAAAATGGTGAAGTTCTGAAATAAATATTATTATTGAAATTTTTTGAATTTTTTAAAACTCAAATGGTAAGGTTCAAATATTTTAGCAAAGTGATATTTTGAAAGGGGGAGGAATTTAGTATAGAGTTCTTTTTTAAAATTATTATTGGCGAAATTCAGAAAATTTCTAAAAATTTGACCATGGCTGCTTTGTTTTAGATATTAAATTTTAATGTTAGTAGTGAAGCGCAAGCTCCCAACGTAGGGGGAAGTGGCGAATCCATGGCTGTGCTTTAATAAAGAAAGATTTACCACGGCTTGATATTTAGGAACATGGAATTTGCATCAGTTCGGATTATTTCCTTTACTAGCAGGATAGCAGCTATTAATCGGATATATTTGAGGCTCTCTTGTCTCTACAATAAATGAATCTGAGTAAATTTACTGCGTTTCTTATGTTACATTAGATTAGATTCTACTAGCATAGTTACCCGTGGCTGCTCGGGATAAAAAGTCCTGTTGCAAATATATCCAGATGCATATGGTTTGATATTCTTACATATAATGTGGCCCCCAAATATCTGTATTACGTATTATTATTATTATAAAAACTTCGAGCATCTTAAAGAAACAGATAGGTGGAGGTTTAATTTGGGACTGTTAGCCTACTGACGAGTGACGAATAGAGGTTAGTTTCTTTTGGTTTGATGCTTTTATTTGATGTTTAGGAATTTTATACGATGTTACGTATGAAGGTAAGGAAAGGTTGTTGGTTTTAAGTTGTTCAGTATTTTATGAATGTTTGGTTAGCCTGTTTAGGTTTGTTGGTTTTCTTAGCAGAGCATGAATTGTTTGAACTCTTATCATTCGGAAATGAAATGAGCACGCCCAAATAAAAAATCTAATGAATCGTAGGTAATTTTTTTTTTGGGGGGGGGGGTAGGGGGGCTTTTTATTATATTTTTTAGTTTAGTATGATTATTTTTTGTGCAAACCCCTATAACCTAAGGTAAACTTCTTAATCAACTACGCTGAGAGACGATACATAAGATGAATGTGACCACGTATTTGAGATGAAAAATACAAAAAAAACAACAACCACCCTGTAATATTTCTCGAAATAAGTGTTATTTCTGTAATAACGTTTTTGCCTTTTGAACTTTCGTGATAAATATGATCCATTTCCAATCCACATAAATCATGCAATAAGATAAACGTATTTTTATATCCACATTTTCCTACCTAGATGGGGCTGAATATGAAATAAACATTGGGGGTGAAAAATAGGGTTTGCCATCATTTCCTTTATAATTGAACTCCTAGATACAAAACATACACCATTAACACCATTAAGAGAACGAATAACAAGAAAAGAGAATAATCACGAAAGCTATTGTCTAAAATATTAAAGAAGCGAAAACACACTTTACTGTACCCAATGGATCATCACTGGAGTTTTCGACGTTTATTATGTATACCAACCAATGATTATTAGAAACATGGAAAATTTCCGCTAACCCTCAACAATATGTTTGAGAAAAACAACAGGAAGATAGATGGGATTGTATGATAATAAACCGTCTCGATAACTTATTGGGTGTAGCTATAACATTCAGACAAAATAACCCGAAAAACATGACCTATGAAGGCAGATGAGATCAGAATAATTGAGAGCAACAACAAGAAAATTGGAGCGGCCGAACAACCTCAAAATATTTATCAGTGAGGAGAAACCTTCTTCGCGGAGGGAAAAATGCTGATATTAAATTCATAAGGACAGACACACATAGAGGTCCCTAAATGGAAAGATGTCAAAGAGGCTAAGCGTAAAATCGCGAAAATGCTCCTACCGGATAAAATTATAGTATATTCAACGTAGTGCATGTCCTTCAATCACGACACATTCGAGGAAATTGGAAGTACACCATATGTTGAGAAAAAGAAATAGTAAAATATTTTACGATTCTAAATTAACGTAGATATTTAAGGAAAGTTATTTAATTGTGTATCACTGGAAATTCATAGGGGCATTTAATTATAGGAAGGAATATACCCCCATCAGTTAAATCCTATTACAAAGAAAGAAAATTATTACTCAATTAAAAGTAAGAACTATTGAGGAATATGTAAATTTTCCCTAGTCCTTATATCTAATTTTTATCATAAAAAAGTTTTCATATTTTTTAGAAGTATAAGTAAGTTTTTATTCCTTTTTTCACTATTTAAGTGGCTATCTCACATGGTACCTCATCTAGCCTTTAAGTAGTAAAAATAGTATTGCCATTATTATCGACGATACAAAAATTTAAAGTATCTCTTCGAAAGTTTTGTTCCTCTGATGGATAATAATCAGATGTAGAATCATTTAACAAAATTCCTAATGGGTTTTGTAAAACATACGAGGGGGGTCAATAAGTTTGGCAAAACAGTAGGGCAAAACAGAGCAAGGGGAATGGCTGATTGTGGCAGTGTTAGGAAAAGTTATGCCAAGTCAGGACCTGCAGCCACACGCACTTTCCTCGTCTATTTAAGAAGCACTATCTGATCGCATAATGTGATTCATAAATTTTTAAACAATGAAGTAGGTTGAGCACCGTGCAGTGATCAAATTTTTGACCGAAGGAGGCAAGAATGCAAAAGAGATCCATGAACGCATGGTTGCAGTGTACACAGACAACGCACCTTCCTATGCAACCATTGCTCGCTAGAATAGGGAGTTCCACCACGGTTGTGAGTCCCTTGAAGATAACCCTCGTCCAGGATGCCCGTCAGACGTGACCAACGAGGACAATATGACCCGTGTGGAGAGGATGATCCTCGAAAATCGACGGGTAAGGTCAAAGAAATCGAGCGAGAACTTGGAATATCACATGAAAGTGTTATCAACATTATCCAAGACAATTTGGCCATGACCAAGGTCGCTGCCCGTTGGCCCCCTAGAAATCTCACGCCCATGATCGACTTCAACGTCGTCAAAGTTCGGAGGAGCTGCTGCTCCTGTACAATCAAGACCCGGCGGGATTCAAGTCACGCATAGTGACAGGTGATAAAATGTGGGTCAATCACTGGGATCCCGATACTAAGCTCGGAAGCATGGCGTAGAAGCACAGGAGCTCTCCGACCACAATCAAGTTCCAGACCCAACCCTTAACCGGGAAGATCATGGCTACCATCTTCTGGGATTCTCATGGAATGTTGATGGTGGACTATGCACATCGTCGAAGAACCATCCCAGGGCAATTTTACGCTGAGGAACTAGCTGGGTTGAAGAAGTGCATCTTTCAGAAGCGGCGCAGCAAGTTGACACGCGGTGTCCTGCTTTTCTAAGACAATGTCCCTGTCCACAAGGCCAGAGTTGCACAAGCTGCCCTGCGCGAGTGCAGTTTCGAGGAGCTTAACCATTTCCCCTACAGTTCAGATCTGACCCCTAGCGACTACTTTTTATTCCGCCAGCTCAAGGCTGCACTGCGTGGACGCCGGTTTGGGGACGATGAAGATGTCCAGATCGCCGTCCAGAAATGGATTGAACAGAAGTCGGGAGATTTGTGGTTGTCGGGTATTCAAAGCCTCAGGGACAAGTGGCGCAAGTGCATTGAAGTTGAAGGTAGATATATTGAAAAATGATAAAATACTTTTCCTCATATTTCGTTTCCTTATATCCGAATTGCAAAACTTATTGACCGCTCCTCCTAGTTTCATTAGAGGATTCTATTTTTACAGCAAATATTATGAGTTCAACTCCTAAAACTGAGTGAATTTCAGAACCCCTCTCATCATTAAATTTATCAGCTAGGAGATAGCGTTTAGAGGTCAGATTTTCTTGAAATTTAAATAAATTTTTGTATGAAATCTTATGTTATTTTCTTCGATTATAATAACATCTATTTCTTTATACTATCTTAAGTTTCTATGTCGACCAATTTAAGTAAATCAACTTCATAATTACGTTGTATCTTGTTAGCTTTGAATTTAGTTATTAAAAAATGCCCCTCATAAAGTTTGGTTTCTAAGTTTAGTCGATTAACATGTTTTCTTGTAATATAATTTGCATGACTCCAATTGTCTATCAAGGCCCTACAGTTGAAATTATTTTATTTGTTTAAGCAGAGATTCAAAATTGGAATTAAGGTAAAATTGGTTGAAGCCTGTAGAGTAATAAGTTTCTCATTGTCTGTGGTGTCTTCTTCTCTAAATTAGTAAATAAAGGTACTAATTTTGAAACTTGATTTAAATTAATGTTCCTTAAAGTTTTGGTAGCTCTAGTTAATGCACTTTGAGAGTTTTCTAATAATTTATATATCTGAAAACCACTAAAGCTAAAAAATTCAGTCCCTTCCTTGGTTGATTTATTATATTATACATGAACAAGAATATCTTAGGTTCCTAATTTTTATTTTTAATTAAATTTAAATTTGAAAGCAGATATGATTGAGAAACATGAAGTGATTTAAAGTCTTAAGTTTCTATTCTAACATTTAACTAATTTGAATTATAGAAAACTTTATTTGGCAGGGTGATGTATAGCACCTTTCGAAATGAAGCCAAGCCTCTTCATAAGCTGAATCAATTTCTTGCAAAGAATTAATTTAAAGTGCAGAGTTGCCAGATTAATGTTGTTTTAAATAAGCAAACGTTTGAAAATTAGAGGTAGTTCCGCCAAAAGGAGGAATACTTAATTCACAAACTTTAGTTTAAATTTATTTGCAATTTAAGTTTAAAGGTCAGTTGAACTTAATGCTGAAAAGTATTTCTTATGAAATTTGGAAATAATTTTTTATTTCACCAAGTTTTTTTGTTTTCATTCGAAAACTGTTCACATAAGATAAAAGCATATAAAGTTTCTTCAATTATATTTAGTTTATCTTTATATGAAGATTACATTTCAAATTAAGATTTAATTTTCTTCCAGTAGCTAATGAATATGTCTCTTTAATTGAATTTATTAAATTTAAAAGAAAGGTTCTCATATAACCTACTTTTTCAATAACTTTATTTGTTTCTTTAGCTACTTCATCATGACCTAGCAATTTTGAAACAATTTTCATCTTTTCTTTAATTCATTTTGGAGATTTTAACATTTCCTAGAAATATATTTTATTAGATAGTTATAAGTTGCTTAAACTTATAACTTTTTAGTAAGTTTTAGGAGCTTAGTACATATAAAAAGCAAAAATATAAGAAAAATAACAAATTTTGGCTTCATTTTTGAAGAAAAAGGAACAAAAATTTAGAGAAGAACACACTAACTACTCCTTCCCCCACGTTGGGCGCGATATTGAGAAAAATATTTCTAAGTAAATAGTCAAAATTTTGCGTCTAAATTGCCCGAGATGTTTTGTGGGAATTACTCAAAAAAAGTTTGTCAATAAACTTTTAGCAATACCTGTAAATTTAAAAGAATTTTCCTAAAAAAGTTTTTTTAAATTTAGAGAAATTGAGACAATTAGTTTTTATAAATAGATGCGCTAAGATAAATGACCTATATTAAAATATAAACTTAAAATATAATAATGCTTAACGTAAATATTGTTTTTCGTTTGAGAATAACGAAATTTTATCCTTATACTAAAAATAACTCTAACTTATAAGAAATATTGAGAAATTATACTTTCCCTAATAGGTGTTCCTGGTGAGTGTATAATATTTTGTTTCCAGGACTTAAGCTCACTGCCTTTCTCTTTTAAATAGGCCTTTACTGGGCATGATATAGACTATCCTAGATTTAATTATTAGTCGTTTTGAGTCTCTTCCTCATTAAGTGCCATTTAAGAATTTACATCGATTCACAGTTGAATAATTTACTAAAATATCTATTTCAAATTAAACTCATAAACTATTTAACTATTTACCCTACAATATTTTCTCATTAGCAGACACTTTGGAATGAAATACCCGCAAAACGCATAAAATATTCTAAATCCTAATCAAATGAACAATGGATAAGGAAAAGCGACGTAAATTCAAGAATCTGAAATCAATTAGAAAAGACACAAGTTCATGTCAATATTCAGCACTGCATTCTTATTAATATTCATGGGAGACCTCAATGCACGGTGGATGGTGACTGGCTACCAGAGAAATAATTGGAGTGGAGAAAACTTACCAATGTCGTTCGAAGGTAACATATTTATAGATATATGCCCCGATTTTCTAACATGCCACACTAAAATGTTGATACAACACCACACGGCTTATTTAAACAGCCATTATATCCGATATAACATTCATATGCAGCCCTTTAACATTGCATGTAATGATTATTTTGAATTACTACTGGGGCTCAATCAGAAATATATACAACTGTCAGTATCGGGGAAGAAGATGTGATACAGAAGAGAGCCTTATGAACTTAGTCCCATACGTTCTTAAACAAATAAATCTGAAAGGGAGTATAAGAATATGAGGAGGGAAGAAATTTCCTCCTTAAAGCGAGGCCAGATTTATCCGGAAAATAAGATTTTAAGCACTCTAAGATTCTCAATGCACAGAAGAGATAAGGAAGAATAAGATAAATCTGAACACTGTTAGTGATCAAATAGAAATTATCGTAACAAATAAAGAAAATCAACGTGAAAATAGAACGAAATATGAGATGAATCATATTATAGAAGAAGAACGAGGAAATATATGGATAGTCTCATTGAAGAAATAAATAAAAAAGAGTGAGAGGAAAACTGGAGGTAATCAACCGAATTAAAGACAAAACCTACGTAGCAAAATAAAATTGAGAAACGAATAAAAGATAAAATAAAAGAGAATAGAGCCATCGAATAAAAGTTCAATAACATCAAGTAAAAACATATATAGTCCAACTCTGTAATTGAAGGGATGATTCATGCTAAACTTAAAACACCTACACAAATTATACCCACCAGTTTTCTTCGAACAGTAGAGGAAAAAGAACCTTGGATCACAAGCCACAATAAAAACTGCCAAAAAATACAACTTACTATCAAGAACTATAAAGAATATATTAAACACGCGTCAAATTATGGTATACTTCTCAGAAGACTAAAACTAGCCAAAATGATCTTCATTTCAAAACCAAGAAAACTTCCAGATCTCCTCACCAGTTATCGACCTAAATCGCTTGTGAACTTCATAGAAAAAGTCTACGAGAAACTCTTTAACCGAAGACAGAATAATATTGAAAGCCTGTACAGGTTCTGTAATGGTATAGATCCCTCAATGGCACTTGGCCTCCTCATTGAAGAGAAGCAGAGTAAAATACATTTAGTGGCGGTCGCAGATGTAGAAATCGCCTTTGCCAAATTCTATGTAGGTAAAGTCATGCACAACACTATCATATATCTCCTAAGTAACAAAATATGGTTTCCAATGAAATTAAAGAACCCTAATTCAAATTGGAAACGGGAATCACTCATTTTGGGAGGGCTGTCTCAGTTTCACGCTGTAATTGATCTATTTAACCCACATGCCAGCATATACAATTCATGGACGACATCAGTCCATCAATTGTCATTCAATAAAAGAATAAACAATTTAAGTTAGGGGTAACAAATATCAAGATTGGCAACATTAACCATTTTGAGAGGGACTTGATTATAAGACCAAACAAAGGTTCAACAGAGTTTCGATCTAAAGAAAATAGGTAACGGATATCGAAGTAGAAGAACTCTAACGGTCTCATACAGAAGAGAAAGTGCGGGGAATAAAGATAACCTCAGTAAATTACTTGCGCCCCATAGATGAAAAACTATCGAAACCAAACCACAGGCAAACATCCTATACTCCTTAGACACTTTATTATAAAAGAAAAAAAAGCTCTCTTGCACTAGAAAAAGAGTGCTCATATACTCCAGCTCACTAAACAGCTTATCCACAGAAAAAGATGCTACAATGAGTTCACAATTAAGCTCTACCTTTTAGTCAACAAAAGAGGCAACAAATTGGAGATGCCATAGAGCTCTAAATCAAGAAACGAAGTCTAACGCTCAACATAGTATAAGGAAAAAACAACAAGAAAAGATGGTACCCTAGAAGACCTTACGGTCCATTCAATGACGGTACCTTTGGATCAGCAATCGAGCGGGCACATCTCTGCTCAAATGCTTTACGTCCTTTCACGGCTATTTTTCAAGACCCTGTCTAGTCTTGACTTGAACTGGTCACAAGATTTACTGTTGACAACTTCCAATGGAAGTGCTTTCCAACTACCGCAGATACTTTACGTGAAAAACTTTCGACACAGATCGCGGTCGTAACGCTTCAGTTCAAGTTTAAAACTGTGATTTCTTGTTCTGCTCTCAACAAGTGTGAAAATATCCCCGTAGTCAACATTGTCGAACCCTCGAAGTATTTTGAAAACTTCAATGAGCTGACCACGCAGTCTACGAGTTTCCAACGAGAACAGATCTAATTCCCTTAATCTATCTTCATAACTTTTATGTCTGATAGAGGGAATGAGTGTGGTTGCCCTGACTTGTACGAGTTCCAATCTCGCGATGTCCTTTCGAAATGAAGGACTCCAAAATTATACAGCATACTCCAGGTGCGGTCGGACAAGTGAGTTGTACAAACACAGTACAATCTCCTTGTTCCGATATCCAAACTGGCGCTTTATATAGCCTAGCATCCTTTGGGCCTTTTTCTCCGCCTTAATGCACTGTTTTGGACTTAAGGGGACTAGTGATTCTTACACCCAAGTCCCTCTCAGTGTCAGTGGATTCAATAGCAGTTCCCTTAAGAATATACTGAGATTGGGGGTTTCTGTGGCCGATATGCATCACTTTGCATTTGTTCACGTTAAAAGGCGTTTGCCACGTGTCCGACCACTCCCCAATCTTCCCAACATCTTCCTGCAGGTAGGCAGTATTTCCATCCTTTGCAACGTTTATACCAAGCTTGGTATCGTTGGCAAATTTTGAAATCTTGGCAACCATGTCACCATACATGTCGTTGACGTAGATGATGAATAGTAATGGTCCCAGGACAGAATCTTGAGTCACCCCGCTAGTAACGGGCACCCACTCAGAAGCCTGTCCATTCCCCACTACCCGTTGCTGTCTGCCACTTAGCCAGTTCTCGATCCATCTGGTTACTTTTCCGTCTATGCCCAGCGTTCGCACTTTTCGGAGAAGGCGGCGGAGTGGTAGCATATCAAAGGTTTTCTGAAAGTCTAAGTTGACCACATCCTTCGCCTTATCCCGATCGTGCTCACTAAACACGAAATGGAAGAATTCCACATGGTTCGTCAGGCATGACCGTTGCCTTCGAAAGCAGTGCTGGGAACTCCTCAGTAGCAGGTTTAACTCTAAATACGACGTCATTTTGTCCACCATCATGCTTTCTATGAGTTTACTGACTATCGAAGTCAGACTGGTAGGTCAGTAGTTTGACGGTTGGCACGGTCTCCTTTCTTGAAGATAGGAGTCACTTCTTCTTCACGCCAGTCTCTAAGAAGGCATTTAGTCCGGATTGATATGTTGAAGATTGCACTCAAGTGTCGTGACTCTTCATCACTCACTTCTTTTAACACTTTAGGTAGAAACCCATCTGGGCCAGGTGACTTATTCGTCATTAAGTCAGTGATCTTCTTTTTTATTTCCTCTTCGGTGAAATCCATATCCTCCAGCTTTTTCCCCGAGTAGGAATCCATTGGCTGGGGGATGGGACCACACTCTTGAGTAAACACTGAAGAGAAGTTTTCGTTGAGGAGGTTAGCATTTTCTGCATCTAAGTGCTTTAATTCCCCGTCCTTATTTCTTAAAGGGCCAATCGTTCGACGGATTAGTTTACGGCTGTTTACATATCCAAAAAAACTCCTTGGGATTCTCTTTACAGAGCCTCGCCACTCAAAGTTCCTCAGACCGCTTAGCCACCCTTATGCTGGACTTCACTCTTCTGGCTAGCCTCCGGTATTCGTCAAAGTCACCCGAGATCTTTGATTTCCGGTACACAGTTCTCTTCTCCCTAAGCAGTTGGCCGATTACTTGATTAAACTACTTTGGTTGAACAAAAGACCCACGGGGACATTCAGAGGGATGAAACGCGATTGAAGACTCATGAATGTGGTTTTGAAACTGTTCCACGAGTCTTCAACAACATCGCACACTTCTAGCCTCGCATCAGTCAGTCCAGCACGAAGACCTGCAAAGTCTGCTCTTTTCAAATCGAGTTTCCTCGATTTACTAGTTGCAGGCCCTGGGGCCTTCGGGACTTTGACTACCCTTCGCCAATTTTGCAGAAAATTCTTACAAGAGGGCTAACACTCCTCTTAACCCTAGATTATACAGAGGAAAAGTTCGACACAGAAAAGATTAAATAAGAATGAACAAAATAAATGAATTCATATTCCTCTACTGTGCTGACCCGAATAATGTAAATATATTCCAATAAATACTCTAGCCTATTAAGACTTAATACTGTAATTAGGTCTAAAAAAGTGACATAATAGTGAATACCCAAACAAGACTCTTTAATGTAAATAACCAACTAAAAGTGAAACAATAATGCCACCCAATAGGCCAAGATAGGTGGCTACTTAGAAGGATTTAGAAATAGGGACCAAAATTAAATAATGTAAACTACAACGTGGATTCTACGAATTTAAGTGAGTGACACAAATGAAATGGCGATTACGAAATGGTGAAATAAGGAAAATAAAGTGAAATTAATGAAAAAATTAGTAAAGTTGACTAAGTAATGCCTTCAAACCTATTTTTAATACATAGATAATTCAATAACAGACACATTCAGTACAAACACCTAAGACACATAACATCACAGATATACGCAGTAACTCACGAGTGTGAACAGCTGGCCCGTGACAGAGTGGACTGGAAGGGTGAGAGAGCAGGTAGATGCAGAGAAAGGATCGTTTTTGCCTGCTCTCTTAAGTAGAGCAAGTCAGTAAGTCAGTTTTTTTCAATAAATCAAAACCCTGAATAAATCAGTCTAGCGGATATTTGATCTTATAAAATAAGCTCTTACCTTGGATAGAAACTTTACCTGCTAATATGTACATACTCCTCAAAATATTGTGCGATTAAATATATGACCATAACAACATTAATCTTTGATACAGTTTTTTATGATTAAATCAGGTGATTCATCTGTGCATTTTTATGTCGTGGTCAATGGTTAAGCAGTTTCTTTTTCCTAACTGCTTTTCAAAACACTCTTAAAAAATGTTTTTTAGTTCCCTTAATGGGAAAATTTGAGAAACAAGGAGGAGGTAAATTTGCTTTTTATACCAAGGAAAGTGCGGCCAAAATTGGGATATTCCATTTTCCAACTCGGGGGAAAATGATCTTAAAACCACCTTGGGTGAAATTATTCATAAATTTGAAAAATGCCTACCTTGAATGGACTTATAATTTTGATAAGCCATTAAAATATGCAGGGACATAGAATACTGCAGTTTACTTGTTAGAAGGAGAAAAGGAAGGGTTACTTAGCAAATACATATAAACTTATACACTTAGGAACTGAATCTTAAGATTTAAATTGTCGTTATCAAACGGAGTAAATGTTGCAATCGAGCAACGCAAATCCATCATTATTAGGATCTGATCCACAAATAACTATGCCCAACTTCGTCCAATGGTGGTAAACAGCGTTTTCACTCCAATCAATCATTACTCAAGATCAACGGAGGGAATTATTTCTTAGACCGAGAAATGGCTTTGCCACTCCTCCCTACGGGGTGAGGTTGCGCTTCGCTACTGAGATTAAAATTGAAAATTTAAAAAAAGCAGCCAGGGTTAAATTTTTATAAATTTTCTGAACTTCGCCAATTATAATAATTTTAAAACGGAACTCTAAACTAAATTTCCCGCCTTTCAAAAGATCACGTTGCTAAGATATAGTTATAGTAGAAGAATATATATATAAATATATTTTATGAACTACACCATTTGTAATTCTTTGAAGTTTAAAACGTTCACAAAATTTCGATACTTTACCATTTTGTTTTTTTTATATTATAAAAGAATTTTTAGAAATAACTTTTATAAAAAAACTTAAGTCATAACCAAATTAAGATGAAATTATTATTCAAATAGTCAAAAATCCCCTTCTTAAATTATAGAGTTAGTGATGATGATAATGGCAAAGAAAAATAGTCTGGTGAATTCCACTCTCAGTAAGTTGTAAATGTTATCGCCAAGTGATTTTCTTGTTAATATGTACAGGGAAATGTATGGTAGGTTATCTATACATAAGGTTAGAACCCCTTTAGCAGTTAGTTTGAATAAATGAGCGCAACTTATATGAAATGCTTATTTTTTTAAAGTTCAAAGTTTAATAGAATAATAGCCTGGGGATATAGCTAGCTTCGTCCTTTCTATATATCATCAGAATTAACTTAAATACGATAGAGACTCGTGAGCCTTAATTCATAGTTTAGCATAAACCTTCTTAAACTAAACTTGAGTGAAATACAGGATTATATACTTGACTAAACAGGTGCTGCGGGGCCCGGTGGCCCAGGATTGGAGGTTGGGGGAAAACAACCACGGGGATAAAGTCAGGGTTCGAGTACCTTTCCTACAATTTGTTTGCTTAAATTACTTCTTTGGAAAGCTACAGCCCCTTCTAGGGGGGAGAGCCCAACTTAGGCTCCCTAAATAGACTATAATATACCCTCAACATATTTTCACTCCCTCTATCTTAAACACTTTCTTTAGACACCCATTTCTTTCTCATTTTGTGACGAAGATGTTCTCGTCGGTTATCTTCTCTTAGCTTAAATTATAGAGCAAAAGTTCTTCTACTGTCTGTCCTCGCTCGCTTTTGATTTGACTCTGTCACGAGAAGATTGCTTGAGGGAATTACAATTAAAGTCTAAATTGCTGTGATTAACGAAGATTGGTTTTCTCAAAGGAAAAGGAGAGAGAGGGCAAGTCTGATTTTGGGAGGGAGATAGAGAGAAAGATTAAAAATAATAGACAGAAAAAAAGATAAAGAATAAAAAAAGAAATCGCATCAACCTTATGCAGTGGTGGCGCAGGGAACCCCCGAAATACGTTTGCACTAAGGACAACGATACTCCACAGTACTAACTTGAAGCTAGGAAAGCCATTCATGTAATGGTAGCTGTGAGTCTATGAAGGCGACTAAATACGAAGCCCTTAATGCGCGGAATGAAGAAGGCATGTAGACTGATAATATCCTTTTTTCATAAAATAATCCAATGAGTGTTTTTAAATTCTCATGTGTTAGGTAGTAGAACTTGCTTAATTCGACAGTTCTTTAGGGCACCTAATTAATTTTTAGAGAGCCCATTGCAAGCTGGATTGGAATCAACAAATTAATCCTCACAAATGAGTGTCATAAATTCTATGAAGTCGTGAGATGGGCATGCAAATAATTATCCACATACAAATAATCTAAAAGCGTATAGCATTCTCCATAAATAAGAATAACACTTTGTGTAAATAATATATAACATATTTGTAAAATAAAAATGTTTAGCTTTCATCCATATAAATAATAAGATAATAGTGCATTGCAAGGTGGAATAGGTTCAACAATGAAGCTCCACAAATGAGTATCATGTGAATTGTATAAAGTTTTCTAACCGGCACATAAATAAAACATTAAAATACCTGTAATACTGAATTAATTGAAGAGAAAACAAATACAGATAAATAATGTAATATTCAATTTAATAATCTATGTATCCATGTAAAGAAGAGGGCAAACGAAATCGTTGCGGTTCGCACGTGAATGTACAAACGTACACACATGAGGTAACAGATTGATGCGAAGTTCTGGAGACAGAGAACGGAGGCAATGGAAAATATCTAGACACACATAGAAAGAAATTGGATCTGATCGGCCAGAATTTACATGGCCTTATGAAACTACGAAATCAATCTGACTGCGCCCCTCCTCCCTATTAAGAGAAGAAAACTCACGCCCCCTTAATTAGAGGTGGTATAAATAGATGCATTGAAAAATTTGTATTATTATTATTATTCATTATTCTGACTAGTATATTATTATTGCTATCAAGTCAAACACCCATATTCAGATAGCCAGGTCTTTCCAAAGACAGCCTTCAACCTAAGCATTAAGTAGGCTGGAAGAAGTTAACTTAGTCGCCGGTTATGGGATTCTCCTCTTTCTAGTAGGTAGACTCCATTACCGGTGACCCCTCAAAGTATGAAAAAGAAGAAGACTAGCAAATTCACCATAAAAAATAAAGATTAAGACTTAGCCCGGTCACTACCTTCGGCTCTATAGATTTTCTTTTCTTTTATTTCATCCTATGCTACTGAAGGCTGTCAATATCCACATAAGTATCAATTTAGAAAGAATTTAAGAATGTCTTTTTTTCAACTTATTCATAAATTGCCCATCTTTCTTTCCAATCATTTCAAATTTTCTCATCTTTTAGACGGTATATTTTTCCCTTTTTTGTCTCTCTCTCTCGCACAACAAATTGTAAATTTGTACCCCCAAACTCACTTTTCTTTCAAACTTTCTCAAGGAGAGATTTGATTTTAATTTAATAAAATAACTTAGCAATTTTACTTTAAAATTGCTATTTTCTGATTGGGTTTTGAAAAAGGGCTCTTTTTCCCTTTTTTTGGCTTAGTCTTGTACAATTTAAATCCAAGGGCTATAAATAGTGGGCAAAAAAATATAGTTCGTCCTAAGTCTGTCAGATATTTTGCTACGTAAATTGCGGAGGCAATTAACGTATTAAATATTACTGTCGGCACATGTACATTTTTATTATTTGGATCGAGCCCCTCCCTGCCTTCTTAATGAAGTTGTTTAGTTTAAATTTGTGAGGGTATGGAACGTACATATTCGCATGCCGCCAGACAATCGTCGGAACGAAAAAAATTCGTCGTTTGAGTTGACCTTCGTCTCCTCTATCTCCCCTCACCCTCTTCTGACATTCTACCGCCCTTCTCTGCCTTCACCTTGACCTAAGTCGTTATCCGTGCCAAACTTCCCCAACAGGCGACAGGAAGTCTGACGAAAGAAGGCCTATCTCACAGAGAAGCCTAAATTCTATTTGCCTTCTGTATGATACCATGGAGATTGTCCAGAAGGCGCTGCGATAAGCAAATTGTCGTATATGGAATCTCACTGATGATTTCACACAGTCCGCGGTATAAATGGCAACGCCGTTCATTCCTGAGGAGAAGTGTTCCAAACCTACTCGCGTAACCCTCACATTGAACGAGAGTCGTTGCCGTAACGTATCGACTGCCAACGCACCGCTGACTTAACTTGGTCGCTGTCTCAAAGTGTTCCTGAGGCAAATCCTACCCCGCAGAGTCTGTGACTAGAAGAATACGCTCTGTTGCTCAACGTGATTTGAGAAATAAAAAGGAACATCCAAATAGTTACTGGAATTAACTATTTGTTAGTGTCACATCCAGTTAGGAGTAAACTAACCGGAACTGCAGTCAGCAGCCCCGAACCCGTCATCTTATCCCCAATCTCCCTGAGAACTCGTGTTAACGCCACCCGAACCACCCCGTCTGGACCTGAGTAGTCGTCTCTCCAATCCATCACAACTAATGGTAATCTGTAAACCCAGTGTCCCTCTATTCTTAAATTACCTATTTAATTAACAGTGATTGATACTCCCATTGAGTCATTACAAATCTAGACGCTTAACGTCAGTGTTATCCTCCCCTCCCTTTTTAAAAAGATTCAAGTGAGTCATCCCCTGATATTATTATTTATAATTGCTGTCAACCTGTACTAATCCGTGTTTAATATTTAATCCATATTTACCTAAATGCCCGTTTAACTATTGCTACTAATTATTATTTTGGTGTAAAGTAAAGGTTATTTTTGTATGTGTGTTTATTTGCGGCTCCTCCTTTTTGACGTACCCTTGGCAAGACTTTAATCAAGAATCCCTTTGGTTAATTTATTCAACCTGTATTATGTGCTCTTAGAATTGAACAATCACAAACTTCCCCCCAGTAACAAGTGGGACTTTTATAGTGAGAATCCTGGCTACGGCACAACCCGCCTCTAACCAACTTTCGCACGTTCAGTAGGAATTAAAGCATATATATATATTTATATATATATATATATATATATATATATATATATATATATATATATATATATAATGATCGTAAATTAAGTCATAGGGTCTCAATACCATCGACTTAAAGAAAAGCGGTGTGTCCAGATCAAGGACTAGAATAATTATTGGACCAGACTATGAGCAATTCTACGACAAAATTCATGATCTAGACTTAGTTTCATTTAGGAAAAATTTTCATTGTTCATTATATGCAGTATCCTGCATTTTTCTCTAAGAATCTTTATTCGTTTATTATCTATAAGAATGTTAATGAAAGGCTTTAATCTCTCGACCTTTTGGATTTTTAAATATCATTATTTACTTGCATATATCAAATGAATCTTTGATTAATGCGTTCCGGTATTTATTTTGATTTGACTGCATATATGCCTCGGATTAGTATCTTTTCGCTTTGTTTATCACCAAGAGATTATTAATATTATCTTTCCCTCTTTATCACGGTATATTTTTCCTCTTCTCGTCCAGTACAAACTTTCAGCAGTTAAATAGAAGTAACATCTGGAAGATTTATTTTAAAGGCAAAAGAAAGGAATAATAAGCATACGTTTGGATCACGCCTTTCTGCATCAGGTTATAGAATTCTCAAGTTTTATTGAAGCAAAAACCTGAAATCACTGAAAAGACAGTAAAAAGGAAGCTCATAATTTTGCTGCCTCTTACCTTTTATGGAGGAATGATAGTCGGTTATGTTATTGCTTTTATATGGCACAGTGCCAATAGCGATATTTTGGTTTGGTTTCTATATACTTTCTAGATGATAAAATTTGTCCGCATAGAAAGCTTATATTTTGAAAGTCTAGGGTGATAGGGTGCGAAGATGGTGAAGGGGAGATAATATGGGTATATTGCGGGGAAATACCAGATGGAGTTTAGGATGAAGTCAAATGGAGGTCGTAGTAAGATCAGAACAGTTTAAGAAAAGGGAATTTTAAGTTGGGCGTTACGTATCCTTCGCCTACGTTAATGTGGATGTACCTATCATATCCAATTATATTATTATCATTTTGTGAAACCAGGGTAATATTAACGCAATAGTATGCCTTTATTGCGTGGAGACCTTTCCTATATAGCAATAAAAAAATTAACAAAGAAAAAGGATAAATGAATAAAGGAAATGAAGTTGGGGAGAAGGATTTAGTTCAAACTTATCAAAGAATGATATATTTGATTATAACTTCGCTCTAAAGATCAGGAGTTAATCGGAGGGGGTACTGCTAATGAAAAAACATAATCATGGAGCACAGAAGAGGCAATGCGCTTTAAAACATGCATGATAAATCACCACCATTACATGTCTTTCACAACCAGCAACAAATGAAACAAACAAAGATTCTTTATTCCTTCTGATAACATTCCATATCTCTATCAGAAATGAGTTCGACACCTACACTTGAAGAAACTAGCATTTACTTTACACCCTCACAGCAATCTAAAATATTTTTATAACATAATTTACAGAAAAAATTACTGTAACACTGCGAAAGAGCTACCTCCAATCAATCGCTCTTTTTTCCTACGTGGTACAAGCAAATATTTATACTTATTCACTGGTTACCTCTCGTGATTTTTACCCATATATATATATATATATATATATATATATATATATATATATATATATACAAGTTTGAAAATATACGTATACTTGTATTGATAGGATAATTCTTTCATACGCCGGAGGGTAACTACTCGAATACTTGTGACTTGGTAATAATATGACAGGTTAAAAGATCTAGAATATAAGAAGTTGTATTATCCTCAAAGGAATTCTGTTTTAAAGGGTGAAATGCCTCCTCTATTTCTTTATTTACATCCCTAATATTGACAATGGTTTTAAAATTTTTTAAAAGAATGTAATAACACTACTTTTAGATGTTTCACTAAAGCGCTATCAGAGTTACCCACTTGAAGATCCAGTTTCACCCATATATTTTTGGAGACATACCGAACAGGCGATTTCATATACCCAACCTATACTAAGTTCGCATATAATTATTTTATGCCTAATAAGAACTGTGATATATGTAGTGGAACAAGAAAGTACTCTTTGAATTTCCTTTGGTATGTACTTTCTAAAGGTATCAGGAATAATAACAGGAAATTTGAGAAAATTATCCCGCGATATATTCTCGTGTTACTACATTAATATTTTTTTTACTTTAAATACAGCCTTATCTATAAACTGATTTTTCTACCCGATTTTGTGTGACAATATTATTGAGTTGAAATCTTCATCCATAGTAGCCGGATCTCAAATACTAAGGACCCGTATATATATATATATATATATATATATATATATATATATATATATATATATATATATATATATATATATATATATATATATATACCAAGAACTGGAGGGAATGGATCTTAAGGAGCAAATCGAGCAAGTTACGTTTGCAGAACAGAAGAATTTACTACAGGAAATGTGTCATACACACAGCGAAATAAATCGACACCCAGTCAAGGCTTTCTAGGAAAAATTATTTCTTAAAGAATTCCTTAAAAAATATTACCGAAAACTAGAGAGAAAGATAAAATTCAGCGGAAGTCCCCTCATTTTGCTTATAATAATTATTTTTAAAACTGAAATATTGTATTTGAACACAACTTGATAAAATCTATGATTGTTTTAATATTTATTCGGGAAAAGGAAGACTTTTCATTGGGGCATTCATCCAATCTATCGTGCGTGAGTTCCAAACTCACTATAATAAATAGAAGTACAAACGACAACATGTTCTTTTCATTAAGATCAATATTTTTGTCTCATTTCAAATAATCTAAGGAATGTATTTTATTGAAATTTGTGATATGTCCTACAATAGGGAGAAGGGTCTGGTCTTTCCAATATACGAAGTTTTTGGAGGTACTCTACACATTTGTTATTATAGGGTAAAAGGGAAGAAAGGCTTATGTACCTTTGGAAACCGCATATATAAGGAATGGTCAGTAACTAGGCTTTAAACATTTTACTTAATTCAGTGAAACCTTTGAGTAGTCGCCAAATTCCTTGGTAAATCGGTCTGAGAAGAGACGAAAGGATTAGAACGGATGTATGTCTATCTCGAAGGATCAGAGGAGGAGGGAATCCATTTACCCAATGTATGAAGAGGTATTTGAAAACAAGTCTGTTTTCTTTGTCATATTTTCAAACTTTTCTTTTTTAATATTATTAATGATCAAAGCTAATTCAGTGAAAGTTACGACCTCGTTTAAATTCTAAGTCGTTATCTTTTTACTTAGTTGATTCTTTTGTTATTACTTTTTTCAGTAGTTAATACTGATTGTTTATTCCTAAACAATCCACGCGATTTTATATTTAATAAATTTCTTCCTCGAATAAAAGTGCCAGTATTCCATTCGCCCAAACTTAAAATGCAAGTTTCTTTTTTGGGAAGTTTTCTCCAAAAGAAAGTATTACTAAATACTTTCGCCCCTACCTATTTTCAGACCAGTTGTCGTGAACCATTTCCAAACTGATCTCAAGAATTGCTACTTGGAAACCTTAACCTACTTAAAAAAGATACAAACTTAGCCTTTACCTAAATTAAAACTAAGTTTCATTAGTTTCTTTAGGTTGTTTCTCCCTACCCTATTTGTAACAATCTTACCATTACACACCTTTTCGACTATGTTCATGATTGCAAAACGTTTCCTTAGATAAAGTTATGAAACATTTGGATAAAAAGTTTCAAAACTTCTTCCACAAAAGTCGCTTAGTTGAATGTTGTAACCAAGGCCTTGTTGTCAATTTGTTTGACGCTCAGGACAGTAAATAAAAAAATATACTTTAGGTTATGGTTTCTAGGTTAGTTTTACTCCTGTTACCAATAGTTTACCCACTTTCTAAATTTATATTAATAATTTTCCTCCCAAATTAGCTGCTTACACTTATCGTTTATTATCTTAAAGGTGTTATTATCAATGATTTAACTGATAATTTTAAACAAGGTATTACCTACAACAAATTCTCTCTGACTCCTTAATAAAATTAAAAAAATAAACATTGACCTTAAAGAAAAGACCATGTTGTCCATTGATGTTGCAACCTTATTTACAAAAATTCCGGCAGAATTCACGTTCGATAGATTAAAGGATTGGCTTAATTAATGTGAACCCTTCCTTTTCCTACATAAATCCTAAATTAATGATAGATCGTATCAAGTTGAGTACCAAACACGATTCATAGAGTTTAACAATAATTATTTTAAGCAAAAGCAGTGGGTTCCATCTGGGTTCTCATTTGTCTCCAATTTTTGCTGATACCTCTATGGAACATTTAAAAAAAATAATTTCTTCTGGGTTTCCTTGTACCGATTGCTAATTATTTCGCTATTTGGAAGACAAATTTGTGGAGTAAATTCTTCTGTAGACTAAGTATATTTTTCTTCATCATTTGCAGTCTTTGGTCACCCACATTTCTCACGCTCAACAACTGAGCCAGTTTCTTAGCAGCGTTTGATTAAACGACAGACAGTGGTATGGCTCAATGATTCTCGATCAGGGTGATTACTGTTGAATACTTCAGCTACTGAGTTGGGTGTTGCCCCATTTCTTCCAAACATGAAAACAAGTTGAATTCTTTCTTTTACGCTTAGTCTCTCAGCCTTAATTCAATATAAAAGATAGAAAATAAACCGCGTCAATTATTATCAATAAAGATGTTTTCGAAATCAATAAAGGTGTTTTATTGAAAAACCAAGAGGGTGCGCGACTTCTCAGACGCCCTGTATAATATGAGCTTCTGACTTTCATTTAAGTTTCCACCAAACTTTACCTAATCCAATCGAGCTGTTTCCTGGAGCAGCCATAAACCGCTGGCAACCCATAATTGTGACACCTGGCAATCTAACGCACTTGCGAGATAGGGATTAATTCTCGCTCGGCTGCTTCCTATCAGCTTCCAAGAAAGCTCCCCATTCGCACGATCTACAAGGCCACTGTCTCCAGCCAAACAAAACAATTTCTCCCTGTAGACATTGTAAATAATGACAAAGGCATCGTGTTTAATAACTAACCGCTTCACTAATAAATAAAGGATTAGCTACTCTAAAGAAAGCTCAAAGTATTGGTCGGGGCAATTGTACCATTGAAGGTTTCATGTATTCTGCTCCATGTGATTGAAAGACTAACATCTTTTAAATTTATAAGTAGTAACAAATTGTCAGTTGGACTATGGCTCATGGCAAAAGTGAACTATAGAAAACTCAATTACAAAGCATTCAGTATGTTTAGAAACTGCCTGTTCCTGACCTGCCGAAAAGTTTAAGATGTCGTTCTACTTCAACACCTGTTAAAATACATTCGGCCAATGGTTTTCTTTCTCACAAGGGAATGTATAATAACAAAGCTTGATGGTGGTGTAAAAACAAATAAAGGTTGAACTTTGCAAGTATTTTATTCACAATTTAGAGAGAAGAGCAACACTGGATAGTCCTTGTGGCTGGAAGATATAATGGTGATTCAAGGCTGCTCCTCTTTTCCAACGAGTTTGATTTTAAGAAAATGGAAAATATGCTATACTTTGGGTGTATCATAAGAGATGATTTCGTGTGTCCATTAAGAGTTTCTAATTATGATCAAGAGGCTGAATTTCCTTTTATTAACTTTTGAAGGGGATATATTCTACTATGGTATGAGATAATTCAATATTGACATAAAAAATGAGGTCAAGTCTCATACATGATAACACCTTAGCTTACAAGTTAAAACTTATGATTATGTAATTGAAGTAAAATAAAAATATACCTTTGTACCAAGCAAACCAACTTTTCCCTTTCCGAATTTAAACTCCATCATAAAATTATGGAAAAGCTCAAATGGAATGAGTAATCCAATATAATAGTAGATCAAAAATGAGCTTTGGCCTAATGTTTTGAATAATGTCAAGAAAACCACATCTGCTGACTTAAAAAATTAATTCTTCAACTCAAGATTTATTACATCCATATCAAAACATAGGAGATGTATGAATCAGTAACAAGGGTAAATTAAATGCAAAATTCTTGCTTCGTAGGTTTTTCACTATGATTATTTATTATAACAAAATTAATTCAAGTCGGAATTTTTACCAATTATTACATACAAACTATTTTATTGCAGTTCTACATAAAGTAAATTAATAGTATGTAAGTATTTTAAATTTAATAATTATTTCTATCTATAAGTTCAACTTACAATAGACTAGAAAATTAAAATTTAGAGTCGATCTTTTTATATTGGAAACTAATGTGTCAAAATTTCATGAGATCATTGGAGAAGGTTGTTTGCATACAATTATGTCTCACAATGTTTTTTGTGTTTAAACACGTCAAGGTTTTCCAATATGATTGAATGCAATTTTCTAATATTTACTAGTGTAATATCTGATATGACTTTAACGTTTTGATTCCTAAAACAAAAATTAAACACATTAGTTTCCGATGTTCATGATGTTTACTTATTTCTTCTCATTTTTATACCTATTTTGGCATAAAATCATTTCTAGTAAGTAAATATTCCAAACTAAAAATCACTTAAATTTTGCTTATCTTTGGCTCTTGGAAGCAATACGTAAGACAGATTCAATTTAAGGTTTTATCATATTAATTTTGTCGTTTTTGTAATGTTTATTATATGTAGATGTTTGTCAAAAATCTTAAATTGAATTCTTTCTGTCGCTTTGAAAAGATTTATTTCTACGGTGAATACTCATGGGGGAATTGCTAATATTATGTCATTGTTAATATAATTGATATTATTAAAATAATAATTATTAATATAAATTTAACAATGCTTGATATTTTAATTCGTCTATTAATTAGGGCGTTGTAATTCTACCTCCTGGATACCGAGTTCAATCACTGGGAAAGATAATACAAAACCTCAGTGCACGGAAGCCGCCTATTGAAGGAGGTTTCAAATAAAACTCCGCAGAGGTAGGTATGTAGATCCTCCCCTAAGTCATCAGGCAAATAACATCAAAACACCCTTGACTTCACACAAAAAAACATACCCACCATTCCATTTTATAACCTTCCAAACGTGTATCTATATTTGCACACCCATGAAGAATTGTGTGTAGGCCGATTGGTGTCAAAACATGATGCTAACTTGCCCAACTGTCAAGTGATGGAACGAAAATCAGTTACACGCGATAGTCACTAATATTTTTATGTGGCTTCTCTTATCTGTTTCGTATGTTTCCTCGACAAATGTAAAAAGATGAGTCGTTTATCTAAAGAAGCAACGTTATTAGTGGTCATTCAATTGAGTGTCTGGGCTCTTTTTACCCACCTATTTCAGGTTGAAAGAATTGGACTTGTCATTCCTAACGTCCATCCTAATTATTCTCATTCCTTTATATTCACCTTTTAACCTTATCTCTCCCTCTATCATCGACCTAATGAAGTGTAAATTATCCTTATTTGCTACATCTGTTTCCTTTCTCTTCTCAATCGATAAACGTTCTTATTCATCAGTGATGACATCCATATACCAAAAATGCGGCAAATAATTTTTCGAGCCTTATGACGGTAGTAATTCTGGTAACAATAAAGTCGAAGCTACACACTGCCATTTGGTATGAATGGGCATTTACCTTTGGAATTAATCTTTCAAAAGCGAGGCTTTTGAGACTGGAGAAGCAAAGATTCGAGGCATTATGTGTGGGGTTAGGAGGAATGATAAGAAACTATCCGAACAATGTGTGTAGCTCATAAAACAACTTAATGAACATCGTAGCTGGAAATAAAAGTTGCATTTGCGACTATGATGTAGAAATAAGGAGAGTTATCTTAGTAGAAAATACAGAGTTCTCCGAGATCGAAGAAAACTCAAGTGGAATCGAAGGTGAAAGCTACTCGCAGACAGATCGAAATTCTACTCCTTAAATTCAGAAAAAAGGGTGCATTCATAAGTTAAAAAAACGGTGTCATATGAGAATAGCTGACGTAGGAGACTGTTTTGAAGAAGTCAATCTCAATGTACTATTTTCCTTTAACAAAAAATGTAGTCTGTTTTTTTTATCAAGCCACTTAGAAGCTTTTTCTTATATTCTCTAAGGTAGAGCAGTGGGGTTTCCAAGTTGTGTCTACGTTGCGACCAAGATTTCCGTAAGATGACCACAATTATTTAAAAAAAATAAAATTTCTCTAGTAAACTTACATCCATTTGAACAAAAGGCACGCTTAAGTAAAGGGTTTTAGATGAGAGGGTAACAGAATAAGAAGAAAGTGGCATGGCAGGAAAATCGAAAATTAGAGAAGAAAATTAAATAGCTGGACTACTTATCAAATGTGACTTCATTGAGCAGCACTGGGTATAAATCTGCTCGTTTTCTGCTTAAGTAAACGTCAAATCCTACTAAAGGATCGTTGACATTGCTTTTTTAGAGAAATGGATGGTTAACCTGTCCTTTGGGTCACTCTCCTGAAGAGGGTTGATGATCTCTATGAAATTTTATAGCGGATTAAGGATTTTTTACTATAGTCCTTAACAAGCGTTGGCATGGACGTTATTGTTATTTTATCACAAAATTAGATGAGTGACAGACCTAGAGAACATTCATTTTCTCCTTTTATTTTAAAGTAAGTGGTAAATCTTAAAAGGGCTTCTTTAAATTTCTCTTTTTAGATAAACGGATGGTTGGCTAGTCGTATGGATGCTGGTTCTAAAGAGGATTGAGTAACTCTAGATGTTTCTAGCGGATTAAGGAATTTTTATTATTAACTTTACCTAACCTAATTTCTATACGAGTATTTAGTGCTTAAAAAAATTAGATTAGTTCGCAATCTAATAACTTTGCCAATTCTCTTTCAAATGACCTCAGGTTTTACAGCCTGTATGAAAAATGTTATAATTTTATGTTTAATATTTTGTCTTTTAATCTTTTCAGGTATAAAAATGCCATTTACTGGAAAAAGTAAGGCGTTATGCCTTTTAATGTCAGCTTGAACACCCGGTTTCAAGGAACAGCGTATTTTTTTTACATATTTCTCTAAAAATACTCCAAAGACTGTGCAGTTTTAGAGAAGCCATAAAAAATTCAAAGAGGTTTATAACTCTGAAAGGAAAAATGCTCTTGAAGAGAAGCAGTGATATACGGTCAAGCAGGCTTGCGAAAAACTCTTGAAAAACCCCAAGTATTTCTTAAGAAGATTCCTCTAATGGCAGTTTGATGTGTCCTCAGGACACGCTCTTGAATGCAACTATACATGTTGTAGCTCTTTCTGGCCTTAAAATCAGATGAAAAGTAAAAGTGCTCAAAGATATAAGTTGGTATACAAGAAAAACCTGAAGGAAATGAGTTCGCTGAAGAGATGAGACCACATTTGATACGATTGAAACAGTCAATAAGCATGATGTTTACATTTAGGGTAAGAAAATCTCCACACTTCACTTGAGTACAGAAGGGACTCACAAGAAGCAAAGATGTTCTACGCCATCCCCATGAATAAGCTGTATACCAGTTCTGTTTTCTGGGAAATGTCAAGGGCGATATTTATATACAAATGCTTCCGTACTGGCTAATGGATTATTTCATTGTTTATGAGCATAAAGACTTAAACAGTACGGGGCTACACATCACTGCATCCTCGCGTTTTGTGCCTATTTCAATCAGAATCGGACAAGGAGAAGCATCGAGAGTGCTGGTGATGAAGACATTGTGCTCATAAAATAGTTTCCAGCTTAACTGATCTGAGCACTTGATAACTTTGTCTCTGAGGCTATGTGAAGGAACAGGTCTAGGTTCTTTCTCTTCCTGAATACCTTGAGGAGCTGTAGCAGAGAAACACTACCACACTGCAGACTTTCTATTGACATGTTGCAGCGTTGTTTTAGGATCTTGATTACCGACTTACCGAGAGCCTTGTCTTATGCCACCCAATATTAAAAATTTGGAAAATCATATACAGAATCCATATATATTTAATTTTTTATTTCTTAATTTTGGTATAAAAACTTATATTGCTTCCAATTAAGCCTGCTAGGTTTATTTGGCTCAATAATGTAGTTTAGAGAATATTTAAATCTCAAATGATATAAACTCTTTAGAAACATCATATATACATTTATGGGCAAAAACATTGAAACTATTATATACATATATTTTTTCGTTCGTTTTAAAAATTTACCTGATAGGTATAATTAATCTTTAAATTATTTACCTGATAGTCATAATTAATATTGAAATTATTTACGTTTATTAAAAAGTTACCAACGTAAAAATAATTGAAAGAAACAATGCATTTCTTCGCTGAATCCAAAATCATGCTCTGTTCCTCTCGAGTAGAAGGGGAGTTTTAGTCCCTGGAGCTTTGCCATTCGATTATATAGGCAAAATAATAAAAATATTTGTCATATCAATGAGGTTATATAATTAAACTCAATTACGTAATATTTTTTGTAAAACTAAATAGCTAAATCTTTTTCAATTGCAAAAATTATTCCTTCCAAAGAAAATCGTGCAAACATTGTCACTCTGCACCAAAGTCTCCTGAAATGCAAGGAGATAGTTGATAAGGATATTGAATCACAGAGCATAAAACTTAGGATCATTACTGGCTTGAAACAAACTTCTTACTTTCCTGTTAAGAACGATTATAGCTACAAATAGCTACAAATAAAAGCCACATTGACCTTCTATTAAGTTTCCAGCTCAAGGTTCGTGTTGCCTCCAGTTTTAAGCTTGCTCACAAAAGGAAATTAATTAACAGACATGAACGGTTCAGGGTGCACAGTTAGGCAGAAGCATTAATACAAAGGTATGAAGTCGAGAAGGGCTGTGAAGAAACCTCATTTCACCAAGGAGGACCTTACAAGCTTCACTTTTGTAGGAAATATGGACTGTGGAAAACTAGGGCAAAGTGATTTCATCTGACGAATTCCCTTTCCGCTTGTTTATAACTTATGAATGATTGCTCATAAGGAATAGAAAATTATAGTTATTTTAAATGTCTTCTTTACTTCAAAGCTAAAGCAGTTAGATCTTCCTCTTCGAGGCTTTTTCAACGGATATTCGTCAAGTGGTAAATTGGGGGAAGTGAAAATTTATGGAAAATTCAGTTTTCTTTCGCTGGGGACCAAGAGGTCGTCGGAAGGACCGATTGTAAGTACTTAGAGAGTTCAATAAAAGTGAATAGGTTCAAAAGTACAAACTAAATGCCTCCTTTGGAAACAAAACGAGAGAAGAACCTGAAGAAGAAAAAATAAAGACTTTAGGAATTGTTCCCCAAAAGACCCAGGATGAGAAGAGATTCCACTAAAAAACAACTTATTTATAATGGAAATCAATGCGTTGATACATTTATACCCCAATGAGCAAAATACCCCACACACACACCCTCTCAGCACAGAGAAAGAATAGGTCAGTCGAATTCCTCCTACCTATTCTAAAAAATAGGAATGAGTGTTTTTTTTCCCTCTTAAGAGGTGTGCTACAGTTATAGCACCTAAATTGGCCGTAATATTGAGATTGCTCCTGATGTCTGGTAGTTTTACATCTTCTTGGCACAAGGCTAACATCACTCCCATTCCTAATGGAGCTTCACATTCAACTTCTCCTGAGTACCGCCCCATATCTATTGCACTTATTCTATCTAAGATTTTTCAGCGTAATTTGGCTAAGTGGCTATCCAAATTTCGAAAAAAATTTAATTTATTACCAGATTCTCGATTTGGATTCCGGAGGGGTTTGGGAACTTGTGATGCACTGTTGACTGTCTCATGCTCAGCAGTCTCTTTTGGACGGTCAGTTTGAATCTCGAGTCGTTACTATTGATCTGAGTTCTGTTTTTGACATGGTAAAACATAATGCTCTCATCTATAAGTTGAAACTTCTTGGTATTGGTGGAAGTCTTCTTAATCTTTACGGACTTCTTGAATAATAGATCTGAGTGTATAATTGTAGAAGGAATCTCTTCTACTTCAGTGCATATTGTTTCCTGTGTTCTTCAGGGCAGTGTCCTTGGTACTTTGTTTTTTATTATTTTACTTCCGATATTGGCTCTCATCTTAAATAACCTTGTATCTTATGCCGATGATAATGCACTTTATTCCTCTTTTAACTCTCCAAGTAACAGAGGTTTTTTTTGCGTGAAACTTAATGCTAGCAAAACATATTATATTACTAGAGGCAGATCCCGTATATTGGATCCACCTCATCACCGTTTGCACATTTCTGGTAAACAGATTGAGGAAGTTTCTAGTTTGAGTTTTATGGTGGGATTTTCCTACTCTAAACTTGCTTTTGAGAAGCACATCCGTTCCTAATCTTCCTCAATTGCCAAGAAGATGGGCTTACTTCAAAAATGCTTGAAAACCTTAGGTCGTTACTCCACAGTAATAAAATATTTTTATGCTGTAATTTTGCCTCATTTTGAGTATTGTGCTCCTGTTTGTATGTCTGCTGCCAACTCACATTGGACATTACTGGATGTTGCTTTTAATTCTTAAGTTCATCTCTTCTGAGCTTTTCCTTGATTTGTACCATCGACGGTAAATTGGCGAACTTAGGATTTTATTTAAACATTTTAATAAAAATCGGCATCCGTTACATAATGTCCTGCCTGGACCTTTTAATCTTATCTTTAGCAAGGTAAGAGTATACTCTTACTCTTAATAATTTTTCTCTAAATATAAGGACTGCTTCCATTGTGCAATTTTCTCCTAGTTTTGTTCCTTCCTTGGTCCAAATTTGGAATCAATTACCCAATAATATAGTCTCTCCTCCTAACATATCTCCATATACTAGTAAGTCTCGATTAAATGTTTGTTTATTACAGTAGCTCCTTATTCATTATTTGGGCTTGTAGAGGTATAATAAAAGTTTAGTATATATACATATATTTACGTATATATATGTTACGAGGCCAAGGAAATAATAAAAAATGACATCCGGGTTTAGCTTTACCCCTCCGATGCTCTCCGGTAACATAGGAGAACGGACAAAAGGGTAAATGATACGAGGGATTCCTGACTTCAGCTCAAAAGGTAGGCCCTGTCGAGTTGACGTCACCCGTCAACTCGACACACAGTTCAACGAACGCCTTCTATCGGCGATTTGACATCCTGGCCGGAGTGCTGCCGGGATCCAGGGCTCCGTCCTGACCCAGCTTAGCCTCTCTTCCTTCCTTCAGATAGCCTGTATTTTTGCCCTACTTCGTCGCTTTTCCTACAACCTCTCCCACAGCTTCCTATGGTTGGCCTCTAATTTCACAGGGTAGAGGCTGACATTCTTCTAAGCACAAGGTCCCGGATCGGGGCTGAGAGTGGAGGGGACAATGTTTCCTGAGCTGCGGTCTGGGGTGGTTGGTCGTTAACAACCTGCTTCATCCCCCACCCATACCCTCCTCACATCCCTTTTCCATTGCTCTTCACAATCTATCTTTTTACGCCATGTCTAAGGTGGAGCCGCCATGCCGATGAACTGCCAGGCCACCTAGGCAGGCGGTGGGTGGGGGGTCCTGAAAGGCGGCACCTGGCTTTGCCAGGGCCGTAAGCACCTCTTGCTTTGCGAGTGACTGCGAGAAGTGATGAGTTATTGCGTCCCGTAGAAAATTTAGGGTCACCGAGCCCAAAGATGATAAAAATCAAAATGTCCAATTAATTCCCCCTGTATCATCAATGGACTTGCCCTCGGGCAGCTCGACATAAAAAAATGAAGGTCCCCTCCCCTATGCTTGCACAGGGGACCCTGCATATTTATTTGACCGGAGAGGAGACTTACTCCTCGCTTACGGGTGTAGGGGACTTCCCCCCACCCCCTTCTCTGGAGTTGCTTTCGGGCACCTTCCAGCGGCAGTCAAACCTTTTCTTTCCAAGGGGACTGCCAAGAAAGCCAGCAGGCAGCCCATAGCGGACCGCTCCCCATTAAAGCGGCTCGGTATGGTAAACCCCTTTAGGGCGGAGAGGGAAGCCAGGCCCCTTCGGTCGCTTCCCTCAAAAGACCTACCTTCTGGCAAGAATATTAAACCTTGACGGGGTCGAGGCCTGTGCCTCCCCACACACGCCTAAACAATGATACCTACGGGACCTGCGATGCCCTGGGATGGGTGCATGGCCAACTGGAGGCTCCCTCTGAGATTGACATCGTCCTTGAGGCAACCCCAGCCTCGGACGGTGGTTGCCTTCAAAGTGCTGGAATCCAGGCTCGGCACAAAGCACCAAACCTGAATCTACCCCTATGTAAGGTCCTCCTCAAATGGCTGGGGTTTCCTAGGCAGTACAAGGAGGGGAGGGATATCCTCCAACCGGTGCCGCTGCGACCACCAGGACCTTCTCTATTTCGGAGAAGGACCTGACTGAGGCCGGTCCGCCTGGCCTAGGGGCTACTGCCGGCGGAGTTGAAAAGCGGGTTCATTCCCCGTCATCTTTTCCTAAAAAGAAGAAAAAGACTAAAAAGAATCGGGGCTCCTCTAAATCCGCGGAGCATGGGGGGACGGATGATTCTGCTGCCACTTTGGTAGGCGACCAAGCTAAGATCGGCACATCCGGCCACTCTGCCCCACTAGGTCCGTAGCCCCTGACTAAGAACAAAAGTGGACCTGGCAGAGCCTCGATAACATCGGGACCCCTCATTCAGAGGTTACCTGGGTTTGTCGAGCCCGCTGGATTTAAACATGATGGCACCATGTTGGCCAAGGGCAACATGATACATCAGAGGAGAGGATTAGTTTGTGCGAATGGTAGAGTGCCTAAGGTGACCAGTTTCTCGGACGGTAGCCTTCTGGCGAATTGCGCCGAGGTGGCCAAGATAAGTGCTCTTCAGACAATTCATGGCACCCCGGTGAGTGTGACGCAGCACTCTACCATGATCTTTGTGAAAAGATTAATTTATGCGAGGAAACTCGTTTACTACATTGAGCACATCACCTGAGAGCTGGCAGACCATGGGGCGTTAAGGTTTAACGAGTGATGATACAACAGGGAGGGGCCTCAAGACTCACCCCTACACTCTTCGTCACGTTCCACTGTGACGAGCTCCCTGTGTCGGTGCGTGCCGGTTGGTACCGCTACCGCGTGAAGGCATTCGTGCCACTGCCGCATGGTGCTATTACTGTCGCCATTTGGCCATACAGATTGTCTTGTAGACGTAAAAAGTTTAAATCGTGTGTGGCCAAGTGTGTCAATTGCGGAGAGCCGCACCCCGCATATCTCCTTGAGAAAGAAATCCTGGCCGTTCAGGCCCAGGATCGACTCTCATTCCGCGAGGCTGAGGAGTTGGTCCTGGTGCACCCGGCTCTGCCTGGGAGGCTTCAATAGTTAGAAAGGTACGGTTTGCTCCTGGCCAATCCAGTCCAACAAGCACGGTTGTTTCTGCGCCCAATCGGAGCCCTTTTGCGGGCTCTACTCACCTTGGGCGCTACCCTGGTAAAGCTGGCGGCAAAAAGGGGTTCATACCCAGCCTCGGCTAAAACCAGGGCTCCTTCCTCTTCCCCCAGCGTGACCGCTTCCCGTAAGGCGAAACGGCCACGCGCCTTCACCGAGTCATAAGACTTACAGGAGGCAACACCCCTGAAGTTGGTCGCCACGCCATCTTCCGGGATTCCTAAAGCTGTCCCCCGAAAGGAGGACAGAAACAAAAGAGCTTAGACTTCTTCGCAAACTCCTAGGGTGGAGCGAGTGACTCGGAGACGATGGTTCCTCGAAAGGATGGCCCCCCGCCTCCGAAGCCACGACACCCGTCTAAGATTTAAAGGCGGAGGGAGGAAAAGACTCGCAAGGTGAGCTTTACCTTCCCCCAATAAGTCCTCGAAAGCGACAGCGCCTTCAGCGCTTTGTCCGGTCAACAAAGCCAGGGGTTCTGCCTCCGCGAACTGTACGGCCATTCCCGTCAGGGTCTTCTGTTCGAAGAGAGCCTCCGTGTCTCCTTCGAGCTAGGCCTGGAGGTCATATTACTTCAATGAATTTCCGTGGGCCCTGGGGCAACTGGGAGGAGCTACGGAGGCTCGTCTCATCCCGTTCTCCGTTAGATATTTTTCTGCAGGAGACCATGCTAGGCGCGTGCCGCCTGCCTGCCCTTCCGGGGTATAAGGGTCTTGCAACCCCACCACCACGGGATGGTCGGGCTGGGTGATGCGCGGTTTCCCCTCAGCATGATTCTCCGTTCTTCCATTCTCTTTAGATTCCTCCTTTCAGGCAGTGGCTGTGCAGCTGCACCTGGATAGCAGGTATACTATCATTTCTTCACATTTCACCGTCAGCAGACTTCGGCACAAGGGACTTCTGCCGCGTCGTGGCACGGTTGCCGATGCCCTATCTCTTGCTTGGAGATCTGAACGGCAGGCATCCTCTCTGGGGATATTACTCAATAAACCCAGGGGACGAGTCCTTGTCAATCTCATCGAAGAGCTTGAGATAGGTATCCTGCATATGGATTAGTTTACGCATCACTGTCCAAGAGCCGCTGCATTTTCCTGCCTTGACCTATCTTTGTGCTCTTCAGATGCAAAGCTTGATTTTGATTTGAGTGTAGTCAATGACCTCCCTGGCAGTGATCACTTTTCCATTCAAATATCATTTTCAGGGCAACTGCCGCCTGAGAGCCCACCTCGTTGGGGCTTGGCTCGGCGTAGGGGCCTGCATTTCAGGAAATGACTGAATTATCTATCTCAGTCGAGGAGTGTAGGTCGGTAGATGAGGTCGTTGAGTTCTTCTCCGGCAACCTCATCGCCATGGGCCTGACTACTATTCCTAGGACGTCTAGCCGTTTTGCACGCCGACCACTCCCATGCAGGTCAGCCGAAAGAAGGATGGCTCTCAAAATGGAGCGTCATGCCTACATGCCCTATAAGCACCGCCCGAACGATTTCACTTTCGCTAGATTTCGTCGGGCTAGTGCTAGGTTCCGGTAAATTTCGAAGCACGCACGCTGCTTTTCTTGGCGGGCATACGTGTCTTCACTTAACGGGAAGACCCCTTTATCAAAGGTGTGGAAGAGAGTCAAAAGGATTCGGAGCAAGTTTTCGCAGGCCCCCTTTCACGTTCTCCAGGAGAATGGGACCGCAATCTCGGACCCTGCGTTCGTGGCGGAATCCTTCGCCACCGCTTTCTCCGCATTCTTTAGCCGGGATGCTGCTTCGCCAGAATTCACTGCACGTCGTGATGTCGCCGACAGCCACTTGCAGGACTTTACCTCCAGAGGCGGAGAAACTTTAAACGACAGGTTTACTGTGAGTGAGTTGCGCTCCGCTCTTGCTTGGTGCGCGCACACTGCCCATAGTCCAGACGATGTCCCTTACGCCATGCTTCGACACCTGGGTGAGCGAGCCATGGCCTTTCTTTTAGATTTTTTGGACAGGATCTGGGTAGAGGGTCTCCTCTTGGATTCTTGGCGAATCGCTACTGTGCTCGCCTTTCGCAAGTCGGGGAAGGATCACACTACTACGAACGGTTTTCGCCTAATCTCTCTAACCTCTTGCGTATGCAAGTTGATGGGAAAATTGGTAAATGTTAGACTAGCATTTTTCCTGAAGAGCAGAGGCCATCTGTATTCTGCAGAGTGCGGCTCCCGCAAGTTCCATTCCACGTCGGATGCTCTGCTCCGACTGGAAAATGCCGTCTGCAAGGCCTTCCTTCTTATACAGAACTACGCCACGGTGTTTTTCGATCTGGAGAAGGCCTACGATACCGCATGGCCATACGGTATCATGGAGACTTTCCACACGATGGGGGCGAGGGGACGCCTCCCAGTCTTTATATCTAAATTATTTCGAGATCGTCGATTCCGCGTGCGGGTAGTGGGAGCTCTCTTTAGCCCAAAGGAGCAGTAAGAGGGTGTCCTGCATGGTCGTGTCCTCAGTGTCGCACTCTTGGCCCTGAGCATTCACGGCATAACCTCTGTGCTGCCAGAAGAGATTCTCGCTTTGCTCTACGTGTATGACATTTCGATTTCTCTTGGCGCGGCCCAGATACCCTCTATGGAGCGTCGAATCAAACAGGCATTGAATTCCGTCTCTCGCTATGCCGAAGCGCACAGGTTTCAGTTTTCTTTTGCCAAGAATAAGGTCGTGCACTTCTGCCACCATCCACAGCTCGACCGCAACCCATATTTTTTCTTAAAGGGGTGCACCTGGATGTGGTTGAGTCGCACCTTTTCCTTGGTCTTGTATGCGACCGACGCTTCACCTGCGAGGGTCATATTCGTAGCCTCATGGTCTCTTGTACCCGCGCCATGGATATTCTCTGTTCCGTGACGTTCAGCGCTTGGGGGCGCTGATAGGGCTACTGCCCTACTTTTTTATCGATCCTTTGTTCGTTCGAAGCTCGACAACGGATGCGAGTTTTTTGCATCCGCAGCCGAGCGTTTATTGTAGAAGGTGGACTCCATTCACCACACCGGCCTTCGCCTTGCGACCGGTACCTTCCTCACTTCTCCCATTGATAGCCTGTTGGGCGAGACAGGAGAGGCTACTCGCTCTGCGCCACGTGCAGTGCATCACTTGCCTGTATGCGCGAGCCCGGCGCCTCCCTCAGTTGTCAACAGCTATCACCCCATCTGCGGCTGATCTCGACGGTGCCTATGAAGCCAAGAGACGCCAGTCATGCCCTAAGCCCTTTGGGTTTAGGGCCTGAAAACTCCTTCTGGAGCTAGGCATAGCTCTCAGACCGGTGGCCCTGTGATTCTGCCCAGGACGCCACCCTGAAGGGCTATTTGTCACCAAGCCTCTGCTACCAAAGCTTTTACGGCGCCGGGGGTATTGTGTTTGACCTTTTTAGAGCAAACCTCGTGTCACACTTGAACCGTGCCAGTGTATATGGATGGCTCAAAGTCCAAAGAGGGGGTCGGCTTCTACGTCGTATCTCCTCTGTTTGAAGTCAGTGGGGCTCTGCCAGGCGCTGCCTCTGCCTCCACGGCTGAGCTGGTGGTAATACACAACTCGGTACGGGAGATTAAGCGACGTGCCGGGTTTGAGACCGGATTTTGATCTATTAAAACTCACAAAGCGCCCTGAATGCTCTCGGGTCCTTGGCATCTCCGCATCCACTGGTTCTTGATATCCGTGACGCCACGGTCTTTGCGAGCCGGGCAGATGTAGATTATCTTCTGCTGGGTTCCTGGACCTGTAGGAATTGCGGGGAATGAGCGTGCCGATGAGGGCGGCAAAGAGTCCGCGATGACTCTGCCACCGGATCAGAGTTTTGCTCTTCCTCACACAAAATACATGGCTATATTACGGGCAGCTTTTCGGACTGCTTGGCAAAGAAGATGGGAGACGGTCGAAGGCAACTTAAAGTTGCGTGCCATTGCGCCCCGACTGTTCCCATCGACCTATCCCCGAATGCCGCGACGGCTTCAGGTCGCCTTCTGTCGTCTCCGAATTAGGCTCTTTAGAGTGACGCATCGCTATTTGATTGAGCGCTCGCCTGCGCCCTATTGCGACGTCTGCGTCGTCCCCCAGACTGTTCGGCATATTCTTTTTGAATTTGCCAGTCTGGATGATCTTCGCGCAAGTTACTTGTCCCGGTACCAGAATGAGCGGCGTCGCTACCGCCTGTATCTTTTTCTCAGGACGAGTGCGTGCGCATTGACTGATGGACTTGTTGATTTTTGTGTCGATGCCGGCCTTCTCCCTATTACTTAAGAAGCGGTTTTGTATTTTTGCGTTAGTTTCGTTTTTTCCCTCATAGGCCGCACGCTCCTGCGCCGCAGGGACCTCCCCCAGACGCAGTAGCTTGCTTACTGCTCGTTTCCCTTTTTGGGGATGGGAAGGAGGTCGGTTTTGTATCTTATTTTATTTTAAATAAGCCTATTCATAGGCCAGTTTTTAATACGGCGACTATTGCCCAAGTAAGCAGTCTCCAGATGAGCTCTTTAAAAAAAAAAAATCATGTTTTCCTCTCTAGCTCTATCAACAGAGGTCCTAGGAGCTATCCTACGGTAGTTGATTAGGATGAACTCTCGAACCTTTTTTCATTTGATAGTCGAATTGAGCAGTATCCTCCAGTGTTAGTGAAGATTTTTTCCCACTTGTCCCGCAGTTTCTGTTCATTTCAGTGTATGTCGTCTGTTGGTTCTTCCTTATCAAAGAGATTTTTTCTCCTGAGGGAACTAAGCTATGTTTTCTGGATTTGGTCTGTCCCTCATTTCATCTTTTGTATACTTATATTTTGAAGTTCGGAATAAATTTTTAAAAAAAACGACAGATCTCTTCCTTGTTTACATAAATGCAAAACCTGAGAAAAATTCATCTGCTTTTTTTGGCCCTTAAAAATAATTCTCTTTCCTTGGAGAAAAATATTACCACCTAATAAAGAATGATAGAATTAGTTTTAATATTAATATATGACCATAACAGCATTAAGCTTTAATAGAGTTACATGATTAAATTAGGTGATTAATCTATGCATTTTTTAGTCGTCCTCAAAGTTTGAGGCGCCTTCATTTCCTAACGGTTTTTCAAATCCATCTTAAAACTCGGGAGTTTTTAAGAGGAAGTGAGTTACTCTTTTTAATCAAGGAAATGCGAAGAAAAATTGAGATATTCTTTTTCTCAACTAGGGGAAGAAACCTTAAAGCTACCTTGGATGAAATTAATCATAATTTGATAAATGGCTTCCTTGATTTGGAATAAACATTATTACAAGCCATTAAACGTCATTGGACTCAAAATATTGTACCGTAGTTGTTTAAAGGTGAGATGGTATCGTTTTAAATAATCTGCATCCAATGTAATCAATGATGCAGGCATTAACAGGCAGATTTCATGGATCGAATCCAAGAACAAACTATACTACACTTTGTTCAATGGTCGTAAAGAGCTCAAGATGGGGGAAAGAAGAAATTAATTTTTGAATAATAAGGAAATTAATTATGGATTAGTCCACTTTTATACAACAGTCGTTTGATTATTAGATATTTACAGAGATAAATATGGTAAGCATTTAGTTTGCATACATGTATACAACCTTTATGAAAGGGTTTTATGTTTAAAGAAGCATGGTTCAATAGAATATGGTTCTGGGCATATGGAATCAACTTAAATTTAATATCCTTTTATGAGCCTTAATGTTGAATTATGCAACGACTCTCTGAGACTAAACATGAGTAGTAGTCAGGATTATACAATCACGGAAACAGGTGACCAATGGTGCAGGTTATTCATTCGGTAAATCCTTATAAGAAAGTTTAGAAAACATCTGCTCTAATTATCATTCCGTTTTACACCAAATTTGAGGTTAGAAAAATTTAAGTCTGAACATATTTGGCTCCGTCACTAATAAAAAGGAGGGAGGGGTAGTGAATACGTGATTTGGTGAAAAAAAAAACGCTTGGACTGCGTGTAAAGCTCAAAATCCTGTTAGGCAAAAAAAAGATTCCAAAATATTTTACTACCCACTTTTTATGTTACATACACTCTAGGTAAAATATTTAAAGTAGCCGCCCCATAAATATATTTATTTAACATAATCAAACGTTTTAGAATTTTGCATTATTTCTAAATGTTAGATAGTGTGTAATTTGCTAATATGTTTGTCATATTTTATTGAATGGTTGAATTTCTTTATCACAGCTAGGTGAGTTGTTTTTATGCCAGGGAACAATAAACCCCACAACTAATGCGTCCATGTTGTTACAAATTTAATAGGCATCTATCCTAAAATTGCATCCCAAAACACAAAGAAACCTAGGTTTATTTCAGTACGACAACAATGTTTCATGCCATACATCAAACCACACCAAAAATTAGTTTGAAGAACAGCAACTCACCCAGAATGAGTGGCCACCCAGAACTAAATCTATTAAACAATTGAGATTGCATGCGAAACCAATATGAAGTACCACAGTTACAAATAAAACATAATGGTATGAAACACAAAAAGGCGAGTGGTGAAATCTATGCCACAAAGAATTACAATCTCAATGGATAAATTATTTTTAAATAATTAAAAGTAAATAAATATATATACTAAATTAATTTAACAAGAATGTATAATTACATTATATAAATGATTTTGTAGGTTGGTTTATACGTTTGTGCATGAGTTATATATATTATTACTTTCATTTTTGGCTGGAAACACGTGTTGTAGTTCGTCACTTCTAATCTCTAGATTAATTCAATTAAATTAGTTTTTATTGGTTCAATGAGTGTGTATGTTTGACTTAATGGGTAATACTTTCAATTCTTCTATATTCTTTACCTGGAATTATTTATCAAATTTGGTATTGTCATTATTTAAAGCTAAGAAGCGACAACCATCGAGACAATCTCCACTGAAACATTGAGAGTGACACTTTTGATGAAGGCGGGGAAGTTTTCGCATTTCCAAGTCATCCCCCGACGGGGGTTAAGGAGGGCAATGACGCAGTCACCGCCCCCTAATAGTGGGGGAACTGAAGTAATTTTATCGTATCTTATAAAATGATATTTCAAAGTAACAAATGACGGATTTTCATTGTTGAATCTTTTTGAACAGATATTCGTTAAGTGGTGAAGTTAATAGAAGGGGAAATCTGTAGAAAACTTCTGTTATCTTGTACTGGATACTGCGAAAGCACGGAGAGGACCGATTGCAAGTACCCATAGTTAGGTAAACTTAAATAGCCTCAAAATTACGGACAAAGTCGCGTCTTTGGGGGAAAAAAGAAAATGAGCCGAAGAAACAAAAATAAAGCCACTTTAGGAATTGTTCCCAAAAGACGCAGGATGAGGAAGGTTTCCATTGAAGATCAATTTAATTATAATCACACTAAATTATGAAACATTTATACTAATTAATTCAGAAGGCCGTACCTATCTATCATACTTCAGACACACCAATGGATAAAATTCCTCCACTTTTTGACCAGAGTGAAAGAAAGTCATGGTAGAATTCATCCCCATTTCTTCTTTAAAATTGGAGAGAAGAGAGTCTGGTATATCCCATTTAATCCTTTACAACCACCCAAATGCAGAACCATGCCAGCCTATAGAAGGTACACGTCTAATGGGGCCCCCCTCGTCTCCAATGCAATCATAGATTGTTAAGTATTCATGCCAATTTAACACTCTTGGGCTGCCGTTCGACCCAAGCTGAAACTAGCAAAGAGAGTCTAAAGGAAGCTGGTCTGATACAGATCACAAGATTCAAGGTGCACGAACTTACTCTCTCTTCTCAGAGTTCATCCATTTCTAATTTAATTCCTTCTAATATCCATTTCTCTCCCACACTGGTTGAATGTACAAGTACATTTCAAATCGTTTGCCCAAGCACGTTTTCACGTCGATCCAATTTAGTGATCAAAACTGCTAACCTCTTCCCGCTGCGTCTATTTATTTTATTTTATTGACTTTCATAAATGATAGTTTCCTTTAGAAAATTTACTATTACGTTTTAAGTTATATTTTGAAATTTAACATCTTTTTATGCAGACAAGTATTTGTTTCGAAGTAGGAAAAATACTTTAAATGGACAGTTTTATATGCTTGTTCCCAGAGTTGATCTATTCCTTTTTTTTCTGTTAATTGTTATACTTTTGATTCGTACATCTCTATTAATGGTAATATAATTAATCTCAAATTGAGCCAATAATTTGGAGGGCTGAGAAATTTTTTGAAAATTTTAAGCCCAGCCAATTGCTAATGCTGGCCCCGTAAGGGGCCCGGCGATTTTCCATCTTGGCCGCCGTGCTGACGGGATCCAGTGCTCCGTCAGGCCCCAGCGCTCCGTCAGGCCCCAGCGCTCCGTCAGGCCTTAGCTTAGCCTACTCTTCCTTCCTTCAGATAGCCTGTATTTTTCCCCTACTTCGTCGCTTTTCATACCTCTCCCACAACTTTCTATGGTCAGCCTCTAATTTCACAAGTTAGATGCTGAACTTTTTCTCAGCCAACCGTCCGTCCCCCGTAAGGGACATGGTGGTTTGCCATCCTGGCCGCCGTGCTGACGGGATCCAGCGCTCCGTACGGCCCCAGCTTAGCCTCTCTTACTTCCTTCAGATAGCCTGTATTTCTCTCCTACCACGTCGCTTTTCATACAACCTCTCCCACAACTTTTTCTGATCAGCCTCTAATTTCACAGGGTAGATGCTGAACTTCTTCTCAAGATAACTGTCCCGGATCGGGGCTGATGTGGAAGGGGACAACGTTACCTAACCCCTGAGATCCGGATCGGGATGGGTTTTTTTTTAACAACCTGCTTCATCCCCACCTATACCTTCCTCGCATCTCCTCTCCTCTTCACAATCTATCAACTGTGAGAGGTGATGAGCTATTGCGTCCCGACAAAAATTTAGGGTCACCATGCCCAATGATGCACAAACCCCTCCCCAAAAAAACGACCCTCAACTTTCCATGTATTATCAACGGAGCCGCCCCCGGGAAGCTCCACCGAAAAAATGGAGGTCTTCCCCCCTTCTATGCTTGAGCAGGGGACCTTCCATATTTCTCTAAATGGAGAGTAGACTTACTCCTCTCCTTCGCCGACGGGTGCAGGGGACTCCCCTTCATCCCCTTCTCTGGAGGTGCGTTCGGGCACCTCCCTATATCCTGCGGCAGTCCCTCCTTTTCTTTCTAAGAGGACTGCCAAGAAAGCCAGCAGGCAGCCCATTGCAGACCGCCCCTCGTGTAAGCGGATCGGTAGGGAAACCCCGTAAGGGGGAGAGGGAAGCTAAGCCCATTCGGTCTCTTCCCTCAAAAGACCTGCTGGCAAGAATTTTGAACCTTGCTGGGGTCAAGGCCTGTGCCTCCGCACACAAGACTGGCGACACTGCCAAGGGGACCTGCGATGTCATGGGAGGGGATTGTCAACTGGAGACTCCTCCGGGGATAGACATGGTCCTTGAGAAAACCCAGCCTCAGACGGTAGGGCCTTCCATAGGAGGGAATCCGGGCTCGGCGCCAAACACCACCCTCGAATCCGCCCCTATGCAAGGTCCTTCTCAAATGGCTATGGTTTCTGGGGCACTACAAGGAGGGGAGGGATCTCCTGCGGATGGTGCCCCTGCGACCACCAGGACCTTCTCCATTTCAAAGAAGGACCTGGCTGAGACCAGGCCATCTGGCCTAGTGGTTTCTGCCGGCGGAGGTGAGAAGTGGGTTCATTCCCCGCCCTCCTCTCACAAAAAGAAAAGACTAAGACCAAAAAAGACTAAGAAGACGCGGGTCTCCTCTCCACCTAAAAGAGCTGTGGGGACAGATGGGTCTGAAGCCACTTATGCAAGCGACAAAACCAATATCGGCACATCCGGCCCCTCTGCCCCCCACCCCCTCTGCCCCCCTGGTTGCGGAGTTCCAGACTAAGACCAAAAGTAAACAGGGTGGAGCCTTGATGACATCGTGGCCCCTCATTCAGAGGTTACCTGGCGTTTTCCAGCCCGCTGGCTTCAAATGCTTCCTCGTTATTCGATCCACTAAGGGCACCATGTTGGCCAATGGTAACATAATCCATCAGAGGAGAGGATTAGCTAGTGCAATTGAAAGATAGCCGAAGGTGACCCATTTCTCTTACGGGAGCCTTCTGGCGAATGCGGCGTAGCCCGGTGAGGCGGCCAAGATATGTGCTCTTCGGACACTTCATAGCACCCGGTGAGTGTGACGCCGCACTATAACATAAAATTGTGAAAGGACTAGTTTATGCGAGGGAACTCGTTGACTACTCCATTGAGGGCATCACCTTAGAGATGGCCGACCATGGAGTAGTCAAGGTCGAACGTGTGATGAGAAAAAAGAGAGGGGCCTCAAGACCCACCCCTACACTCTTCGTTACGTTCGACTGTGACAAGCTCCCTGAGTCGGTGTTTGCCAGTTGGTACCGCTACCGGGTGAAGGCATTCGTGCCACTGCCGCAAAGTCGGGTTAACCCGAAGTATTTGTAAATTGCTCCAAGGCCGCACACGATAATTCTAAATCATGTGTGGCCAAGTGTGTCAATTGCTGAGAACGGCACCCTGCTTCTTCGAAGCAATGTGGTGCATATCTGCTTGAGAAAAAAATCCTAGCCGTTTAGGCCCAGGATAGACTCTCATTCAACCAGTCTAAGGACTTGGTCCGGGCGCGCCCGGCTCTGCCTGCGACTTAATATGCCTCAATAGTTAGAAAGGCACCCTCTGCCCCTTGGCCCATCCAGGCCAATAAGCACGGATGTTTCCGCGCCCATTCGGAACCCTTCTGTTGGCTATACTCAATCCAGGCGCTCCCCTCGTAAAACTGGTGGCAAAAAAGGCTCATACCCAGGCCCGGCTAAAACCAGGGCTTCCCCCTCTTCCCCCAGCGTCAGCGTTTCCCGTAAGGCGAAACGGCCACATGCCTCCACCAAGTCGTTAGACTCACAGGAGGCAACACCCCTGAAGTTGGCGCCAGGCCATCTTCCGGGATTCCTAAAGCTGTCCCGGAATAGGAGACAGCAACAAAGGAGCTTCAGCTCCTTTGCATACGCCTAGAGGTGGAGCGAGTGGCTCGGAGACCGTGGTTCCGCGAATAGAGGGCCCTCCGCCTCCGAAGCCGCAACGCTCGCTAAGGATTTGAGGCGGAGGGAGGAAAAGACTTGCATGGTGAGCCCAAACTCCCCCAATAACTCCTGGAAGGCAACAGCGCCTTCAGCGCTTTGTCCGGCTAACAGCTTCCGGGGTTCTGCCCTGGGAAGCGTACGGCCATCCCCGTGAGGGGCTTCTGTTCAAGGAGGGCCCCCTTCAATCGGATTTCCGTGGACTCTGGACCAACTGAGAGGAGCTGCGGAGGCTCGTCTCGTCCCGTTCTCCGTTAGCAATCTTTTTGTAGGAGACCATGCTAGGCGCGTGCCCCGTGCCCTCCAAAACAGGGTATAAGGGTCTTGCAACCCCACCACCACGATATGGCCGGGCTGGGGGATGCGCGGTTTACACCCGGCATGAGGTCTCCGTTCTTTCTTTCTCTTTAGATACCTCCTTTCAGGCAGTGGCTATGCAGCTGGACCTGGATAGGAGGTATAATATCATTTCTGCGTACATTCCAGCGTCAGCTGACTTCAAAGCGAGGGACTTCGGCCACGTAGTGACACGGTTGCCGAGGACCTTTCTCTTGCTTGGAGATCTAAACGGCAAGCATCCTCTCTGGGCAGATTACTCAATAAATCCCTGTGGACGATTCCTTGCCGATCTCATCAAAGAACTTGAGATAAGAGTCCTAATCGTGGATGAATTTACGCATCACTGTCGGAGAACCGCTTCATTTTCTTGCCTTGAACTATCTTTGTGCTCTTCGGATGTACAGCCTGACTTTTAATGGAGGGTGGTCGATGAATTCCATGGTAGTGATCACTTTCCCATTCAAATATCATCTTCAGGGCAACTGCCGCCTGAGAGGACACCTCGGTGGTGCTTGGCGCGGGGGTGGGGGCCTGCATTTCAACAAATGACTAAATTGTCTCTCAGTCGAGGATTTTAGGTCGGTAGATAAGGCCGTTGAGTTCTTCTCAGGGGCAACTTTATCACCGTGAGCCTGACTAGTACTCCTAGGACGTCTGGCCGTTTTGCACGCCGAAAACTCACATGGTGGTCGGCAGAGTGTGAGACGGCCCTTAAACAGAAGCGTTATGCCTACATGCGCTATAAGCGCCGCCCGAACGATTTCACTTTCGCTGAATTTCGTCGGGCTAGCGATAGGTTCCGGTATATTTCGAAACACGCCCACCGCTCTTCTTGACGGGCATACGTGTCTTCACTTAACGGGAAGACCCCTTTGTCAGAGGTGTGGAAGCGAGGTTTGTGGGCAAGTTATCGCAGGACCCCCCTCCTGTTCTCCAGGAGAATGGGACCACAATCTCCGACCCCCCTTCCGTGGCGGAATCCTTAGCGCCTGCTTTTTCCACATTCTCTAGCCGGGAATCTGCTCCGTTAGCATTCAATGCACGTCGTCATGTCGCGGAAGGCCGCATGCTGGACTTAACCACAAGAGGCGGAGAACCCTTCAACCACAAATTTGATGTGAGTGAGTTGCGCTCCGCTCTCGCTTCGTGCGCGGACACCGCCCATGGTCAGGACGATGTCCCGTACGCCATGCTTTGACACCTGGGTAAGCGAAGCATGGTCTTTCTCTTAGATTTGTTCAACAGGATCTGGGTGTAGGGTCTTTTCCTAGATTCCTGGAGAATCGCTATTGTGCTCGCCTTTCGCAAACCGGGAAGAAAACACACTACTCCGACCGGTTTCCGCCCAATGTCTCTAACCTTTTGCGTGTGCAAATTGATGGAGGAATTGGTAAATGTTAGATTAGCCTTTTTGCTGGACAGTGGAGGCCATCTGTTATGTGCACAGTGCGGCTTCTGCAAGTTCCACTCCACGTCGGATGCTCTGCTCCGACTGGAAAATGCGTCAGCAAGGCTTTCCTTTGTAGACGGCACTACGCCACGGTGTTTTTCGATCTGGAGAAGGCCTATTATACCGCATAGCGAAACGGTATCATGGAGACTCTCCTCACGAAGGGGGCGATGGGACGCCTCCCAATGTTGATATCTAAATTTTTGCGAGATCGTCGATTTCGCGTAAGGGGGGGAGTCCTGTCCTGACCAAAGGAGCAGGAAGAGGGTGTCATGCAGGGAAGTCTCCTCAGTGTCATACTCTTTGCCCTGAGCATCAATTTTATCACCTCAGTGCTGCCAGAAGGTGTTCTCGCTACGCTCTACGTGGACGACCTTTCGATCTCTTTTGGCGCGGCCCAGATGCCAACTCTGGAGCGTCGACTGTAACAAGCATTGAACCGCGTCTCTCGCTATGCCGAAGCGCACAGGTTTCGGTTTTCTTTGGCTAAGACTATGGTGGTGCACTTCTGCCGCCATCTACGGCTTTACCCCTAACCAGATTTGTTAATTAATGGGCTGCGGCAGGATGTGGTGAAATCGCACCGTCTCCTTGGTCTTGTATTCGACCGACGCCTTACCTGGGAGGCTTATATTCGCAGCCTTAGGGACTCTTGTACCCGCGCCATGGACATTCTCCGTTTCGTAACGTCAGCGCTTGGGGTGCTGAGAGTGCTACTGCCCTACTTTTTATCGATCCTTTCTTCGTTCGAAGATCGATTAGAGATGCTAGTTTTAGGCATAAACAGCCGAGCGGTGGATTCGATCAACCACACCGTCCTACGCCTTGCGATCTTCCACACTTCCCCCATTGAGTGCCTGTTGGTTTTGCTAGGGATATGCCACTCGCTTTGCACCGCGTGCAGTGCATCACTTGCCTGTTCGCGCGAGCCCGGCGCCTCCCTCAGTCGCCAACAGCTCTCACTGCAGCCGCAGCTGATCTCGATAGTGCCTATGCCGCCGAGACACGCCAGTCATACCCTAAGCCCTTTAGGTTTAGGGCCAGGAAAGTCCATTGAGAGCTAGATATAGCTCTCGGTCCGGTGGTGCCCCTGGTTCTGCCCAGGATGCCACCCTGGAGGGTACCACGTTTTGCTATTTGTCGCCACGCCTCTCGAACCAAAGCTTGTACGGCACCGGGAGTATTGCGTTCGACCCTTTTGGAGCACACCTCACGTCACGCTGGTATCGTGCCAGTGTATACGGATGGCTTCAAGTCCCAAGAGGGGGTCGGCTTCCACGCCGTATCCCCTCTGTTTGAAGTCAGCGAGTCTCTACCAGGCGCTGCGTCTGTCTTCACGGCCGAGCTGGTGGCAATACACCACTCGGTGCGGAAGATTACGTGACGTGCCCGGTTCGGAAACCGGATTGTGATCTATAGCGACTCACAAAGCGCCCTTAGTGCTATCAGAGCATTGGGATCTTCGCATCCCCTGGTTTGCGATATCCGTGACTCCACGGTTTTGGCGAGCCGGGCAGATGTCGAGATTATCATTTGCTGGGTTACTGGAAATGTATGAATTGCGGGAAATGAGCGCGGTATGAGAGGGCCAAAGAGTCCACAATGACTCTGCCACCGGAACAGCTTTTCGCTCTTCCTCGCACTGACTACATGGCAGGAATACGGGCAGCTCTTCGGACTGCTTGGCAAAGAATATGGGACACGGTCGAAGGGAACTTAAAGTTGCGTGCCATTGCGACGCGACTGTTCCCATGGACCAATCCCCCAATGCTGCGACGGCTTCAGGTCGCTTTCTGTCGTTTGCGAATCTTGCACAGTCTTATGACGCATCGCTCTGATGGAGCACTCGCCAGCGCTCTATTGTGACGACTGCGTCGTCCCCCAAACTTTTCTGCACATTCTTGTCGAATGTTTAGGGGGGGTGGGGTGGAGGGGGGGCCTAGTACTAGGAGGTTTTTGATACGGCAACTAATGCCCAGGTAGGCAGTCGCCAGATTAGCTTTTTTAAAAAAAAAGTGGGCGTTTTTCTTTAGTTTGAATGATCTTTCTTTGTTATCATTGATTTTCTCTGTTTTCAACTTCAGAAGCAACAGAGATGTGATGGGAAGCTATTTTATTTTCATCCACTGCTTCATGAACATCGGAAATTCCATGAGATTGAACTTCGATAGCAGCTGTTATATTATTCTCTTGAATTCATGAAATGTCTTGCTCTTCTGTCCTCAAAACACCTCTGAAAGGAGAAAATAAACAAATATTTATGCATTGCATTTAAGTAGCACATACAATAATTTAGGGAATTACTGCATCATCATAATGATAATTATCACCATGACATCTTCCATTACCTTCCTCATAACCACCTTAATTTATGGTTGTTACCTTAAATACACAGCATAACGGTGCCTGTATTTTTGTGTTAACAAATAGACACGTATAACTTACAGGCATACAAATATTTAAGGCTTGCTCCTTAATATAAATATATATAAACGATATATTAAAGATAAACGATGAACATGGCAAACACACACAATTCACAGAAGAGAACATAATCTGGATCTAAATAAAAAAAAATCCTAAATTTCCTGTTTATAGACCAACAATTCACGCATAGTGGGTCTAGCAGTCTAGGCTAACAAAGAAAAAGAGGCTGGACAAACAGATGAAGCAAAAGAAAAATATGCTGGGGTAAGGAGGGCACTTAAACATCCAGGATCTGACACACGAGGAAGTGTAACCTTGAGCCATCATATTTAGTTTGATATGGTTTACTTTGATTAAACATTATATTTGATACGAGAGACAACACAAACTAATCATCTCTCACCAGCCAAGCTATTCAACTTTATCTTGAAATCAATAATGAAAAGATTTAATGAATTCTTATTTCTTTTACATTCCAGTAATTATGACTATTATTTATAATAAAAGCCATATTATTAAAAAAAAGTTATTATAAATATAAAGAAACCATTTAATTATAAATCTAAAATAAAATAAAGAGGCAAACGCATTTTGTGATAGAAAACAAAACTAAATTCAAATTAAAGCTTAATATGTTTTATACTTACTGTTCTTTTAAAAATTGGAAGACGTTTGATAGTGTATTGTTATTGTAAGCCTTGGCTACCAACACTTCTGCTTTAACGATGAGATTATCTCTGATTGAATTAAAAAGATAAAACTTGACATAGGCAGGAAAAAACTCTTGTCTGTTTTACGTCTGGATAAAGTCGCGCTACATAAATGAAACAGACCGAATATTTAGTATAATCAGCGTATAACCTCTGCATTTTGTATATTCAGTGTTTCTTCCATGTTAACCATGGAGGGTGGCGTATATTCGGTGTATGGCCAATTTATAACTCAAAACTAGTGAAGGATGGGCGTAAACCAATGCCAGAAATGGAATCTACGGGTCGAACTACATAAGAGTCAATATATAACTCAAATTTTGAAAATTTGTATATTCGGTGTTCTTTTTGCGTGGCAGAGTGGTGTACCACGACAAAGTAGTAACATGAGAATTTGGAAGTTCATCGGTTAATTTCACATATAGTTTTTCTTCATCAATCGAGCGGAGATTTCTGAATAGGTTTAATGCATTTCGTCCACCCTATTAAACTTCCTGCATAGAAAAGGGGCAAAGAGCTTGAAATTAAATGATATCCATCAGTGCAAGGCACCAAGCACATAACCAAGCTCCTCAAAGCTCTTGTAATAAAAGAGAATTTGGTATTTCTTTGCTCAACTCACCAATTTTTCATCAAACTCATTCAGAAGTTTGGCCACCAATGGAGAAAAATGATGCTCAGCACAGTCAATCCCATTAATCTTAATATGCTTTAAGCGGACCATTTCAGTGCTTTCTATAGGTTATTGCGATGCATTTCTCATTCTTTTCTCGGGCCTTTCCTCACTTAATCTACCAAAATTAAATCTTAGATGGGATTAGATTACACCTATAAATTCCAATATTTTTTCTGGCATGGTTGCCGGCGTGGATTTCCCTTTGTTGATCTAAGTTTTCTAGTGAGAAAAGTCTTGATATTTTCACACTGTGTTTCTAAACAATCATTTTGTTGATCGTTTATTTTTTTTTATCTTTATTATTAAATTGTTTCTTTTGATTTAAGTTAAAATTTTAATGCATTGCAAAGGATACCAACCGAACTATTTATGATGCTGAATTTACGCCATGTATTTTGTTTTAAGACATTTAAAAACTTTTATAATCGAGATTTGAAGAAGCATTAACAATAGCATTGAACCATGACCATATATAAGGAAGAGCAAGTTAAGTATTTAAATTTCTGAGGTAACTCAGGCCAGATCGATCGTCAGGGAAGTTTTACACATTCAGAGTGCTAATGCCGTCGCTTCTCATGCGGGAGTCCCAGATTGCAATCGCTGTGAAAGCCGATTAATCATTCACAGGGCCCCTTAGATCAATAGTTTGGAATTTATCCACACCTTTTCTTAAGGACCATCATCAATACTCTTCAAACGATAATAAAACATGGAAGGAACAGAAAGAAGATAAAATTGTTGATTAAATTTGTAGAAAATTCTTAATAATTAGGTCATGACCGAGACTTAGTTTGATTGCAATAGCGATGTTATGACCTTATATCTAATGATTAGGTCTGGACTTAATATAAACTAGGAACACATTCGTACACGAATATCTGGTAGACAGAAGTAGGACCAAGAACCCACTTCTGGCATCTTATGTTTACTAAGAAAAGTATAAAACACGCGCAGCGCTTATACATCACAATGAAATGTAGGGCATTTGTAAACTTCAAGCATATTTGCGTAAACGACTAAGATCGATTACTGAATGTAATGAGCCCCGTCTCATTTCTCCGATGGAAGCATCTTCAGAAGAGTTGCGTGCCTCATCTCTTCTATCTTCCTATGTAGTTTCCTAATTTCTCTTCTTTGTTTATGTATTATAGACCAATTTTTCAGTTACCCAAATTTATTTTGTCAAACTCATTGAAGCTTTTACATCTTTATATCTCACTGCTATATGTGTAACTGTAGTGCATATTGAAAGCTACTGCGGACACATGAGTTTAGTTTCTGGATCTGTGTATTAGAACGTACATGAATGTAATTGAGCAAACGCTGCAAATCATTTGAGTTAGTGCCTTTGCCGTTGTAGTGATGAAGATGAAGGAAATTGAATTACAGGAGTTACCGGATCCTACTTTATCGTTAAACTAAACATGAAGTTGGAAACGTTGAAAAATGAGCAAGAATGTAAATAATCGTAGATTTGAATTAAAGCCGGATGTAAATAATTTTCTTCCTAAAGAAATATTGAAAGTGAGTGTCAACAACTCAGTTTATTTTCTCTTTTTTTATTTTCTCCTTTTATTTTCTTCAGTGGAAATTCGGTCAATGTAAATGACCCTTCTTAGGGCAATCATGATCTCCATGTTATTACAAATCTTAATATAATTGTTTAAACTGCAAATGAGATAAGAGCTTATAAGAAAAATAGATGGGCGACACAATATGAATTATGATTTATTTCTTTTTTCTGATTAATTGAAGTTTAAAAATTAAAATCGAGGCCAAGAGATGAGGAAAATTTTAATTACAATCTTTGATATCCTCGAATGTTTCATCTGGCATCCTTATTTGAAACGATTAATAACCCTTCCTCAAATATTTAATTACACAACTTTAAACAGGAGCTCATTGAATATCCCCATGAAGGATTTCATAATGTTCTCCGCCAAAGATTCTGTTCATAATTCACAAATATTCTTCCCCACGCTTTCTTCTACATATTGTGAGGGAGCCTCACGTGGGATCTCTTGAGCAGAACGGAACTTCCATGCAATGCAAAAGGCCAGGTTAGGCCTAAATGGGTAAGCCTACCCCCTCACCCCCCCATCGACAAGTGGTAGCCTCGAACCGTGTCCACCACGATTCGCTTTTACACGGGCAGAATAGCCTCTGCAAGAAGATTCGAGGCAAATCGAGAGTAGAGCTGTTTCCCCGCTTACCGCCCCCCCCGGCCCCGGGAAGAGCCTCAGACATAAATAGCGCTCGACTTCCATGAAGAGACAGAGTTGAGAAGTCTCGCTCAGACCCCAGAAGATTCCCTCTAGTTCCACATCAGGTGCTAAAAATAAATCAAAGTGACGGCTAAACTATTATGTATTTGGAATTAGCCCCAGTCAGTGAGGTAATTCCACTTAACGATCGCCACTAAGTGATTTTTCTTGACTTCTATCATCAACTCCTGTCGATTCTTTTCCCCTCCCCTCTCGTTTCGGGTTGCTGAAATACTCTCCCCAAGACAAGAAGTTACCCCCTCCCCCCCTGTTTTGCGAGAAACCATCATCACTTTAACCTCCCGCTCAGAAGTTTCGAGCGGCCTCACCTCACGTGCAGAAGACATCCGTAAGCCAACCCCTATCTCCCCTTCAGTATCTAAATTAAGTTCATTCCCATCCCATTTGAATAGTCTCCTCCTGTAATACCTTAAGTTCTAACTTCATAGTCTGATTTCTAACTACAATTCTCCCCCTTCGTTTAATGATGTGATTTTGTCCGTTAATTCTCTGAGGTAATTTTACCCAGAAATTCTTATTATTTTTGTGTGAATAAAATTACATTTTGGTACATGCCTCTTTAAATAACCTTGAGCTTTGCCATTGCCCATTTGTTACCTGACCTCGTTGCACTCTCATCTCGCATTTCAGCCCGTCGAAACTAGCGGTGTTCCCTCCCTTCGTCGGTTCACCTGTAAGTTATCGGTCCCTTCCCTATAGTTATAATATGGTATTGATGTAATATAATGTCAGACCACGAAATATATATATATATATATATATATATATATATTTTAATATACATAATATATAAATATTGTGTCAAGTGTGTTGGAGTTTTACGAACCCATGTCATTTTAATTTCAACATTAGAAGTTCCCGTGTTATTCACGTACATCTCTATTATTTTAATTTTTGTATTGTACTGGCAGAAGGCAAGTCTAAGTTATTTGAAGAGCAGTGGAACGTAATCTATTTAGATTTTGTGTTGGACCCCAGGTAATTAATTTTTTTTAGGGTGTTCGAATTCTGGAGACTCTCCTGGTTATTAATCCAAAAGAGTTAAGGTCTTTAGTGTCCCAATTCCGGCAGGAACATTTTAATTTTTTTTCCGCTTAGAAACAGTAGAGGTAGGTAGCTGCATCTTGATTTATTTTGTGATAAAAGCCTTCCACGAATATTCAAGTATTCGTTTCGCGTGGGTAGTGTCCTAGCTCGTTCGCGTATCAGTGTTTCCTCAGTTAACTGCGTAAAAATGTCATCCTACAAAAAATTCATGAGTCGGGGTGAAATGTTAGGTCTTGCAGGGAAAGACGTGCTAAATTATGCACAGGAAGAAGAGAGGAACGAACGGGCAGAGCGAAGGGAAATTGAGATGGAGAAGAACAAGATGGAGATGGAGTTCAACAAAATGGAGAACAAACTGAAGATGGAGATGGAAGAACGTGAATAAATTAGGCAGCATGAGATGGAAATGAGCCGAAATCAAATGGATTCTCAGTCCATCGGTTCCCGCGATGAAATTCCCCAAACTCCTGCAGTCCACCTTCCCGCTTTTAATGATGGAGAGGACTTTGGGTTATTTTTGGCCCATTTTGAGAGAATCTTCCAGATCAATAGATGAGATCTCGAAAATGATGGCGTCGCTCGCTTATTCTCCTCCTAAATGCCCAGTTAAGAGATATCTTGGTCTCCGTTTCCCCGGACGCAACTTTGGACTATTTCACGTTAAAGTCCGAATTGTTAGCCGCTGTTCATGTGAATAGGAAATTCTACGGATCCAGATTTCACCAAGAAAGGATCCGCCCTGGCCAACAATTTCGAAAACACGGGTACATCCTCAATACAACCTTCAGTGGTGGCTGGATGCGTGCAAGATTCCCCAGGTCTAAGAGTCCCTTCTGGACTTCTTCCTAATGGATCAGTTTTTAGCTGCCGTGGCTCCCAAAATTAGCACCTTCATTAAGGATAAACTTTGTGTCCCTTTTAAGGAGTGCTTGGATGAGGCCGATGTCTATGAGGGTAGTCACGATTTATACCCTAAGGATGTTAAAAACGCTCTCCAATCGCCCTCCAAAACGAAATTTTATGGCCCAAGATTTACCAAAGTTCCTAGGCCCTCGAATCCAAGAAACTTCCATCCATCAGAAAACCAAGACGTTAGGCCACTAGTTTCTTTTCTCCCGGTTGTGCCGTACCAAAAGAACCAGATCTATGCTACACCTGCGGAGTTCCCGGCATTACCGCACGAACTGTCCTTAAAACTCCCGATTCGCAAATTCTCAGTCGCACCATGTGCACCAGATCTGGGCCGCCCCTGATCCTCCTCCGTCGCCTCAGTAGACTCCCGATACTCCCTCGCCTGCCAAAGACCCCGTCCACCAGGTAAACTTTCTCTTTAATGAGAAAAACCCTGGTGGATTGAAGTTTGAGGACGGAACTGTAAACGGTCGCCGAGTATCCATCCTCGTCCGTGACACCGGGTGCACCTGTATTATAGGGTCTGAGGACCTACTCCTCCCTGTTGGCTCGACCACAATAAATTTGCGGTGGTCCACGACTACCTTAGCCGGGCCAGATGTTTTCCAGTAATTCGTTGTCACATAGAGTTTGACTATATGTCCGGTTGGGCCGAAGTGGTAGCGGCCCCAATCCAGTTCTGCTCCGTTTTATTCGGTCAGAACCCCGTAATTCACGACCATCCCGTGATTACCCGTACACAGGCAGCCCTGGAATCCCGTGCACCTGTTGCTCTGAAAACCCCTATCGACCCGGAGTTCCAAGCCCTCCGGAGCGATAGGTTTTCCGCGCCCAGAAGGAGTGCGTAACTCTCCCCCCGCTTTGGGAGAAAACTAAAGCCCTCGAGCGTGAATCCACCAGAGGTAACAAAAGAATATCGTATCCCGTGAAGGACTTGAGAGATTTGACACTTAATTGGACCTCACGAGAACAAAAATTCAAGCCTGGCGCGAAGGGGCTGGTGCTACTCGCCACAGGAAGCAACAAAATCCTTAGCCAGTAAAAGGGACCTTACGCCGTCCTCGAGGCTAGAGGACCCCTGGATTACCTCATCCATACTCGGCGGGAGCGAAGGTTTTCCACGTGAATTGTATATATATATATATATATATATATATATATATATATATATATATATATATATCATATCATCAATGTTCCTAATTATGATTTTTTTTTTTTGGGGGGGGGGGTCCACTAGATTGTTTAGTCTTTAGTCCCATATTTATGCCTGCATTTAATTGTATTTTTTATTTTTTTGGTTCCACTGAAATTGCGCCAATGTTCTCGGATTTTTCTGTTTTTTAAAATTGTATTAGTTAAATTCTCTAGAATCGACCTGTTTAAGGCTTATGTCCGTAAATTCCCCGCAGCTCAGATTTAAGTTCTTTTTTTTATGTGTACACCTGTCGGAGCAAGTCAGAATTTTCCTAGACCTTCGATAATTCTAGATTGATGGGTTGGGATGATCCTTTCTTACGCAACTGCTCTGTAAAGCATTATCTTTCTGTTGGGAGATGTGTCAGGGAACCCCACGTTGGATTCTTGAGCAGAACGGGATTTCAATACGCTGCAGAAGGCCAGGTTAGGCCTAAATTGGTAACCCCCCCTCTCCCCCTCTGTACAAGCGGTAGCCTCGAACCGTGTCCACCACGATTGACTTTAACACGGGCAGAATAGCCTCTGCAAGAAGATTCGAGGCCATTCGAGAGTATAGTTGTTTCCCTGCTTACCGTCAAACCCTCAACCCCGGGGAGAGCCTCGGACATAAATAGCGCTCACCAGAAGATTGCCCCTAGTTCGAAGTCAGGTGTCAGGTGCTAACAACAAAGCAAAGTGACAGCTGAACTATTTTGTGCATTTCGAATTAGCCTCAGCCAGTGAGGTAATTCCACTTAACTATCGCCGCCGAAGGATTTTTCCGACTTTCCTCATCAATTCCTGTCGAAGCCTCCCCCCCTCGTTTTGGGTGGCCGAAATACTCTCCCCTGGACCACCCCGTAAGGGGCCGTGCTGACGGGACTCAGCACCCCGTCCGGCCCCAGCTTAGCCTCTCTTCCTTCCTTCAAAACACTTGTTTCCTTTCTTTTCATACAACCTCTTCCACAAATTTCTCTGGTCAGCCTCTAATTTCACACGGGTGGATGCTGACCTTCTTATCAAGCCAACCGTCGTTGATAAGGGCTGGGACGGAAGGGGACAATGTTCGCTAAACCCTGAGCTCCGGTTTGGGATGGGGGGTTTTTAACAACCTGCTTCATCGCCATCCATACCTTCCCCACATCCCTTTTCCTCTCCTCTTCACATTCTATCCATTTTTAAGCCGTGTCTAAGGTGGATCCGCCATGCCGACGGACTGCTAGGCAACCAGGCGAAAGGGTTTAGCCTGAATGGCGGCACCTGTCTCTGCCAGTCCTTTAAGAACCTCTTGCAGTGCGGGCAACTGCGAGAGGTGATGAGCTATTGCTTCCTGTAGAACAAAGAGGGTTACCCTGCCCATGTATGAAAAGAAAAAACAAAACAAAACAAAGCCAAATCTCTCCCCAATTCCCCTTGCTCATTAACGGAGACACCCTCGAGCAGCCCCACCGAAAAAATGGAGGTCCCCCATTCCCCTGTGCTTGCGCAGGGGACCCTCCATATTTCTCTAACCGGAGACCTCGTAAGGGGCGCAACGATTTGCCATCCTAGCCACCGTGCTGATGGGATCCAGCGCTCCGTCCGGCCACAGCTTAGCCTCTCTTCCTTCGTTTAGATAGCCTGTATTTCTCCCCTACCTTGTCGCTTTTCATACAACCTCTCCCATAACTTTCTCTGGTCAGCCTCTAATTTCACAGGGTAGACGCTGACCTTCTGCTCAGCCAACCGTCCCTGTTTGAGGCTGAGGGAGGAGCGGACAACGTTCCCTAACCCGTGAGCACTGGTTCAGGATGGTTGGTTTTTTAAAACCTGCTTCATCCCTAGCCATACCTTCTCACGTCGCTTTTCCTTAGCTCTTCACACTCTATCAATTTTACGCAGCGTTCAAGGTGGAGTCGCGATTTCGATGGACTACCAGACCACTAGGCGGGAGGGGTGATCCTGTATGGTGGCACCTGGCTCTCCCAGGCCTGTAAGTACCACGTGCAGTGCGGGAAACTGCTAGAGGTGATAAACTATTGATCCTTGTAAAAAAATAGGGTCACCATGCCTACATATGATCAAGCAGAAAAACCCAACCTTCAACTTACCCTGTTCCATCGACGGAGCCGCCCTCGGGAAGAACCACCGAAAAAATAGAGGTCCCCCACCCTGTGCTTGCCCAGGAGATCCTCCATATTTCTTTAACTTAAGAGAAGGCTTACTCCATTCCTACGCCTATGGGTGTAGGGAACTTCCCCTCACCTCCTTCTCTAGAGGTGCTTTCGGGCACCTCCCTGCTTCAAGCGGCAGTCAAAAGTTTTCTTTCAAAGGAGACTGCCAAATGTGCCAGCAGGCAGCCAATAGCCAACCGCTCCCTATCAAAGAGGCTCGGTAGGGCACACCCCCTTAGGAGGGAGAGAGAAGCCAGGCCTTTTCGGTCGCCTTCCTCAAAAAACCTGCTAGCAAGAATATCAAACCTTGCCGGGGTCAAGGCCTATGCCTCCCCACCCAAGACTGGTGACGCTGCCAAGGGGACCTGTGATGTCCTGGGAGGGGATGGCCAACTTAAAGCCCCTCCTGTGATAGACATGGTTTTTGAAGAGACCCAGCCTCAAACGGTAGGGACTTCCATGGGGGGGAATCCGGGCTCGGCGCCAAGCAGCGAACCCGAATCCGCCCCTATGCAAGGTCCTTCTCAAACGACTGCCGTCTCTGAGGCAGACAAGGAGGGGAGGGATCTCCTCCAACCGGTGCCCCTGTGACCACCAGGACCTTCTCCATTTCGGAGAAGGACGTGGACGAGGCCAATTTATCTGGCCCAGGGGCTTCTGCCAGCAGAGTTAAGAAGCGGGTTCGTTCTCCGCCCTCCTCTCCTAAAAAGAAGAAGAAAAATACTAAAAAGATTAAAAAGACTCGGGACTCCTCTCCATCCGCGGGGGCTGTGGGGAAGGAAGGTTCTGCTGCCGCTTTGTTAGGCGACCAAGCCAAGATCGGCACATCCATCATCTCTGCCCCACCTGGTCCGGAGCCCCCGACCAAGACCAAAGGTGCACAGGGTGGAGCCTCGCTAACATCGGGGACCCTCCTTTAGAGGTTACCCTGCGTTTTCGAGCCGGCTGGCTTCAAACCCTTCCTCGTTATTCGCTTCACTGATAGCACCATGTTGGCCAAAGGTAACATGATACATCAGAGAGGATTAGCTAGAGTAAATGGTAGAGAACCGAAGGTGACCCGTTTCTCGGCCGGGATTCTTCTGGCGAATGCGGCGAATCCCGCTAAGGCGGACAAGATAAGTGCTCTTCGGGCACTTCATGGCACTCCAGTGAGAGTGACGACGCACTCTACCATGAACTTTATGAAAGGAGTAGTTTATGCGAGGGAACTCGTTGAATACTCGATTGAGGACATCACCTTAGAGCTGGCGGACCATGGGGCGGTAAAGGTCAAACGTGTGATAAGAAAACAGGGAGGGGCCTTGAGACCCACCCCTACATTCTTCATCAGGTTCGACTGTGACAAGCTCGCTTAGTTGGTGCATCCCGTTTGGTACCGCTAACGCGTGAAGGCATTCATGCCGCGGCGACGGCAGTGCTATTACTATCAGCGCTTTGGCCATACGAATCGTTCTTGTATACGTGAAAAGTCATGGTCACCCGAGGTCGGTGTAAATTGCTCCAAGGCTGCACACGATAAGTCTAAATCGTGTGTGGCAAAGTGCGTTAAAGGCGAAGAGCCGCACCCTGCTTCTTCGAAGCAATGTGGTGCTTATCTCCCTGAGAAAGAAATCCTGGCCGTCCAGGACCAGGATCAACTCTCATTCCGCGAGGCTAGGGACCCTTTCCCGGCGCGCACCGATCTGCCTGGGACGTCAGGTGCCTTAATAGTTAGAAAAGAACCCACGGCTCCGGGCCCATCCAGGCCAACGAACACGGTTGTTTCCGAGCTTATTAGGATCCCTACTGCGGGCTCTCCTCAAGCCGGGCGCTCCCCTGGTAATGCTTGCCATAAAAAGGGTTCATACCCAGCCCCGGCTAAAACTAGGGCTCCCCCCTCTGTCCCAAGCATGACCGTTTCCTGTTAGGCGAAACGGCCAAAAGGGCCTCCACCAATGCGTTTGACTCAAAGGGAACAACACCACTCAAGTTGCTCTCCAGGCCATCTTTCGGGTTTCCTAAAGCTGTCCCCCGAAAGGAGGACAGCGTGACTCCTTCGCTCACGCCTAGTGGTGGACCGAGTTGCTCGAAGACGTTAGGTCTTCGAAAAGAGGGCCCCCGCCACCGAAGCCACAAAGCCCGCCTAAGATTTTGAGGCGGAGGGAGGAAAAGACTCGCATAGCGAGCCCAACCTCCCCCAATAATTCCTCGAAGGAGACATCGCCTTCAGCGCTTTGACCGGCCTTTAGCGCAGTGGGTCTGACTACGGGAAGCGTAAGGCCATTCGTGGTAGGGTCTTCTTTTCGAGGAGAGCAACCGCGTCTCCTCTGAGCTAGTCCTGGAGGGCATATTCTTTCAATGGAATTGCCGTGGACTCCGGGCCAACTGGAAGGAGCTGCGTAGGCTCATCTCGTCATGTTCCCCGTTAGCTATTTTTCTGAAAGAGAGCATGATAGGCGTGTGCCCCCTAACCGCCCTTCCATGAGTATAAAGGTCTTTCGACTCTACCACCACGGGATAGCCGGGCTGGAATATGCGTGGTTTACACCCAGCATGAGGTTTCCGTTCTTCCTTTCTCTTTAGATACCTCCTTTCAGGCAGTGGCTGTGAAGCTGCACCTGGATAGGAGGTATACTATAATTTCTGCGTACATTCTCTAGTCAGCTGCCGTCGACGCGGGGGACTTCTTTTGCATCCAAGAGTTTGAGATGAGTGTCGTAAACGTAGATGAGTTTACACATCACTGTCCGAGACCTGCTTTATTTTCTTGCCTTGACCTATCTTTGTGCTCTTCGGATTCACAGCCTGATTTTGATTGGAGGGTGATCGATGATTTCCATGGTAGTGATCCCTTTCCCATTCAAATATCATTTTCTTGGTAACTGCCGTCTAAAGGCCCACCTGGGTGGTGCTTGGCGCGGGCGCGGTGGCCTGCATTTCAGGAAATGACTGAATTCTCTATCTCAGTCTAGAAGTTTAAGTCTGTAGATGAGCCCGTTCAGTTCTTCTCCGGCAACCTCATCGCCGCGGGCCTGACTACTATTCCAGAAACGTCTGGCTGTTTTGCACGCCGACCACTCCTATGGTGGTCGACCGAGTGTTAGACGGCCCTCAAACAGAAGCGTTATGCCTACATGCGCTATAAGCGCCGCCCGAACGAATTCACTGTCATTTTGTTCTTTGGGCTAGGGCTAGGTTCCGATATATTTTAAGGCACGCCCGGCGCTCTTTTTGGCGGGCATACGTGTCTCTACATAACAGAAAGATCCCCTCAAGCAGAGGTGTTTAAGCGAGTTAAAAGGATTTGGCGCAAGTTCTCGCAGGACCCCCCTCCCGTTCTCCAAGAGAATGGGACCGAAATGTCGGACCCTGCGTCCTTGTCGAAATCTTTGGTTACCCCCTTCTCCGCATTCTATAGCCGGGATGCTTTTTCGCCAGCATTCAATGTACGTCGTGATGTCACTGAAAGCTGCCGGCTGGACTTTACCTACAGAGACGGAGAACCCTTCAACGAGAGGTTTACTGTGAGTGATTTGCGCTCCGTACAATGTACATACGCCATGCTTTGACACCTGGGTGAGGAAGGGATGGCATTTCTGTTAGCTTTGTTCGACAGGATCTGAGTGCAGGGTCTTCTCCCAGATTCCTGGCGAATCGCTACTGTGCTCGCCTTTTGAAAATCGGAAGAGATCACTCTACTTCGACCGGTAACAGCACATTCTCTAAAACCTCTTGCGTGTGCAAGTTGATGGAGAAATTGATATATGTTAGAATAGCCTTTTCCTTGGACAGCGGAGGCCATCTGTCTTCTGCACAGTGCGGCTTCCGCAAGTTCCACTTCACGTCAGATGCTCTGCTCTGACTTTAAAATTCCGTCTGCGAGGCTTTACTTCATAGACAGCACTACGGCACGGTATTTTTTTGATCTGGAGAAGGCCTATGATACCGCATGGCGATACGGTATCATACAGACTCTCCACACGATGGAGGCGAGGGGACGCCTTCCAATGTTTATATATGAATTTTAGCGAGATCGTCGATTCCGCGTACAAATTGATGCAGCCGTCTCCGGCCCAAAGGAGCAGGAAGAGGGTGTCCGGCAGGGAAGTGTCATCACTGTCACAATCATGTCCCTAAGCATCAACGGCATCACCTAGGTGCTTCTGTAAGATGTTCTCGCTACGCTCTACATGGACGACCTTTCGATCTCTTTTGTCGCGACCCAGATGCCAACTCTGGAGCGTCGACTTCAACATGCATTTAACCGCGTCTCTCGCTATGCTGAAGCGCACAGGTTTCAGTTTTCTTTGCCCAAGACTAAGGTGGTGCATTTTTGCCGCCATCCACGGCTCCACCCGTACCAAGACTTGTTTCTTAATGGGGTACGCCTGGAAGTGTTTGAATCAAACCGTTTCCTTGGTCTTGTATTTGACTGACGCATCAATGGGAGGCTCATATTCGCAGCCTTAGCGCCTATTGTACTCGCGCCATGGATATTTCTAGTTTAATGACGTTCAGCGCTTGGGGTGCTGATATGGCTACTGCCTTACTTTTTTCGCGATCCTTGGTTAGTTCCAAGCTAGACTACGGATGCGAGTTTTATGCATCCGCAGGTGAGCATTTATTGCGGAAGGTGGACTCGATCCACCACACCGGCCTTCACCTTGCGCCTGATGCCTTCTGCATTTCCTCCATTGAAGGCCTGTTGGTCGATTCTGGGGAGATGCCACTCTCTCTACGCCGCGTGCAGTGCATCACTTACCTGTACGCGCAAGCCTGGGACCTCCCTCAGTCGCCAACAGATCTCACTGCATGCGCTGCTTTTCTCGACGGTGCCTATGCCGCCGAGAGACGCCAGTCATAGCCCAAGCCCTTTGGGTTTAAGGCCAGGAAACTCCTTCGAGAGCTAGGTATAGCTCTCGAGGCTTGGCGCCTCGGGTTTTGCCAAGGACGCTAGCCTGGAGGGTACCACATTTGGCTATGTGTCGCCACGCCTCTGCTCCCAAAGCTTGTACAGCGCAAAGAGTATTGCGTTCGACCTTTTTGGAGCACACATCGTGTCACGCTGAAACCGTGCCAGTGTATACGGATGGCTGCAAGTCCCAAGAGGGGGTCGGCTTCCACCCTGTATCCCCTCTGTTTTAAGTCAAAGGTGATCTGCCAGGTGCTGCGTCTGTCTTCACGGCCAAACTAGTGTCAATACACCACTCGGTACGGGAGATTACACGACGTGCCCGGTTCGGAGACCAAATTGTGATATATAGCGACTCACAAAGCGCCCTGAGTGCTCTCGGGGCATTGGAATTTCCGGATTTGGCAAGCCGGGTGGATGTTGAGATTATCTTCTGCTGGGTTCCTGGACATGTAGGAATTGCGGGAATGAGCGCGCCTATGAGGGCGCTAAAGAGTTCATGACGACTCTGCGACCCGACCAGCGTTTCGCTCTTCCTCACACCGACTACATGGCAAGAATACGTGCAATTCTTCTGACTGCTTGGCAAAGAAGATGAGAGATGGTCGAAGGGAACTTTAAGTTGCGTGCCATTGCGCCGCGACTGTTCCCATGGACATATCCCCCAATGCCGCGACGGCTTTAGGTCGCTTTCCGTCGTCTCTGAATCGGACACACTCTATTGCGACGACTGCGTCGTCACCCAGACTGTTCGGCACATTCTTTTCCAATGTTTCAGTCTGGGTGATCTTCGCGCACGTTACCTGTCCCGGTACCGGGATGGACGGGGTTGCTACCGCCTGTCATTTGTATTTGAGACGACTGCGTGGACATTGCATGTTGGACTTGTTGACTCTTTTTTGCGGCGATGTTATGCCTAAGTGGGCAGTCACCAGATATCCCCTTTAAAAAAAAATAAAAATACTGGGTCATACGCTCCTACGCCGGGTGGAGGGGTACCTTTACCCTACGCGGGAGCTTGCTTCCTAATTGTTATCTCTCTTTATTGTTGATTTCTTTTTAAATTTTAATTTCAAAGTAGCCTAGAACTAGGCTGTTTTTTGGCGGCGACTTATGCCTAAGTGGGCAGTCGCCAGATAGGCAATTAATTTTTTTTTTTTAAATCCTGCTTGGCAAGATGGACATCTTCATCGTCTGTAAACCAGCGTCCAGGCAGTGCAGCGTTGAGCTGGCGGACTAAAAAGTAGTCGCTAGGGATCCCATTAATGGACCTAAGTTTCATCACCTGTCACTATGCGTGACTAGAATCCCGCTGGCTCTTGGTTGTACAGGAGCAGCATCCCCTCCTAACTTTGACGACGTTGAAATCGATCATGGGGCGTGAGGTTTCGTGAGGTTTCTAGGAACCCAACGAGCAGTGAGCTTTGTCATGGCCAAATTGTCGTGGATGATGTTGATAACACTTCCATGTGATATCCCAAGTTCTCGCTCGATTTCTTCGACCTTCACCAGTCGATTTTCGAGGATCATCCTCTTCACACGTGCCACATTGTCCTCATTGGTCACGTCTGACGGCGTCCCTGACGGGGTTCATCTTCAAGAGACTCACGACCCTGGTGGAACTCCCTATTTCAACGAGCAATGGTTGCATAGGAAGGGGCGGTGTCGGTGTACACTGCAACCATGCGTTCATGGATCTCTTTTGCATTCTTGCCTTCCTTTGTCAAAAATTGGATCACTGCGTGGTGCTCAACCTTCTCCATTGTTGAAAAATTTGTGATTGACAATCTGCGATCAGCTACTGCTTCTTAAATAGACGAGGCAGGAGCGTGCGGCTGCAGGTCCTGACTTGTCATAACTTTTCATAACACCCTCACAGACAGCCATTCCCCTTCCTCTGTTTTGCTCTACTGATTTGCAAAACTTATTGATCGCCCCTTGTATTTGTAGCACAGTAGAGCTGATGCAATGCACTATGTGAGAAACGAATGGCCAACAAAACCAAGCGATGCGCCTGGAAGGTTGAACTTTGATCCAAATCCTCTTGTAGATCCAGAAAAGATATTTTAGCCTCCACTGTATCTAAAGCTCGGTTTGGCTAAAAGTTTCATTAAGGTTATTGTTCCAACTGATGCTGGGTTTTATTACTTATGTCAGAAACTAGAAGGTTTGTTTTTCGAAGCTAAGTTGAATGAAGGTGTCTTGAATGGAACAAAGATTCGCATACTAGTTCATGATAGCGAATTCACCAAGGTCTTGAGCCCACCGCAGGAAAACTCATGGGAATCATTTGTCAATGTGTCATAGCTTTACCTTGGAAACTATCGTGCTGACATCTACAAAGAAATCGTTACAAGCATGCTCCAGATTTATCAAGCTTTGGGAGCAAGGATGTCCTTGAAATTGCGTTTTTCCACCCTCATATTTATTATTTCCCAGATAACCTTGGAGATATTAGTGATGAACATGGTGGAAGATTTAATCAAGACATCGCAAATATCGGGGACCATTCAGTCCTAACATGATGGGCGACTAGTGCTGGACGATGCACCGAGAAGAGAACGAGCTGTACAAACGAATGAGCAAAGTTCAGAAGAACTTTTAGACTTCATCTTTTGTCAATTATAAAGGATTTAAACTTATGCTTTCTGGTACAATTTTCTATGAGTTTATCTGCGAGGTGTTTAATATCAGCATCTTGCCTGACACAATTAATGTCATCATACTTACTATTTTTATGATTATTTAAGAAAGTATATCTGATAGCATAATAAAACTTATAAATAATACTCATCAATGTGAAATTAGTCATGTAAGCAGTAAGCACAGTCACATAAAAGACAAGCTGGTGTGTTTTGGTTAAATATCTGTTTCCTGACACAATTGACGGAATATTGAATATTTGTACCTATTGACATTTTTTATAAAACCTAGTCTGATAGAACAAAACAAATATTAGATTCAAATACAGCAATATGAAATTAGTTGTGTGAGCATAATCTCATATGTGAACCAATTCAGCTGTTGACCAGTGTTATCGAGCCACAATTCCTTAGGTAAATACAGTTAATAGATAAGGATCAACTTCAAGATAGTTTTATTGATGTAACCTTCGGTAATAGAAAGGTTGTCATCTACATATGTTTAACGCTTTTTGTCAATTCTCCTTTTACTGATTTATATAAAGCATCTATTGTGAACCCCCTAAAGGGCGCGGCGATTTACCATCCTGGCCGCCGTGCTGACGGGATCCAGCGCTCCGTTCGGCCCCAGCTTAGCCTCTCTTCCTTCCTTCAGATAGCCCGATTTCTCCCCTACCTCGTCGCTTTCCATACAACCTCTCCCACAACTTTCTCTAGTCAGCCTCTAATTTCACAGGGTAGATGCTGACCTTCTTCTCGAGCCAACCACCCCGGATCGGCGCTGAGGGGGAAGGAAACATTGTTTCCTAACCCCTGTGCTCCGGTTCGGAAGGGGAGTTTTTTAACAACCTGCTTCATCCCCACCAATACCTCCTTCACATCTCTTTCCCTCTCCTCTTCACATTCTATCAATTTTACGCCGTGTCCAAGGTGGAGCCGCCATGCCGATAGACTGTCAGGCCACCAGGCGGGAGGGGTGGTCCCGAATGGCGGCGCCTGGCTCTGCCAGGCTTGTAAGCACCTCTCGCAGTGCCAGCAACTGCGAGAGGTGATGAGCTATTGCGTCCCGTAGCACAAATAGGGTCACCATGCCCATGGATGAATCTTTAAAAAACGAAACCCATTATACTCCCCCTGAAACAACGACGGAGCCGCCCTCGGGCAGCTTCACCGAAAAAATTGAGGTTCATCCCCCTGTGCTTGTGCAGGGGACCCTTCATATTTTTTCTAAACGGAGAGGAGGCTTACTCCTCTCCTTCGACTACGGGTGCAGGGGACTCCCCCTCACCCCCTTTTCCAGCCTCAGTCCCCTCTTTTCTTTTCAAGGGGACTGCAAAAAAAGCCAGCAGGCAGTCATTAGCTAGTCACTCCACATCGAAGCGGCTCGGTAGGGCAAACCCCCTAAGAAGGAAGAGGAAAGCCAGGCCCCTTCGGTCACTTCCCTCAAAAGACCTGCTGGCAAGAATCTTAAACCTTCCTGGGGTCAAGGCCTGTGCCTCCCCACAAAAGACTGGTGAAGCTGTCAAGGGGACCTGCGATGTCCTGGGAGGGGATGGCCAACTGAAGACCCCTCCTGTGATAAACATGGTCCTTGAGGAAACCCAGCCTCAGAGGGTAGAGACTTCCATGGGGGGGAATCCGGGCTCGGCTCCAAGCACTGAACCTGAATCCGCTCCTATGTAAGGTCCTCCTCAAACGGCTGGGGCCTCCGAGGCAGCACAAGGAATGGAGGGATCTCCTCTGACCGGTGCCCCTGTGACCACCAGGATCTTTTCCATTTCGGAGAAGGACCTGGCTGAGGCCGGTCTATGTGGCCTAGGAACTTCTGTCGGCAGAGGAGAGGAGCGGGTTCATTCCCCACCCTCCTCTCCTAAAAAGAAGAAAAAGACAAGAAAGACTAAGAAGACTCGGGGCTCCTCTCTATCTGCGGGGGCTGTAGGGACGGATGGGTCTGCTGCCAATTTGGCAAGCGACCAAGCCAAGACCGGCACATCCGGCCCCTTTGCCCCCCGGGTACGGAGCTCCTGACTATGACAAAGACGAAAAGTGCACATGGCGGAGCCTCGAAGAAATCAGGGCTTCTGATTCAGAGGTTACCTGGCGTTTTCGAGCCCACTGACTTTAAACGCTTCCTCGTTATTCGCTACACTGATGGTACTATGTTGTTCAAGGACAACATGATCCATCAGAGGAGAGGATTAGCTAGTGCAATTGGTAGAGAGCCGAATGTGGCCCGTTTCTCGGACGGGAGCCTTCTGGCGAATGCGGCGAATCCCGCCGAGGCGGGAAAGATAAGTGCTCTTCGGACACTTCATGGCACCCCAGGGAGTGTGACGCCGCACTCTACCATGAAGTTTGTGAAAGGAGTAGTTTATGAGAGGGAACTCGTTGACTACTCCATTGAGGACCCTAGAGCTGGCCGACTTTGGGGCGGTCAAGGTCGAACGTGTGATGAGAAAACAGGGAAGGGCCTCGAGACCCACCCCTACACTTTTCGTCACGTTCGACTGTGACAAGCTCCCTGAGTCGGTGCGTGCCAGTTGGTACCGCTACCGCGTGAAGGCATTTGTGCCACAGCCGTGGCGGTGCTATTCCTGTCACCGATTTGGCCATGTGAATCGCTCATGTAGACGTGCAAAGTCGGGGTCACCCGAAGTCTGTGTAAATTGCTCCAAGGTCGCACACGATAAGTCCAAATTGTGTGTGGCCAAGTGTGTCAATTACAGAGATTTGCACCCTGCTTCTTCAAAGAAATGTGGTGCATATCTTCTTGAGCAAGAAATCCTGGCCGTTCAGGCCCAGGATCGACTCTCATTCCGGGAGGCAAAGGAATTCGTCCTGGCGCCCCCGGCTCTTCCTGGGACGTCATATGCCTCAATAGTTAAAAAGGCACCCTCTGCTCCTGGCCCATCCAGGCCAACGAGCATGGTTGTTTCCGCGTCCATTCGAAGCCCTTCCGCGAGCTCTACCCAACACGGGCGCTCTTCTGGTGAAGCTGGTGGCAAAAAGGGTTCATACCCTGCCCCGGGTAAAACAAATGCTCCCCCCTCTTCCCCCAGCGTGACCGTTTCCCGTAAGGCGAAACGGCCACGCGCCTCCACCGAGTTGTTAGACTCACAGGAGGCAACACCCCTGAAGATGGTTGCTAGGCTATCTTCCGGGGTTCCTAAAGCTGTTTTTCGAAAGAAGGAAAGCAACAAAAGAGCTTCTGCCCCTTTGCCCACGCCCCGTGGTGAAGCTAGTGGCTCGGAGACGGTTGTTTCCCAAAAAGAGGGCCCCTGGCCTTCGGAGACGCAACGCTCGCCTAAGGTTTCGAGGCGGAGGGAGGAAAAGACTCGCATGGCGAGCTCAACCTTCCCCAATAAGTCCTTGAAGGCCACAGCGCCTTCAGCGCTTTGTCCGGCCAACAGCGCCCGGGGTTTTGCCCCCGGGAAGCGTACGGCCATTCCCGTGAGGGTCTTCAATTCGAGAAGGGCCCCCGCGTCTCCTCCAAGCTAAGCCTGGAGGGCATATTCCTTCAATGGAATTGCTGTGGACTCCGGGCCAACTGGGAGGAGTTGCGGAGGCTCGTCTCATCCCGTTCCCCGTTAGCTATCGTTTTGCAGAAGACCATGCTAGGCGCATGCCCCCTGCCCACCCTTCTGGGGTATAAGAGTCTTGCCTCCACCCCACCGCGGGATGGCCGGGCTGGGGGATGCGCAGTTTACACCCGGCATGATGTCTCCGTTCTTCCTTTCTCTTCAGATACCTCCTTTCAGGCAGTGACTGTGCAGCTGCACCTGGATAGGAGGTATACTCTGCTTTCTGCGTACATTCCACCGTCAGCTGACTTTGACGCGGGGGACTTCCGCCGCCTTGTGGCCCGGTTGCCGAGGCCCTATCTCTTGCTTGGAGATCTGAATGGCAGGCATCCTCTCTGGGCAGATCACACCATAAATCCCAGGGGAAAAGTCTTTGCCGATCTGATCGAAGAGCTTGAGATTGGTATCCTAAACGTGGATGAGTTTACGCATCACTGTCCGAGAACCGCTTCATTTTCCTGCTTTGACCTATCTTTGTGCTCTTCGGATGCACAGCCTGATTTTGATTGGGAGGTGGTCGATGACCTCCATGGTAATGATCCCTTTCCCATTCAAATATCATTTTAAGGGCAACTCCGCCTGAGAGACCACCTCAGTGGTGCTTAGCGCGGGCGCGGTGGCCTGCATTTCAGGAAATGACTGAATTCTCTATCTCAGTCGAGGAGTTTAGGTGGGTAGATTAGGCGTGACAACACATCCTAGGACGTTTGGCCGTTTTGCACGCCGACCACTCCCATGGTGGTCGGCCGAGTGTGAGACGGCCCTCAAACAAAAGCGTTATGCCTACATGCGCTATGAGCGCCGCCCGAACGATTTCACTGTCGCTGAATTAAGTCGGGATAGGGCTGAGTTCATGTATATTTCGAAGCACGCTCGCCGCTCTTCTTGGCGGGCATACGTGTCTTTACTTAACGGGAAGACCCCTTTAGCTGAGGTGTGGAAGCGAGTCAAAAGGATTCGGGGTAAGTTCTCGCAAGACCCCCCTCCCGTTCTCCAGGAGAATGGGACTGCAATCTCGGACCCCGCGTCCGTGGCGGAATCCTTAGCGACCGCTTTTTCCGCATTCTCTAGCCGTAAAGCTGCTCCGCCAGCATCCAATACACGTCGTGATGTCGCGGAAGGCCACCGGCTGGACTTAACCACAAGAGGCGGAGAACCCTTCAACGACAAGTTTACTGTGAGTGAGTTGCGTTCGGCTCTCGCTCCGTGCGAGGACACCACCCATGGTCCGGACAATGTCCCGTACGCCATGCTCCGACACCTCGGTGAGCGAGGCATGGCCTTTCTGTTAGATTTGTTCAACAGGATCTGGGGGGAAGGTCTTTTTCTAGACTCCTGGCAAATCGCTACTGTGCTCGCCTTTCGCAAGCCGGGGAGAGATCACTCTACTCTGACCGGTTTCCGCTGAATCTCTCTAACCTCTTGCGTGTGAAAGTTGATGGAGAAATTGTTAAATGTTAGATTAGCCTATTTCCTTGACAGCAGGGACCATCTGTCTTCTGCACAGTGCAGCTTCCGTAAGTTCCACTCCACGTCGGATGCTCTGCTACGACTGAAAAATGCCGTCTGCGAGGGTTTCCTTCGTATACAGCACTACGCCATGGTGTTTTTTGATCTGGAGAAGGCCTATAATACTGCATGGCGATACGGTATCATGGAGACTCTCCACACGATGGGGGCAAGAGGAAGCCTCCCAATGTTTATATCTAAATTTTGGTGAGATCGTCGATTCCGCGTACGGGTAGGGGGAGCCCTCTCCGGCCCAAAGGAGAAGGAAGAGGTTGTCCCGCAGGGAAGTGTCCTCAGTGTCACACTCTTTGCCCTGAGCATCAACGGCATCACCTCGGTGCTGCCGGAAGATGTTCTCGCTACGCTCTACGTGGACGACCTTTCGATTTCTTTTGGCGCGGCCCAGATGCCAACTCTGGAGCGTTGACTCTAACAGGCATTAAACCGCGTCTCTCGCTATGCCGAAGCGCACAGGTTTCGGTTTTCTTTGGCCAAGACTAAGGTGGTGCACTTCCGCCGCCATCCACGGCTTTACCATGACCCAGATTTGTTTCTTAATCGAGTGCGCCTGGATGTGGTTGAGTCGCATCGTTTCCTTGGTCTTGTATTCGACCGACGCCTCACCTGGGAGGCTCAGATTCGCAGCCTTAGGGTCTCTTGTACCCGCGCCATGGACATTCTCCGTTCCCTGACTTTCAGCGCTTGGGGCGCTGATAGGGCTACTGCCTTACTTTTTTATCGATGCTCTGTTCGCTCGAAGCTCGACTACGGATTCGAGTTTTATGCATCCGCAGCCGAGCGTTTATTGCAGAAGGTGGATTCGATCCACCACCCTGGCCTTCGCCTTGCGACCGGTGCCTTGCGCACTTTCTCCATTGAAAGCCTGTTGGTCGATTCTGGGGAGATGCTCCTCTCTCTAAGGCGCGTGCAGTGCATTACTCACCTGTACGCGCGAGCCCAGCGCCTCCTTTAGTCGCCAACAGCTCTCACTGCATCCGCAGCTGATCTCGATGGTGCCTATGCCGCCGAGAGACGCCAGTCATACCCTAAGCCCTTTGGGTTTAGGGCCAGGAAACTCCTTCGATAGGTAGGTATAGCTCTCGGGCCGGTGGCGCCCCTGGTTCTGTTCAGGACGCCACCCTGGAGGGTACCACATTTGGCTATTTGTCGCCATGCCTCTGCTCCCATAGCTTGTACTGCGCTGGGAGTATTGCGTTCGACCTTTTTGGAGCACACATCGTGTCACGCTGGTACCGTGCCAGTGTATACGGATGGCTCCAAGTCCCAAGAGGGGGTCGGCTTCTACGCCGTATCCCCTCTGTTTGAAGTCAGTGGGGCTCTCCAAGGCACTGTGTCTGTCTCACGGCTTACCTGGTGGCAATACACCACTCGGTACGGGAGATTACGCGACTTGCCCGGTTCGAAGACAGGATTGTGATCTATAGCGACTCACAAAGCACCTTGAGTGCTCTCGGGGCATTGGAATCTCCGCATCCCCTGGTTTGCGAAATCCGTGACGCCACGGTTTCTGCGAGCCGGTCAGATGTCGAGATTATCTTCTGCTGGGTTTCTGGACATGTAGGAATTGCGGAAAATGAGCGCGCCGATGAGGGCGCCAAAGAGTTGTCGAGGACTCTGCGACCTGACCAGCGTTTCGCTCTTTCTCACACTGACTACATGGCAGGAATACGGGCAGCTCTTCGGACTGCTTGGCAAAGTAGATGGGGTGACGGTCGAAGGGAACTTAAAGTTGCGTGCCATTGCGCCGCGACTGTTCCCATGGACCCATCCCCCAATGCCGCAGCGGCTTCAGGTTGCTTTCTGTCGTCTCCGAATCGGGCACACTCGTGTGACGCATCGCTATTTGATTGAGCGCTCGCCTGCGCCCTATTGCAACGACTGCCTCATCCCCAACACTGTTCGGCACATTCTTGTAGAATGTTTCAGTCTGGATGATCTTCGCGCATGAAACCTGTCCCCGTACCGGGATGGGCGGGGTCGCTACCGCCTGTCCCTTGTACTCAGGACGAGTGCGTGCACTTTGACTGGTGGACTTATTGACATTTTGGGGGAAGCCAGCCTTCTCCCTTTTATTTAACCAGGTTTAATTGTTGTTGTTGTTGTTTTTGTTATTGTTTTTGTTATTGCTTTGTTATTGTTATTGTTATTTCTTTTTATTGTTGTTTCCTGTTCAATTTTCTAAAGTAGCCTAGAACTAGGCTGTTTGTTTACGGCGACTTATGCCTAAGTCGGCAGTCGCCAGATAGCCCATTCAATAAAAAAAAAAATCTATTGTAAAACTAGCGTTTGTTCTGGAGAGTTGGGTGCCACCTCATTTTAACATTTATTTTTCCATATATTCGAGCTTTGCCTAAATAAATAAGCTACGACAGATGTCTTCTTTGTTTTTAAAATTTCAAAGCCTGAATAAATCAGTCTAGTGTATTTTTTCTCTTATATAATAATCTCGTGCTTTGGATAAAAGCATTGCCTGGTAATACATACTAATAAAAATAGTTGCTTCCTCAATATATTAAAATAACAACATTACTCTTTAATACAGTTTTGATGATATAATGAGATAATTCATCCTGCATTTTTATGTCGTCGTCAATAGTTGAGGAGTTTATATTTACTAACAGCTTTTCAAAGCCTTCTTATAAACTGGGTTTTAGATCCATTAATGAAAAAAATTAAAAAACTCGGAGGAGGTAAATTCCCTTGTTTTTATTTTAGAAAAATGCGGCCAAAATTGGGATATTCCTTTTTCAAACTCGGAAGAAAGATCTTAAACCCTCTCTGGTTGAAAAATAGATACCCTTAAATGGAGTTATCATTATTTCAAGCCATTAAAATATGCAGGGTCGGAAAATAGTGCAGTTTACTTGTTTTAAATTGAAAATGTATGGTTACTTAGTAAAGGCACAAAGAATCGAAGACATAATGAACTGAATCTTAGCATTTAAATTGTTGCTATCAAAGGGAGTCAATGTTGCGAGAAAGTAACGTAAATTCATCATAATTTTGATTCTATCCTCAAAATAACTATACCCAACTTCGCCTAATGTTGGTAAACAGCGTTTTCATTTTAGCCAAATCGATCATTACTCAAGATAGAGGCAGATAATTATTTCTTAGATAAAGACAAATCAAAATAACAGAGAATTCCACGTTAATAAAGTTTTAAAACGTTATCTTCAAGTGATTTACTTGTAAAATATGTACAAAGAAAAATACAGTAAGTTATTTATTTATAAAGTTAGAACCACTTTAGCAGTTAGTTTGTATACATATGTATGTTAAACGTGCATGAAATGTTTATTATTTTAAAGTTGTATGATGAATACAATCCAGGCCTTGGGATTTGGCTATCTTCCTCGACCCTCTCTATAAACAGCATTAACTTAAATTTGATAGCAGCTGGTAAGAATTAATTTTTTAGTTTATCAAAAAATCTCTTAAAATGATCATGACTTGAAGGCATGATTATAAAATTAAGTAAATGATGGCATTGTTGCTCTTTGATTCGGAAAATCCTTATCAGAAGTCGACAAAATAACCGTCCTAATTTTAATTCCGATGTGCAATAAATTGGACATTAGGAAAATTAATGTAGGTAAAGAAAAGGCCTGGAAACATGAATATACGAGATTTAATAAAAACATAGTTAAAGTTAAAAACCGTTAAAGAAAATTAATTCTGATGTATTATAAATATATACCATTGATTTCATTTTAATAAATCATTTACGTGATATTATAATTGACTTATTTTCTTTGTTATTTTATTAAGTACATTTATTAAAGTAGAGTCTTTAGTAAGGTACTAAATTGACGCAAACATCTTAGATAACATCGTGACTGGAAAAGAAAGTTAGATTTGTGCCTTTGATGCGGAAACAAAGCGCCAATTATCCCTTCTGGAAAATAAAGGGTTCCCTGAAACCCACAGAATCGAAGCAGAAAGATATTCGGGGGCAGAGCGAGAGGCTAATCCTATATTAACACTAAGGAGTTCCTTTATTTATTGAAAAGATGTTAGTACATAGGTGTAGCTTGTGGGGCGCTGAAGCGGACTGTTTTGAAGGGCAAAATCTGAATTTAGACTACACTCATTGTTTAATTTTGAAAAATTTATTCGGGGTATTTTAATCAAACTCCGTATGTGCGTAGTTTTGGTCTCAGTGGTGCGAGGCCTAGTGGCACAGAAATGGAGTTTGATGGTCAGCTACCTTAGAGATGAAGCGATGGCTTGAGTCCACTTCACTGCGATTCGATTGCTTTAATTTCTTTTCCGGAAAGTTGCCCCTCCTTTTGGTGGCGAGTGCCTCATATGATCACTTTCCTTAGACACTCATTCCTTTCCTATTTTGTGAGGAAGATGCCCTCCTCGGTTAGCTCTTCTTAGCTCAAATTAAAGAACAAACATTCTTCTTCTGAAAACCTTCGCCCGCTGTTAATTTGCCTCTGTGACGTGGTAATTAAGAGAAAATTAATGTGAGTAACGAGGGAAGGTCTCCTGAAAGGATGAGGAGGGGAAGAGTAAGTCTCAAGGTAAGAGGGGGGCAGAGAAAAAGATTCCATAAACGAAATAGAGATAATGATGATCCAGAAAGTACTCGCGTCAACCTTAGCCAGAGGTAGCGCAGGAAATCCCCAAAACACGTTTGCACTAACAAAAAGCATACTCCACAGTACCAACTTGAAGCTAGGAGAAGCATTCATATAATGATAGCTGTGCGTCTAAGAAGGCGAATAAATATGAAAACTTTAATGTCACGGAAGGAAGAAGACGTGGAGAATGGGAATATCCTTTTTTAATAAAATAATGCTACCAGTGGCTATAAATAGTCATGTATGTTAGGTAGTAGAACTTGCTGAATCCAACCGTACTTTAGGGCACCCGTTTCATTTTCTTTTCTCTTTTTCCATCCTATGGCACTGAAAACTGTCAATACCTACCTGAGTGTGAATATAGAAAGAATTTAAGTATGTAATTTTTTAATGTATTCATAATTTGCCTGTTAGTCTTTTCCATCACTTTAATTTCTTTAATTTATTAGATGATTTATTTTTCCCCTTTTTATCTCTCTCATCCTCCTAAATTGCGAATTTTTAGCCAATTTTTGTCAGTTAAGTAAAAAACTCACTTTTCTCTTAAATTCATTCAAGCAAAGATTTACTTTCACTTTACGAAGATAATATCATTAATTTTACATTTTAAATTGCTATTTTCTGTTTGGAGTTGGGAATGGGATTTTTATTTCCCCATTTTTTACTCTGTCTCGAATGATTTAAATGAAAAAGCTATAAATAGTGGAAAGATAAAAATAGATCATCAGAGGTGTATCGGATATTTTGCTAGAAACAATCGAAACTATTTGATTCACTACTATGCAGAGGCAATGAGTGTATTAAGGATTAATGTCGAGACGTCAATATTTCTGATTTGGTTTTTAACCCCTTTACTCCTAAATGAAGCTGTATCTTTAAAATTTATGATCTAGAAATAGTTTCCTGTAGGAAAAATATTCATTGTTTATTATCTGCAGTATTGTAGTTCTCTTTGGGAATTTTTGTTCATTTATTATTGATAAGAAAGTTAATAAATCTTTTAGCTGTCGACTTAGTGGACTTTAAATATCATCATTTACTTGGAGACTTCAAATGGATCTAGGAATTATGCGTTACAATATTTAATTTGATGTCACTGCATCTACGAGAAGCGGTGAATAGATTTTGCGAATCGGAAAAGCAAAACAGAGGAAGCGGGATGGCTGTTTGTAGGGGGGTTAGGACAAGTTATAACAAGTCACGACCTGCAGCCGCACGCTCCTGCCTCGTCTATTTAAGAAGCAGTAACTGATCGCAGATCTTCAGTAACAAATATTTCAATAATGTGGAAGGTTGAGCACCGCGCAGTGATCAAATTTTGAACAAGGAAGGCAAGAATGCAAAAGAGATCCATGAACGCATGGTTGCCGTTTACACCGTCACCACCCCTTCGTATTCAATCATGGCTCGCTGGAATAGGAAGTTCCACCATGGTCGTGAGTCCCTTGAAGATGACCCCTGTCAAGAACGCCCGTCAGACGTGACCAATGAGAACAATGTGGCTCGTGTGGAGAGGATGATCCTCAAAAATCGACGGGTGAAGGTCGAAGAAATCGAGCGAGAAATTGGAATATCACATGGAAGTGTTATCAACATGATCCACGACCATTTGGCCATGACTAAGGTCTCTGCCCGTTGGGTCTCTAGAAACCTCACGCCCCATGATCGAGTTCGACTTTGTCAAAGTCCACAGGGCCAGAGTAGCACAAACTGCCCTGCACGAGTGCGGATTCGAGGAGCTCAACCATCCCCACTACTGTCCAGATCTGGCCCCTAGCAAATATTTTTTTTATTCCGCAAGCTCAAGGCTGCACTGCGCGGACGACGGTTTGGAGACGATCAAGATGTCCAGCTCGCCATCCAGGAGTGGATTGAACAGCAGTCAGGAGATTTCTGGTTGTTGGGAATTCGAAGCCTCAGGGACAAGTGGCGCAAGTGCATTGAAGTTGAGGGTAGTTATATTGAAAAATAATAAAACACTTTTCCTCATATCTCGTTTCGTTATATCTAAATTGCAAAACTTATTGACCGCCCCTCGTATGTCTTCGGATCAATATCTTTTCATCGCGTTCAGCACCTGACTATTATTATTATTTTATTTTTCTTCTTACTACGTTACATTATTTTTTTCAAGTCCAGGACAAACTTTAAGTATTCTAATAGAAACAACATCTTGAAGATTTATATTAAGGGAAGATGATAATTATAATAGAAGCACGTTTGGATTATGCCTTCTTCTACATAAGGGTTTAGAATTCTTAGGTTTACTTGGACCACAAACCTGAAATTACTGAAAAGATAATAAAAAGGAAACAAAAATTGGCCGGCTCTTATATGTATATCTCTGAAGAATGAGAGTGGATGATGCCATTGCGCTTATATGGCCCTGTGCCAATAGCGATATTTTTGGTCGGTTTTTATATACATTTTAGATCATAATTCTTGTGTGCATAGATATTTATATTTTGCAAATCTCTACTAATACGGAGGGAAAACGAGAGGGAATGTGGGTGTAGTATGGGAAGTTGCGAGATAGGGTTTAAGATGAGGTCAAACGGAGGTCGTATTATGTTCAGAACAGTTTAAGAAAAAGCAAAGTTTGATGGAAGGATTAATTATCCTTCGCTTAGATTAGTGTTTAGGTACAGATTTATATTAAGTAAATAAGAAAATTGTAATGAAAGTACGTTTGGGTTATGCTTGGAGCACTATCCTGAAATCACTGAAAATAAAATAAAAATGAAACAAAATAATACAGTGGCGGCAACAAAAAAAGTGACATGTGACAATTCAGAGAAAATGAAACAGAAAAATGTAACTTACATATTTTATTTTGAATATTTCATGAAAGTTAATACTTGGTCATGTTGCCCTTGCACTTGATGATCATCCTGAGTCGATTGGGCATTGATTCAGTAAGGTTTGCGAAGTAGGTGGGGTCGATCGTAACCCAGATCTTCTTCAGTGATTCTATCAGATCCTTGATGCTGCCGAGTGCTGGCTCTTGAACTTTGGTTTTCATCAGATTCCAAGCATTCTCAATAGGATTTAGGTCCGGGGAATTACCAGGCCACTCCCAAACACTAATATTATTATCATTGAAGAACCTTTTCACTAACTGGGACCTGTGAGCAGGGGCACCATCATGCATGAAAAATTCACACTGATGAATTTCCCAAAATGGCAGCATGTGCTGCCTCAAAACTTCCAGATAGTTAGTCCCCCTCATGGTTACATTCTTGGGAAGGAAGTACAGACCCCTCTGCCCTTGTTTCCACTAAAGGCACCACACACCATCACACTATCAGGGTGCTTCACAGTTTTCACGGTATATTTTGGGTTATACCGAGACACATGGCTGGGACGACGCACGATCTTTGACTCTCCTCTGACCAGCCTAAAGGTGTTTTAATCACTGAACATAACCTTCTTCCAATGGGCAGCTGTCCAATGTTTATAGGTCTTGCACAAATTGAGCATTTTCATCTTCATAGTCTTGGTAAGAAGTGGCTTCTTGGCAGCGCGGCGAGCCGGTAGGCATAAGTCCTTCTGTAAGCAATGACGGATGGTCCTGACGGCGACGTTCTGGAGGAGGTCTGGGTGTTTTTTCTTGATTGAAGCGGAGGTTACAGAAGGGTCTGACATCACTTCACGCCTTAGGATATTATCAGTCCTTGGAGATGTCTTCCTAGCTGCACCAATGCCCTCCTTCATCTTTGGTATGGTACCTGGTGGCAATAACTCAGCTGCCCGTTTTAGGCGATGAATCGTATTTTTTGAGGTTCCTAAATCTGCTGCTACATCAATAAAAGACTTTCCCTGCTCTAATAGGGTCAAGGCACGGCTTTTCTCTGTCATAGAAAGCTTTTTCCGCCCCATTGTATCCATTTGCACAGAAGTTATAGCACGTCAAATGTAGGCACGAATGCAGGAAATCAGCACGCTGGAGTGCCATACACTAAAGCCTAACTGTACGAGCTCAAACGAGACACTGAGTTCCAGTAAAGCGCAGTTCTCTTGTCTTAGCTCAGGAGAGTCGTCCACTTGCGGCATAAGCCCCGCACCTTTTCATTGGCTAGTTGGCAAGTAAAATCGTGAAAACGATTTTGTGTATCGATTTCTGTTGCCAATATTAAATGTCACTTTTTTTGTTGCCGCCACTGTATATTATTTTGTGAATCCAAGTGAATATTGACAAATTGATACACCGTTGGTGGGTAGAGAACGTTCCTATACACGAGTAAAGAAATTAACAGAGAAAAAGGGATAGATGAATAAAAGAATTGGAGATAGTGAGAAGGATTTGTTTCGAACTCGGCAAACGATGATGCATTTTATTTTAACTTCGCCAAACAGATCAGAATCTGATCGAAGGAGATACTTATGATGGTAAAACATAATAATGGAGCAGATGTGAGGCAAAGAGCTTCAATATATACATTATTTAGCATCACCATTATATGTATTTTATGAAAAAAAGAAAAAAAAAGAAACACACCAGTGATCTTAATTGCTCTTGATAAGCTTCCATATCTTGACCAGAAATGGGTAAGAGTCTGACATCTGAAGAAACTAGCGCTGATTTTAAACCATCATGGCACTCTAAAATATTTTGTTTACTTATTTACAGTAGAAATTACAGTAACACTGCAAAGTAAAGCAACATTCAAGCTAGTGAATTTTCTGTACATCATGTTACGGCTAAACGCAGTACAATATTCTAATCAAATATATTAATATCTCTGTTAAACAGGTAGAAGTACATTTTATACAATTTTGCTGTATTTTTTACGGTAACATAATTAGATATACAGAACGTAATATAATGTACTTTTTCTACATTATGTTACAGCAAAATCACAGTAAAAGATTTTAATAAAATACAATGATAACCCAGTTTAGCAGTTTGAAGTAAGTTATATACAGTTTTGCTTTTTGTACGGTAACATTGGTTATTAAATATAGAGTAATGTGCATTATTGCTGTAAAAATAAGAGCAAGTTATATGCTCTTTGGCTTCTAGTAAATCATAGTAAATTTAGAGTAAATATAAAAGCTGGATAATGCTCAAGGTGGGCTCGCTTCAGGTAGAAGTTTGCTCAAGATGATGAGTTCACGGAGAGCTCAATGGAGATAATGAGGTGGATCAATGGGCGTTCAGGGAGGGATCAAGGGGTAATCAGCGAAGGACCAATGTTTGTTTAGGAGGGAGCAATGTTCCTCAAGGAAGGGCCAACAGGTCCTCGGGAAAGGTTGAATGAGTAGTCAAGGGTAGCTTAAAGAATTTTGAGGTAGTGAAACTTCGCTAGTAATTTGTTAGATAGATCTCTAAATATAAGTGAGGAAGATTCAGGAAGGGAGGCGAAGGAATTAATTTTATCTAGATTGCAGCTGCAGCAATTTTACCGAAGTTACCCAAGACTTGTGTTAATCAAAAAAGAGTTTATATATATATATATATATATATATATATATATATATATATATATATATATATATATATATAT